>CM070552.1:3571520-4171520 GCA_036346405.1 Phyllostachys edulis
AGAATAGCGCTATCATCCCCATTATCTCGATAATTAGGCGCGGCGGTGTGAAGGAGCCATTACGCGCGTGATTAGTGCCAATTACCGCTCATTACTAGACTTAATGAGGGGCATCTTGAGAAGGTAGAGCGGCTACTCCTCCACGACTATATAAAGGCAACGATCGAGAGGACGGGGGGCGGCGACAAGAGCAAGCATAGATATACGCTATCAAGGGCAATTAGGAAGACAAGTGCTATTCTCTCGTAATAGACTTAGTATTTTTCCCGATTGTTCGAGAATACACTCAATACTATACACACACAGGAGTAGGGTTGTTATTCTCTCCGAGAAGGCCGAACTCGTATAAAAATACCGTGTCAATCTCTGCGTGATTCCATTCTAGGAGACCCCGAATCAAATAATCTTTACGTAAGATCGGTTCTAAAACAAGCGGTTAGGCGTAATCGTAGGGATCTTCGGTAATCTCTTGTCAACACTCTCCTTTTTCCAAACCTTATGCAATCATGGCGGAGAATGGAGCGAGGAGCTGGTTTGACTTGGCGGATTGTGAGACGTCGACATGGATGCGGTTTTGACTATGAGCGAGCAATGCATCATGTGATGGTGATGTAGCCTCCGGAGATCATTCTCCAGAAACCATCCCAGATGGAGCTGAGGAGGAATCCTTATCCCCACATTTGTCGTCCAACAGAGGAATCAATCCTCTCAAAGGACAAGGGTCAATCCGACCAGATCACGTGCTCGGGGAGGTCTCACAACACAACGAGAGTTTTTCCTCGAAGTGTTCAAGCCCCCTAAGGCGGTCCGACACTGTGAGACAAGTTGGAAGCCACAACTGGGGCTCCACCGGCATCTGGTGGTCCTATCTCGAGGATGACTCAGGAGAGAATGGGATCAAGCATGCTTTTCCTACAAATTCGACCATCTCTCCATGAGATCACACTGTAAGCGGAGGCAGTTATAACCCGGACTTCCCTACCGGAGGGATGACTCCAAATCGCCAGATGGTGTCTCGAATACTCCTCAAGCGGGGAGGCCTCGGCGCAAGTGAGCATCATCAGCAGGGAGGTCTTTGTCCTTCCTCGGATCAAAGTCACTCTCCTAGAGTCCGATTGGAGACCCTCCCGTAAGATCACGACTGCGCCCCTTGTGACATTGGCAAGGACACCACATTGGCGGACACGAACAACACCTTCGTGAGAGGAAATCCTCGACATTCTCGCCTCCATTAAGATTGCCTCAAGAACTTGATGAAGAAGATTTTGAAGCTATCTGACGGAGAAAGATTGCGCCCGGGAGAATCTGCGCGCATTCATTATCAAGCGGATGAAGCTAAGGAGCTCCGCACATCCACGACTTGCTCGAGAATCCAACTCGAGAGCTGCCGAAGCGCCGAGACTTACGACCTTTTCGTTGAAGAGATCGCACAAAAGCTTCAGGATCGATAGCAAAATTTGGAGGCCTCTCATGAACATCATTCGAAGTAGTCGTAGCCATCGACTTCTTCACTACCGATCCTCAAATATATCACCGTAGAAATCGGGCGCAAACAAATCGTCGATCGATCTCCTACCCGGAGAAATATCTCAAGAATGGTGATGATCAACAAGCCCTTGGAGAGGTGATCGTTCACCACTTCGACGTGGAAATCAAGCAGCGAGATAGACTACGAGGAGTATTCCTCGAGGGTAGAGACTTACTACGAGCCAGTCAACCTATCTTTGGTATCGTCGAGGGCGACCACCGGTGATGTCAACCCTTCTTTCCTGCAAAGAAGGCATCAAGAATTATTACGGATGTCGGGCATTTTACGCCGACCTTGAAAGCGATTATTTAGCCTCCTCGTTTTGACCGATAAACATGGAAAAATTTGATGGGTCTCGAGAATCCCATCGAGTTTCTTCAAATTTATACAATAGGTGTCGAAAGCGGCGAGGAGGAGGAGAGCTTGTAATGGCGAATTACCTTCCTCATTGCTCGAAGGGTACGCTCGATCGTGGTTACTAAACCAACCACTCAAGTCGATCTATTCTGGCAACACCTCTGCGACCTTTTCTTGGAAAATTTCCAAGGCACATATAATGCATACAGAAAGGAGGATGACTTGCCGGATGAGGCAGAAGCGACCACGAGACCTTGCGCCGATTCATCAAGCGTTTGATCGAGTTCAGTAACTCAATTAGGAAGTCTCGATTCATCATTATTAGGGCTTTCAAGCAAGGAGTTCATGAGAGAAGGATAACAGAGGATATTGCTTTAAATCCTCCAACCTCGTGGCGAACTCTTGAGATGGCGATCGCTATCTGTTTATACGAGGCGGTCGAATGGAACAACACGATTGATCGGGAAGACAATCCATCTCGAGAGCCAAAGTAAGTCGGTAAGAAAAGGATAAGAAAGCAAAGAAGTCCAAGAACAAGGTGAAGGTTCACAAAACCCACACCAATATCACCAAAGAGGTTTTGGCAGGGAATGAAAAAGAGCCACGAACCACCAAGTCGTACTCCGACCAAGGCAAAGGTAAGCGTCCTGATCGGAAAAATGACAAGCCTAGGTGGTGTCCTTTTCACAAAAAGAAGGACACGACCTCAGAATCGCTGCAGAGTTTTCAACAGCTCGAGGACTACTACAACGGCAAAGGTCCACTTCCTACTCTCGAACAGGTAGGACAAACGAGTGGTCCTAAGTCGTCAGATGACGAGGAGGAGATGCCGTTCCAGGATCCGCAACATACCGTCAAGCACATCTATGGAGGATCATCAAGATCTGAATCAAGCGACGACTCAAAGTGCCGAGCGTGAGGTAAACTCCATAGATACTCCTCTCGTCAATAATTTATCGAAGTGGTGGGAAGTCACCATCTCTTTTGAGAAAGGTGGTCGTCCGATCTCTTCAAATCGATCAGTCGATATCCATGGTGGTCGAACCCACCATCAACAAGCTGTCGGGTCAATCGAGTTTTAGTTGATGGTGGTAGTTCTTGAACATTTTGTTCACCAATGCCCCGGCGAGATGCGGTACCGGGACAAAGGTAAGACCGATGCGATACTCTTTTCACGGGATCGTCTGGGGTCTTCAACCAAACCTATTGGCCAAGTTTCTCTTCCTTTAACATTTGGTTCACCAAGTAATTTGGAGACGAGAAAGTCTCCTTTGATGTGGTCGATTTCGACGGCATATAACGCCATACTCGGACGACCAACTTTGGCAAAATTCTTAATGGCCACTCATTACGGTATCAATGTCTTAAGATGCGAGTCCCAAAGGAGTGATCACAATCCATTGTGACAAAAGATGGCGTATACTTGCGTGATCGATCCCTCGAGATGGTTGGTGGATACCAACTCGAGAAGAAAGTCGACCTTCGACTAGCAAGTCGAAGCCTAAAAGTCTACCGCAAAAGAACGACCAGGTCAAAGAGGTTCCTCGACGCTAGGGAGCCCTCGAAGACCGTTCGCATCGAGGATACTTCCGACCCCAAATAGGAAGATGCCCTCATTGCCTTCCTCAGAGCTAAGATGTCTTCGTGGCAAGCATCCGAAACATGCCGAGTCCCCGTGGAGGTGATCGAGCACTGAGGCTAGCTTTACGGCCTGACAAAGTACCCGTAAAACAAAAGTTACGGAGATTTGCCCCTGATCGACGAGATGCAATTAAATCAGAATTGGATAAGCTAATAAAAGCAAGCTTTATAAGAGAAGTCAACCACCCAGAGTGGTTGGCTAACCCTGTAATGGTTAGGAAGTCAAACGGCAAATGGTGTATGTGCGTAGACTTCACTGATCTTAATAAAGCTTATCCAAAAGATGATTTTCCTTTACCTCGTATCGATCAGCTGGTTGATTCTACTACAGGTTGTGAAATGTTAAGTTTTTTAGATGCATATTCGGATATCACAGTTAATATGTGTTTAGGCGATGAAGAAAAGACCGCATTTATTACACCATTTGGTATATTTTGTTATGTCAAAATGCCATTTGGTCTAAAAAATGCTGGCGCTTCTTTTCAACGCTTAATGCAATCAACTTTTTCATCTCAATTAGGCCGAAATCTAGAAGCCTATGTAGATGATCTAGTAAATCAAAAGCATTAAGAAACTTAATCATATTACTGACCTACAAGAAACGTTCGATAACCTCAGAAAGAATCGCTTGAAACTTAATCCTGAGAAGTGTGTGTTTGGAATCTCTTCAGGAAAGTTGCTTGGATTCCTAGTATCCATACGAGGAATCGAAGCAAATCGAAAAAGATAAAGGCCATTCTCCAAATGCGCCTCCAACCACAAAGAAGGAAGTCCGAAACTCTTTGGGTGCATGGCGGCTTTAAGTCGTTTCATCGCGACTAGGAGAAAAAGGACTTCCCTTCTTTAAACTTCTAAGAAACATGAGCGATTTGAGTGGTCGAGCGAAGCAAACGCTGCCTTCGAGGATGTCAAGAGGTATCTTTCGAGTGCTCTGTTTTGGTTTCTCCGAAACGGAAGAGCGCTCTTAATTTACTTAGCCGCTTACGCCACGAGCGATGGCGCGATACTAGTCGTAGAACGTGACAACGCATAGCGACCCGATTTACTACGTAAGTGAAGTTTTACGGGCCTAAGGAGCGTTACCCTCGAGTCGAAACTTCTATATGCCCTCCTCATGTCTTGAGAAGCTGCGGCATTACTTTGGTAGCACAAAATAGTCAGGCTGCGTCTGAGTTTCCCTTGGGAGCGATCCTCGAGAATAGGAAGCAATGGGGCGCGTGGCAAAATGGTCGATCGAACTTGGGGCGTTCGACCTCCATTTCGTGTCCCAAGCGGCCGTTAAATCCCAGATCTTGGCGGACTTTGTCGCGAATGGACAAATCTGAACTGCTCGGGATCCCCGATCTGATTCCCACGACCGATGGGCGATGTACTGATGGGTCGCTTACTTTAAGTGGCTCGAGGGTCGGGTGGTCTGGTATCTCCTCTTGGAGAAACCTTAAAGTATGCCATACAATTAAACTTTCGGGCCACTAACAACGTGGGCAGTAGCAAGGTTTGCTAGGCGGCATACGAGTGCAAAAGCTTTTCGATTAAGCGACTACTCGTGAGAGGAGACTCTCAACTAGTCGTGAATCAAGTCGGGAAAGAGTACCGGTGCTCTAACCCACAATGTCTCGGTACTTATCGAATCTGAAAGCTAGAAGCATTTTTTAGGTTTGAGGCACAATTCATCCTCGAAGGATAATTTCCTCGCAGACCGACTTGCTCGACTAGCTTCTTCCCGATCTGATGCCTAAAAGGAGTCTTCTTGGAGCAACTCGAGCGGAGTCCACAGTCGAGGAACGGAGACACCTCCTATTGAGACGGCCTCTTTAGAATCTGAAGATACTGGATGGCTCCCATCTATGAGTATCTTGAAGGGTTCGTGCAGGAGGCGATCTCGAAGCGGATCGCTTATCGAAAGGCCAAAATGTATACTTTGGTCGAAGGAGTCCTCTATAAAAGAGGAACTCAAGGGGTGCTCATGCGATGTATTCGCAGAGCGAAGGATTATACTCCTTCATGACATACGGTGGCATCTGTGGAACTCATGCTTCCTGCTGAACACCAGTGGTAAAGGCTTTCGACACAAGGTTTCTCTTGGCCAACATGCCTGTCACGATGCTAAAGAGTTGGTCAAAAAGTGTGTCCAATGCCAGTTTCATAGCAGGCAAATACACCAACCAGCTCAAGCATTGCAAATGATACCTTTATCTTGGCCTTTTGCGACCTGGGGTCTCGACATCTTGGGACCGCTTCCCAAAGCTCCAGGAGGTTTCGAGTTCCTTTTTGTGGCTATTGATACGTTCACAAAATGGATCGAAGCCGAACCTGTGACTGGGATAACAACGGAAGCAGCAAAACGGTTCATGATGAGAAGCGTAATTACCAGATTTGGAGTACCAAGTCGAATAATTACAGACAACGGTAAACAATTTGCGAGCGCAAAATTTCAGGAATTTTGCGACGAGTTGGGAACCAAGCTTTGTTACGCCTCTGTTGCACATCCCCAGAGCAATGGGGCAGTTGAACGTGCAAACGGCCAAATAATGCGGGGAATTAAAACTCGAGTCTTGACCCGGCTCATCAGCGCTCGGGGCTTGGGTGCAAGAATTACCCTCCGTATTATGGGCGATTAAATGCGACCACTAGTCGTCTGCAAGTGAAACACCCTTTTTCCTAGTCTTTGAGCTGAAGCCATGCTTCCTCCGGAACTAAAGCTACTGATGCGATAAGAGTGAAACTTTCAATGGCTCCAACGAGAACAACTTGGCGCAGATGACATTAACCTACTCGAAGAAAGGAGAAACCAGGCCTTAATCCGTTCAGCGGTCTACCAACAAGCCCTGCGCAGATACTACGATCGTAAGGTCCAACCCCGCAGCCTTGCTGTAGGGGACTTGGTATTGAGACTCTGCCAATCCAAGTCTAATAGGAATAAACTTTCTCCCAAGTGGGAAGGTCCTTACACAGTGGTCGAAGTTACTCGCCCAGGATCAGTACGACTAGCAATGGAGGACGGCCAGGTTCTCTCGAATACTTGGAACATCGACCAGTTACGCAAGTTTTATGTGTAACCAACCATTCGGACAATAAAGACTCAGGTTCTTTCTACCTCTATTGTCTTACTTTTTGAGTAGTGCTTTCATAATCTTTCGACTCTGTTCCAAACACCCAGTTTTCTTTACACTGGTCGAAAGGCAGGTAACACCACCTAGTCGAAGCCTCTCCTCTCTGCATGTGGTCTTGCCCACTAGAAGGATCTTCCTAGTGTCGACTTGTTACTCACTTTTGCTGCCAATACAAAGAGCTCGGGTTCTATCTAGTCGAAATATTTTTTAAGCCAACTCTTATCACCTTAGTTTATTTCTTTAGTCAATTCGAAAAATACTCTAAGAAGAGTGCACTTTCTCAGATTTTCTCAACTGCCTTGGGTGTACTCGGTTCGTCTCAACTGGTCGGAGGAAAAACACATCTAGTCGAAGTTTCTCCTCTCCTTGCGTGGTCCACCTTGCTGGAAGAAACTTCCTAGCTTTGTTCGATTTCCCACTCTTGCTACGGAGGCGGACTTATCGAGTCCAAGGAGAAAGGGCGAGTAAATTTTTAAAGTCCTCTAGGCGTTTGCTTAGCTCAAGTTCTTTGTTCTCGATTTGATTAAACTAGTCGGAGATGTTAACATTACCTAGTCGAAGCCTCTCCTCTCTCTGCGTGGTCACCGCCCACTAGAAGGAACTTCCTAGTGTCAATTCGTTACCACTCTTTCGACCCGATGCATGACAATTGAGACCAAAAACTACAAGTTAAACAAACCTCTCATTTTGTAAACCCTTTCTAAAGACTATTCACTCAGTTTGTCTAAACAAACTCAGCAAATAGTCGGGGGCTAGGATAATTTGATTTCAATTCTTAGTCTTTATTTACGTTAATTATCTTTTGAGTTACTAACTACTCGACAAGATGATTTGCGAGGAACAAGACTTTTACTTAGTTTTAACAAACTAAGCAAATAGTCGAGGGCTAGGATAAAGTCATTATTTTGACTTCAATTTGTAGTCTTTAATTTACGTTAATTATCTTTTGAGTTACTAACTACTCGACAAGATGATTTGTAGGAAGCAAGATGGATTATATATTACATCATCAAAAAACCTTGTTTTTCACAGGTCTATTACAAGCTACTCTGAAGAGGGAGAGCCCAGTTGCATCTCCTCTGAGACTTTCCGGCCAACTGATTGCATTTCTTCCATCAGACGTTTTCCTTCTGCCTCAGAGCAGTTAAAGTCGTCTTCGACTGGTTGAAAATTAAGGTTGGGGTCATAAGCTTTAAGTTTTGCCAATGCATAACTTACTCGATTCGACCGCCTCCTTTATCGATTCAAACTTGGTTGGTCTTGAGTGGTCACCAATTCTTTCAAAGTCGACTTGATCCCCAATGGTGCTTATGTGAGCGGCTATCGTAGCATTTTGAGGAGTTTTTCCCTCAGCATGTAGCTCACTAAGTACATTGTTCAGGAGCGTGATGTTGCCTTGAAGATTAACCTTCATTGTTTCCATCTCCTGTTGGGTACGAGTCGAAGCCTCGCGAAGTTGTTTGATTTCGACCACTTGTTCTGAAAAGAATAAAACCGGTCAGATGAAAATAAACTCCTAGAGGAAGAGGAAACAAATATAATAGTAGGTAAAAGCATTTCTTACCCACTAGTCGAGAATCCAATTTCTTGATTTCTTCACCATAGGAAGCTTGATCTCGGCATGCTTTTTCTCCCATGATCCGAGATCCTCTGCATTTTTTCGAGCAATGCAAGCGGTCTTGATGTAGATCAACGTTTTATCATTGATCTCGGTCTCGAAGTTTCTCAATTCAAGAATAATGTCGAAAAGAAATGAGAATTAGAAAAGGAAAAGAACTTCGAAATAGATGGCGGTGAAGAATTACTTACTGTTACTCGAGTTCTCGACCCCTCGAGTTCTGATCTTTATCCTTGGAATCGAGAAATCTCTGAATAACCAAAGCTTTCTCCGACTTCTTTAGGAGATTTCTCATCTCGTTTTCTTTGTCTAAAAAAAAAGACGAGAGTTAGGTAAAGATCAAAGATATAAGCAGTCTTAAGTTCAGCACTTCTTGTTTAATCTTTCTGCGACTTCATGGTCGCAGAGTTAGCTTCTTTAAGTTTCTTCCGGAGGTCTATTACCTCTTCCTTAAGCTGCTTTGACTCCTCTTTTCACGATCGGTGAGTCGGCTAAGTTCTTAAGCGTCACTATTTAACCCGCAAAGGATAAAAGTGGATATAAGCATTGATCAATTGGTTGTAAGATCTTCTACAACCATCGACCTAATCGTAAGTTTTTCTATGACAAATCCTTTGGTAAGTAAATCTTTTCGACCATTACCTAGTCGTGAGTTTTTCCATGACAAATCCGTAAGCACTATATAAGTAGTCAAATCCAAAGTGACTATGAATAGTAGTAACTTACCACCTCTCTGCCTGTTTGCAGAGTTCCTCTTTCTCCTGTCTTAGCTCTAGAAGTTGCCGGTGATATTCACCAACAACGGCAATTTGTTCTATTGCTTTCTGCAAAAAGAAGGACGGTGAGAAGCAAGGAAAGACCACATATATGAGTATACTCAAATACTTACATCCATAGTCGACCTAGCAAACATCGAGTAAACCCGACTCAGGGATCTTGACTTGTCTACCTTCGCGACTTTATCCCACCAAATCTTCTCAAGGCGCTCATTATCAAAGGTATCCCTCTATTAGGAATATCTTTGGGATGGGGACTTCGATCGCGAGATCCTAAAAGCGAAGACCCTACGATGGAAGCAGGCCCAAAGAAGTCAGCACAGAAGTTGAAATATTCTTCATCTTCTGATTCTGTAACTCCAGTTTCTCTTTGGGTACCGGGAGGAACGTCTGCAACGATTTCCTTTCCGGCACGGTGGGCGAGTCTGCCACCATCTTGACCAGAGAGGCCTGCGGTGGCCTCTGTTCTATCCACGACCATCTCAAGAGTCGTGGCGATCGCCTCGAAGATTCGCATTTGTCGAATCTCTACGACCATCTCGTGGTCACCGCTGCTACTTCAGAGGTTGTAGCCGCTACCTTCTTTGGGTACAACAGTACCTCGATGGTTGTCGTAACCACTTCAGCGCCACGACTTCCTCTACCACTTGGGTCGAGGATGATCCTCGACCACGCCCTTTGTTGTCTCTCCAAAGAATGGAGAGATAACAAGAGGCTTCTCAACGAAAAGCATTCTTGAAATTTGAAGAGTCGGGCTAAAAACAACAAAAGGAAAGCAAATCAGGTTGTGAAAAGGAAAAAGGTAAATGTTTTTCTTACACTTTAGTATATTTCACATACCTCTGCACCTTGGACCTAAACGAGAATTTGGGAGTCACTTTCCCAATGGAAGATTTCTTCTTTTCTACGACCACGTCTGGTCGCGCTTCAAGTTGAAGAATGGGCTCAACCACGATCACATCTGGTCGTGGATTTTGAATAGGGACCATCTCTCTGGTCTTCTGACTTTCTGGAGGACCGAGATTAGTCTCGACCACTCCAAGAATAGCGCTGCCCTCAGCCATAGGCTCTGCCGGAGCGACATTATCCTTCACAAAGGACATAAAATCCTTCCAGATCTCCTTTTCCAAATGTTTGACAAAACCAGAAGTGGCAGAAACTGCGAAAGATTTTTTGTCATAATAGAAAGGTACCTTGGCCTTACGAGGTTTACGCTTAAGAGTCTCAGCTGCTTCGACCTCCTCAGCTTCAGATGCTTTAGCCTCAGCTTCAATTGCGGCTATGTTTGCTACAAGCTTTGCAGAAGATCTGGTCGAAGGGCTAGAACTCGAGCTTGCTCCTCCCTTGTCGGCAAGCCTTGTAAGTCGACGTTTTTTGGATGGAGGAGCTGAGCCTTTGTCCTTTGACAACCCTGAGCCGATGGTTATCAAGATGCTTCTTCGTCGTCCTTACGATTTTCCATACCTACTTTACGTGAAACAAAGCAGAAAGGAATAATTACTAAGCGGTCAGTAAGATCTCCTATAACGATATCAAGTCGTAAGTTTTTCTCGACATTTCTTCGATCGTAAGATATTCTACGATCACTATCGATCATAAACTCATTCTCGACCATAAAGTCCTAAAGGAAAAATCAATTTTTACCTTTAGGCGCTCCATCCTCTCCTCTCTCACAAGATACGATGCAAGGATCCGAGGAACCACTTCTCGTGGTGGTGGAGACTTCTCACAAACGAAGTTTGACTCTAAAATCAATCTCCGATTGTGAAAGATCTGTAATAGCAGATAAGAAAATTAGATAACTTTGAAGAAAGACCAAACCAAGGGCTAAGTCGAAAGTTCACTTACAATCATCGTAATCCCTGGTCGGGTCTTCAAACCCCGTGTATCTCCACATAGGAGATGCTCGTTTCTTCAAGGGACTAATCCGACGTGTGATGAAATCTTTCACCACATGCCAGCCGGTTAGCCCCTCATTTTTCAAATCTTTAATGGCTTGGATGTGGGGGCAATTCGACCGATATCTTCAGGGGTCGAATCCCATGAAGAATTCTTCTCAAATGACCGTCCGCAATAAAAGGGCGTCTTCCGAGGTGACTTTCGATAGAAACCACCTCTTCCTCCATCCCGGCCATGAGGACCGGGTGAAACTTTGAATATACTCCCTAGACTTCAAGTCGTGGAGTTTCAGACCACAACTTCCGGCAATTCCAGATTGCCGAGACATTCCATAGTAATATTGGAAAAGCTCGAGGTCGTGAGGAATGCCTAAGCACGCCCACACAGTACACAAAAACACTTAACATGGTAATGGAATTAGGACCTAGGTTTATCAATTCCACCCCAAAATGATTAAGCACTAACAGGAGAAAAGGGTGAGCGGTAGTCGAAACCACACTCACGAAGACGCTTGGAAGGCAGAATTTGGCCATTTTCCCCGACGGCCAATGTTGTCCAATCATTGGAAGCCATTTCACGAGACTCCTCTCTGGAATCTTCCCGGCGACTTCTAGGGCTTCAATCTTCGCAAAGTCCATCTCCGACTCCTCCCACTCAGAAATTTTTCTAGCCATCTCTCTCGGAGACAGGAGATTTTGGGTCGAGGAAGAGTTTCGGAAGAGGGCACGATCACGGAGGTCCCGGTGAAAGCAAGAGCGACTTCGGCGGAGAGAGCAAGAGCTCAAGAACAAATGGGAGCGATTTGAGGAAAGGTAAAGCCCAAGTTTCATTCCCGCTGAATATTTATAACTTAGGCAGGCGAAGCAAGTGTTAGTTCAAAGGTTGGCACCGTTTGAATCGACATAGAACGGACAGATCTCAAATAGTCGATTGCGATTCCCAAGATTGTCCGTTTAAAGAAAATCAGTTCGCTTTTACACCTCGCTTAAAGTTACCTTCTTGACCAAGTTCTTACGGTCGAAGCGAAATATCAATCGAAAGGTTTTCTCCGATCACCTTTACTACGACTACTTGATAGTCGTAAGCAACTTTCTCGACCAAGCATATTTCTGGTCGAAGAAACATTAAAATATCGAAGAGTTTTTCCTTCAACCGCTTTTCTGCAATTCTCTTTTATTCATGACTTTTTCACCAAGTAAGTTACTTTCACTTGAAGCTGGGGGGCTAGATGACGAGGATCTAATAATCCTTATTTTATCTTTTATCTTTTATCTATTATTCTTATTATGGGTAAATATGATGTCATGTGGACCCCAGAAGTACCGCTTATATTTACAAGGGAGAAGCCTACCAGGTGATCGTAAGTTCTTCTACGATCACCCCCATAGTCGTAAGTCTTGCCACGACTATCTTATGGTCGTAAGTCCTTCTATTTACCACCACCTAATCGTAAGTTCTTCTCGACTATCTTATGGTCGTAAGACATTCTATTTACTCACCACCCAACGTAAATTCTTCATTTACTATGTCATGGTCGTAAGTTCTTTCCGCGACTGTGTCACCACTTACCACCTTAGGATCAATTAAACCTACTGCAGGCGAATGGGTCCAATTGATTAAGGAATCAAACGCTCAAGATATCTTGTTGTTACTCTGTAGAATAATAGCGCTAATACCCCATTATCTCTCGATAATTAGTCGCCGGCGGTGTGAAGGAGCCATTACGCCCGTGATTAGTGCCAATTACACGCTCATTACTAGACTTAATGAGGGCATCTTGACAAGGTAGAACGGCTACTCCTCCACGACTATATAAAGGCAACGATCAGAGAGGACAGGGGACAGCGACAAGAGCAAGCATAGATATACGCTATCAAGGGCAATTAGGAAGACAAGTGCTATTCTCTGTAATAGACTTAGTATTTTTCCCTGATTGTTAGTAATACACTCAATACTATACACACACGGGGAGTAGGGTTGTTATTCTCTCGAGAAGGTCTTAACACGTATAAAAATACCCGTGTCAATCTCTCTGCGTGATTCCATTCTAGGAGACCCCCCGAATCAAATAATCTTTACGTAAGATCGGTTCTAAAACACCGACAGGCTTCTTTCAAAATCAAGTCCTTGAGTTCCTTCTGGTGGGGAACAAAGAGGCGTTTCTCATACCATAGGATTCCTTGCTGATTCTCAATCTTCTTTGGGGCTTTTCCTTTTGCCATGAGATGTTTGAATCGCTAGACTCCAGAGTGTCCTTGTTGAGCGGTCTTGATCTGCTCTACTAACGTTGGACGTGCTTCCATAGCGTCTGCAGTGCCTTGCTCTATCAAACACAGGTTGAGAGCTTCAAATTCCTTATAGTGCTCAGGCTGATGCTCTTGAATCATAACATTATTGCAGTAAGACTTGAGGCTTAATGCATCGGCAACTACATTAGCCTTTCCGGGATGGTAATGAACATCTAAGTTGTAATCCTTTATTAACTCTAACCATCTTCTTTGTCGGAGGTTGAGATCTGATTGAGTGAAGATGTATTTGAGACTCTTGTGGTCTGTGTAGATATCACAATGATTTCCAATCAAGTAATGCAGCCAAATTTTGAGGGCGTGCACTACCGCTGCTAACTCCAAGTCGTCGGTTCGATAGTTGTCTTCATGAGGACGGAGCTATCTGGATGCATAAGCTACAACTTTTCCTCCTTGCATAAGTACGCAACCAAGACCTTGGCGCGATGCATCACAGTAGACTTCAAAGTCTTGATGAATGTCTGGCAGGGTTAATACTGGTGCAGAAGTTAACTTCTTCTTCAATTCTTGGAAACTTTTCTCACAAGCCTCTGTCCATTCATACTTCTTTTCTTTTTTGAGCAGATGGTTCATCGGCTTGGAAAGCTTCGAAAATCCTTCTATGAAGCGTCTGTAGTATCTGGCCAAACCAAGAAAACTACGAACTTCTGTCACTGATGTAGGTTGTTTCCAATTCATCACAGCGTCTACCTTGGCTGGATCAACTGCTATACCTCCTACGGATACGATATGTTCGAGGAAACTAATTTCTTGGAGCCAAAATTCACGTTTACTGTACTTGGCATAGAGCTCATGCTCTTTAAGCTTTTCCCGGACAAGTTGCAGATGTTCAGCATGCTCTTCATTTGTCTTGGAATAGATCAAGATGTCGTCTATGAACACGACTACAAACTTGTCCAGGTATTCCATAAATACCTTGTTCATCAGATTCATGAAGTAGGCTGGGGCATTGGTCAAGCCAAACGACATCACTGTGAACTCAAACAAGCCATACCGAGTGGTAAAGGCTGTCTTAGGAATATCCTCATTCCTGATCTTGAGTTGGTGGTATCCTGACCTTAGATCTATCTTGGAGAAAACTGAAGCTCCTGTCAACTGATCGAACAGGTCATCAATACGGGGCAAGGGATACTTGTTCTTGATGGTCATTTCATTGAGTGCTTTGTAATCCACACATAATCTGGCGGAACCATATTTCTTCTTTACAAAGAGAACTGGCGAACCCCAGGGAGAAGAACTAGGTCTAATGAATCCTTTGTCTTGCAAGTCTTCAAGTTGTGTCTTCAACTCTTCAAGTTCGTCAGCGGCCATTCTGTATGGTCTCTTAGCAATTGGGGCTGTCCCTGGCTTCAAATTGATCACAAATTCGATATCTCTGTCAGGTGGCATGCCTGGCAATTCTTCTGGGAAGACATCGGGGTAAGCTTGAACTACAGGTGTCGTCTCTAGGGACAACTCTCCAAGGTGGTGGATTGTTCGATCCAAAGGAGATGAATGATCCACACTAATCCTTATTGTGGTTTCAGGATCTTTGGCAAGTACCACTTTTCTGTTGGCGCAATCTATTAATCCACGATAAGCGACTAGCCAATCCATCCCTAGGATGATGTCCAGAGTTTGAGACTCTAGCCCAAGAAGGGTGGCTAAGAATCCAGAATCTTCCAAAGCAATTTCTACTCTGGGGCTAACTGAGGTAGCATATAGGGGTCCCCCGGGTGAACTAAGTACCACGGGTTTCTTTAGCTTATAGGTCGGCAACTTAAGCCTTTCAACAAACTTGTCGACGATCGAGTCGCCGATCTTATGAAAATAAAAGAGGAAAATGGCGTGAAATATCCTGGAAGAGAATGGGGGCCGCTCTTTATTGATATGAACTAGATTTACAAGACCTGACTAGGCACTACCCTAAATACACTGAATAGGGGGAATGTTTAACTAAGTAATCAGGCTTAGAATCTGAGTCTAAGACTGATTATCCTGCTTCTAATTCCACCACTTAGGCTTCTGTGTTTGTTTTCTTGGAGTCTGTTGCTCTTCTCGTTGTGTTCTCTGTCTCTTTGTCTTCTGCGCTTCACCCTTAAATAACTCCTGAAGAGGTGGTAGTTACTTTCCGGAGAAGGTGTCCCTGGTGAACTATTACTGTTGGTCTGAGCAGTAAGAGATTAACAATGTGCTAACTTCTTTGTGGTTGCTCGTGAGATGCTTAACTGCAGGGTAGTTAATAGTCAGTGTCTCAGGATTATATCATCGCACGGTATGGAACATTTAACACGTGTTCTATTTATCATACGATAAGAAATGCCAGTTCATTAGCTTTTACGAGTAGTCATCTGGTCGGAGCTTAAGCACAGAGCCTTGTCGACTAGGGTACCCATTGTGTAACCTCTGGAATCCTCACGATCAGTGAGGTAGTTAGCCTTAGGGGTTATGACCACGAAGACGTATGGTCTTTTATGTATTATTTTAATACATAGAGGTTTTAATCCTCGTCAGCTAGCCCCCGAACTTTAAATGAACAGGTCGTGTGTGTACCTTTTTCCGATGAAGTTCATATCGGGCAGACCCCCATTTAATGTCGTGATATACGAGGTGGTCTGTGTTCATTTTAAAGTTGAGAACTTACCTTGGGAACTGAAGAGTTTTTCTGTCCGTTTGAACAAAGAAAAAGAAGTTTTTTGCCAGTTGGACTTTTGTGGGAAACCTCCGATCGTAATTAAAGATCTGAAGCTATAAAATCCCCATCGCTAGGCTCTTAGAACTTTTACGCTTCCAAATCCCCTTTTGATTCCCTTCAGCTTCTCGATAAAAAATCCTTTAGACCTCTTTCATGTTCTTCCGACCACAAAGCCTCCGACGACTACTACTCATCTTTGAGGATTTTCGTCATGTCAAAGCAAATCACGAAGTGGTTGCCTTCGGAATTAAGCAAGAAAAAGCTCGAGGCATTGGAGAAGATTGGGATGCTTCCAGATAGGAATTTGATCAAATGGAGATCGGCGATTGGAGAGCATTTTTCGAGCCGCAAAGATGAAGAAATCCCTATTTTTCTCGCCTACATCGAATGTGGGCAGAGATTGCCAGTACACAAGTTCCTTCTCCATGTTCTTGAGTATTATGGGGTGGAACTGGTAAATTTGGCTCCGAATTCCATCACCAATATCAGTATTTTCACCTATTTGTGTGAGGCGTACCTGGGAGTGCCACCGAATTTGAAGCTCTTCAGGTATTTTTACCGAATGGTGATGGGGAGATCCACGGCGACTCCTGGAGAATGCACTTTGCGTCTTCACGACGGGAAGGCCGATGAATACATCCTCATGTACTCGAAATCTTTGTGGTCGTCATGGAAAAAGAATTGGTTTTACATGACGGTTACGAGAGACGATGGCCTCTACTTCGCCGGAGTTAGAGCAAGTGAAAACCCTAAGTGGAGGAAGACCGTGGAGAAGGCAGGGGTGGTCGGAAGATGGGTGGACACTATCCACGACTTGCGAGTCAGGGGCTTGACCTCCTAGCATGTGGTGAGGGATTTTTCCAAGCGTCAGATTAGTCCTTTGAAGCTCCGAACTCATTCCCTGCTTTGGTCCATTGGTCGTGATGAAGCTATCTCAGGAGGTGGTAAGTCTTTGAGATAAGCTCTGACCAGCATTTTCATTTGATTAATGTACTACCTTAAGATCTGTCTATGTTTTGTGTTCTCTCCTTTTTGTTAAAGCTCTTTCCCCTGAGGAAATTAGAGAGCGGGTCAGGCTGATCTGTGCAGGGGAGCCTGGAGAGAAGGCTGGATTCCCCGAAATCTTGGCCATAACCCCTGTTGAAGAGAGATTCGCAAGGCTTAAGGTAGTTAAAAAAAATTCCTTTTGTCATGTACATATATATATATTTTCCGATCGGATTTTTGACCATGTTCTATTTTTGTAGTCGGTTGGTTTGCGAATTATACAATCTGGTGAGGGTCAACATCCCACCATGATTCCAACAGATTCGTGCCCTAATGCCTTTCGAAGAAGATGAATCTCCGAGGTAATAGAACATTTCGGAGTTATATATATGTACTCTAGATAAAAGATTTCATCACCCAATCAAATTCGTTCTTTGACTTAGGTGGAGAAGACGGAATGCCCGCAGAACATAACTGCGGAGGCCGTAGACTCCAGACTGGTCGTTCATGACCTTACAGTTGTTACTGAAACAACTGATCTGGAGATTGATAAAACCACTCCCTCAGACCAGATGGTTAAGAATGCAATCCTTGATGAACTAATCGAGGATATTGCTTCTGACATCTTGTTAGAGGATGTGAGGGGTTCAACAAACCTTGCTTGGTTGGATGGCGTGAAAATGGAAGAGAAGAAAAGGAAGGATAGCGGCACAGAGTTTACTCTTCCGCGTTTCAAAGTCAAATCTCAGAAATTAACTAGGTATGTACAAATGAAAGTGGTCGTATAAATGCATACCTTTAATAGTTCCCTGATGATTTGATATTTTGAACTTCCCTTCTTTGTTTTGCATAGGTCTTCTGGTGTTCCGGTCGATCCCGACCAGACTCTTCCTGAGGATTTGGCATCTGTGGAAGTTTGTGACTAGAGCACTTTCCAGGATAAAATTCCTGAAGGTAGAGTGGTCGGAGAAGCCCCCGAGCAGGTGTCAAGGACAACGGTTGAGTTGGATCCATTGGTGATTCAAACTCCTTCTGCGGAGGTAGAAACCCCTGAAGGCCTTCAACAAGTTCCGACCACTGTTGGTAACTCCTCCCATCCTAACAAGTTCTCTTTTCGTCCCCGATTCATTGAGGATAAGGAGCTTGATGAGGCGTGGGGAAAATATCAGATAATCAAATCAAGATGTATCCTGATATGATTTTTGCTGGTTATAATGACCTAGCAATTCGAGTAAGTATTCTACGACTAGTTTCATTATTTCTCTTTTAAAAGTTTATAGGAAACTTAATGAGAAATGCTATTTGTGTAGTATATGGTCGAGAATTTTGCTGTGGTCGGAGGACTGACCCAACGAATCAAGGACTTGGAGTAGAAACACTCCGAGTTGGAAAGTAAGAATTTTCCACTTTAGCCTTTTTTCCTTCTTCAATACTTTGCTCTTCTCTAATTATTCTCTCTTATCGCATTCGATAGATTTGGAGAAAATAAAAGAAGAGATGGCGGCTGAGAAAGCCAGGACAGCTCTGCTTGAAGAAGAAATTAAAGCTAGAGACCGATCGATCGCCGAAGTGACAACCAGAAATGAAACACTTAACAAAAGAATTGAAGGTAATATGTCGAAACTTGACTTATTATTTTCTTTCAATTATGTTTGTGCTCATCGATCGATTTACTCTTGCAGAGCAAACGCAAACGCTGGGCAGAGTAGAGAAGACTCTGAAATTTGAGCAGGATAAGGAGGCGGCTCTTGTGCAAAGTATTGATGAAAAGATTCATGCTTTGAACAAGATGATCTTTGATATGGGATTAGGATCAAGTCTGCCTACTTTAAGAGATCCGAGGATCGCAAGCAGTCAACATTTGATGAAGACCGTAACATGTTCGAGTTTTCCTCAGACCAGCCGTATAAGATAGATTAGTGTAGGCTCCTCTTGTGTGTTGAGCCAAGTCACCCAGTTAAGTTAGAGCTTAATCGACTAGACGATTAGTTTTCGTCTTCTTTCTCTTGTGTGTAGTTTGTCTGTGAGTTTTGTGCTTCTTAATAGCTTTCCGGCTATTTGGCGTTTCTTGGTGTTCCTTGGGTTAAACTTGGTCCCCATAGTAGATTGTCTTTCCGTACCTTGTGCTTTTCCCTCTTATCAATTAGCCCTGGTCAGCCAGCAGATGAAGAGCCTCAGTGAAGCCAACCTTGTCAATAATCTTGAGGCGGCTGTACCATCACCAGATTCTCATCAATCCGAGGGTATTGCGATGTCGGGGAGTAGCAGATCCAGTCATGGAACAATTCTTGCTAGCTCAGACCCAATTCATGAACGCGATGATGCAGCACATGAACAACATAATGACACAGCAGAATCAGACCACCGCTACTTTAGTCAATTTGGTGAATCAGAATAATCAAGCAAGCCATCGCACCGTCACCAATGTCAGGACAAGCCGACCATCACTTGGTCAGAGTTCACCGTTGTTTTTCGTCAACAGCATGCGACATCAAGCAAGAGTGATCAAGAGAAACTTGATATTCTAATATCCTACACCAAATCCAGCCGTTGTCACTTGAAGTGCTGCCAACCAGACAAGTCGGAAGATTGTGCAGGTATACGTTGTTAAGAAATAGGCCATAGTGCCGATGAAGACAATATCAATTGTTCGATTCTTGAAGGAAACCATTAGTTGGAAAATATCAATGAGCAAGATCACATGTCTCTTATGTGAAGGCAATGACCCTTTGCGAGCCGATGCCCCATGTATTGATGTTGACTTCTACAACACAAGCGTCGTGAAAATTTACGAGCCACAGTCAGAGCATTGGCAAAACAAGGCAACCCATTGTTAGTACAAGGATTGTCAGCTGAAGAATCACAAAAGCAGAATGTTAACCTTGGCAACTAGCCTCAGAAGAGAAGCAAACTAGTATCGTCAAAATGTTGTTTCGAGTGTGGAAAGAAAGACCATTATGCCAAGCAATGCTCCGCAAAGCGACAAGCTCCAACCTTCAAAAAGGGATAGTCGTTCTACCATAGTCTCGTCAGGAAAGTCACAAGGTTCGACCCATGTATGCTACAATTGTCGTGGAAAATGTCACTACATCAGCCAGTGTCCTTAGAGGAACCAGTCACTCACTCTAGATGCAAGAATGCCAAAAGTTGTTAAAGGAGTTTGCAGAAATATTAGAGCAGATCAGATGATTTTTTCCCCAAGATCATCTGTGAACAAGACAGTGTCAGTTGAAGATAAGCAAGACAGTCATTTCAAGATAGCCAAGACCCCTCATTGTTGTAAAAGCACCAGTTTGCCCAGGTCACCAAAAGTGAACTGAGTCAGTGAGAATTTCAGAAGAGCTACCGCAATAATCTATTGTTCGGTCAGCTAAAGTTACTTGTGAAAGTCAGAAGTTGAGTCTTGAGTTAGTGCAAAAGGATATTTGTTGAACCTAGAGTTCAAGCGATGCTAGAAAATCGATCTCGACCGAGCGGTTTTGTCGAAAAGAAATCATAGTTCCATTCCTATTAATATAAATCGAGTTTGGAGACCGTTTAGCGAGTGATATATGATAGAGATTGTATCTGACAGAGATAGTATTCACGAAGTTGGTATAGTGCGGATCGTGAGAGATGATCAATTTGCGATGTGTCGAGAAAAGTTAGTGTCAGACCGAGGATCCCAATTTACCTCGTGTCAGCGACATAGTGTCTATGAAGCTTTGAATGCTCATCTCATTTCAGTACTGTGTATCACCCTGAATCAGCGGGCATATTGAAAGAAAAAAATGAGTTGTGTCTTAACTCATGGTACCAAGTCGAGCAAGTAGGTGTTATGCGCAGAGTTTTCCTCTGATGCAGGATGTTAGCGCTTTCTGCTTGTCACCGTCACGAAATTCACGATGGGTGCGACCATACAAGTCATTGCTCAACTAGAAGCGAGACCCGACTCACAAAGTATGAGGATTTTGCATTAATTATGAAGCGAAGACCAAGAGTCTTTAATCCTAAGCGGATTGTAAGTAGCTTAGTTCAAGCGAGAAAAGCTACTCGGATTATGCTGATTATCACCCTTGCGTACCTAAGTTTATTGTCGAGGATACTGTTGAAGGTCCGTGTTAAGGATTGTATGAGCGAGGTGACAGAGGTGTCTCAGTCTGTTTAGATTTCAAGCTTCGGAAGAAGAGTTAGTTTGTCGACTTGAGTTACGGTCGGCAGCGGATCTCCTCAACTCGAAGTGTCTTGCACGCGATCAAGCGACTGTCAAAAGCAATCGAGTTTCAAGATGCCTTTTCTACCAAGAGCCGATTTGTCAAGTTTTTGTTGAAGCGAAGTTCCGCAAGAAGTAAGACATTGTTCCGTAAGTGTTAGGAAGAGCGATTCGATCAAAGTTAAAGCGATTGAAAGTTTAAGAGAAGAAGATCGAAGTTCCTTAACCTATTCTATAGCCAACCTGAATCTCGGGGACAAGATTCCTTTAACGGGCGAAGGTTTGTAACGTCCCAAAATTTGGCTTTTCAAAAATCTTTTGAGTAGTTTAGGTCCCTGGAAAATTTCACCAATTTTATTTGAATTAATAAAGCTTAATTGGGAATTTTCTAAATTAAAAATATTTCATTTAACTAATCTAAACATCAATTAAATAAAAACCTGTATTATTTGGCTTCCTTGTGCTCCAAGCAATTTTCTGAGATTTTTCTGAATTTATTTGCTATTTATTTGGATCTCCTTGATTTTTGAGATTTTCTTTAATTCTGAAAATCCTCTGTTCTCTCTCTCCTGCCGCACTGCTACAGTACCCCCCATCGGGGACTGTTCATCCGAACCACGTGCTCTGAATCGCAAGATGATTTATTCAGTTAAATATCTCCAACCGAACGAGTCCCTAGCCAGTACGGGTCGTTTCAAACTCAAATTTCAAAATTTCATATCTTTCTCCTCGGTGCGTATAAAAGCGAACCGTTTGTGCTCACGCGTCCGTCTTGATCTCCTCTTCCAATCCCCTAAATTGGTTTCCTCCAAACAGATCTATTTTTGTCGGCATCTGTAGAATACCGAGCTCTACTCCAAAGGTCTTCTCCGGCGAGTTGCGCCTTCATCCGACGTCCGCCGGCCGAACCGTCTGCGGCGTTGGCTTCGCATCGCAGCCCTCTACGTCATGGTTCCATCCACTTCACCTGAAGATCGCCGGAGCCACGTCGAGCCGTGAAGCCGAACCACGTTCGTCGCATTGCTCACTTCCTCAGTGAGTTTTTCCAAACTCCGATCACGCCATCGCGTCCAGCTCGTCGTTTCCTTTCCGTTTTGCCCCTTCGCCTCGCTGCCGGACATCGCCATCTCCATGTGCCGAATTGGCCGACATTTCAATGTACTGTAGCTTTTCTTTTGTCTTCAGGAGAACGCTGAATGGGTTCGGTTGTCTTGCTTCGTTCCTATTTTGATTCTGTTGAAGTAGCCACCACTTGACCCTTCACTTCGCTCGGCCAGTCCCTCTCCCGGCCGTTCCTTTTGTGCACGTGCAGCCCAACCAAACCGAAACCACCTTGCCGCTTTCCTTGACCGATCGGTGCACTCGTTAGCTGACCGGGCATTGTTTTTCCTTATGCGTGTGTGGGCGTGGCGTCAAGGCGATGCCATTCTTAGCCCCCGCTCGAAGCGGCCGTCTAGGCCTATCAGTCCGCTCCTTTTCTCAGCCAGGCCGCCGCTCGTTTCTTTCTTTGCGCGTGAGCGCCAAAGCCCAACCCGTTCCTTTTCTTTGCGTGCGATGGAGCCCAAGCCAGCGCCGCTTTCTTTCTTTCTCGCTACCGCGTGGGACCACCGTCAAGTGCACATGTGCTTCGTTCCCAGTCGTTCCGAACACGGATTCTTGAGTCTGAGCCTCTTACGCCATGAGCGCCGCCGGCCCCAATTCTAATTCTCCCATCCGGTGCTTTACAAACCGAACCAACCGCGTCAATTTGTTCACATCGCTCATCTCCACCAAAACCCTAAAGTCCCCTCCCGTATTTCGTCTCAACCGCGCCGCAATTTTCGAAGGACCGAAGACAACCGAAGAATCTTCATTGCCGGATTTCATCGCCGATTGGTCCTCTCACTCAAGCGCCACATGATTGTGATCGTCTCATCGAGAGCTTCGCCGCTAACCGTCCATCTTGATCGAGAATCATCGAATCGCCATCGCCTTCACCTTCCCGACAACCGGGCGCACCACTGTTTTCGATCTACACACCGGTGAGAGCCCTAGCTCTTTTGTGCACGTCATCCTGTATCCCTTGCCTTCCTCATCTAACCCCCCACCTCCTCCTTGCTCTTTGGCCAGCGAGGTGTTGTCGCCGACCATCTTCTTGTCCTTCGATCATCCTCGGATTGCCGCTGCTCTAGTCATCTTCCGGCCGTTCCGAGCCCGCCTCAGAGATCCTCGTCATCTCCCCGTCCCGGTGCTCCCTCTTGTTCACTTCGGACGCCATCCAATCGTCATCGCCGTAGTGGCCGTGAGCTCCTCGCCGCCCGAGTCACCGCCGTTGGTGAGCCCGTACCGCCATAGCCGAGATGCCACCACCCAGGGTATCCTTAGGCCCATGGGGTTCCATTTGGCTGCTCACCGCCATCTCCCTCCCCTCCTTTCACCTTCGCCGTCGTTGTCTTTCACCGCCGGCCATGGTTTCCTCCAGAGCCTTCTTCCCTCTCGGTTGTGCTCTCTTTGCCGAGGTGGCAGCCAAATCAGCGTCCACCTCACCAATTTGATCCATGTGGCGCCTACGTATCCTGCCATGTGGCGTATCCAAAGCCCTACCCGAGACCTAAGTCCACAGACCCGATCCATGGTGCATCCCTCAATGACTAGTGGGACCCTTTTGTCAATTCCTCTCTTTCTCTCTACAGCACTCTGACCCCACATGTCATCCATTGTTTACCTCTCTCTCTTACTTACCAGTAGACCCCACTTGTAAGTCTCCAATTCTATTTATTTAACCCGAATGAATATTCTCTGAATATTCTTTTCTCTCTTAATTCCATCATTTCATGTTATCATTCAGAGCTCATATCTTCTACATCCGAACTCCGATTGAGTTCATTCGAATTCCTAAATTCATCTCAATTCAATATCTATTTATCTGAGATTATTATTTAATTTTTTAGAGTTTGTTTGCTCTCTGTTGTTTATTTATTTCGGTTTATTTGCTTGTTTACGAGTAGAAGTTGATACTACGAGGAGTGCTGATCAAGAAGGAGCTAAAGATCAAGGAAGTAGAAGATTAAAGTTTAAATAAGATCATCATTGCTAACAAGGCAAGTCATACCTTTGACCATGTTGAATCCCAGCTTTCTAAAAACTACTTTGAATTAAATTATTGCATTTACTTTAAGTATTTATTTAAATGCTTTTAGGTTTAGTTAATAATCCAATTTGTTATACCTTCCTTGTATAATTGATATGTCTTAATCCTTTGTCACCCTAGTCGGTTTATTTTAGTTGGTAATATCGTAGCACCAACGTGGGTTGGTTAGATGTGACTAGTTTGTAGCCATGCCACGAATCACCATGTCATGTAAACCGCTATTACAATTTGACTAAGTGAATATGAAATGTGTGATAAAAAGCTGTGTGTATTGTGTCTTTGTTATTCGTGATGGCATGTGTTGCACTTAAACCAACTGGGTGGTAAAAGATTTGGACTGAGGTAAGGGGGTGGATGCTGTGTGAATTGGTGGACTGTGTGAACTGTGTGGACTGTGTGCATGGGAATAATAATCTGTGTGTCTGTGTGGCTTAGTTAGAATTTGGAAGTCTTGCCTTGGTCAATTAAGGACTTAACTTTGTGCGCCATTGAACTGGGCCTCTCGTACAACCACATGTCTGTTATGGGATGGGCCTAACTTAGTGAGTTATGAATTCTTGACATTGATTGCTCAGGCAGTAGGTTAGGCTTAGTGATGGGTGGAGGTGTGCTACCAGGTAGTACATCACGGGGCGGTTCGCCGTGTCCCTGTCCAACGGTGTGTGTCGGATTGCTTCCTGTGTGGGGTAGTCTGGCGTATAGCACATTGGGAGTGTCAATGCTTGAGATAAAGTTTCTGAACTGTTTTGTTACGGCTAGTGCTAGCTACACTAGTTGTATCGTGTGGGTAAAGTGTACAAACTCTGCAGAGTGTTAAACAATCTATTCGAATAGCCGCATCCGCGGTCATGGACATGCTCGGGGATTTCACACAAGGGGTAGATCTTCATAAAACTGTGTGGGAAGGGAGCTGTGTGATCTAAATCATATGGCTATGTGAATAATCTGTTTAGGCTGTGTGTGTCTTTGTGAAATCAAACTGTTAAATTATTATTGACTATTTGTTTTACTTGCTTTCAATCTATTATTTGTATTCAATTGCAAATGTTGCATTTCTGCAAAATAACCACAGATTGCCATTCCTTTGGAATAAGCCTGCATGTATAATTGCATTTCTGTGGTGTGACTTGCAAGTACGGTTGTGTACTCACGCTTGCTTTGACGAATCAAGCAGAAGTGAAGGAATCGCCAATCAACAAGGTCTACTTCAAGGATCGTGGAGAACTAGGTCGCGACACAAATTGGATTGCTGTGGGCATATGGATGGGCTTCACCGAGTTATCGTTTGCCCGCCTCTGACTTCATTGAGCTTTATGCCTTCGAGGCATTAATTGTAAGCTTTGACCTTAAGGTCTTTACTCTGATGTTTATTGTATTTGCCTATTTATTAGTTGTCTTTTTATATGGAATTGATATTTCATCGATGTTGTCCTTTGTGTGCACTAGCATGATCCTGGACTAGTCAAGATATACGGAGAGGGTCTAGAATTGTATTTTTGGGTCCCGACACTGTTGAAGACGACCTCAACTGCCTACCTGACGAGGCGACTAAATTCATAGAAGAACTCAGGCCGCTCGGAGACAAAGTTGTAGAGGAGATGGAGGTCGGATCTCCATCGAGCAGTAATTAGTCTGGAAATATTTCTAGAGTAGGCCCCTGCAAATGTAAAAATAATTGAATATGTATAAAACTTACCTTTTATGTCATTAACAATGCTTTTGTTTATCCTGTTTTGACTTTTAAAATTCTCATATATTTCCTAGCCCCCGACTGCTTTATAGTAGAAGAACTTTACTATACAAGCAGGTAGCCAAGAAAGAGAATGAAAAGTCATAACCATTTTTTTGTTTTTGAAGGTATGTGTTGATGTTAAGACAAAACTGATCGTTGTAATACTAGGAAATCATTGTAGTCGGAACTAGCTTATGATTTCAACTAGTTATAGATCCTTGTTTGTCACAATCAAAATACCAATAAAAAATTGTATATGGTCGGAAAAAAGACATTGTTGTATTTGACATAAGGAGAAATGCAATAATGTATGCAACAAATTATAAGTGAACTTTGTTTATATCTATTATCCCAAAGTCCGGTCGGAATGAAATGTTAAGACCTAAAAGTATACAACATATTTCGTGAAACATGTTCATGTTCTTTATCCGACTGGTAGCGAGGATCGTAAGAAAAGAACTGTCGCTAGGAAGCTCCTTCCAGTGGGCAGGACCACATGTGAAAAAGGTGAGACTTCGACTAGGAGGCTTTCCGTGTCCCGACCAGTAGCCAGACAAGAGTAGAGCAGAATCTTGAAATAATGTAATATAATCTTCATAATTTTAAGCATATCATTCAGTATATAAAGTTAATTGTATGCTGCTCTGATTACTCATATATTTCTTTAAGAAAAGAGTGTTGTCGTGCGTGGGAATCATTTTAGAAAATGCTCACGACTAGGACCAAAGCGACGGATGACATGGAAGTCGTTGCCGTAGAGTAACAGAGATCCTTGGAAAGTATGTCGAAGAGAAAATTGTCTTCCCCGACCAGTTTAAATTAACAATAATGAACGACCAGAATATAGGTATATATATATAAGCAAGGTTAGTCTTCTTAATAAATTAATGAATTTATTGAAATTGAAAGAAATGAAAGAATGTAAAATAATTAAACATAGAACTTATGGAATTGATCGATGTTCCAAGAATTTGACAAAATTTGCCCATCAGACATAGCTAGTAAATGACGGAACACAGTGGGTGACTTCCCACTTGTGTAAGGACCTTTCCACTTGGGAGAAAGTTTATTGCGATTTGCTTGGCTCTGAATTTTACTGAGAACCAGATCACCTACAGCAAGGCTGCGAGGTTGCACCTTATGACTATGGTACCTTTGCATGGCTTGTTGGTAGACTGCTGATCGTACAAGGGCTTGGTTTCGTCGTTCTTCAAGGAAATCGACGTCGTCGAGTCTTCGTTCATTCTGATCGTTTTCGTTAAAACGACCAGTTCAAGCAGAGCCAATTTTGAGTTCTGGAGGAAGTATGGCTTCAGCACTATAAACCAAAAAGAATGGTGTTTCACCGGTCGCACGACTGGTCGTGGTTCGAACGGCCCATAATACAAAGGGGAGTTCTTGAACCCAAACTCCTGACCGTTTGATCCCTTGCATAATGATACCATTAGCCCGCTCAATTACTCCGTTGCTCTGTGGATGAGCAACAGAAGCAAAATGAACTTTGACACCAAGTTCCCCACAGAATTCTTGGAATTGACTGCTAGAGAACTGAACACCATTATCTGTGATTATACGACTGGGTACACCAAATCGTGTGATCACACTTTTCAGGAGAAATCTCTTAGCAGCCTCAGTTGTTATTTTAACAACTAGCTCGGCTTCGATCCATTTAGTAACTATGTCAATCATGACGAAAAGGAATTCGAAGCCCCCGGGTGCTCTTGGGAAAGGTCCCAGAATGTCCAGTCCCCAGGTTGCAAAAGGCCAAGAAAGAGGAATTGTTTGTAAGGCTTGTGCTGGCTGATGTACTTGTCGGCTATGAAACTGACATTGTACACATTTCGTTACAAGCTCTTTTGCATCATGAAGGGCAGTTGGCCAGTAATATCCTTGCCTGAAGGCTTTACCGACTAGAGTTCTGTCGGAATGATGTGCTCCACAGACCCCTTCATGGATTTCGGTTAGCAACTTAATGTCATCCGTTTGAGATATGCATCTCATCAACACTCCATGAGATCCTCGTTTATACAAGGTACGTTCGATTAGAGTGTATGATTTGGTTTTTCGTGCTATACGATCAGCCTCTACATCATCTTCCGGAATTATGTCATGCTGAAGATAATTGTAGATCGATGCCATCCAGTCTCTACCTTGATCGTGATAGTGCCAACCGTCAACGACCTGTGGAGCATCCATGTTCTCTTGATCGGTTGGTACGACCTGTAAAGAATCATGTATGTTCTCGGAAGACTCAACTACCGAGGGTGAGTTGAGTTGCTCGAGAAAAACTTCTGGAGGGACAGTCGACCTCGTGGAGGCCATCCGTGCTAAGCTGATCCGCCAGAAAGTTTTCCTTTCTAGGAATATGTTGGATCTGAAACAGAAGAAGTGCTTTTCGAAGTTTACGTACTTTTTCGGAGATAAGATGACATCTTGGTACTTGAGCATTGATACTCTTTCCCTACTTGATTCGCTACTAGTTGAGAATCACCTTTCACTAGTAATATGCGAATCCCGAGCGAATAAGCTGCTCGGAGTCCTGCCAGTAAACCTTCATATTCTGCCACATTGTTTGTGGCAGGAAAATTTTACTGGATGGCGTACTTGATGTGTTCGCTAGTAGGGGATATCAAGACCACTCCAGCCCCCGATCCTTTTAACATCAAGGAACCGTCAAAGTACATTGTCCACTCCTCGTGGTGTTCGTACTCGGGCCCTTGGGTGGGTTCAGGGTTTGTCCATTCGGCAATGAATTCTGCTATTGCCTGGGACTTTATTGCTGTTCGTGAAATAAAATGGAGGTCAAACGCCCCTAGCTCAACCGCCCATTTTGCTATTCGTCCTGATGATTCCCTGTTTCCAAGGACTTGACCAAGGGGATATCCGGTCGGTACGACCACTTTGTGGGCCTGAAAGTAGTGCCTTAGCTTCCTTGAAGACATAAGGAGACCATAGAGCAACTTTTGTACCTGTGGGTATCTTTCCTTTGGTCCATGTAAGACTTCGCTTACGTAATAAATTGGTCGTTGGATGTTATCCCTTTCTACGACCAGTACACCGCTAACTGTTTGTGGTGTTGCTGCCATGTAAATTAGCAATGTTTCTCCCGATCTCGGAGAGACTAAGACCGGGGTACTCGTAAGGTACTTTTTAAGTTCTTCAAAGGCATCGTTTGCCTCTTTAGTCCACTCGAAACTCCCATATTTCCGAAGAAGTTTAAAGAAAGGTAATCCCTTTTCCCCTAACCTTGCTATGAAACGACTTAGCGCTGCCATACAGCCGATTAGTTTTTGGACCTCCTTCTTCGTGGTCGGAGGGCGAATCTAGTCGATGGCCGTAATTTTTACTGGGTTTGCTTCAATACCTCTAGCTGAGACTAGGAAACCGAGCAGTTTTCCAGCAGAAACTCCGAACACACACTTTTCCAGATTCAACTTGAGGTTATGTCTTCTCAAGTTGTCGAAAGTTTCTTGTAAATCAGGAATGTGATCGCCAGCTTTGGTGGTCTTTACAACCAGATCGTCAACGTAGGCTTCTAGATTCCGACCTATTTGTAAACTAAAAGTTTTTTGCATCAACCTTTGAAAAGTTGCACCAGCGTTTTTGAGACCAAATGGCATCTTAATATAGCAGTAAGTGCCATATGGGTGATGAAGGAAGTTTTCTCCTCATCTTCTTTACACATACTAATCTGGTGGTACCCTGAATACGCATCTAGAAAACTTAGTAACTCACACCCAGAAGTAGAGTCTACGAGTTGGTCAATGCGTGGAAGGGGAAATCATCCTTTGGACAAGCTTTATTAAGATCTGTAAAGTCGATACACATTTGCCATTTTCTATTATTTTTTCTAACCATTACAGGATTGGCAAGCCACTGAGGGTGGTCGACTTCACGAATAAACCCAACCTTGAGGAGTTTGTCAATCTCCGACTGGATTTCTTCCTTCCGATTGGGTGCGAAACGTCGAAGCTTCTGCTTGATCGGTTTTTTGTCAGGCTGGAGAGCTAGCCTGTGCTCGATCACCTTCCGGGGGACTCTACGCATATCGGACGCTTGCCAGGCAAATACGTCCTGATTCGCTCGGAGGAAGGAGACGAGCGACTCTTCCTATTTGGGGTCGAGTCTTGCCCCGACCGGGACCTTCGCGGTAATCGGGTCAAGATTTTCGACCTGTGGCGACTTGACTTATTTGTCAGGAGATGCGCTTTGTCGAGTAGTACTTCCTTTGTCTGGTCGGAAGGCTTGGGTGTCATCTTCGGTTTCGAGTGTTTGACCTGCATGGTAGATGGATCAGCCTCTCTGGTCGGAAGTTCATCGACCAGTTCAAAGGATTTCCGATCACATACGTAAGCCATTTTTTGATCTCCCCGAATAGTGATACTCCTTTTGGCCCTGGCATTTTCAAACTTTGATAACCGTAATGAGTGGCTATCAAGAACTTTGCTGATGCCGGTCGACCAAGAATTCCGTTGTATGCGGATTCAAAGTTTACCACATCAAACGGAATTTTTTCTGTTCGAAAGTTATCAGGCCTTCCGAACGTAATCGGTAGGGAAACCTGCCCTGTCGGTTTGGCGGGGGAGCCAGGAACTATGCCATGAATATCATATTTCACTGGTTTCACCTTTGACATGGGGACCTGCATCTCTTCTAAAGCTCCCACAAATAATATATTCAAAGAACTACCTCCATCTACTAAGACCCGATTAACCCTACAATTATTAATAGTTGGTTCAACAACAATAGGGAACCTACCCGGTCGAGTCGAAGGGATGGGGCAGTCGTCTTTGCTGAAGGAAATTGCGGTGTCCGACCACTTCGATTGCTTGACAACAGTCGGAGATTCGACGAGGTTGACCTCCCGCCCCCATGGCCTTGAGATGATGCCTGGACTCGTATGAAGAAGATCCTCCAAAAATCATGTTGACTGTGTGTTGGGGATCCTAGTACTCCATCTCCTCGTCGCCATCCTTGTCCTTTTTGGAGCTCGTTTCTCCGAGTTCCTGTATTGCGGGAAATGGTCCTTTACCTGCATAATAATCCTCCAGTTTCTTTTGCCAGACACGACAGGTGCGCAGATCATGCCCTGCCTGCTGGTGAAGTGGATACCACTTCTTGTTTTTCAGGAATCCCTCGGTCGGAGCTTTCGTCTTGCTTCGACCGGTGTAGTCCTTCTTGCCCTTCAAGAATTTATCAGGAATGGCTAGGACCTCCTTGTCGTCGGGTCTACGGTTCTTTTTCTTCTTGAGAGACTTCTTGTTCTTTTTATCTGGTTTGTCCAGGCCGGGCTGGGGAATCTTGTCTTTCTGATCAATAGCTTCACACCACTCGATTGCTTCGCTAGCTGTGGCGTACTTGTCGGCCATGTCAAAAAGCTCAACGGTTGTTCTTGGAGGGTTCATTGCTATGGCCTCCGTAAACCGTCGATTCCTCAGACCTATTTTAAAAGCCTGAATAATAGATGACTCTGCGACCTCTGGTATAGAATTACGAACCCGACTGAACTACTTGATGTATTGACGTAAAGTCTCATCAGAGCCCTACCGGATTCGGTGGAGATCATCCTCTTTTCCAGGGCGGTCATATGTACCCTGGAATTTTGCAATTAGAAGATCACAGAGTTGCTCCCAAGTATAGATCGATCCGACCGGTAGGTTCAACAACCACAACCGGGCAAACCCTTCGAGCATGGTGGGTAGATAGTTGGCCATCACATTCTCATTGCCACCAGTAGCTCTGATGGCGGTGGTATATATTTGGAGAAATTCTAATGGGTTTTGAGTCCCATTGAACTTGTCCAAGTTGGTCGGTCGGAACCGGTTAGGCCAACGCACAGCTTGGAGCCCTGCAGAGAAGGCTCGACAACCTGTGATTGATTCATGGCGCCTTCTCTGGGAAGGTGCCGGATTGTAATCGATTAGAGACCGGTTCCTAGGTTTGGAACGCTGGAACTCCAGTGTACCGATCCGGTCGTGGACATTGATGTGATGCCTCCGACCACCCACTTGGTTCAGACGATGTCGGAGATCGTTAGGTCCAAGTGGTGGTTCTTCTTGACGTGATGAGGGTGTGGCTTCCTGAAAGAGCCTTCTCCCCTCGTGACTCCTTGGTTGGAATCGTCGAGAGGGTCTTGGTATCGTTTGTTCTCTAGTATGACCATGTTGTCCCCTGCTGAGGGAGGAACGCTGGGACGAAGTCATGGTTTGACTCCCTGGAACCCTTTGCTCCCGATATGCTTCCATGCACTGCATGGTCTGTTGGAGAATTTCGGATACCTGACCTACGAGCTGTACAAAACCTGGAGTTTCTGCTAAAGAAGGATCAGAATTATTTAACATATCTTGAACACGTCGTAAGTTTTGTATAGTTACTGAAGGTCTCAGGGGGTTCATACTGGTCGTAGGTGTACGCAGGTCTGAACCTTCCCCCGACCTTCGAATTTCTTCTGTCCTATCAGTTACTCTAGGTGGGGCAATGCCAAGCGAGTTAACTGATTGACGTCGATCAGTTCAGTTGCCTCCGTCAGTTGGTGCCTGACGTGATGGCGTGGTAGAGAATGTAGGAACGTGCAGGGCATCTTGATTTTCATCTCCGTTTGCGTTGACCTCATGCCTCCAGCATTGATCTTCTGATGAGCTTCCATCGTAACTAATGGAGAGCTTCTCAGTGCGTCTACCAGAAGTCTCCACGATGGAGAGCGGTCGGAAATGAGTACTTCTTGAGGTCTTCTCAGCCTGATCCGGTGAACTGCCGATCGTATGCTGAGTGTGATCATCCCCACATGGGCTACGACCAGTGGAGGCTTCATTGACACCGTTACCAGGTGACAGTTGACTCCTGGAATTGCTAGAAGCCGTAGGAGAGTATCTTTCAGCCATGATTTCATCGAGGGTATAGAGATTTTCGAGTGGTGGTGCTGAAATTTCTTCACCTGTTTTGCCGGTCAGAAAGACCGGGCTTGAAGAGGTCCCCTGACATTCCGAGCTGATCGGAATGGGTGGTTCCTCTGATTACGCCACTGGCAATGGTGGCTCATCCTCGTCCAACCGGTCAACCTCGCTAACGTCGGCGACGTGCGAGCCGGCGGAGGAGGAAGAGGAGGATAACCTGCCATTTTCTTCCATGGCATGGATGCATCCTTCCATATCGAGATCGGCGTAGTCCACCAGGTCGAACCAATTCTCCTCATTCCAAACTCCGGGCATAGTCACATGAGCGATTGCGGGAATTTGGGCGAAGATTTTTATGAGCGAAGTGTTTCTTCAGGAAACTTACGTCTTCTATCCCCACGGACGGCGCTAGCTGTCGACGATCGAGTCGCCGATCTTATGAAAATAAAAGAGGAAAATTGCGTGCAATATCCTGGAAGAGAATGGGGGCCGCTCTTTATTGATATGAACTGGATTTACACGACCTGACTAGGCACTACCCTAAATACATTGAATAGGGGGAATGTTTAACTAAGTAATCAGGCTTAGAATTTGAGTCTAAGACTGATTATCTTGCTTCTAATTCCACCACTCAGGCTTCTGTATTTGTTTTCTTGGAGTCTGTTGCTCTTCTCGTTGTGTTCTCTGTCTCTTTGTCTTCTGCGCTTCACCCTTAAATAACTCCTGAAGAGGTGGCAGTTACTTTCCGGAGAAGGCGTCCCTGGTGAACCGTTACGACTGGTCGGAATGGTAAGGAAGTTAACAATGTGCTAACTTCTTTGCGGTTGCCTGTGAGATGCTTAACCGCAGGGTAGTTAATAGTCAGTGTCTCAGGATTATATCATCGCACGGTATGGAACATTTAACACGTGTTCCATTTATCATACGATAAGAAATGCCAGTTTATTAGCTTTTACGGCGATCATCCGTCGAGCTTACACCTGAGCCTCGTTCGACCAGGGTACCCATTGTGTAACCTCTGGAATCCTCACGATCAGTGAGGTAGTTAGCCTTAGGGGTTACGACCACGAAGATGTATGGTCTTTTATGTATTATTTTAATACATAGAGGTTTTAATCCTCATCAAAACTTTCTTGAAACAAAGGAGTGTGAAGCTCTGGAATCAAACAAAACTTGTAAAGTGTTGAATTAAAAGAGAACGTGACCCATCAAGACTCTGCATGCATCTTGTGCTTCCTCAGCGGTGACATGATTCACATGGCCACGGCTTTGTGTCAGGGTAGACCTTGAGGCTTGGGAAGTCTGGTGGCTCTTGCTTGGAGCTGAGGTCCGACCTTGAATTGGGGCGGCTCCTGGGTTGTTCTTTGGAGTAGGGTTGTTGCGATGAGGGCATTGATTAGCAAATTGACCTTTTTCCCCGCAAGCAAAGCAATGGAGATGAGCTACCGGGTTGACTATGGCAGGTTGTCTAGCGGGGTGGAGAGTGCGAAAACCACTTCCTTGGGGTTTTGGTCCTAGAGCTGAACTTCTCTGGGGCGTTGCAGCAGATGATCTGAAGGAGGAACTGCCCCGGAAGGTTGACTTCTGGTGAAAGCTTCCTTGCGGCTTCTGGAAGGGCATCTTCCTCTTGCGGCTAGCTTCTGCTGTCTTATTCTCATTGTCGGACCCGGATTCTGATATTCCAAATCCTTTGTGAAAACACTGTGCTATTCCCTGGATCAGTAGATAGCACTCACAGGTACATTGCTGAATCAACCATACAAGTCGTGAAATAACACAGATATATTACAACACAGGGTAACATAGACCTCATCGGGTCGAGTTTTACAAAAGGGTCGCACAAGGCCAACTAGATTACATTACAAAAGACGACAATATCTACAGCGGAAGCAAAAGGGGAGGTAGGGCTCATCTCACACAGGCAAGGGACTGGGGTGACCTGTGTACGACGGATATTAACCAAGGACTGGATAATATCGGTTGTACGCGGGTACCAGTGAGTCCAATTAGACTGGGCGAGACCTAAACTACAGAACTATTCTACTCCTCGTGATATCCTTATCCATCATCTTCTGGTCCATCGTAGTAGGCGTAGTCTCCTTCACCTTCAAGATCTAAAGGGTTGGGAAGAGAAGCGAGAATGAGCACTACTACCGTGCTCGTGAGCCAACACACAATGCAGTAGTATACATGCAAGGTTTAGCAAGGATGGCTCGGTTCTTTTATTTGCGAAGGCAAGTTTTCAAATATCATAATTACAAAACCTATGACTTAGCAATTTTAACAAATTTGCCATTTTGATAAAGAGAGTAATGTGCAATAATTATTTTAGTAGAGGTTCCATCCGGCGGAAACTCTACCAATTCAACCTTTAATTGGAGCTGCCTCCAATGACCACACCCACTGAGCTCGACGACTCAAGCAAAATCCAAAAATGGGCTAGGTGAGCCCTTCCACCATTTTCCACCACCCACAAAGCTTTTTGCAATAGAACTAACTCAAGTTATGATTCCCATGTCCGCCTTTGACCATAGGCACGGCTATTTAAACAGTTTAGACTCTGCAGAGGTTTGTACACTTTACCCACAAGAGATAGTCATACCTGTTACCCCACATGATTCTGTAGTCATGTAGTTGGGCGACCGTCACAGTAACCTTTCTAATTATCTTGCCCCTTCTGTCATCTCACCCATATAGGGTTGCGCCCATACGTTCATGCAGGATGTTTACCCCCGCTGTCGAGTAGTAGTTTACTCTCAGCGACAGGAAACTTCACCCTTGCCTCGGTGTCCCGTTCAAGCCGTATTTACCGCAAGCTTGCATGATTCCCTCTTTCCACCGTGTGAGACAATTTCAGGGTTCAATAATTTTACTAAGCCAAGTTGCACTTTGTAGACTTGTGGTTGCACATGTTTAACACGGGAGGTCGTGACAAGATTAAGTCCTTAGGGTTATCTGGGCGGTTCTTTCCACAACCCAACCAACCTTGTGCTCCCCGAGCACCCACCGCCTCACCATCCGCCCAGATAGAACTAGCAATAGGGTTTTGAGGAGTAAACCAAATTATTTTCCACACCTTTTAGTCAATGGTCCACCAATGACTACCCAAAGCATTTTTATGTTTGAAGACATGATGATTTGGGGTATTTAATACCCCGGTACTTGAGCAAGGCTAGCATGTCGCTCAAGTACATCCTATAGCTAGTATTACCATATAATTACTAGGGTGACAAGGGTTAATGGATTCAAGTTATCAAGGATGGCATATTAATTAATTAAACAAGTCGGTATTTAACTACCTTAAGCTTTAACATACATTTGATTAAGAATTAAAGCATGCAATTTGCTAATTTAAAAGAATATAATTTGCATAAAATTGTAGGATCAACATGATCAAAGTATTGACTCGCCTTGGTTAGAGGCAAGGTGATCGTGATACTCTTGGTCTTGATCAACTTGAGGATCTCCGGCGTCTTCAAATCCTAAACGGGCGAATTACCGGAAAAAGGCACAACGGCAAAGAGAGCAAGTAAATACACAAGAAAAGACAAATGAACTCCAAATTAATCAAGTCCTATTCCATTAGCAAGATCCTGATTTAACGAATTTTTAGAAATTTAATTCATAATTTTCGGAGTTACGATGAGGGAGAACGGAGCTTCCGAAGTTTGATTATTACAAGAAAAGATGGAAATTCAGAAAATGCACTATTCTGAAAACACTGTTCTTGTATTTCACCAAACTGCCATTGCGACCATGATATGGTGGGCCTCAACTGGAAGAGAGGGAGGGGGAGTAAAGCCAATGGCAGGTGGGGCCATTCAAACCAAAATCCCCAATCTAATTCACTTGGCCACAGAGGGGAGCAGGGAGCGCCGGGCGGTTCGTGACTTCGCCCGTCTTGGCGGCGTGAGTGGCGGCCGGCGGGTGGTCAAGAGGGTTTCCCCCGAGGGCGGCGAATACACGGGCAGAGGCGGTAGCGCCGGAGAGGGGCGGAAGCGGCGGCGCAGGCGAAGAAAGCGACGGTGGTAGAAGCACACCAGGGCGGCGGCAACACGGCTTAGGCGGCGCGTGCGGCGGGCGATGCTGTGGAGAGGGCGATGCGCACCACTGCTCGGCTGCGAGGGGATGCCGACGGGATGATCCGGGCGGCTCGGGGATGGCCGGATTGGCCAGACGACGGCGGCCCTGGGCGGAGAAGAAGAGGCAGCGCCGGCGGGGCATCTCGGTGACGGGGAGGGAGCAAGGATGAGGGGGATGGAATCCTCGCATCACGGGGCATCTTGTGACGCGGTCGGCCGGGGCGACCGTTCAGTTTGCACGAGGGGGAGACAGGGCGAGGGAACGGGGGAGGCACTGCGAGGACGAGGGTGGCTTGGTGTCCTCACGGTCGCGGGCGCTAGCGCGCAAGAACGCACGCTTGGCGCTGGGCGAGGGCGGCGACGAGACAGGCGGCGACAAAACGGCGAGGCGAGGCACGGCTCGGGGCTGCGGCGCGTGGCACGGGTCCTCCGAGCGGCGGACGACAAAGAAGAACGTAAGCGGCGCACGCACGAGGGGGAGCGAGTGGGCACAGGCGGAGGCGTCGTCCACAGGTGGGGCAGCCAGCGCTTGACCCAGGGGGAAAAGCAGGGGGAGATGACGCAAGTGCTAGGCGGCTTGGGCCAAAATAGAAGAAGGGGGCCGGGTGGCTTTGGGCTGGAGTAGGCCAAGAGGGGAAGGGGAGAAAGCCACGGGCTGGGCCGGGAAAGGAGAAGGGAAAGCGGGCCGGCCTAACAAGATTATGGGCTTGGCCCAGGAGGAAGAATGGGCTGAGCCCGAAAGAGAGAGGGGAACTCCAACTTGCGAATTGAATTTCAAATGTTACAGACATTACATTTGAAACACAACCCGAAAAGGAAGGAAAGGTTTTCAAAAATACTTGGTAGTTTGAATTACGGTGAAGAACGAAAACGGGAAGGGTAAATACTATTCACTCGTCCGAAAATGGACGTTACAAAGCCTACCCACCTTAAACAGAATCTCGACCCCGAGATTCGAGCTGCTCCGAGAACTGGGACGGGTAGTCTTGCTTCAATTGATCTTCGCGTTCCCAGGTGGCTTCTTTTGCTGAGTGGTGACTCCACTGGACTTTGGAAAGGCGGAAGGCTTGACGTCTTGTTCGCTTCTCGATGACATTGAGGATCTTGATCGGATGCTCGGGATAAGTCAGGTCTTGTTGAAGGGCGATGGCTTCAACGAGCGTCTGCTCTTCAAGTACTCTGAGACACTTCTTGAGCTGGGAGACGTGAAACACGTTGTGAACTTCTGACAAGTGTTCCGGTAGCTCAAGCTGATAGGCTACTTCTCCACACTTGGCGGTGATCGGAAATGGGCCTATGTATCTTGGGGTGAGCTTGCCTTTTACTTTGAACCTTCGAGTTCCTCGAAGTGGCGATACCTTGAGGTACACAGCATCTCCAACTTCAAAAGTTAACTTTCTTCGGCGGTTGTCGGCATAACTCTTCTGTCTTGATTGAGCTGCTTGGAGGCGATCTCTGATCAATCGGACTTTCTCTTCAGCTTGCTTCAGAGTATCTGGTCCGAAGATATATCCTTCACCTGATTCTGACCAATGCAGAGGAGTTCTGCATTTTCTTCCATAGAGTGCTTCAAATGGAGACATTTTCAGACTTGACTGAAAACTATTATTGTATGCAAACTCAGCATACGGTAGACATTTTTCCCAGTCTACTGTAAATTCCAAAGCACAAGCTCGAAGCATGTCTTCTAGAATTTGATTTGTCCTTTCTCGCTCTAACCATCGATCTCATGGATGGTAAGGTCAGGCTGAAATCAAGGTGTGTTCCAAGGGCATCATGCAAACTAGCCCAGAAATATGAGGTGAATTGAGATCCTCGATAGGAGACTATCCTCTTGGGTACTCCGTGTAAACACACAATACGAGCCATATATAATTCGGCTAACTTGTCTCCCTTGTAAGTGGTCTTCATGGGGATAAAATGGGCTACTTTGGTTAGTCTGTCAACTATAACCCATACTGAGTCACATCCGGACTTGGTTCGAGGTAGACCGGTAATGAAATCCATTCCAATCTCTTCCCATTTCCACTGAGGGATTTGCAGGGGTTGAAGCAATCCTGCTGGCTTGTGATGTTCGGCTTTGATTCGCTGACATACATCACAACAAGCTACATACTCAGCAATATCTCTTTTCATGCGTGGCCACCAATACAAAACCTTCATGTCTTGATATGTAACATCCCAACTGTATAAACAGGGTTTGTTCAAGTATAATTATATGTGTAGAAATTAAAACTTTTTCTCACATCTTGAAGAACCCTAAACTCTCATGTGATTTTTGTCCAAGAGTTGTGTAATCCAAAAACACAAAGTTCTTGTTGACCAAAAATCGAGTTCCTTTTTCCATTGGTCACAAAACGTGTGCCAAACATTTGGAAAATATTTTCCTTGGTCCTAAAGTTGATGTGGGACCCCTCTGAAAAATATCACAAGTTGTAAAACTTGTTTGATAAATTTTGGAGGTAAACCAATTCCTTGAACAGCCTTCATGAATTTCCTGAGAAAAATGCATTGCATAATAACCTCTGGAAATTTTATGTAAGGTTAATCTTTATGTCAGCAAGCTCCAGTTAAAATTTCATAAATTTTGGAGTTGAATTGCTATCCCAAACAATTCTGCAAAGTCTCAGCTGTTAGAAATTAAACTTAAAACGTGGCACTGTTCCTTGGGCTAGCCGCTGTGCAAAGCTGGTCCAGCCCAACCATTTCCGCACCTCAGCCAGACCTCCTGCCCGCCTTGTTGAGGTCGCAGCCGTTGGATTTACATCCAACCGCCACGACCTCCTCCACGGTCAACACCGCAAAGACCTCCCCACCTCATCTGGTCGTAGCCGTTGGATTCAATCCATGGCCACGACCTCCTCTGCAAACCATCGCAGTGAGGTCCTCCCACCTTGTTGAGGTCGTAGCCGTTGGATCAGATCCAACAGCCCACGACCTCCCAGCGATATCCAGCGCACAAAACCTCCCCAAGCTATTAAACCACTAAGACATCCCACCTTGTTGAGGTCGTACCCGTTGGATCAGATCCAACAGTCCACGACCTCCCCTCAAGATCTAGCGCACCAGACCTCCCCCACCTCGTGTTGTGCGTCGTTAGATTTAAAATCTACACCCACGACCTCCCTGTGCCTCGTGCGCATCAGACCTCCCCGCGCACATGAGGTCGTAACCCTTAGACCTAAATCTAAAGGCCACGACCTCCTTTGTGCGTTGCGCAAGCCTTGGACCTCCTGCCCCGTTTTTCCATGGGCGTAGTCGCGTTATGGAAATCGTAGGGCCACGACCACCCCGTCCTAGATCGTGTGGCTGGGACCTCCTCCCAGTCATTTAAGCGTAACGGTTCAAAAAGAGCATCCGAGGGCAACGACCTCCCCGTAGTCTTATCCAACGATCAAAATGACCTCCCCTGTTCTTCTCCTTCCTCGGTCACGCATGCGTGCTCCTGAGCGGGGAGATAATGCATGCCTGGCAACTGTGTACCTTCAACGACTCTTTGATGACCCGCATTAAATGCTGGTCAGCCTTCTGCCTCTCCAGTCTGCACAGGTCTGTCACCATGTTGACTTCACATCTTGTCCAAGCCCTAGACCGAGCCGTGGGCCAAGCTCACCATGAGCTTAACCCCAGCTCGTGTGCCCTGCTTCTCCCAGCTATAAAACTCCCATTGGGTTCCTCCCTTAGCTTCTTTGGCACACTTTCAAGCCCTAGCTTGCACCTGTGTCTTTTGAGCGTTCCCCTCAATTGACCTCTCCTCTTGGCCGCCATTGTTGGAGCTTGGAGCTCCTCGGTGGCATAAGGGTTCCTGGAGATTTCCTCTCCCTCTCATTGCTTCCATTTGTGCCATTCCCTTTGGGACCAAGTCCTAACTTGATTGGTTTGGGCATTTACAGAGGTGGACAAAGTGGAGCTTGGAGCTGGAGCTTTGGCCATGGAGCAACCCCATCTTCTCCAACTCCGGTCCTCACCTTCTTCGACTTCCTCAGCACCTCAGGACCTCCAGGTAATCCTCCTGATAGTCCCGTAGCTGCTGGCACCCGCGTGTATGTTGTTGCGGAGCTTTTATTAGGCACACGCTTGAATGTCGCGCGGAGCTTTATTTTGCATTTCGGTCTTTTGGCCGTGCTGGCCATTTTTGCCCTCTCCGGCTCGCCGACGTTCAAAGCCGTCACCGCCGTTGAGAGGAGGTCCATTGGGTGCGCATGGTTATTGCGGACCCAATGGTACCATCGGATATCGCCGGCGAGGTCTGCATCGCCGGCATTGCCCCCATCTTTGCATTGTGATTCTTGTCGAGCGGGCGCCCAGTAGCGTCGTAAAGACAAAGATCCTCCCTCTTAAATGCGCTTATCATTGGCCAACCTCGTTAATCATTGGGTTCGCCATTACTACCCTTAACTCTGTTCCCCTTTTTCGCGCATTAAAGACCTCACGCGTGGACCTCCTCGTTGTCCCGCGCATTAACTCGCCCGTGCGCGCGCGTGCGTAAGGTGCGAGGTCGTGGGCCGTCCATCTCGCAAGATCAGCGGTCACGACCTCCTCTCGATCGCGCAAGATAAGGTCCATTAGCGCTAAGAAGGCCTTGAGATCTTGAGGTCGAGCCGTTGGATCCAAGATCAACGGCCACGACCTCTATCTCGCGCGGACGCGTGCTCGTTTCCACTGGGAGGACAAGGACCGTGGGATCCAAGATCCACGGCCCATGTCCTCTAGATCTCTCAAGAGCGTTAGCTCCTGGGAGGTCTTGAGCCGTTAGATTCAAAATCTATGGCTCATGTCCTCCCAGTTCGTTCTAGTCCTTAGGACCTCCCGTGAGGTCTTAATTATAAACTGATAAAGGTATGAACTTTAGAATTGCATAACTAATTCATTTTAAATCCAAATAGGGTGATCCAAATTGTGATCGCTCTGGTTTGGACTGGGCTCTAATCTAAAAATGGTTATAACCTCAGTTCAGCTCCAGAAGATGGTTTTGTTAGTAGATTTCAAAACTAACTTTAAATGTCTCTTTAAAAATTCATTTAACTTGTAAATTGCATAAGTAATACTCTGTAGATTATTTTTGAGTGAATCCAACTTTGTTGGTTTCCTCTGTTAATGAACTTACTATGAAAATTGGTTTTGATCTTTGTGCTGTTGTTGAAAGGAGTTCTTGCGCATTATAATTTTGTTCAAGTTCTTGTAGTGTGCTAAACAAGCAACTTTATGGCATTTTTGCTTCCGCTGTGTATCTTTGTAGACTTGATGTTATTTGGCCGGTCGGCCTCTCTTTTGTAATAACTACCCCTTATTTATATTAACTTCTGGTTTGTTGCTTGTTTTGTTCTATGTGTTTGAATGGAATTGATGCAATCTTTTGTAATAACTACCCCTTATTTATATTAACTAGCTTGGCGGTCCGGTCAGTTGGAAGTACATATATCTCGAGGCACGGTTTATTTGGTTGATAATACTAGAGTCAATTGGATGACTAAGTATTATGAGCCTAATAAATCGGGGTCTCACATGATACATCTTGGTGCTACCTGGGTGTCGGGTATACACTGAGCCATGGGCTTCTTTCAGAATCAAGTCCTTGAGTTCCTTCTGGTGGGGAACAAAGAGGCGTTTCCCGTACCATAGGATTCCTTGCTAATCCTCGATCCTCTTGGGGGCTTTTCCTTTTGCCATGAGATGTTTGAATCTCTGGACTCCAGAGTGTCCTTGTTGAGCGGTCTTGATCTGCTCTACTAACGTTGGATGTGCTTCCATAGCGTCTGCAGTGCCTTGCTCTATCAAACATAGGTTGAGAGCTTCAAATTCCTTATAGAGCTCAGGCTGATGCTCTTGAATCATAACATTATTGCAGTAAGACTTGCAGCTTAATGCATCGGCAACTGCATTAGCCTTTCCGGGATGGTAATGAACATCCAAGTTGTAATTGCTTATTAACTCTAACCATCTTCTTTGTCGGAGGTTGAGATCTGATTGAGTGAAGATGTATTTGAGACTCTTGTGGTCTGTGTAGATATCACAATGATTTCCAATCAAGTAATGCCGCCAAATTTTGAGGGCGTGCACTACCGCTGCTAACTCCAAGTCATGGGTCGAATAGTTGTCTTCATGAGGACGGAGCTGTCTGGATGCATCAGCTACAACTTTTCCTCCTTGCATAAGTACGCAACCAAGACCTTGGCGTGATGCATCACAGTAGACTTCAAAGTCTTGATGAATGTCCGGCAGGGTTAATACTGGTGCAGAAGTTAACTTCTTCTTCAATTCTTGGAAACTTTTCTCACAAGCCTCTGTCCATTCATACTTCTTTTCTTTTTTGAGCAGATGGGTCATCGGCTTGGAAAGCTTCGAAAATCCTTCTATGAAGCGTCTGTAGTATCCGGCCAAACCGAGAAAACTATGAACTTTTGTCACTGATGTAGGTTGTTCCCAATTCATCACAGCGTCTACCTTGGCTGGATCAACTGCTATACCTCCTGCGGATACGATATGTCCGAGGAAACTGATTTCTTGGAGCCAAAATTCACATTTACTGTACTTGGCATAGAGCTCATGCTCTTTAAGCTTTTCCAGGACAAGTTGCAGATGTTCAGCACGCTCTTCATTTGTCTTGGAATAGATCAAGATGTCGTCTATGAACACGACTACAAACTTGTCCAGGTATTCCATAAATACCTTGTTCATCAGATTCATGAAGTAGGCTGGGGCATTGGTCAAGCCAAGCGACATGACTGTGAACTCAAACAAGCCATACCGAGTGGTAAAGGCTGTCTTAGGAATGTCCTCATTCCTGATCTTGAGTTGGTGGTATCCTGACCTTAGATCTATCTTGGAGAAAACTGAAGCTCCTGTCAACTGATCGAACAGGTCATCAATACGGGGCAAGGGATACTTGTTCTTGATGGTCACTTCATTAAGTGCTCTGTAATCCACACATAATCTGGCGGAACCATCTTTCTTCTTTACAAAGAGAACTGGCGAACCCCAGGGAGAAGAACTAGGTCTAATGAATCCTTTGTCTTGCAAGTCTTCAAGTTGTGTCTTCAACTTTTCAAGTTCGTCAGCGGCCATTCTGTATGGTCTCTTAGCAATTGGGGCTGTCCCTGGCTTCAAATTGATCACAAATTCGATATCTCTGTCAAGTGGCATGCCTGGCAATTCTTCTGGAAAGACATCGGGGTAAGCTTGAACTGCAGGTGTCGTCTCTAGGGACAACTCTCCAAGGTGGTGGATTGTTCGATCCAAAGGAGATGAACGATCCACACTAATCCTTATTGTGGTTTCAGGATCTTTGGCAAGTACCACTTTTTTGTTGGCGCAATCTATTAATCAACGATAAGCGGCCAGCCAATCCATCCCTAGGATGATGTCCAGAGTTTGAGACTCTAGCACAAGAAGGGTGGCTAAGAATCTGGAATCTTCCAAAGCAATTTCTACTCTGGGACTAACTGAGGTAGCATATAGGGGTCCCCCCGGTGAACTATGTACCACGGGTTTCTTTAGCTTATAGGTCGGCAACTTAAGCCTTTCAACAAACTTTCTTGAAACAAAGGAGTGTGAAGCTCCAGAATCAAACAAAACTTGTGCGGTACTGAATTAACAGAGAACGTACCCATCAGTACTCCTGCGGCATATTGTGCTTCCTCAGCGGTGACATGATTCACATGGCCACGGCTTTGTGTTGGGGTAGACCTTGAGGCTTGGGAAGTCTGGTGGCTCTTGCTTGGAGCTGAGGTCCGACCTTGAATTGGGGCAGCTCCTGGGTTGTTCTTTGGAGCAGGGTTGCTGCGATGAGGGCATTGATTAGCAAAGTGACCTCATATATCTATAATTCATATTACAGGTATTAATGACGTCATATAACTCTCGTATATACCCCTTAATATTCTTAAGGGAGAAGCTATAGGTCGTAAGTCCTCCTACGACCACCCTGTAGTCGTGGGTCCTCCTGCGACTACCCCATAGTCATATGCCCTCCTACGACTATCCCATAATCGTAAGCTCTACTGCGATTAGTCTGTGGTTGTAGGCTTTCCTACGACCACCAACTGGTCGTAAGCCTTTCTACGACCAGTCCTCAGTCGACAAGACTCACAGACATGTGGGCCTAGTCGATAAAGGAACATCACGTACCGTATCCCACGATATGAGTAATCAATTACGCTGTTATTCCCCAGAACAACAGCAAGACTTAACCCCTTTTGTTATGATGATAATTGCCTGGCGACATGGGGATGTTAGGACCCCCGCAATAACTCCCGGAAACAGCTCCACGATCTGGCGTTTTAAGGAGACTTTTATTCCGAAGATCCAACGGTGCACTCCATGGATGATATAAAAGGCAAGGATCAACAGGGCAAAAGGGACAGAACACAGAACATTAGACGGGCAATAGAAGATTAGAAGCACGATACTCTAGTCTTTGATCCCACTTTGTAATCCAGCATACTCAATACATACAGGAGTAGTGTGAGGTCCCCGGGGTATTCGGCTCGTAATGCTTAGTCGTACCATCGACCCTAGCATTACCAACAAAATATCCCGTGCCTCGGGAAAATATGTACATCCTAGAAGTGCTGTATATACACCCCTTTTACAAAATCATGCAACAATTCCATACAAACATAGAACATAATAGAGTTATTACAAAAGGTGCCGACCGGCCAAATACAGGCTAAAGAGCTAAACAACTAAAGTAAACAGCGGAAGCAAAAGCCATAAGATGGCAATAACAAAAGCCATACGGTTTGCCTTTAGCCCACAAGGCAACCGACCAAGCCACCAACCTAGCCGTCGAACCCGCGGCACATCTCACAAAAGTGCATCCCTTGGGGATCTGTAACATCTCAAATGTATAAACAGGGTTTGTTCAAGTATAATTATATGTGTAGAAATTAAAACTTTTTCTCACATCTTGAAAACCCCTAAACTCTCATGTAATTCTTGTCCAAGAGTTGTGTAATCCAAAAACACAAGCTCTTGTTGACCAAAAGTCAAGTTCCTTTTTTCCATTTGTCACCACTCTTGTGCCAAACATTTGGAAAATAATTTTTCCTTGGCCCTAAAGTTGATGTGGGGACTCTCTGAAAAATATCACAAGTTGTAAAACTTGTTTGATAAATTTTGGAGGTAAACCAATTCCTTGAACAGCCTTCATGAATTTCCTGAGAAAAATGCATTGCATAATAACCTCTGGAAATTTTATGTAAGGTTAATCTTTATGTCAGTAAGCTGCAGTTAAAATTTCATAAATTTTGGAGTTGAATTGCTATTCCAAACAATTCTGCAAAGTCTCAGCTGTTAGAAATTAAACTTAAAACGTGGCACTGTTCCTTGGGCTAGCCGCTTTGCAAAGCTGGTCCAACCCAACCCATTCCCGGGCTCATCTGACCTCCTTCTCCACCTTGATGAGGTCGCAACCGTTGGATTTACATCCAACCACCACGACCTCCTCCGCGGTCAACACCGCAAAGACCTCCCCACCTCATCTGGTCATTGCCGTTGGATCAAAGATCCATGGTCATGACCTCCCCTGTGTGTTAAATCTCAAAAACCTCCCCGAGCTGTAAACCACTAAGACATCCCACCTTGTTGAGGTCGTAGCCGTTGGATCCAATCCAACAGCCATGACCTCCTCCTCGAACATTCTCAGTCAGGTCCTCCCACCTTCGTGAGGTCACTGCCCTTGGATCAAAGATCCATGGTCACGACCTCCCCTCGTCATCAAACCACCCAAACCTCCCACCTAACCAAGGTCGTAGCCATTGTATCAAATCCAACAGCCCACGACCTCCCCGTGTTATCAGCGCACCAGAGCTCCCCACCCACGCGAGGTCTAGGCCGTTAGATGTAAATCTCCCGGCAATGACCTCCCTTGTCCTTTTCCGCCTTTGGATCTCAGCTCAACGCGCGGGATCAGTGGGCCGTTCGGACCACCCTCTCTTGGCCGTTGGATTTAGATCTCACGGTCGCTAATCAGTGGGCCGTTCGGACCACCCTCTCTTGGCCGTTGGATTTAGATCTCGCGGTCGCTAATCAGTGGGCCGTTCGGACCATCTCTTATGAGCCCTTAGATCTAGATCTAATGGCCATGACCTCCCTTGTGTGTTGCGCAAGCTCAAGTCCTCCTTTGCGCTTCGCGTAACGCCTCAGACCTCCCCTTTTGGTTGTGTGCCCTTGGATTTGAATCCTAAGGCCATGACCTCCCCCTCGTGTTCTTAAGGTCGTGTGCGGTTAAGTCCTCCTGGAGGTCCGCACCGTTGGATTTAGATCCAACGCCTTGGACCTCCTGCCCCTTTTTCCACGGGCGCAGTCGCGTTATGGAAATCGGAGGGCCATGACCTCCCTTTCCAGATCGTGTGGCTGGGACCTCCTCCCAGCCAATTAAAACATAACGGTTCAAAAAAGAACATCCGATGGTTTGGACCTCCCCGAAGTCTTATCCAACGATCAAAATGACCTCCCCTGTTCTTCTCCTTCCTCGGTCACGCTTGCGAGCTCCTGAGCAGTGAGTTAATGCAAGCCTGTCACTTGTGTACCTTCAACGACTCTTTGCTGACCCGCATTAAATGCTGGTCAGCCTTTCGCCTCTCCAGTCTGCACAAGTCTGTCACCATGTCAACTTCACATCTTGTCCAAGCCCTAGACCGAGCCATGGGCCAAGCTCACCGTGAGCTCAACCCCAGCTTGTGTGCCCTGCTTCTCCCAGTTATAAAACCCCCATAGGGTTCCTCCCTTAGCTTCTTTGTCACACTTCCAAGCTCTAGCTTGCACCTGTGCCTTCTAAGCTTTCTCCTCCACTGACCTCCCCTTTTGGCTGCCATTATTGGAGCTTGGAGCTCCTCGGTGGCATAAGGGTTCCTGGAGATTTCTTCTCCCTCTCATTTCTTCCATTTGTGCCATCCCCTCTGGGACCAAGTCCTAACTTGATTGGTTTGGGCATTTACAGAGGTGGACAAAGTGGAGCTTGGAGCTGGAGCTTTGGCCGTGGAGCAACCCCATCTTCCCCAACTCTGGTCCTCACCCTCCTCGACCTCCTCAGCACCTCGGGACCTCCAGGTAATCCTCCTGATAGTCCGTAGCTGCTGGCACCCGCGTGTATGTGTTGCGGAGCTTTTCTTGGGCACACGCTTGAATGTCGCGCGGAGCTTTACTTTGCATTTTGGTCTTTCGGCCGTGCTGGTCATTTTTGTCCTCTCCGGCTCGCCGGCGTTCAAAGCCGTCGCCGCCGTTGAGAGGAGGTCCATGGTGTGCGACACACTATTGCGCACCCGTTGGTACCATTGATGGTCGCCGGCGAGGTCTGCATCGCCGGCATTGCCCCCATCTTTGCGATGAGATTCTTGTCGGAACGGGACGTCCAACGCGTGCCGTAAAGACAAAGATCCTCCCTCTTAAATGCGCTTATCATTGGCCAACCTCGTTAATCATTGGGTTCGCCATTACTACCCTTAACTCTGTCCCCTTTTGCGCGCATTAAAGACCTCGCGCGCGGACCTCCTCGTTGTCCGCAAGATTAACTTCGCCAGCAGGCGCTGCGTGCGTGAGGTCTTGGTCGTGGGCGTCCATCTCGCAAGATCAGCGGTCACGACCTCCTCTCGACCGCGCAAGATAAGGTCCAGCGACACTAAGCGGAAGGCCGAGATCTTGAGGTCATAGCTGTTGGATCCAAGATCAACGGCCACGACCTCTATCTCGCGCGGACGCGTGCGCGTTTCCACTGGGAGGACAAGGACCGTGGGATCCAAGATCCACGGCCCATGTCCTCTAGATCTCGCGAGCGCGTGTGTGTTGTCCTCCTGGGAGGTCTTGAGCCGTTAGATTCAAAATCTATGGCTCATGTCCTCCCAGTTCGTTCTAGTCCTTAGGACCTCCCGTGAGGTCTTAATTATAAACTGAAAAAGGTATGAACTTTAGAATTGCATAACTAATTCATTTTAAATCCAAATAGGGTGATTCAAATTGCGTTGGCTCTGGTTTGGACTGGGCTCTAATCTAAAAATGGTTATGAGCTCAGTTCAGCTCCAGAAGATGGTTTTGTTAGTAGATTTCAAAACTAACTTTAATTGTCTCTTCAAAAATTCATTTAACTTGTAAATTGCATAAGTAATGCTCTATAGGTTATTTTTGAGTGAATCCAACTTTGTTGGCTTCCTGTGTTATTGCTCTAAATATTAGAGTAAGATTTAGGCATATCACTGTTTCCAGAAAACTTTCTTGCGCATTATAATTTTGTTCAAGTTCTTGTTTTTGAAAAATTATAGAAAGTGCAATATAGCTCCAAATGAGATGAACTCAATTGTGTTATTCATCTCATGAGGTGCTGGTGTTACTGTAAAAATCTCAGTATCACCACCCTTCTAGAAAATGTTGCCTTATAATTAAATTAGTGAATAGTGGCAGTTTGGTATTTTTAAGGCTGAGCAGAATTGTTTTGCTTATAACTTTGGCATTGAGAATCCAAATCAATTGGTTCTTGTTGCTAAATTCCCTAAAAATCATCCTCTTGCTGCTGTAGAAAATTCAGGGCATTTGGAGTTTGTTTGCTGTGCTGTATTTGTCATTTTTGTCGTTCTTATCGTTTCTTTTCGCCTTGTCGTTAGGTGCCGACGAGTGTGTTGATTCCGTGAGCGATCCTCAGCAACAATTTGACCAGCAACCGCAAGGCAAGCAGTTTGATCATCTCCCCTTATTGTCCCATTACTTTAAAGCTTAGTACTTTGTTTCACTTATATGTATGCATGCTACTTTGTGTTAAAATATCGCTAGTGGTCCTATAGTTGCATAATCTGTAGGAATTGTTCATCCTCTACTACCAATGAGCCTAGGTTATTTGCTGTGGTTTGAGCTCGTTGGATGAGCTCTTATCACTTAGTAGTCTTCGACTTTAATTGCTTAGCCATGCTTAGTTATCGGTAGTAATGGGCGATCATCGACTTAGTCGATGGTCTTGATCACTCAAAACTAATTATTACTCCTATATGTCCAGCACTTGTGCTTTGATTAATTTGTAAAGTCAAAATCTGAAAATAAAAGATTGATTTAGACTTGGGCATATTGGATGGACGGTGAGGTTTTTGGAATGTGGTGGTATGCCTGAGTCATTAAGGACCGAGTTACTTGCGCCACCGTTCTGAGCAATTTTGCGTGCTAACCACACGAGGGGGATATGGGACCTCTCTTGACTAAGTACTTTGGGAGGTGTTAATTATGAGCTGGTCGGTGGGTGTTTTAAAAATAAAATGTGTGTGTGTGGTGTGGGAAGGGAGCATTAGCAGACCGGCTAGGCTGTCTAATGTGTCCTTATCCCCGTGGGTTGCGGCTCGTAATTAGCATCGTCCATTGGAAATGTCTCGTAGGACTTAGCCGTGCCGGCATACCAAAGGTAGTGTGCTAAATCATGTGGCAAAAAGGCGGTCTGACGTGTGGGTACATTGGTACACCCCTGCAGGGTTAAAACTATTCGAATAGCCTCGTCCTAGGTTATGGACACGCTCGGAAACGCCCCGTAAGAACTAGACTACAACATTTAATTAAAACTTGATGGGTTGGTATGAATGGATGTTCATGCTATTGTTGTGGTGGCTATTGTGTTAGTCACTTCCAGGATGTTCATGTTGTTGTTATTATGTATTATCGCGTTGTTACTTCAACAATTAAAAATGCTTTGTCAAATCGCTTTCAATCTATTATGTTATTGCAAATGAAAACTTGCTTTATGCTAAAATGAGTCCAAAGCCTCATCCACTTAAATAAAGCTTGCATGTAGCTATTTATAGTTCTGTTATATTACACGTCGGTCTTATGAGTACATTTTGTACTCATTTGCTTTGCTTACTAACTTTGTTGCAGAGGAGGTAGAGCCCAAAGGGCTTTACTTTTATGAGATGTGCATGAAATTGGAAAGCGACTAGCTTGGCGGTCGGTCGATTGCCTTGTGGGCTAAGGCACACTGGTTGGCTCTTATTTTGGGCCATCTTTATGGTATTTTTGCTTCCGCTGTGTATCTTTGTAGACTTGATGTTATTTGGCCGGTCGGCCTCTCTTTTGTAATAACTATCCCTTATTTATATTAACTTCTGGTTTGTTGCTTGTTCTGTTCTATATGTTTGAATGGAATTGATGCAATCTTTCGTAATGAGTTGTATGTACTGCATCCATGGGAAGTACATATATCTCGAGGCACGGTTTATTTGGTTGACAATACTAGAGTCAATTGGATGACTAAGTATTATGAGCCTAATAAATCGGGGTGTCACAGGATCCACCTCTTCCTCTGCAACAATTAAATTTAAGCAAATCAAATGAGTACAAAAATATACTCGCAAGACTGACGTGTAAGGGTAATAGCCTATAATTAGCTACATGCAAGCTTATTTAAGTGGAGGAAGCTCTAGACTTACTTTTAGCATAAAGCCAGTTTTCATTTGCAATAATGTAATAGATTGAAAGCAATTTGACAATCCATTTTTAAATATTGAAATAACAACGGTACAGTTAATAATAATAACAATAAAGACAACTTGGAAGTGACTAACCCAACAGTCACCACAACGATAGTATGAACATCCATTCGTACCAACCCAACAAGTTTTAATTAAAGGTTATAGTCTAGTTCTTGCACGACCTTGCCAAGCATGTCCATAACCTAGGACGAGGCTATTTGAATAGATTTAACCCTGCAGGGGTGTACCAATGTACCCACATGTCAGACCGCCTTTTTGCCACATGATTTAGCACACCTCCTTTGGTATGCCAGCATGGCTAAGTCCTACGAGACATTTCCAATATTGTGTATTAACTACGAGTCGCCCGTATGGATAGAAACCTATACGTTGAGACAGAGTCATTGTAAAGCCAAAAGTCAACTACCAGAGTAGGGTAAAGCTCCCGGACAACTACAATGCCCTTCGGTGTGAAGAACCTAACCGGATTCCACTCCTGCTCACCCAACACATATCACAAGTTTCTTTTTCAACACAACACACACACAACCACCTGCGACTCGGAGCTAACACACGCCAAAGTACTAAGTCAAGAGAGGTCCCATATCCCCCTCATGTGGTTAGCACGCAAATATTGCTCAGTTTAGTGGCCCAAGTAACTCGGTCCTTAGGGACTTAGGCACCATTCCAACACATCATGAGATCACACCAACATCCATTGTGCCCAAGTCAATAACAATTTTGTTTTCATTTTTATTTCTTTACAAAGTAACAAAGCACAAGTGCTGGACATAATGGAATAATAGTTTTTGTGTGATCAAAGTTATCGACTAAGTCGATAACCGCCCGATTCTACCGTTATCTAAGCATTTCTAAGCAATAACAACACGTAAACTACTAAGTGATAAGAGCTCATCCAACGAACTCCAAATCACAGCAAGATATTCCTAGGCTTAGTAGTAGAGATTGAACATTTACCTACAGAGTATGCATCTATAGGATCAACTAATTGATAATAAGTTAACAACAAAATAGAGCATGCATACATACAAGTTGTAAACAATATATTAGACTTTGAAAGTAATGGGATTAATCATGATCAAACTGCTTGCCTTGTTGGAGTTGCTCACTAAGCTACAGAGGAACACTCTCGGGATCAACGCACTCGTCGGCACCTAATGGAAAAGCGAAAAAGGAACCGATAAGAACGAAGAATACCAAAAAGACTCAGTAGCCAACTTTCACCAAATTCTCAGAAATTTTTACAGAAGATAGAGCATGATTTTTAAGGAATTTAACAACCAGAACCAATGATTTGGATTCTCAATGCAAAAGTTATAGCCAAAACAAATCTGCTCAGCTGGAAAAATGCTGAAAAATTAAAACCGGTTACTGTTCATCAAATTAAATTCTTTAGCACAATTTTCCAAAGAGGTGTTGCACCTGGGATTTTTATGGTAATTACAGGACCTCATGAGATGAATAACACAATTGGATTCACCTCATTTGGAGCTAGTATGTATTTTCTATGATTTTTCAAAGACATGCACATGGGCACAAAGCAAAATGCACCCATAAAGATTTTAAAAATAATGGCATGCCTAAAACCTATTCTATCATTTGGTACACTAACAAAGGAAGCCAACAAAATTGGATTCACTCAAAAAGGATCTACAAAGAAATACTTATGCAATTTACAATTTAAATGCAATTTTTAGAGCAACAATTAAAGGTTATTTCTAAACCAATTTACTAATCCATTTTCTGTAGCCGAACAAAGTTTCCAACCATTTTTAGATTAAAGCTTAGTTCAAAACAAAGCTAACAAAATTTGACTCAACTCAAAAGGAGCTAAGATGAATTAGTTATGAAAATTTGAAGTTTATTACCTTTTTTAGTTCACAATTAAATCCCTCGGGAAATTTCGTAAATTGAAAAGACGTGGAAAAACTTGGGCCATCGAGATTGAATCGGACGGCCCAAGCCAACTGAAAAATGCGTGCGCGCCCACGTGGATCCAACGAATGCGGACCGTTGATATCGAATCCAACGGTCCAGATTGAATCGCGCGCGCCGCGTTTGAACTCACGCGCGCGAACGTCCGTGCGAACCACAGCCGTTGATTCCGAAATGGACGGCTCAGATTGAACACAACACAAACAGCGTCGACAGCCCCGGTGAATCTCGTCCACAGATCCAGAAATGGACGGCTCACCGCTAAGCACACGCATAGTGTGACTTAACCGCGTGGGGCCCACTGTCAGCGACTCATTTGATCGCTTAAGACAGCCATTAGCAGTTAATGGCGCTTACCTCCCAATGAAGAAGCTACAGTGCATGCCGGCGCGTCCGACAATAGCTTGGTGGCTTTCCCGGCTCATCGCTGGCGACGTGGACCACGGCAGCGCGAACCAACGCTAGCTACGGGTGCGCAATAGCAACGCGCACCCACTGGTACCACTCACACCGGCAGGGACCGCCCAGAGCAGCGGCTAGCCGGAGAGGGGCGGCGCTGCCATGCACGGGCAACGGTGAAAATGCAAAGGAGCTCTGCAGCAGTTCTGAGAAGCAGTGCCACAGCATCTAAGGACTAGCAGGAGGGTTACCTTAGCAATGAGAGGCACCGAGGAGGTCTGAGTTGCGCCGGCGATGAAGCACCGCGACGGCGACGAAGACGACAACACGGGGAAGACAACCTGAGCAACAAGAGAGGGACCGCGTCATTGGGATAGCTCCAACACAGCTCAAGGATGGTCCCAGAGCGAGCAATTGGAAAATGAAGCACTCACCGGCGATGGAGACGAAAGGGGGTGATTTTGGCCGCAAGATCCAAACTTCAAAATTAAGCCGCTCCTGTAGAAGCAACCTAAAATCGAGTTAGGGGTTTTGATCACCTAGATGAGAGGCACAAGCTGACGCAAAGAGAGAGGAAGAAAAGCCACTGGGGCACTGCCTTCACCGACGAGCTCGAAGCTCAACAATGGCGGCCGAGGGGGCTTCGGGTGTTTTGAGCTCCACAAGAACAGAGGGTGCAAGCTACAGCTTAAGTAGCCGGTGGAGCAAGGAGAGCAACGGCAATCCCCTCCATAGTCAAGCCTGTCGCAGTAGCACTTGAGCACGATGGGAGCAAGTGAAACGCAGAGGAAGGAGACTTCCGGGGGCGAAACCACGACGCGCATTTAATGCTTGCAGAAGGACCCGTTGGCGAGGACGCGGAGGTGACCCTGCACTGCCCCACACTCTACGCATGCCATGGCGCGGTGCTCGCGCCAGCGCGAGGAAGAGGACAACCCGCCCAGCGTCAGATTTTCATCCAACGGCTCACGCGCCCGGGCGATCGCGGCTCCGCGCCAACGTGGCCCGTCCGATCGCGATCCAACGGTTCACAGCGCGCGCCACCTCAACGGGCCGAACGGGCACACCGGTACCGCTAGGTGGTCTGACCAGGTCAATTGGCTCGAGCCCGAGTCTGGTTCGCGCCCGAGGAACAGTGAAACCAAGTTTGGATTTGAATTTGAAAGCTAAGTTTGGAAGAATTTTTAGAGGTTGCAAACTAACTCCAAAAATTCTGAAATTTTGACTGGAGCTTCCTCACTCCAGGATTAACCTTACATAAAATTTGCAGAGATTTTCATGAGTTGCATTTTTCTCAAGAAATTTCTCAAGGTTTGCTCTAGGGTTTGACCTAAGGTCAAATTGGTTTGACTTGCCTCCAAACATTATCAAATAATTTCTAAAAATTATGAAATTTTTCAGAGGAGTCACACAGCATCCCTAGAACACAAGATTGAACACAAGATTTTCAACAAGGGTTGAAAGAGGGGATTAACTTAAATGTAGATTTAGGTTTTTGATTTCCCACAATTCCTTTACAAGAATTACAGAAAAGTTCAAAAACAACAAGATGCAAGAAAAGTTTTAATTCCTTCTCCTTGATTACATTTGAAACACAAACCTAGATTTGGTTACATTTGAAACACAAACCTAGATTTGGTTACATTTGAAACACAAACCTAGATTTGGTTACATTTCAAACACAGACCTAGATTTGGGGATGTTACAAAAACCTCCTCCCCTTACAAAAATCTCGTCCCGAGATTTGGCTCACTCAGAAAAGAAAGAGGGGTAGTCCGCACGCAGACGATCTTCCTGTTCCCAAGTAGCTTCATCCTCGGAATGATTTGACCACTAAACTTTAAGGAATTTGATGGCACGATTCCTTGTTCTTCGTTCAGCCTCTTCAAGGATGCGAACAAGGCGCTCGCGATAGGTCAAATCTTCTTGGACATCAAGATTTTCCAACGGAGCTTCCTCGGTTGGAACACGGAGGCACTTCTTCAACTGGGACACATGGAATACATCATGTACCCCCTCAAGTGCAGCAGGCAATTCCAACTTATAAGCAACAGCTCCTTTCTTCTCGATGATGCGGTAAGGACCAACATATCGAGGAGCTAACTTGCCCTTGGCGCTGAAACGTTGATGGCCCTTCAAAGGAGAGACTTTGAGATAAACAAAGTCATTGGGCTCAAAACTCAACTCACGACGACGACGATCCGCATAGCTCTTTTGCCTTGACTGAGCTGTGAGCAAACGATCACGAATAAGCTGGACTTGACTCTCGGCCTCATTGATCGAGTCCGGACCAAAGAAAGGTCTTTCACCAGTCTCAGACCAATACAACGGGGTTCTACACTTCCGCCCGTATAAGGCCTCGAAAGGAGCCATGCCGAGACTAGCTTGAAAGCTGTTGTTGTACGAACACTCGGCGAATGGCAAGCATTTCTCCCAATGCTTCCCACAGGAAAGAACACAAGCACGGAGCATGTCCTCCAAAACTTGGTTGACTCTTTCAGCCTAACCATCAGTTTGGGGATGATATGTTGAGCTGAAAGAAAGACGAGTTCCCATAGCCTCTTGCAAACTATGCCAAAACCGAGAAGTGAACAAAGATCCACGATCTGACACAATCGTCTTTGGCACACCATGCAAACTGACGATGCAGGCTATGTAGAGATCCGCCAAAAGACCTACCCGAAGGTTAGTCTTGACAGGAAGGAAATGTGCCACCTTAATCAAACGATCGATGACGACCCAAATGGCATCATTCTTCTTTGGAGATAAAATCCATTCCGATCGAATCCCACTTCCACTCCGGCACTGGCAAAGGCTGAAGCAGACCTGCTGGACGCTGATGTTCGGCCTTTACACGATGACACACGTCGCACTCGGCAACGAACCTCGCAATCTCGCGCTTCATTCGGGTCCACCAAAATCTCTGCCGGAGATCTTGATACATCTTTGTGGCCCTAGGATGAATGGAGAAGGGAGAATCATGGGCTTCGCAGAGGATCAAGTTCCGCAATTCCATGTCCTTTGGAACCACAAGACGCTGTCCGAACCTCACAACACCAAGATCATCTTCTGAGAAACACTTGGTTGTTCCATTCTTGACATTCTGCCTGATGCGGTTCACTCTAGCATCCGATTGCTGAGCGGCCTTGACCTGATCCACCAAGGTTGGTTGCACAACCAAGGTAGCGAGGAATCCATGCTCAACTACCTCCAAGTTGAGACGCTGAAATTCTTCCAGAAGAGAGGGCTGTTGCTCCTTGAGCAACAAGGCATTGCAATGCACCTTTCGACTAAGTGCATCGGCAACCACGTTAGCCTTGCCCGGATGATAATGAATACCCATGTCGTAGTCTTTGATCAATTCCAACCACCATCTTTGCCTAAGGTTCAGATCAGGTTGGGTGAACAAATACTTCAAGCTCTTGTGATCCGAATACACTTCACAATGGTTACCGATTAGGTAATGTCGCCAAATCGTAAGTGCATGAATCACTGCAGCTAGCTCCAAATCATGGGTAGGATAGTTGAGTTCATGAGGTCTCAACTGTCTTGATGCATAGGCCACTACCTTGCCTTCTTGCATCAGAATACACCCGAGTCCTCGACGAGAAGCATCGCAAAAGATATCGAAGCTCCGATGGACATCGGTAAGAACGAGAACGGGAGCTGAGGTCAAACGCTTCTTGAGTTCTTGAAAACTCTCTTCGCAAGCATCGGACTACAGAAACTTCTTGTTCTTCTTGAGCAACTCAGTCATCGGCTTCGCGATCTTGGAGAAGTTCTTGATAAAGCGACGGAAGTAACCTGCTAAACCGAGAAAACTCCGCACTTCGGTTACCGAACTAGGCTGACTCCAAGAGAGCACATCGCTGACCTTGCTAGGGTCCACAACTACGCCTCCTGCTGAAAGAACATGGCCCAAGAATGCCACTTTCTTCAACCAGAATGCACACTTGCTGAACTTCACATACAGCTCGTGCTCACACAGCTTTCCCAACACAAGCTTCAAGTGCTCGGCGTATTCTTCATCGTTCTTGGAATAGATAAGAATATCATCGATGAAGACCACCACAAACTTATCCAAATACTCCATGAACACCGAATTCATGAGATTCGTGAACATGGCAGGAGCATTTGTCAAGCCGAAAGACATGACGCTGTACTCGTACAAACCGTAACGAGTAAAAAAAGCTATCTTTGGAATATCTTCAGGTCTGATCTGGCCTTGATGATATCCCACTCTCAAGTCAATCTTGGAGAAGACTCGAGCTCCGGTCAACTGATCGAAGAGATCGTCGATGCGGGGCAAAGGATACTTGTTCTTTACCGTTACTTCATTAAGCGGACGGTAATTGACGCACATGCGCAAAGTATGGTCCTTCTTCTTCACGAAGATTGCTGGACAACCCCAAGGAGATGAGCCAGGGTGGATGAAACCCTTTTCCTGCAGCTCACAAAGTTGCTTCTTCAACTCTACCAACTCATTTGGAGGCATCCAGTAAGGCCTTCTTGAAATCGGGGCAATACCGGGTGCTAACTCGATGATGAACTCGAGGTCTCGAACTGGTGGCATCCCAGGAAGATCTTTAGGGAAGACATCGACAAATTCACACACCGTTGGGACTTCACAAACATCCAAAGCTGGCTTCACTTCAAGCGCGAAGACATGCGGGCCTAGCAGCTTCGGCGAAAAACGAACCTGCACGCTGGAGGGACTAAACAAGCAGACGGACTTCTTGGCGCAATCGATTTGCCCCAAATGCTGAGACAACCAATCCATACCAAGAATCACTTCCAAGCTCGCGGAATTGAGGAGGATAAGATTTGCCAAAAATCCAACTCCCTCAATCTCAACAGGAACATCCCGACACTCTAATTCAGCTCTCAACTCCGAACCAGGAGAGCGAATGAGCAACGGGACCAACAGAGGAGCAAAAAGAAGATCACCAACAGCAGCAAAAGACTGAGATACAAAGGAATGCGAAGCTCCTGAATCAAATAAAACAGTAGCAGGATGAGAGTTAACAAGAAGCGTACCTAACATGACGTCAGGCGCCTCCTGTGCTTCCTCAGCTGAGATGAGGTTGACGCGGCCGCTGCCCACACCCTGGGTGGCGGGGACAACCTTCTAATCCTGGGAAGGACCACCTCCTTGCCTGCGTCCTCCATTAGGACGAGGGGCCGCTCTAGTCTTCTTAAGGCAACTATTCGCATAGTGGCCCTTCTAACTGCAGAAGAAACAAGTGACCCCGGTAGCTGGATTGCGGGGGCCACCTGGCTGACTCGCAGGTGCACGTGGTTGGGACACGGCCTGCGGAGGACGAGGTGCAACAACAAGCGACCTCGAAGGTGATGAAACCTGAGGACGGGGCACCTGAGCTTGCCCAAAATGAGGACAGGGATGGTTGGCCCTGGCGGACCTATGAGACTCCCACTTGCGCTTGCGGGACTCTCCCAGCACTCTCCCCTTGTGCTCGGAGACAATGACCTTGTTGACCAAGGTCTGGAAATCAGGGAAGTCAACAATGGAGAGCTTGTCCTGCAGCTCCTCAGACAAACCATCCATGAACTTATCCTGCTTGGCCTCATCAGTGGCCACCTCTCCTGGAGCATAACGAGCCAAATGGTTAAACTCGTATAAATACTTCGACACTGACCTGTGTCCTTGCTTGAGCGCAAGAAACTCCTTCTTCTTGAGCTTCATCAATCCGGCGGGGATGTGAGCCCGACGAAAAGCAGTCCGGAACTCATCCCAAGAGACCACATGGTCTGCGAGCTGCATGGCCAGGAAGTTCTCCCACCATGAGAGAGCTGCACTCTCCAGCTAATGGGAGGCAAAGAGTGCCTTCTCCTGATCCTGGCACTGAGCAATGTTGAGCTTCCGCTCAACTAGACGCAACCAGTCGTCCTCCTCTAATGGGTCCTCAGACCTAGAGAAGGTGGGCGGTGAGTCTTGAGAACTCGAGAGTCCCCTCATGGTGATGTCCACCACCTCCCCCGGATCCAGAGGCACCAGAGAGAGTGGAGGTGTTGTGCGCGATAGCTTCCAAGATCCTAGTCTGATCCATGCGGTTTCGCTCGATCTGAGCGAGAACCTCGGCCATGGTCGGAGGAGGCAGATGATCCTCATCCTGATCAGCTGACTGACCCTGACCGCTTCTAGTCCTTCTAGCCATCCTGTTTTGAAGAGAAGGGTTAGCAACAAAACCCGAAAAATAAAAGCTAAAGAAAGCAAAAAGGAAAACCAACGACTAGGGGAATGGGCATCACCCTAACCGAAGGCCAACAAGACAGCGAATAAAAGAACTCTACAAGGTTACAAGAAGGCTCAAGAAACAACAAGGAAACACAAGACTTAAAACCAACCTCCCGACGCGACTAACCCGTATCGAATGAACGAGTAATCGGTGGAGAAGACAAAATTTCAGAACACTACTCTAGTTCTACCACTTCTACAAAGCAAGGTAAAACCAGCAAAATAGGTGTTAGATACTTAGCTAACTAATATCACATCTTACCCTTTTATTCCCCCAAGTTTTAGTTGGATTATCCTCTCATTATCTACCCTATTTAGAAACCTATGAGATTGTTGTCTGGAAATTTGATGCTTGCTGTCCAGATTTCGCATCCAAGCTCCTAGCCGAAATTTTCAACTTCAGAAGCTTCAAAACCTTGTAAAGGGCAGCTAACACTTCAACTTGCCAACCTCATTGGTTCCCAAAACCTGAATTAAACGATAACAACTATCTTTTGAAAGAAGGAGAGGAAAACAACTTTTAAAACTCAAACAAGAGTAAGGTGAGATGAGCAATCTAAGATAGGTAAGGAGTAAAATTTGAGAATTTACTTAAACTTTCATAAACCATTTGATATTTTGAAACTAAGTTTTTCAAAACATCCTAAAGACGACCAAGCTAGGGTTTCTATGGTCAGTATGGCTCTGATACCAAGTCTTGTGAGGTCCCCGGGGTATTCGGCTCGTAATGCTTAGTCGTACCACCGACCCTAGCATTACCAACAAAATATCCCGTGCCTCGGAAAAATATGTACATCCTAGAAGTGCTGTACATACACCCCTTTTACAAAATCATGCATCAATTCCATGCAAACATAGAACCAAAGCACGGACTAGATTAAACAAAAGACATACATAATAGAGTTATTACAAAAGGGGCCGACTGGCCAAATACAAGCTAAAGAGCTAAACAAGTAAAGTAAAAAGTGGAAGCAAAAGCCATAAGATGGCAATAACAAAAGCCATACGGTTTGCCTTTAGCCCACAAGGCAACCGACCAAGCCACCAACCTAGTCGTCGAACCCGCAGCACATCTCACAAAAGTGCATCCCTTGGGAATCCACCTCTTCCTCTGCAACAATTAAATTTAAGCAAAGCAAATGAGTACAAAAATGTACACGCAAGACTGACGTGTAAGGGTAACAGCCTATAATTAGCTACATGCAAGCTTATTTAAGTGGAGGAAGCTCTAGACTTACTTTTAGCATAAAGCCAGTTTTCATTTGCAATAATGTAATAGATTGAAAGCAATTTGACAATCAATTTTTAAATGTTGAAATAACAACGATACAATTAATAATAACAACAATAAAGATAACCTGGAAGTGACTAACCCAATAGTCACCGCAACAATAGTATGAACATCCATTCATACCAACCCAACAAGTTTTAATTAAAGGTTATAGTCTAGTTCTTGCACGACCTTGCCAAGCATGTCCATAACCTAGGACGAGGCTATTTGAATAGATTTAACCCTGCAGGGGTGTACCAATGTACCCACACATCAGACCGCCTTTTCGCCACATGATTTAGCACACTTCCTTTGGTATGCCACCACGGCTAGGTCCTACGAGACATTTCCAATATTGTGTATAAACTACGAGTCGCCCGTATGGATAGAAACCCATACGTTGAGACAGAGTCATTGTAAAGCCAAAAGTCAACTACCACAGTAGGGTAAAGCTCTCGGACAACTACAATGTCCTTCGGTGTGGAGAACCTAACCGGATTCCACTCCTGCTCACCCAACATATATCATAAGTTTGTTTTTCAACACAACACACACACACAACCACCAGCGACTCGGAGCTGACACACGCCAAAGTACTAAGTCAAGAGAGGTCCCATATCCCCCTCGTGTGGTTAGCACACAAATATTGCTCAGTTTAGTGGCCCAAGTAACTCGGTCCTTAGGGACTTAGGCACCATTCCAACACACCATGAGATCACACCAACATCCATTGTGCCCAAGTCAATAACAATTTTGTTTTCATTTTTATTTCTTTACAAAGTAACAAAGCACAAGTGCTGGACATAATAGAATAATAGTTTTTGTGTGATCAAAGTTATCGACTAAGTCGATAACCGCCCGATTATACCGTTATCTAAGCATTTCTAAGCAATAACAACACGTAAACTACTAAGTGATAAGAGCTCATCCAACGAACTCCAAATCACAGCAAGATATTCCTAGGCTTAGTAGTAGAGATTGAACATTTACCTACAGAGTATGCATCTATAGGATCAACTAATCGATAATAAGTTAACAACAAAATACAGCATGCATACATACAAGTTGTAAACAATATATTAGACTTTGAAAGTAATGGGATTAATCATGATCAAACTGCTTGCCTTGTTGGAGTTGCTCACTAAGCTACAGAGGAACACTCTCGGGATGAACGCACTCGTCGGCACCTAACGGAAAAGCGAAAAAGGAACCGATAAGAACGAAGAATACCGAAAAGACTCAACAGACAACTTTCACCAAATTCTCTGAAATTTTTACAGCTGATAGAGCATGATTTTTAAGGAATTTAACAACCAGAACCAATTGTTATAGCCAAAACAAATCTGCTCAGCTGGAAAAATGCTGAAAAATTCAAACTGGTTACTGTTCATCCGAAGTAAATTCTTTAGCACAATTTTCCAAAGAGGTGTTGCACCTGGGATTTTTATGGAAATTACAGCACCTCATGAGATGAATAACACAATAGGATTCACCTCATTTGGAGCTAGTATGCATTTTCTATGATTTTTCAAAGACATGCACAAGGGCACAAAGCAAAATGCACCCATAGATATTTTAAAAACAATGGCATGCCTAAAACCTATTCTATCATTTGGCACACTAACAGAGGAAGCCAACAAAATTGGATTCACTCAAAAATGATCTACAGAGAAATACTTATGCAATTTACAAGTTAAATGCAATTTTTAGAGCAACAATTAAAGGTTATTTCTAAACCAATTTACTAATCCATTTTATGTAGCCGAACAAAGCTTCCAACCATTTTTATATTAAATCTTAGTTCAAACCAGAGCTAACAAAATTTGAATCAACTCAAAAGGACCTAAGATGAATTAGTTATGAAATTTTGAAGTTTATTACCTTTTTCAGTTCACAATTAAATCCCTCGGGAAATTTCTAAAATTGAAAAGACATGGAAAAACCTGGGCCGTTGAGATTGAATCGAACGGCACAAGCCAACTGGACAACGCGCACGTGCCTGCGCGGATCCCACGAATGCGGACCGTTGATATCGAATCCAACGGTCCAGATTGAATCGCGCGCGCCGCGTTTGAACTCCTGCGCGCGAACGTCCACACGAACCACAGTCGTTGATTCCGAAATGGACGGCTCATATTGAACGCAACACAGCACGTGCGCACAGCCCTCCCCGGTGAATCTTGTCCATAGATCCAGAAATAGACGGCTCATCGCTAAGCACACGCATAGTGTGACTTAACCGCGCGGGGCCCACTGTCAGCGACTCATTTGATCGCTTAAGATAGCCATTAGCAGTTAATGATGCGCTTAACTCCTAATGAAGAAGCTACAGTGCATGCCGGCGCGTCCGACAACAGCTCGGTGGCTTTCCCGGCTCGCCACCGACGACGTGGACCACGGCGGCGCGAACCAAGGCCAGCTACGGGTGCGCAATAGCAACGCGCACCCACTGGTACCACTCACACCAGCAGGGACGGCCCAGAATGGCGGCTAGCCAGAGAGGGGCGGCGCTGCCATGCACGGCCAACGGTGAAAATGCAAAGGAGCTCTGCAGCGGTTCTAAGAAGCGGTGCCACAGCATCTAAGGACTACCAGGAGGGTTACCTTAGCGATGAGAGGCACCGAGGAGGTCTGAGTTGCGCCGGCGACAAAGCACCGCGACGGCGACGAAGATGACAACGCGGGGAAGACAACCTGAGCAACAAGAGAGGGACCGCGTCATCGAGATAGCTCCAACACAACTCAAGGATGGTCCCAGAGCGAGCAATTGGAAAATGAAGCACTCACCGGCGATGGAGACAAAAGGGGGTGATTTCGGCCGCAAGATCCAAACTTCAAAATTAAGCCCCTCCTATAGAAGCAACCTAAAATCAAGTTAGGGGTTTTGATCACCTAGATGAGAGGCACAAGCTGACGCAAAGAGAGAGGAAGAAAAGCCACTAGGGCACTACCTTCATCGACGAGCTCGAAGCTCAACAATGGCGGTCGAGGGGGCTTCGGGTGTTTTGAGCTCCACAAGCACAGAGGGTGCAAGTTAGAGCTGAGGGGTGATAAAAGGATGCTAAGGAAGGGAGCTAAGTGCTTAAGTAGCCGGGGGAGCAAGGAGAGCAACAGCAATCGCCTCCATGGTCAAGCCTGCCGCGGGAGCACTTGAGCGCGATGGGAGCAGGTGAAACGCAGAGGAAGGAGACTTCCGGGGCCGAAACCATGATGCGCATTTAATGCGTGCAGAAGGACTTGTTGGCGAGGACGCGGAGGTGACCCTGCACAGCCCCACGCTCTACGCACGCCATGGCACGGTGCTCGCACGAGCGCGAGGAAGAGGACGACCCGCCCAGCGTCGGATTTTCATCCAACGTCTCACACACGCCCGGGCGATCGCGGCTTCGCGCCAATGTGGCCCGTCCGATCGCGATCCAGCAGTTCACAGCGCGTGCCACCTCAACGGGCCGAACGGGTGCACCAGTACCGCTAGGTGGTCTGACCAAGTCAATTGGCTCGAGCCCGAGTCTGATTTGCGCCCGAGGAATAGTGAAACCAAGTTTGGATTTGAATTTGAAAGCTGAGTTTGGAAGAATTTTTAGAGGTTGCAAACTAACTCCAAAAATTCTAAAATTTTGACTAGAGCTTCCTGACTCTAGGATTAACCTTACATAAAATTTCCAAAGATTTGCATAAGATGCATTTTTCTCAAGAAATTCCTCAAGGTTTGCTCTAGGGTTTGACCTAAGGTCAAATTGGTTTGACTTGCCTCCAATCATTATCAAATAATTTCTAAAAATTATGAAATTTTTCAGAGGAGTCACACAGCATCCCTAGAACTAAGGAAAAATATTTCCAGAGGTTGAACACAAGATTTTCAACAAGTGTTGAAAGAGGGGATTAACTTAAATGGAGATTTAGATTTTTGATTTCCCACAATTCCTTTACAAGAATTACAGAAAAGTTCAATAACAACAAGATGCAAGAAAAGTTTTAATTCCTTCTCCTTGATTACATTTGAAACACAGACCTAGATTTGGTTACATTTGAAACACAGACCTAGATTTAGTTACATTTGAAACACAAACCTAGATTTGGTTACATTTGAAACACAGACCTAGATTTGGGGATGTTACAAGTAGGGTTGTTATTCTCCTAGGAGAAGGCCCGAACCTGTATAAAAATCCCCGTGTCTCCATCTCTGTGTGATTTCGAGCCTAGAGGAACCCCCGAATCAAACAATCTTTATGTAAGTTCGGTTCTAAAACACCGACAGTTGGCGCCGACCGTGGGGATCTTCAAGTCATCAGCTTCCCTTTGTCTTTCCGACTCTCATGCTCTCATGGCAGGAGAGTGGAACGAGGAGAACTGGTTCGACTTGGCTGATTATGCAGATATTGACATGGATGCCAGCTTCGATTACGAGCCGAGTGATGCATCATCCGATGGTGATGTCGCCTCCGGAGATCTTTCTCCAGGAGACTTTACCATCGATGGAGTTGAGGAGGGATCCTTATCCCCCACAACTATATGTCTAGATGGGGAACCAGTTTCCTCAAAGGACAAGGGTCAATCCGACCACAATGAGGGCTGTCCCAAGGCAGACTCAGGGCACAGCAAGGGCTCCCTCTCCAAATGTTCAAGTCTGCCTAAGACAATCCGACCTAGCGCAACAACTCCTGGAAGTCACAATTCCGAATCTTCATCGGCATCGGGTGATTCTCTCTCTCTCCGGGTAGCCCAGCGAAGGATGCGATTGAACATGCTCTTCCTGTGAGTTCGACCATCCCAACGCAGGACCCGCTTGCCAATGGAGACATTTATAACCCGGAATTCCCCTTCCTAGAGGGGTTTGCTCTAAGTCGCCATATGGTGTCATTCGACAACTCCTCAAGCGAGGGGTTCTCTAGCTTAAGTGGAGATAATCAACGGGAGGTCTTCGTTCTGCCCTCAGGTAGCCATAACATTCCCAGAGACAAGGCTGCAAATGCTCCCCGAAGATCACTCCCTACGACCGCTCGTGGCAATGACAAAGACACCTCCGACGACGACCATAGTCAATACTCTGATGAACGTGAGGGAAATTTTCATCGCACTCCATTAAGGCAAGCTCAAGGATTAGGTATAAATGATTCTGAAACAAACCGACGGAAATGAGTCACAGCTCAGAGAAAATGGCTTGGGCGCGCTCATTACCAGTCAGAAGAAGCTCAGGAACTTCAGCATATAAATGACCTGCTCGAGAACCCATCTCGAGAACTTGCCCGAGCACCTGGCTACAACCTCTTCGCCGAAGAGATCGCACGAAGGCTACGGAGTACGATGAACAAGCTTGAACGACCTCGCCGACATCATTTAGGAAGTTGTGGCAGTACGACTCCATCAGCTTCTAGTCAATCGAATAACTCGCCGCATGGAGATCACCGCAAGGTGCATCGCTCCCCAGTTCGGAAAAGAGTTCCTCGAATGCCTGATGACCATAAAATTCCTAGGAAAGGTGATCACTCACCACTCCGACTGAGAGGTCTGCAATAGCAGACAAGATACGAGGAGTATTACCCTCGTAGGATCGAGACTTACTATAAGTCAGATTCACCCCTTGCTGGATATCGTCGAGTACAATCACCTGGCGAGGTCAACCCCTCTTTTCTACAAAGGAGGCGTTACGATGTGATTACCGGATGTCGGGCATTCTCGCCTGACCTCCGAGCAGTTCACTGGCCGCCACAGTTTCGACCAGGGAACATGGAGAAATTTGATGGATCTCAAAATCCCATCGAGTTCCTTCAAATCTACACAACCGCTGTCGGAGCAGCAGGAGGAGGAGAGCGCATCATGGTGAATTACCTTCCGACTGTGCTCGAAGGGTCTGCTCGATCGTGGTTATTAAACCAACCAGTCGAGTTGATCTACTCGTGGCAACACCTCTGTGATCTGTTGCTGGTTAATTTCCAGGGCACCTACCATCACCCCGGAAAGGAGGACGACCTGCACAGGATGCGACAAAATGATCACGAAACACTATGCCAATTCATCAGGCATTTCAGTCAGGTTCGCAATTCTATTCCCGAGGTTTCTAACGCATCTGTTATCAGAGCCTTCAAACAGAGAGTCCACAGCAGAAGGATCACAGAGGATATCACTTTGAACCCTCCCGCCATCATGGCGAACTCTTGAGATGGTCGATCGATGCGCTTCTGGCGGCGAAGCTTGAGTGGACCAAGATCATCGATCGAGAAGACCAGCTCCCTCAGGAGAATGGCGAAGGTAGCAAAAAGAAGGATAAGAAGGCCAAGAAATCGAAGAACAAGGCAAAGGGACAAAAACCTCAAGCCAATGCTTCTAAGGAGATCCTGGCCGTAAGTGATAAGGAGCCACGAACTACCAAACAATACTCCGATCGAGGCAAAGGTAAGCGCCCCGAACGGAAGAACGACAAGCCTAGGTGGTGCCCATTCCACAAAAAGGAAGGGCATGACCTTCGCAACTGCCGAGGTTTTCAAAGAAAACTCGAAGACTACTACAACGGCAAAGAGCCACTTCCTACCCTCGAAGAGGTGGGGCAAGCTAGTGGTCGTACACAGTCGAGCGACAACGAGGACACCATCAAGCATGTCTTTAGGGGATCATCAGCATATGAGTCAAGACGACAGCTTAAAGTGGTTGAACGCGAGGTCAACTCCATTGACTCCCCTCTTGTCAATAAAGTACCAAAGTGGTCAGAAGTCACCATCTCTTTTGAGAAGGATGACTGTCCGATCCCTTCGACCCGACCTGGTCGTTTTCCGATCGTGGTCGAACCCACCATCAATAACTGTCGAGTGAATCGAGTGTTGATTGATGGTGGAAGCTCATTAAACATTCTGTTTACGAGTACCCTGGACGAAATGCAAGTACCCAGGACCAAGGTAAGACCGGTAAGATATTCATTTCATGGTATTGTACCAGGGTCTTCGGCCAAACCCATTGGTCAAGTTTCCCTTCCTTTAACATTTGGTTCACCAAGTAATTTCAGGACGGAGAAGATCTCCTTTGATGTGGTCGATTTCTATACGGCATATAACACCATACTCGGACGACCAGCTTTGGCAAAATTCTTAATGGCAACTCATTATGGGTATCAATGTCTTAAGATACCAGGTCCTAAAGGAGTAATCACAATTAACTATGATAAGAAGATGGCGCATACGCGTGACGGTCGATCCCTCGAAATGGTAGGTCAAATACCAGCTCGGGAAGAAAAAGGGCAGCCTTCGACCAAGAACTCGAAGCCTAAAGCTGCTCCCAAGCCGAACGACCAAGTCAAAGAGGTTCCCTTGGATCAGGAGGAACCTTTGAAGACTGTTCGCATCGGGGATACTTTCGACCCCAAGTAGGAAGACACCCTCATCACTTTCCTCCGGGCAAACGCAGATGTCTTCACGTGGCAAGCATCCGACATGCCCGGAGTCCCCAGGGAAGTGATTGAGCATAGGCTAGCTTTACGGCCTGACAAAGTACCTGTAAAACAAAAATTACAAAGATTTGCCCCTGATCGACGAGATGCTATAAGGTCAGAATTAGACAAGCTACTTAAAGCATGCTTTATAAGAGAAGTCGACCACCCAGAGTGGTTGGCCAACCCTGTAATGGTTTGGAAGTCTAACGGCAAGTGGAGAATGTGCGTAGACTTCACTGATCTTAATAAAGCTTGTCCAAAAGATGATTTCCCTTTACCTCGTATTGATCAGTTGGTTGACTCTACTGCTGGTTGCGAAACATTAAGTTTTTTAGATGCATATTCTGGTTACCACCAGATAAATATGTGAAGATGAAGAGAAGACTGCATTTATTACTCCATTTGGTATATTTTGCTATGTCAAAATGCCATTTGGTCTAAAAAATGCTGGCTTCTTTTCAACATTTGATGCAATCGACTTTTTCACCTCAACTAGGCCGAAATTTGGAAGCCTATGTTGACGATCTAGTCGTAAAAACAATCAAACGGCTTGATCATGTTTCAGACTTGCAGGAGACGTTCGACAATGTAATAGCCCAAAGTTCTGTTACCAATTTAAAATTAATTAAAGTTATTATTTTGTTGGATTTTTCTGAAATTTGAAAGATTTTGGTTGCTTTATTTGAAGTTCTTGAAGTTTTATTTTAGTTAAAGTTCAAAAAAATAAAAACTTAATTATTTTCTGAAATTTTAAAAGCTTTTCCTAAATTATTTTAAAGCTAAAATAAATTATGTGCAAAAACTATTACCAATTATATGTTGAAGTATTTTATTTAAGTCCAAAATAATTCTACAAATTTTTATGAATTTTTCTAGAATTTTTGGACTCTATTTGCTATTTTCTAAAAATCTATTGGTTTGTTTTTAAATCCGAAAATCAATAATAGGTTCGGACAGTAAACAGTGGCCCCTGTGAATAGTCATTCGAATAAAATAATTAAAAAATATATTTTATTTCCTTCCCGTCGGTCACCCATGCTTTATGGGCAGCACGCTTAACATGAGAATCCTTCCCAACGCTGTGCCACTTTCTTTCTTTGTTTCAATTGGTAATAACCATCCCCTTATTCCTTTATTCCTTCCTTCTTTTCCCTTTCTTCCCCAAAGCATTTTCTTCTCCAGAGAGCATGCAACACAGCCGACCTCCATTAGTGACTTTTCAAGCTTTTCAAAACCCGAAGATTACTCCCCGTATCTTCGTGCATTCAACTCGCCTCATCACACCTTCCCCATTTCCGCCATTAAGCCTTTCCATAACCGCTCCGATTCCTGAATCACCGCCGCTGTGCCGCTCGGCCTTCTTGCACCTCAAGAAGCCCCGTCGCCGCCCTCGCCCTATAAATAGCAGCATCGGGTGCCTCTCCTCTCACCTCATCCTTCCCCTGAAGTCTCATGCCCTCTCCTCTCCACCCCGCAATAGCCATTTTTCTACCACCGGCCGATCGCCGTCTTTCGCCTCTAGCGCCACCTCCGGTGGGTCTCTGCCACCCTCGTCACCACCGTCGGATTCGCAACGTCGTGATCCACCTCAGGCTCTCCTTCCCCTCGCGCCGTTGCCGCCGCCGAGTGCCGTCACCCTGCACCACTGTGAGCATGCGACGTCGCCGCCGCCATCGCGAGCCGCCTCCTCAAGCGCCGCCACCTCCTACGGCCTCGTCGCAAGGTGAGCAATCCGTTTATGCCATTCACCGGCCACCCCTCCCTCTCTCTCACTGGCGCCATCCATTTTTCTCCATAGCCGAAGCTCCAATTTGTTGTTGTTCGGTTTTAGAAGATGATGAACAGTGATTTATCCAGTCACTCCATATGGTTTGTACATACACATGTTTTTCCTTCCAAAATTTCGTTCTCCCACATGCAAGCTCCAAATCCATTGATTCCTTCACCTAAATTTATCTAAATTCATCTACTATTTTTTTAGTATTTATTTCATAATTTTTAGATTTAATTTAATTTCTGTCAATTATTCGGTTCATTTTGCGCGTCGCCGCCGCCGACAGCCTACCTTGCGCATTCCACAACAACCGGGGTGAGCGTTGTGTTCGCCGCGGTTCCATCTTCAAATCGCCACCAACCTCACTCGCTAACTCCTCTCCGTTTGCCCGCAACACCAACGTCAGCCGTCGCCCACCGAAGGACTTCTCCGTCGGACTGCGTCACCATTGAAGGTCATCTCACTGAGCCAACCATGTCGGCACGTGCCCCTCGGCTTTCTCTTCATATCCCTGGAATTTGGCCCTCAATCTCGCCCCAAGCAAAAAAAATTTCGCAAGCGGTCCAACTACCTTCTGTCGCTATTTTCGGTGCCATTTTTGATTTCCCGATGACATCATCCACGCCATTGGCTTCGCCTCGCAACGTTCTACGCAGTGCTCCCTTCCTTTTTCCTGAAACACCACCGGCTCATCGGTGCTACTATTCCTCCGACACTATTTTGCGTGCCGCCGTAGCACCGAACCTTCGCCAGTGACGTGACCACCACTATTAGGTCCGTCTCGCTCCCGGGATTCCATTTTTGTGCTTCACCGGCCGCCTCTCCTTTCCCTTTCACCAGCGCCACCATTTCTTTGCACACTGTGCTTTGGTTAAACAAGCTTAGTTACTGTTCACGTGCATGGAGTGAACAGTGCCATGCAAGCTACACATACATCCCATTTTTTTGAGATTTAAAATTCTACAAATTCGTTCTCCCTCATACGAACTCCGGTTCCTTCGATTCAACTTTCTAAATTCATAGAAAGTCGATACCTCCCTAGAAGTATTTATTTTATAGTTTATGGGATTTTATTTGGATTTTATTTGAATGCTATTTGAATTCAGATCGTTTTCGCGTATAGATTTCGACGACTTCAGAGAGTCAGAATTTGACGCCGTTTGGGAATAATCCATCAAGCAAGGCAAGTTATACCCTTGACCATATTGCCCCCAGTATTTTGAAGTTATTTAATTCAGTTTTTAAATTATTATTGCATGCATATTTTTAGTCAATTATTTTAATACCCTGTTTAAATGCTTAGTTATTCCAATTGTTATTGTATGGCCAATTCTGAATATTGAAATGTCATTCCTTTGTCACCATAGATAAATTGGTTTGGAAATTATTCATGCTTAGCAAATGCTTAGACCATGATTTTGATTTTGGGAGGACTTAGCCAAAACAATGCAAATTGATTTAAACTTGAATCTATGGTATTGTTTTACCATAGAGAGTTTATAAAGGTGGTTTTTGCAAATAAAATCAAAAATGGTTTGGACTTGGGCGAAACGGATGAATGGTGGGTGCAGGTTTATGCACGGGTTTAAACTGGTTAAGTTTAAGATCCAGGGTTTGATTTTGAAAGACGCCCAAGTCAATTAAGGACCGGTCTTTGAGCATATTTTGCTACGCCTATCAGACCACCACATGTCTTGTATGGGCAAGACCTGGCTTATTAATTTGGGATACCTCATAGATATTCGTGCCGTGTTGTATGTGTGGGTGTCGGTTAGACTATAGTCCCACCTGGCGCAAGAGGGGGCTCCCGGAGGACGGTCAGTCCAATGGGAGCGAAACCTTAGCGGGCATGAGTACTTTGAGGTAGATCATTGTAAAGGCCTTGTCACGTACTCTAGAATGCTTACCTAAGGTAGTGAGCGGTGGCATAGATATATGCCGGATAAACTAGAGAATTCGTGTCTTGTGGGTAAAGCTGTACAAACTTTGCAGAGTAGAAACTATCTGAATAGCTGCGTCCGCGGTCATGGACATGCTAGCAAAGCCACTCCGAGTTAGACTTGTTTTTGGTTTCAAAATGGTTTCAACAGATGATTTTGGATGGATAATCCTTGTGGTAAAATTGGGCGGTTAGCCATGTGATAGGAGGGTATCCTTCACTATTCAATTATGGAGGTTATCCACACTATAAAATTGTCATTTAAAACTCTGATTTTAGATATAGTATAAAAATGGCCTTGGAAAGTAATATGATTATTTAAAATTGAAAATGCTGCTTTATGCAATTAAACCCTGCCAATATCACTTGTTTACTTTATGCATGCATTCAATCTGTTACTTGACGGGTGTAACTTGCGAGCACGGTAGTAGTGCTCATACTTGCTTTATGCAAACAAATTTCAGAGGAGAAGGACTTCATCATCGGTGTGGATCTCGACGACTAGGCCACTACCCCAGTCGATTGCCTGTGGCAGATCAGCTGGACTCCACTACTGCTTCGTCTTCCGCTATGTTCTTTATTGTTGGCTTGTAAGCCTCTTTTGTAATAAACTCTGTTGGTTATTAATAAAGTTATGCGATTTATGGACGTTACCATATTTGTTTAACTGTGTGAACTAGCTACTGATCATGGGACTAGTTCAGAAATGCACAGAGGATTTGGGACGTTAATCCCGGGTCCGACAGAGATGGTATTAGAGCCATATCGACTGTAGGTCGTAGCCTAGTTAGAATGGTCGTTAGTTGAAAAACTTCAAAAGTTATTTTATAACAAGAAAAAGAATAATTTGTTCTCTCCTCATCCTGGTCATCTATCTTTAGCTTCTTTATAGCGATTCTTTCTTACCTAATGTTCTTTCACCATTTTATAAAGTTAAATGGATCCTCTCTCCCTTGAAAATTCTATAATTGGTCAACACGATTATTAACCCTTACGTTCAAGACTACAAGATATGAAGCTATCAAGGGAGCATCATCATACAAGAATCATCGAAGACCCCGAGCAGAAGATGCAATGTCAGCCAAACCATATAGTTTAAATCTACCAAGACTTGTTCTGTGTACTGAGTCATTTCGCCAGATTAAGAGTTTCAATCGATAGAACATTGATTAAAGCTATTAAAGTTTTTCTGGGAAGCTTTTGAGTTGATTCTTTCGTTTGGGAGTGTTATTTCGCTCTATCCCCTTAGTTCTTCATATTTGTCTCTTCCTATCCTTTGTCCCTTTCCTAAATCTTTTGAATAACCTCGATGGTGAACACTGTCGCTCGAAGTGGAACCAACCAAAACAACAATGTCCCCGAAATGCCAATAACGGCCAACCAAAGTCCGACAAGAGAAACCCTCCGAATTTAAACCGGTTACTCCAGACTCACCGATGCAAACAGATAATGCAAATAATGGATGTCAACAATGTCTCCTCAGCTACTACAGCTACCACACTTCAAGAGCAGTTCTGTGAAGAGTTATCCAAAGATAAGTCACCAGAAGGTTCTCGGACACCGTTTCAGCAAGTGTCCTAGAAAAAGGGCAATCCAGCATCGGGTTTGTTATCGCTGTGGCAAAGAAGGACACTTTGTCCAACAATGCCCCTTACAAACAATCTTGGCACCACAAGCAACCTCAGCACTGGAGTATAGATCAGAAGAATTTTAGACGACACATCAAGTAGAAAAGATATCTCAGCCTGTCATAAGAAGCCAAGTGAACCAAGTCAGTACAGAAGAAGCTCAAGAATCAGATAAGCAGAATTCCGGCCAAGTCAAACCCAAGACGGACAATCTTCACAAAAGGAAGATGGTAGATTAAGAGAAAAATGTTGCAAGAAACTCCAAGGCTCGTGTGATTCAACCCCAACCCAACCAAGCACCAACGACGACCGCACTTAAAACTCCAGGATCAATACCACGTTCACCGATGCAGATGTTTCGCAACCTCCAGGATGGCCAATCTCAGCAAAACAAAATATCAAGGACAGGAATGCAATGTTTTAGGTGTTAGAAAAAGGGAAATTTTACCAATAAATGCTCGCAAAGATATCCAGTACTCACTCTAGACAACATTCCAGAAGCTACTTTGATCGCAATAATAACACCAGAAGCAGGAGGTAAAAACAACAGGAGATACATGTCCGAGTTGCGAAAATACATAAGTTTAGGCTTACCAATGCCTCAGGAAACCACCATGAACCAGCCGTCAACTTCAACTGGAACACCTACAATAAACAACCCGGACAATTTGGAGTCTTCCAAAACATCTGAAGATGGCCAGCCACCAGAGGATTCATCCTACGTTGCAAGCGTCATGTGTTTTTTCTGCCGTGAGATAGGACATTATGCCAATACTTGTCCAAAGAAACAACAGGATGTTGCAGGCATCACGTGTTTCCACTGCTGAGCGGATGACATTAACCTGCTCGAAGAAAAGAGGAATCAGGCCTTAATCCGCTCAAATAGTCTACCAAAGAAGCTGCAAGAAATACTACGATCGAAGGTCCAACCTCGCACCTTCTTTGTCAGAGGTGACTTGGTATTGAGGAAAATTCAATCCCGGTCTAATCGAACAAACTTTCCGCCAAGTGGGAAGGTCCTTACACGATGGTCGGTTATGCGACTGTGTTTAGACGACCGGCAATGGAAGACGGCGAATTCTCTTAAATTCTTGGAACATCGACCAGCTACGCAAATTCTACTTGTAAACGACCAACCATTCAATAAAGCATCAGGTTCTTTCTATCTTTATTGTTTTACTTTGAGTAGCGCTTTGACAATTCTTTCAACCATACCCTGGTCGAAGGTCCGCCCTTGACCAGTTTCTAGTCGTATGCTCTTCTACGACAATACACTGGTCGTAAGACATTCTACGACCAGTACCCAGTTCATCTTTACACTGGTCGAAAGGATGGTAACATCACCTAGTCGAAGCCTCTCCTCTCTGCATGTGGTCCCACCCACTAGAAGGAACTTCCTAGAGTCGATTCGTTCCTCCATTTTCTACCAATACAAAGAGCTTGGGTCCAAAACATGGTTGAAATAATGTCAAACCAACTCTTAGTACCTTAGTTTATTTTTTTCATACATCTTTTTGAAAAATAAATTAAGCCGAGTACACTTTCCAAATCTGCTCGACTACTTTCGACAAACTTGGTTTGTTTTAACTGGTCAGAGAAAGTTGCAACACCTAGTCGAAGGCTTTCCTCTCTGCACATGGTCCTGCCCACTAGAAGGAACTTCCTAGCGTCGTTCTGTTTCTAACTCTTGCCCCCAGAGCAAACCAACTGAGTACGTTGAAATAAGTTGAAGAAATTTTTAAAGGAACTCCAAACGTTTATCTAACTCAAGTTGACCGTTCTTGATTGGATTAATCTGGTCGGAGATGGAAACATCACCTAGTCGAAGCGTCTCCTCTCTACATGTGGTCCTACCCACTAGAAGGAACTTCCTAGTGTCGACTCGTTCCTACTCTTTCGACCAGTGCATGATAATCGTGATCGAAATGCTGTAAGTTAGTTAAACCTCTCTTGTTTGAGAAAACCCATTGAACACTATTTACTCGGTTTATCTAAATAAACCAAGCAAATAGTCGGGGGCTAGGATAAAGTTATTAACTTGACTTCATTTTTTAGTCTATCTTTCGTCAATTATCTTTTGAGTCACTAACTACTCGACAAGATGATTTGCAGGAAACAGGATGGATTATATATTACATCAACAAAAGCTTATTTTCACAGGTTTTCATTACAAACTACTCAGAAGAAGTTGATTCCAGTTGCATCTCCTCCGAGACCTTCCTGCTGACTGGCTGCATTTCTTTAATCAAACGACTTGCTTATACCTCAGGGTAGTTGAAGTCGTCTTCGATTGGTTGCACATTAAGGCTGGGGTAGCGGGCTTTAAGTTTTGCGAAAACATAACTTATCGCACCTTCGACCGCCTCCTTTATTGAGTCAACTTGGTTGGCCCTCAGAGTACTCACCAACTCTTGCAAAATTTTGGCTTGCTCACCAATGGCACTCGAGTGGGCAGACAATGTGTCGTCACGAGGAGCAAGAGTGAAATGTTGCCTTGAAGATTTATCTTCAAATCCTTCATTTCCTCCTGATTGCGAGTCAAAGCCTCGCGGAGTCGTTTCATTTGCACCATTTGTTCTGAAAAGAATAAGACCAGTCAGAAAAAGAAGTGACTGCGAAAAAAAAGACACAATCGATCACATGTAAAGATTTTCTTACCAACTAGTTGAGATTCCAACTTCTTGACTTCCTCGGTGTGAGAGGCAGCATCCTTTATATGGCGCTGCTCCCACGTCTGGACCTCTTGATCTTTCTCTGAAGAAGAATGAGGATTAGAGAAAGAAAAGAAGATTGAAAGCGGTCTTAAGTTCAGCACTTACCGATCAATCGTCCCTGCAACTTCTGGATTGCGGAGTTTGCCTCCAGAAGCTTCTTCTGGAGGTCTTCAACCTTCTTACTTAGCTGATTCCTCTCGGCTCTCTCAAAATCGAGAGAATCAGCTAAAGTCTTCTCATCGCTCTTGAACCTACAAAGGGAAAGGGTAGATGTTAGCATAGTTCCTGATCGTAAGTTCTTCTATGACCAATTCTTTGTCGTAAGTCTTTCTACTACAATATCCTGGTCGTGAGCTCTTCTATGACCAGTTCTTTGTTGTAAGTCTTTCTACGACAACATCCTGGTCGTAAGCTCTTCTATGACCAGTTCTTTGTCGTAAGTCTTTCTACGACAACATCCTGGTCGTAAGTTCTTATACGACCAGCTCCTTGTCGTAAGTATTTCTACGACAATAATCTAGTCGTCAGATCTTCTACAAGAAACCTCCGCAAGTACTGTGTAAGTAGCTAAAACATGGAAAGCTATGAAAAACAGTTACTTACCACCTCTCCGCTTGCTCACAAAGTTGCGCTTTGTCTTGTCGCAGTTGGACAAGCTGCCTGTGGTATTCAGCGATAGTGACCATCTGTCCCAGTGCGTTCTGCATAAAGAAAGGCAGTAAGAGACATGAAAAGGAATGAATGAAAATGCTAAAACCTCAGGCACTTACATCCATGGCAGTCTGAGCAAAGGAAGATACCACCCTTGTGGGGTCCTTCAGTTCGTCGATCCCGTCGACCAGGTTCCACCATACCCCTTCGAGGTGCTCGTTGTCGAAAACGTCTCCTCTATTAGGAATGTCCTTAGGGTGAGGAACATGATCACGAGATCTGAACGCTCAGGAGCCCAAAACGGTGGCAGAAGCGAAGAACCCGAAGGTACGGTCGAAGAGTTCGATCTCTCCTTCTCCTCCAGGGATAGCGGCATCAACAGCTTGGCCTTGGAGGCTGGAAGGATCATCCGTGGTGACTTCCTTCCCAGCATGGTCACCGGATGTCTCTCCCGCTATCATCTTCGCCCTTGTTTCTATGACCTCCCCAGTGGTCGTAGCCACTTCTGGCTCTACGACCTCTCCGATGGTCGTAGCCAATCCAGCAACAACGGCCTCTCCCGCCGCTTGGATAGTGGACGATTCTTCGACCACCGCCACTGATGTTCCTTCACCTGCCAAAGAAACCACGGTGGAATCCTTGGCGGGAACATCCTTGATGGAGAGAGAGGCCGGGCTAAAAACACAAAAAGGGGACTTACCATCAGGTAGTAAAAAGCAAAAGGTAAATACTGTTCTTATGCTTTTGTTTCTTTTACATACCTTCTAGTGCCAAATCTGGCCTTGAGCTTGGAAGCAACCCCCCCTAAAGAAGGTTTCTTCGACTTTTTCTCAACCACATCTGGTTGAGACTCGAGTTGAGGAGCAGCTACGGCTACGTCTGGTTGTGATGCTTGATCGAGAACCACTGCTCTCGGAGCCTCTTGGCTCTCTGGATGGTCGAGACCTGTCTCGACCACCTCAACAGCCGCGTCATCCTCAACCACAGGTACTGCTGGTGTTGCAGTCTCCTTCACAAAAGACATAAAATTCTTCCAATTCTCCTTTTCTAGTGGCTTAATAAAGCCGCAAGAAGCAGAAATTGCGAAGACCTTGTCATCGTAATAGAAGGGTACCTTGATCTTGAGGGCTACGGACTTGAACATTGCAGCTATCCCAGCCGTGATCGCTTCCTCTACAGCATCGCTTTCTGCTGCAAGGTTAGCAGGAGGTGCAGACGAAGAAGCGGAGCCCGGTTTTACGCCCCCTTTACCAGCAGCTTTCCCAAGCTTGCTCCTCGTGGCCCGAGGAACATCTGCTCGCTCAGTAGCAGAGCTCGAGCTCGCACCTCCCTTGTCGACGGCCTTAACAAGCTTGCGTCTCTTAGCTGGGGGAGGAGAAAACTGCTCTACAGCCGCACCAACCGTCAGTTCGACTTCTTCATCGTCCCGACGGTTCTCCATGCCTACTTTCTGCAAATATCAGGAAGAGAGATATTAAAAACCAGTCGTAAGTTTTTCTACGACCAGAACCTGATCGTAAGTCTTTCTACGACCAACCCCCTGGTTGTAAGTTTTTCTGCGACCAGAACCTGATCGTAAGTCTTTCTACAATCAACCTCTAGTCGTAAGTCTTTCTACGACTACGAAATCCTAAAAGAAAGAGTTGGTTCCTAATTACCTTCAGGCACTCCACCTTGTCTTCTGGGGACAAGTCGACCAGGATCGAAGGCGCCACAATGTGGGCTGGAGTCTTCTCACAAATGAGCATGACACGAAAGTCAATCTCCTCTTGTGAAAGGTCTGTAGGGATAAGAAGACCTTCAGTAAGCCAAACTTAGAATTAACAGAAAGAAGGCAAGAGCTCAAGGTTTTACTTACCCTCCACAGATCCTCGCCAGTCCGCTGGACCCGAGTACCTCCACTTCGATGAGCCCTTCTTCGAGGGTCGACACGCGCGTGATGAAATCCTTCACCACGCACATCCGGTGAGCCCCTCTTCCTTCAAGTCCATAATGGCTTGAATGAAGGGGGCAATCCGACCAACTTCCTTGGGAGGCGAGTCCCAAGAAGGAATCTTCTCGGACGGCTTCTCGGCGAAGGAGAGGCTGTCCTCATGGGTGATCTCCCAAGAGAACCACCTCTTCTTCCAAAACGGCCACGATTTAACGGGTAGACATCGAATGTACCTTCGACTTCCGTCAGGAGCTTCAGTCGCAACTACCAAATGACTAAAGACAAACGAAGTCATCCCGTAATAGTACCGAACAACTCTAGATCGGCTGGAATCCCCAGGTAGGCCTCACACAAGTACACGAATACACTCAACATTGTAATGGAGTTGGGAACAAGGTTCACCAACTCCACGCCATAGTATTCGAGTACGAGCGTGAGGAAGGGATGAGCGGGCAGTCAGAGGCCGCACTCACAAAACGCATGAAAGATAGGGATTTGCCCCATCTTACCCGAGCAGTCGTTCTTTGCCAAATACTCGAACCACTTCACTTAACTCCTCCTTGGGATCTTCTCGGAGTCGACCAAAGCTTGGATTTTGGCTGCATCCATCTCCAATTCGATCCATTGGGAAGCGCTCCAGCCATTTCTCCCGAAAAAAGAAGGTCGAGATTTGGGAAGATTGGGGAAGAGGGCTCGATTTGGTTGACGACAGAGAACTCGAAAGTACGAACAACAAAGAGCGATTTGGGGGAAGGTAAAATACCTTATGCTCACCCGCGGTGAATATTTATAACCGCTCGCCTGGAGATGAAGAGATGTGGCTACTCAATGGTTGCCGATGCCTCAGGAACTGCTCCAACAGACAGATCTGTAAGTGCCGATTCGCATTCTTAAATTTGTTCCGCCGAGGAAGCCGAGTCGGCCACATCTCGCTTAAATTACCTTCTTAACCAAGTCTTTTATGGTCAAACGCAACAGACAATCAGAAAGATTTTACTTTCGACCTTAATACTGCGACGACTTGGTAATCATAAGATCTTCTACGATTACCTTGCAAGTCGTAAAATTATTTTACAACCTTCTTGACCAAGTTATTTTCTGGTCAAATGAAACACCAGTCGAAGAGTCCTTCCTTCGACCGTCTTTCTACGACCACCTACTGGTCGTAAGACCATCTACAGCTCCTTTTTCCAAGCAATTATTTTCACTTAAGCTGGGGGGCTAGATGACGAGGATATAACAATCCTTATTTTATTATATATCTATAATTCATATTATAGGTATTAATGACGTCATATAACTCTCGTATATACCCCTTAATATTCTTAAGGGAGAAGCTATAGGTCATAAGTCCTCCTACGACCACCCTGTAGTCGTGGGTCCTCCTACGACTATCCCATAATCGTAAGCTCTACTGCGATTGGTCCGTGGTCGTAGGCTTTCCTACGACCACCAATTGGTCGTAAGCCTTTCTACGACCAGTCCTCAGTCGACAAGACTCATAGACATGTGGGCCTAGTCGATAAAGGAACATCATGTACCGTATCCCATGATATGAGTAATCAATTATGCTGTTATTCCCCGGAATAACAGCAAGACTTAACCCCTTTTGTTATGATGATAATTGCCTGGCGACGTGGGGACGTTAAGACCCCCGCAATAATTCCCGGAAACAGCTCCACGATCTGGCGCTTTAAGGAGACTTTTATTCCGAAGGTCCAATGGTGCACTCCATGGATGATATAAAAGGCAAGGATCAACAGGGCAAAAGGGACGGAACACAGAACATTAGACGGGCAATAGAAGATTAGAAGCACGATACTCTAGTCTTTGATCCCACTTTGTAATCCAGCATACTCAATACATACAGGAGTAGGGTTGTTATTCTCCTAGGAGAAGGCCCGAACCTGTGTAAAAATCCCCGTGTCTCCATCTCTGTGTGATTTCGAGCCTAGAGGAACCCCCGAATCAAACAATCATTACGTAAGTTCGGTTCTAAAACGCCGACACACGGTATATTTATGCGACCAAACGAATTCAATTAGGTCACATCGGGTTGCTCAGTCATAAAATCAGTATGTTGTGTAATAAATTAAAATAAGATAAAATATTGCAAAAATTTGTTAATAAAAAGTGAGTATGCGTGCGTAGCACAACTGTATTTATTTAACAAATAGTCGGGCAGGTTAGAAATATTTTAATCATGTTAAATTAGTTAAATTAAATCAACCCCGAGTTTAACTATAGAAGTAATGGTAGGCATACACACCCGAATAAAACCAAATAAGCGTAATTGCTTGTAAACGCGGTTCGACATCTTCGACCCTAGGGCGAATAGACCGTAGAACGACCACACTTGGGGAGTGCTAACTTAGCAGGGATCCGAAAAATATTATTAAATTAAAATATTCTAACAAAAAAAGATGCACTAACTGATGTACGCATAATATCACCCAAAATTAAATAAGTATTTTTTAATGTATTATTCATGCTACCGCATAATTACAAAGGACGAACCAGCACCAACCGGAGTAGCTGATCAGGAATTCGTCAATGCCGATCCTTTCTCCAATTACGAAGGCAAGCTATTCTCTTAAACATAAATATAGTTATATTAAATGTAAATTGTATGCTGTTGTATCATATATGTATTACATCAAAACTATGTCTCAAAATCAAATCAGATTAAAGATGAAAATGAGATGAAGATAAGAAAGGAGAATGAGATGAAGAAAGAGAATTATTAGGATGGTAAAGGGGGCCCGTGGCAGGATAGAGATAAGGGAAGAGGTGGGACCCCTTTACATATGGTTAATATATAAGGACCACAAAACTCTTACTCGGTCAGAGGACGTATTTAAGAGCCAACCATTTTCCTGTTTTGGTGGGCAGAAAATGCTACCTTGTTACGTAATTATTCTCTCCACATCGGGTAAGTAATATGTGTGAGGGTGATGGAGGAACCTAGAACTGGTAGGAGAAGACCAAAAGTGGGGTATCCAAAGCGCTATAGCGCTAAGGTGGAGTGTTGGGTGCAGGATAGAAGCTGCACCAACCAACATTGCTGGAACTCGATTGATGACTAGGTCAGCACCGTGACAAGGTCAGCACCGATGGAAAGTAATGGGTGAAAAAATTAATCACGTAACTTGGAAAATGTTCTGTATTCTGATCTTGAACTCGCATGAAAGGAAATACAGGGAACCCAGTTCACAGAGAGTTCAGAGTAGCTATGGGTAAAGTGGTACAAAGCCTGCGCAGTGCTAAATAAAATCATGAATTCATGTTAGTCTCCTAGATTGGAGTCTACGGGAACCATTGGGGGTCTATCTTCTCTCCGAGTGACAAGTAGTGTTTTTAGTATTAAAATCTGCCACTTAATGTTTTAACGAGTTGTTATTTTCGTAAAAGAGTTGATATAGAAAATGTGATAACAAACAGAGATAAGTCATACAGTGCATCTTTTGCTATTAATGCTTGCTGAGTACATTTGTACTCAACCTTACTAGTATTCTCTTTTGTTAGATCCTAGTCCGGCCGGGAACTATCCCGAGTGGGACGAAGGACACGTAGGTACCGATGAGACTGCAGGAGACGAGGGCGCTTACCACGAGGAGCAGGGCAAGGTGGGCACCATATTCGGTGCGGGGGATGAATAGAAGACCGATGGAGCAAGAAAGGCAAGCAAAGGGACTTAGTCCTATTTTGCAGTTGTAAATTACTATTTGTAAGAACCATAGCCGTGCGTGGCTAACTGGAATAAAAAGTACAGTTTTTATTCTATTGCTCTGCTGCGTTGACTCTTGTAAAGCTTACTATTCATCGAAGCGGTGTCTTACCGGGCAGACGAGTAGTAATCTGTATGCTTAAGTGTGATTACCCTCCGAGATAATGATACGTGGCGTCACATAATCTCACAGGACTATGCAAACTGCGGTGGGGGGTCTTTGGTGGTGAAAACTATACTCATGGAGTAGGTGCACCACCATTAATGGTGGAAAATGCTGGGCATAGTGGACGTCTGGCAATTTCAAGTTTGAATCGCCCACCATTCCTTGCGCTTGAGGCCTGCGCAGGAGCACTTGGTATTTACTTCTCTGAAAAACACATTAAAAATCATTTGGTTACTGAAGTTCTTATTGTACATATCTTTCTAAATAATGATATCATCATTTAGTGCATCATTTACCTTGGTTTGTGTTAACTATATATATATATATATATATATATATATATATATATATATATATATATATATATATATATATTTATTTATTTATTTATATATATGTATGTATATGTATATGTATATGTATATGTATATGTATATAACTATTTGTATTGGTCATGTGAAAATGATATCATTAGATTAGTCATAAAAATATTTTTATAATATAATAATTTTATATTATTTTATGAACATATTTATATAAAAGTAATGGTCAAAATTACATGTTGGAGATCGTGTCGATGCTCAAAGACATCATATATTTTTGAACAAAGGGAGTTTATTCTAACTTCTAAGTAGAATAACCTTGTTTGAGAGATTGGATGCTTTGGTTTGTCTCTAAGGTTCTCTCATATCAGTAATGTCTTAATGAATTCTTGTAATAAACATTCTTAATATTTCAATTTTATTTTATTTTAAAATGCAGGTGTTCATCCTCGTGACAAGAGGAGGAGCACAAATGAGAATATCGAACTCTCTTTCCTGACATTGACTTTTCCTTGGCAAGTACATAGTGTTGCAAATTCATGAGTCGATTCATGGAACCTCTCCGTTGATAACAGCGTTGCAATTGTGTGTGATTACATATTTGTGCCGGCTTTCATTACGAGATAGAGAATGATGAAGATGTTCTTTGGGAACCTCATGTCGAGAAGCAAATGAGTTCGTTGTTGACTAGGGGCATGAAGTTCATTGGTCGTAATTTTCTTTTCTAAGATCGATTAGTTCCTTTTAATTAATGTCTTGAAACCGGTGATGCCTAATAATTTGGCAATGTGACCATGAAACACAAGGACCTAAAACTGACCATATATCTTACTTTATTTACATCAACATTTGTTTGACATTTCAAAGGAAAATCTAGAGAAAAACTAGAACCGATCGTGAAGGATTGTGCACAAAATGGAAGTTTTTGCATTGATATATCCTCTACTTTCCCTACACCTCATATGATTGCTTTGAATGCTTGTTTCTCATATACCAGTGAATTGTCAGAGTGGAGTGACTTACTTGATATTAGAAAGGTCCTAGATGCAGGAGCATATGTTAAAAAGGAAAAACCTTACGATTGAATGACCCATTGAGTCGACCAGTAACTTTATTTTGCTGGATTCAATTGAACTATTCCTCTAATATACTTGCAGGTTATGGACAAGAGAAGAGAAGGAGATAGCTATATATTGTCAGCCATAGTGGTTTCTTATATCACACCTTGAACATGTACAGCAAGGAGTGTTGTCAGACCCCAATTTTGGAGCTTGTGGTCCCCAGTGTATACTGTGTCATTCCCTGGATCAGTAGCTGACACACACAGAATACAGCGCTTGCTCAAACACTCCTACAGAAGCTCGGAGCGGATGCACGTGTTAGGTTTGTAGCCACGGCCATAATTGGTCGAAACTGGTAACTTAGGATGGTCTCAAAGAGGTGCTAATATGGTTCTATAGGGATCCCAGGGAGGTCTTGAGTGACCCTGGGGAGGTCCTATGATGGTCCTACGAGGAGGTCCTGAGGAATTTCGGAGGTGATCCGGAGAAGTCAAGGGAGGTCCTGAGGAGGTCCTAAGGGGAGGTCATGAGGTGGTCGAGAGAGGTCCTACGGTGATCCCGTAGCTTATGAGGAGGTCCGGTGAAATCCCGTGAAGACTAAGGGAGGTCCTGTGGCTCACGAGGGTGTCCTGGGAGGTATTAAGGAGGTCCTGAGGGTGTCCAGTAGTGGTCTTGGGGAGGTCTTGAGGAGTGCCGTGGTGACATCCTGGGGAGGTCTTGAGGTGCGACCAAAGAGTACATGACGTTCTAAGAAGGTCCAGGGGAGGAGATCCTGGGATGCGACAAAAGGGTGCAGGAGGTCTTGGGACATCTGGAAGTGATCTTTAGACCATATAGAGGTGGTCGTGGATCTCCTAGTGGTGGTCCTAGACCATCTGGGGGTGGTCGTGAGGCATCTGGTTGTGGTCATAGACCATCTAAGGGTGGTCGTGAGGCATCTGGTAGTGGTCTTAGATCATCTATGGGTGGTCGTGAGGCATCTAGTTATGGTCCTAGACCGTCTAAGGGTGGTCGTGAGGCATCTGATCGTGGTCTTAGACTATTTAAGGGTGGTCGTAAGGCATCTGATAGTTGTCTTAGACCATCTAAGGGTAGTCGTGAGGCATCTGATAGTGGTCTTAGACCATCTAAGGGGTGGTCGTAGGGCGTCTATTTAGAGTCTGTAAACACACTAGTCGTGAACTTCGCTCAATGTAAATGATACTCAAAATGAACAGTGCAAGCCCATAATATATTACATAAATGTCCGGCTGTGCGGCCAACTATTTACAAAAGCGCCACTTAGGCGAGTGTTTTACAAAAGCCAGAGAGTGAAAACAAAACAGTGACGGAAGCAGAATACATCATAGTGGATCCATTCACTTTGCCCACAAGCGAGCGACTGGGGGTCCCGACCTAAGCTTCGTTATCATCACCACCATCTGGTTCATCCTCCGTGAAGTACTAGTAGGGGTCTTGGTCATTTGGGTCTGAAAAGATTATATAGGCAGAGCCTGAGTACACAACCGTACTCACGAGCCAACCCACAAGGCAGTTCTTATAGATGCAAGGCTTATCAAGGGAGGTCTAAAGTTCTTTTCTTTGCACAAAGCCAAGTTTGAAATAGATGAGTAGTAGGAAATCCTGAGAATTAGCATTTTAATAAATCTGTTTTCATAAATGAGTTTGCATTTGTAAAGTATTAGTGGAGGTCCCACCTCCTATACCATTGAGTGGCTCGAACCACCCAATGCTCTAAGTTACCTCAGATTTACCATCGGGTCCCCACTGTGTTTTTATCAAATCCCTGGGGTCCCACCCCAGCCTTCCCTTTTCATCACCAAAGGTTTTGTAAAAATGAAAATTATATCAAGCAAGTTCTCAGCACCGCTCTTGACCATGAGCACGGCTATCATGATAGTTTTCTTGCTCTACAGAGTTCGCACACTTTACCCACAAGAGGTAATCACCTTGATATATACACACGTTTCCTTGGACATGCGAATCAAGGAGAGATTACCACAAAGCCTTTATGATGCTCGACCTCAACGCACTCCATCGACTACACTAAGGTTTCCACCGCCCTGAGCCCACTCCCGAGGCTCTCCGGGAGGCCCCCTCTTGTGCCAATGTGGTTCTTGTGGCTGCATTCTCCCCCGGCTATCCACCCGCAATCAACCCAACGGAGGATCTACTCGAGGCGAGCAAATTAATCGGCCAGGTCGTACCCATTATAGACTTGTGGTTGCACTATTTTTGCATGAGAGGTCATTCCAAGATTCAATCCTTAATTGACTAGGGCGGTACATCCACATACCAGTAGCTTCTCGTGCCCCCGGCACCAGCCACTCTTTCCAGTCGCTCCAGTTGAAAACAGTTTTTCAGGTTTTATTGTTTTTGGAAAATAACCATTTGCTTCAACATACCAGCCAGGCTCCTAGCCTTACTGCCCAAATCATTTTCCAAAGTTTTTAAGGATTGTGGTCGGGCAAATTAATGCCCACATGACAATGTATCTAAGCAAGGCTAAGCATGACACTTAGATACAAACCTATCAACTAATATGTAATCCATTAAGTCTAAGGTGACAAAGGATAGTGTCCAAATTCAAGGGTTGGAATTTTATACACAATTACTTGTTAAGGCAATAACTATGATCTAGACCAACTTAGTTTGATAGGACATAGCAATGCAATTTCTTAATTTGAAACAACATAATTTGCAAAAGGTAGGTGTAATATGGTCAAAGGATTGACTCGCCTTGTTCAGAGTGTTGCTGTTCGGGATCATGGTCGACGAACAGTTCTTCGGTCACCCCGGCTTCTATAATCGCAAAACACCGAAAAGGCAGATAAGCACATATTCCAACTTAAATCATTTTCAAATATGCAAAGAACTCCAAATAATGCAAAATCGTGGATTAGAAATGTGAGATCAGCATAGTTGAAAACTCAGTCGTCGTCGGATCTGTGGTGGTCGTAGAAACCATTTTGTTTCATGAGGGATACGACAGGGAGGTCATCGAAGCACTATGACTTGGGGTGGTCCCGAGGTATTTGTGACTCGGGAGGTCCTGGAATCATCAGAGCTGTGGGAGGTTCCAAAATTATCAGATCAGGGAGGTCCCGAATTACTGCTCTGTGGGAGGTCCTAGAATTACTGTACCAGGGGAGGTCTTGGAATCACTGTAGCCAGGGTGGTCTTTGCAAAAAGACCTAGAGGGTGGTCTTTGCAAAAAGAACGAGAGGGAGATCTAACGAGAGGGAGGTCTGGACCGTTAGATCTAAACGAAGAGAGGTCTGGACCATGTCGAACCCGGGAGCGAAGGATCCCGAATTCTCGTGTTCATACATTAGTCCAGATAGCTAATGTACACAATCAAACAAAAGTGATAATCAAAACATATCACGATTTTATTAATATTTATTCAGAGTTTATTACAAAGGGCCCGAGGCCAAATAAAGTAAAACACAATGAAGCGTAATAATAGTAGTAGACCCAACGATTCGCCACAGTAATCGCTCGGGGCGCAGACCTAGGCGCCAAGATCCTCACCGCCCCGGTAGATATCTTCTCTAATAAAGATTATTCAAGAAGAGTGAGCACTACTACCGTGCTCGCAAGTTACACCCAATATGGAATTGATATGCATGCATAAGGTAGACAAAGGATCTTGGCAAGGTTATTTTATGAAAGCAAATAGCTTTTAATTTAAATAATCATATTAGATTACAAAGCCATTTCATACAATAATCTAAATCACCATTTTAAATAACAATAGTTTATTGTGGATAACCTCCATAAAAGATGATGGATATCCTCCAATCACAATGGCTACCCGCCTAATTTTCCCACAGACTATCCATCCTGAAATTATCTGTTGAAATCATTTTAAAACCAAAACAAATCTAACTCGAGTGGCTTTGCTAGCATGTCCATGACCATGACGCATTTATTCAATAGTTTCTACTCGCAGAGTTTGTACAACTTTACCCACACGAGATATTATACTCTTTGTGTCACCAATCCACGCTTCCTAAGGCGTGTGACACAACAAACATCACAAGGTCGTTATAATGTTCTACCTCAAAGTACTTGTGCCCGCTAAGGTTTCGCTTCCATTGACCGACTGCCCTCCGAAAACCCCTCTTGCGCCAGATGGGAAAACTGTCTACCCGACACCCATACATACAACATAGCACAAATAACTAAGAGGTATTACAAATTATTAAGCTGTGTCCTGCCCATACAGACATGTGGTTGTACGATAAGGCATAACAAAATGCGCCAAAGACCGGTCCTCAATTGACTTGGGCGCTATTCAATTTAAACCTCGGTCTTAATCTTAACAGACTAAGCCTGCATAAACTCGCACCCACCATTCATCCTTTTCGCCAAGTCCAAACCCTTTTTATTTTATTTCTATAAAACCATCTTTACAAATTTTCTATGGTAAAACAATACCATAGTTTTAATTTTCAAAGAAATTTTATTGAGTTGGCTAAAATTCTCCCAAAAACATAAATCATGGTCTAAGTATTTGCGAAGCATTTGATTATTAAACATAATAATTTATCTAAAGTGACAAAGGAATGACATGGCAACATCCAAAATTTGGCATACAAGGATAATAGGAATAACTAATTATTTAAACAGAATTTGAAATACTTGAATAAAATTATGCATGCATTTAATAATTTAAAAACTGAATTTAATTAACTTTAAAATAATAGGGCAAAATGGTCAAAGTATAACTTGCCTTCGTTGCGATCCGAAAATCTAAGTCTTGAGAAGTATCAAATTCCTAATCGCCAAAGTCTAAACGTGAAAATAAGGCAAATCAAATAAAATTCAAATAAAACTCAGAAATACAAAATAAACCAAGTCTAAATATAATAATTTTATTTTATTGAGCTAGATAATCAAATTATAAAATTTTAGAAATTTGTTTCACTAAATTTGGAGTTAGGATTCAATTATTATGAATTTTACAAATTTTAACCTAAATTTGATATTTAAAAGAATTCTAAATTCTAAAACAGAACTAAAATGAACTCTAAATTGAATTATTATATTTTATTTAGTTAGACAATAATTTTCTAAAATTTTAGCAACTTGAATCATCTAATTTGGAGTTATAATGCAAAAGTTATGAATTTTACAAATTTTAAACTAAATCATTATTTAAACAATTTCCTGAATTATTTTTCTAAAGAGAATTCTAAATATTATGCATGATGACGCGTCAGCGATGATTTTCCGGAATTTAAATGAATTTGAATTAATTTTCTGACAGGTGGGGCCCAGGTGACATAGGCTCGGCTCACATGGAACATGTCCATGGACCCCCTAGCCCGAAGGTGTGGTGGTGTGCGTGTGACGTGGCCGCCACGCAGGCAGCCACGTCGGAGCTTATGCTGAGGTGGCGCCAGTTGGCTCCGAGGTGGTCAGGCCACGTAGGCCCGAGCGCGGTGACTCTCCGGTGAGGACCTCGCCGGAGCTACGAGCCTCGGCGAAACGAGTGAATGATTGCAACAGAGAGAGCGGAAGATGCTGGTCACGATGCTCACCGGAGTTGCATGAAAATGCGGCGGAAAGACGATCGGCGACGAGGTTGAGCGGCGGCGGCGCGGGGCTGACGGTGAGGTAGAGGCTCCCGAGGGTTTCCGGCAAAACGGATGCACGCATCGGTGTCGCGGTTGCGGACGATGTCGTAGACGTACTCAACGGGCCGGAGCGTCACTGGCGAGGCCGGAATTGAAGAAGAAACCAATTCTTCCCGCCGGCGAAGAACTCTAAAATTGGGGCTTCACAGAGGAGGAGGGAAGATGTGAGTGGTGGCGATGTGTTGTGGAGATGGAGGCGCTCCCGAGGCTCCCTTTATAGGGCAGGCGGCGATGAGACGGAGATCGTGCGGCTTCAATGGCGGCAAGGCGAAGTGGAGAATAAAGAGGGTTAAAGAGAGGAAAACGGGCAGAGTGGAAGCGAGAGATACGTGGATTTGAATGCGCATTTATCGCGTGAAGTAAGGAGGCATAAATGGCGCGTTTAAGAGCTTCACGAAGGGCGGCAATGGCGGCAGATGGCAAAGCGCTACGGAGAAGAAAGGAGATGGGGAAGAGAAGGCCGGGGCCGCTTGATTTCCATCCGACGGTGCGGAGCAAACGTGAGGCGTGTGCGCGTGTGGACCGTTGGATTGAAATCCAACGGTGCCGAGAAGAGGAAGGCGCGCGTGGAGAGTGGGCCGGCTTGAGCTGTGCACGCGCGTGAGTAAATGGGCCGACCAAGTTTCGGCCCAAACACTGTTTTCAATTTTCTTTTCATTTTCTATTTTAAATATTCAGTTTAATTCATTTGAGCTTTAGAATATAGCAAAATAATTCCAAAAATTCTAGAAAAATTCTCATAAATTCTTAGAGACATTTTAGACTTAATAAAATTATTTCCAACTTAAACTTGATAATAGATTTTGTAGTTAAATTTATTTTAGCCTTAACTAATTAGGGAAAAGTTTTAAAAATTTCAGAATTTCCACAAAAATAAATAAATTTTAAATTTTCTCTGAAATTTGAAAAATTGGGCTGTTAGAAACCTTCCCCCTTAAAGGAATCTCGACCCCGAGATTCAGACTTGGCCAGCAAGGAGATGGGGATACTCTGCCTTAAGATCTTCCTCTCGTTCCTAGGTGGCTTCACTTTCTGGGTGGTGGCTCCACTGGACTTTATATGATCGGATGGTCTTGCTCCTAGTAACACGCTCTGCGACATCTAGAATCTTGATTGGTTGTTCTACATAAGTAAGGTCTTCTTGTAGATCGATACTCTCTAAAAGAGTCTCGATCCTCCGCACTCAAGGCACTTCTTTAGTTGTGACACATGAAAACGCTGTGTATCGCAGACAAGGAGGTTGGCGGCCCAACCGATAAGCGACTTCACCTCTCTTTGCCAAAATTTTGTAAGGACCCACAAATCAGGTGCGAAGTTTTCCTTTGGTCCGAACCTTCTTACTCCTCCGAGTGGAGTAACTCGAGATAAACAAAATCTCCTATTTGAAAGGTCAATTTCTTCGACGGTTGTCAAGATAACTTTTCTCGCCGAGTTTGAGCCACTTTCAGACGTTCTCTTATTGCTTTAACCTTGTTCTTAGCTTCTTTGATTAATTTCGTCCCAAGAATTGGTGCTCTCCTACTTCATCCCAAAGGAGTGGAGTTCTACATTTTCGCCATATAAAGCTTCAAATGGAGACATCTCAGAGACTAGCTTGGTAGCTATTGTTGTACGAGAATTTCGCAAGGGCGATTCTTGTCCCAACTTTTTCCATAGTCTAAGGCATGTGCTCAAGCATATCTTCAAGAACTTGGTTGACGCGCTCGCATCGCCCATCCGTCTCGAGGGTGATATGTCAGATCAAGTTGAGTCTGGTTCCTAAAGCTTCGTGAAGACTCTTCCAAAATCGGAAGTGAACTGGGAACCTCTATCGGAGACAATCTTCTTGGGTACACCATGTAAACAAATAATCTTGGCCACATATAATTCAGCTAGTTTGCTACTCGATAAGTGGTCTTGATCGAATGAAATGGGCCACTTTGGTCAATCGGTCAATTATCACCCAAATGGAATCACATCCTGTTTGGGTCCTAGGAAGTCCAGAATGAAATCCATACCAATTTCTTCCCACTTCCATTCAGAATTGGTAATGGTTGTAACAAACCAATGGGTCTTTGATGTTCTGCCTTAACTCGCTGACATACATCACAACGGCAACAAATTCAGCGATTTTTCGCTTCATGCGACTCCACCAATACTTCTCCTTCAGATCCCGTACATTTTGGTACTTCCGGGATGAATGGAGTAGGGTGATTCATGTGCTTCTTTCAGAATTGACTGTTTTAATTCCTGCTGATTAGGCACACAGATGCGATTTCGAACCACAATCGCTCCTTGCTCATCTTCAGAGAACTCGGGCTTTGCCTCTTCTCATATTCTTTTGATTTCTTTGATGTCTTCGTCTTCTAACTGTTTTTCTCTAATCTGACTCTGAAGAGTGGGTTGAACTTCCAAAGCATTGACACATCCTTGATTGACAATCTCTAGATTTAGATGCTTCAGTTCTTCATACAATTCTGGCTGATTCTTCTGAACCAAAATGGTATTGCAATACGCCTTTCTACTCAGGGCATCTGCAACTACATTTGCTTTACTCGGATGATAATGAATTCCAAGGTCGTAATCTTTTATCAGTTCTAGCCATCTTCTTTGTCTGAGGTTGAGTTCTGACTGAGTAAAAATGTATTTCAGACTCTTATGATCCGTGAAAATCTCACAGCGGTTACCAATGAGATAATGCCGCCAGATTTTCAGAGCATGCACAATTGCTGCTAACTCAAGATCATGAGTCGGATAATTTCCTTCGTGTGGTCTTAACTGACGAGATGCATAAGCCACTACTTTGCCTTCTTGCATAAGTACACATCCAAGTCCTTGACGGGATGCATCGCAGAAGATTTCAAAGTCCTTATGAATATCAGCAAGATTAACACCGTGCGTAAACTAATCTCTTTTTCAGTTCTTGGAAACTCTTTTCACAGGCCTTTGTCCATTCAAACTTTTTCTCCTTTTTCAGAAGTTGAGTCATGGGTCTCGCTACCTTGGAGAACACTTCAATAAATCATGTAATACCCAGCTAATCCAAGGAAACTTCTCACCGAGAGGCAGACTTGGGTTGTTTCCAATCCATTACGGCTTCAACTTTGATCGATCTATCGCAACTCCTCCTCGCCGACACAATATGTCCAAGGAATGCCATTTGACTTAGCCAAAATTCGTGACTTGCTAAATTTGGCATAAAGTCGATTCTCTCGAAGTTTTCCCAAAATTATTCTCGAGATGATCCTCGTGTTCTTCTTCATTCTTTGAATAAATGAGAATATCATCGATGAACACAACCACAAACTTATCCAGAATTCCATGAACACTTTGTTCATCATATTCATGAAGTAAGCGAGGCGTTTGTCAAACCAAACGACATCATCAGAATTCATACAACCCATATCTGGTTGTGAATGCGTCTTTGAATATCTTCCGTCCGATCTTGATTGGTGATAGCGATCTCAAGTCAATCTTCAAAATACACTTGCTCCTTTAATTGATCAAACAGATCATCGATCCTAGGTAGCGGTACTTATTCTTGATTGTCACTTCATTAAGTGACCGTAATCCACACACATTCTCATACTATTGTCTTTCTTCTTGACAATAATACCGGCGCTCCCCAAGGTGATGAGCTTGGCCAGATATAACCTTTCTGCTTTTAGTTCCATTATCTGCTTCTTCATCTCGCCAACTCATTGGCCGCATTCTCAGAGGGTCGCTGAGATTGGGGTGGTCCCTCGACTAAGTCAATTATAAATACTACGTCCTGTCGGGTGGCATGCCGTAGTTCATCGTGAAAACATCCGAAATTCTTGTACCATCGGTATATCTTCAAGCTTTAACTCTTTCAAGTGGTTAGAATTGATCTTCCTCCAGACTAGTCTTGGGCTTGAATTAACCGAGATTCCTTGCTCATTGGTAAGAGCAATAGACCTATTGGCACAATTTATTTGTCCTGATTCTTGGCTAGCTATCCATTCCAAGGATTACATCCAAACCTTGGGAATGCAAAACTATCAAATCTGCTAGGAAGGTTACTCCGGATATTTCAAGGGTAAGGTTTGGGCAAAGATAATCGGTTCTCATTTCGAGCCCGGGAGTGAATTATCATAGGATTATCTAAAGGAGAGATAGGTAACCCATGTTTTCCCACAAATTTATTGGAAACAAAAGAGTGCGATGTTCGAATCAAATAGGACTAATGCCGGTATCAATTGATTGGAAACGCATCAAGAACGACATCCGTGTCGCTTGAGCTTCCTCTGCGATAACGTGGTTCACACGCCCTTCGTAATCGAATCGCGGCTTTTGATTGCCGCCGGTGGTCGGAACTCTGGTGGCCTAGCGGTGGTGCACCTTGCGACTTCTTAGGGCATCTATTAGCATAATGCCCGTCTCGCAGTAAAGGGAAACAAGTCACCCAACCGCCGATGGAATCGGATTCTTCTGCGAGACCGACCTCCGCTTGAGTTGCTACTAAGCTCAAGTATTGGGGCGTATTTGTGTTGGTGCCGGAGCTCGAGTGTGGAAGATCAAATCCTCCACGTTGTGGTGGCCGAGGTTTGTAAAGCGAGGCTTGGGTTGTCCTCCAAAGATTGTACTTACGAGCGCCATCCTCCGCTTGCGTTCTCCATCTGCAGATGTTTGGCCTCTGGCGAAAAGCTTTATTCACTAACCGCTGGAAGTCACAGTAGTCATTGGAGACCAGTGGATCGAGATCTCATCGCTCAAACCATCCATGAACCTTTCCTGCCTTTCTTCATCACTAGCCACATCTGCTGGGGCATAGCGAGCAAGCTGGTTGAATTTGTGCAGATATTCACCCACTGTGCGGTTGCCTTGTTTGAGCGCGTGGAACTCTTTCTTCTTTAGGGTCATTATCCCCGCGGGAATATGTGCATGGCGGAAAGCCCGCACAAACTCCTCCCAAGAGATAGTCTGCGACAAGATGGGAGATGTTGTAGTTATCCCACCATTCTCGATGCGGGACCGTGAGTGGTGAGAGGCAAACAGACTCTCTCACGATCAAGACATCGAGTGATATCCGGCTTCTTCCCGATAGCACGGATCCGATCATCGGCATCCATCGGCTCAGTCTTCGCCGGAGAAGGTCGGTGGGCGATACGCATGAATTTCGCCATGGTCAATCTTTGTGCGGTGGAGGTGGTGGTGGTGCTTGAGCCGGTGTCGCTTGGTTGATGTTAATGGATCGAGCTAGCGTGTTTATCGATGTGTCGATTGGCCATCATCTGGCGCCAATCGTGCCCTTCACCGTGGAGGAGGTGGTTTTGGACGGGGTTTTCCGGTAATCTGCGCTTGATTTCCTTGGCCTTGAGCGCTACCACTTTGCGTGCGTGTGGTAACCATCTGTGGAATCTTCTAAAGACTCAGACTAGAGTATAGAAATAAAGTTCTAAAGGAATAATATTTTTAACAGCCCAAGAACAAACAAGCACAAGACAAAAGAACCAAATTTTGCCAAAAATAGTCCTTTTATTATTTTATTTTATTGTTTTATTATGGCTATCACAAGAGACATCGATAGCTCATAATTAGATCTAACGATCATATTATGAGATACCGCTAAGGTGTAAGAGGGTATAACTGCTGCAAGTACTACCCTCTCCGCCTTGTAGGTAGCCACTCTTCTTCGCAGACTTTCAACCTTTCTTCTCAGATCTAAAAGGTCATTACGAGTATTACGTAGTTCATCCAGAGTGTTCCCATAGGCATAATCCATTGCCTTTGACAGTCCACTTGGTGAGTAAGCTCAGAGAGTCCTCATACTCAGCAGAATCGAAAGGTGCTATCCAAATTTAGCCTGAATGTGCATGGGGTGGTAGTGAAACTTCTGAGTCCTCAAAATAATTGTTGTAAATATGGCGAGGCGACGTGTTGCCTCTCTGGCTGCATCCTCAAGTCCATCAACAAATTATCACGCCTCTTTGGGCGTCAAGATGTGGTGGTTTGTGTTTGGTTGAAGGTTGGCGTAGAGGATTACTTCAAGTCTCCAACGCTCTTGATTCCCCACTTTATACAAGTACCCTTGATAAGTCGGCCTCCGGTTGTAACCTAAGTGTTGCATCATCTTCCATAGGAGTGCAGCCCAGTGTCCGGCGAAAATTCCATGGGAAATCCGGGTTGGTTGTTCAGCCATCTACAATTTAGAGAATAAGATGAGTTGATAACCATTTTAAAAAGAAGTGTTGAGAAGACTCTTGGATAGACTCAAAATATTTTTAATTTTTGAGAAATAAATACTTAAGGCAATTCTAAGGCCACGACCTACAGTCGATATGGCTCTGATACCACTTTTGTCGAACCCGGGAGCGAAGGATCCCGAATTCTCTGTGTTCATACATTAGTCCAGATAGCTAATGTACAGTCAAACAAAAGTGATAATCAAAACATATCACGATTTTATTAATATTTATTCAGAGTTTATTACAAAGGGCCCGAGGCCAAATAAAGTAAAACACAATGAAGCGAATAATAGTAGTAGACCCAACGATTCGCCACAGTAATCGCGGGGCGACCTAAGCGCCAAGATCCTCACCGTCTGGTAGATATCTTCTCTGAATAAAGATTATTCAAGAAGAGTGAGCACTACTACCGTGCTCGCAAGTTACACCCAATATGGAATTGATATGCATGCATAAGGTAGACAAAGGATCTTGGCAAGGTTATTTTTATGTAAAGCGCTAGCTTTTAATTTAAATAATCATATTAGATTACAAAGCCATTTCATACAATAATCCAAATCACCATTTTAAATAACAATAGTTTATTGTGGATAACCTCCATAAAAGATGATGGATATCCTCCAATCACAATGGCTACCCGCCTAATTTTCCCACAGACTATCCATCCTGAAATTATCTGTTGAAATCATTTTAAAACCAAAAACAAATCTAACTCGAGTGGCTTTGCTAGCATGTCCATGATCATGACGCGCTATTCAATAGTTTCTACTTTGCAGAGTTTGTACAACTTTACCCACACGAGATATTATACTCTTTGTGTCGGCCAATCCACGCTTCCTAAGGCGTGTGACAGAGCAAACATCACAAGGTCGTTATAATGTTCTACCTCAAAGTACTTGTGCCCGCTAAGGTTTCGCTTCCATTGACCGACTGTCCTCTAAAACCCCTCTTGCGCCAGATGGGAAAACTGTCTACCCGACACCCATACATACAACATAGCACAAATAACTAAGAGGTATTACAAATTATTAAGCTGTGTCCTGCCCATACAGACATGTGGTTGTACGATAAGGCATAACAAAATGCGCCAAAGACCGGTCCTCAATTGACTTGGGCGTCATTCAATTTAAACCTCGGTCTTAATCTTAACAGACTAAGCCGTGCATAAACTCGCACCCACCATTCATCCTTTTCGCCCAAGTCCAAACCCTTTTATTTTATTTCTATAAAACCATCTTTACAAATTTTCTATGGTAAAACAATACCATAGTTTTAATTTTCAAAGAAATTTTATTGAGTTGGCTAAAATTCTCCCAAAAACATAAATCATGGTCTATGTATTTATGCGAAGCATTTGATTATTAAACATAATAATTTATCTAAAGTGACAAAGGAATGACATGGCAACATCCAAAATTTGGCATACAAGGATAATAGGAATAACTAATTATTTAAACAGGAATTTGAAATACTTGAATAAAATTATGCATGCATTTAATAATTTAAAAACTGAATTTAATTAACTTTAAAATAATAGGGGCAAAATGGTCAAAGTATAACTTGCCTTCGTTGCAGTCTGGAAAATCTAAGTCTTGAGAAGTATCAAATTCCCCGGAATCGTCAAAGTCTAAACGTGAAAATAAGGCAAATCAAATAAAATTCAAATAAAACTCAGAAATACAAAATAAACCAAGTCTAAATATAATAATTTTATTTTATTGAGCTAGATAATCAAATTATAAAATTTTAGAAATTTGTTTCACTAAATTTGGAGTTAGGATTCAATTATTATGAATTTTACAAATTTTAACCTAAATTTGATATTTAAAAGAATTCTAAATTCTAAAACAGAACTAAAATGAACTCTAAATTGAATTATTATATTTTATTTAGTTAGACAATAATTTTCTAAAATTTTAGCAACTTGAATCATCTAATTTGGAGTTATAATGCAAAAGTTATGAATTTTACAAATTTTAAACTAAATGTTATTTAAACAATTTCCTGAATTATTTTTCTAAAGAGAATTCTAAATATTGCGCATGATGACGTCAGCGATGATTTTCGAATTTAAATGAATTTGAATTAATTTTTCGACAAAGTGGGGCCCAGTGACATAGGCTCGGCCACATGGAACATGTCCATGGACCCCCAGTCCGGAAGGTGTGGTGGTGTGCGTGTGACGTGGCCGCCACGCAGGCTGCCACGTCGGAGCTTATGCTGAGGTGGCGCCAGCTGGCTCCGAGGTGGTCAGGCCACGTAGGCCCGAGCGCGGTGACTCTCCGGTGAGGACCTCACGAGCTACGAGCCTCGCGAACGAGTGAATGATTGCAACAGAGAGAGCGGAAGATCTTTGGTCACGATGCTCACCGGAGTTGCACGAAAACGCGGCGGAAAGACGATCGGCGACGAGGTTGAGCGGCGGCGGCGCGGGGCTGACGGTGAGGTAGAGGCTCCCGAGGGTTTCCGGCAAAACGGATGCACGCACGGGTGTCGCGAAGCTGTGACGATGTCGTAGACATACTCAACGGGGCCGGAGCGTCACTGGCGAGGCTGGAATTGAAGAAGAAACCAATTCTTCCCGCCGGCGAAGAACTCTAAAATTGGGGCTTCACAGAGGAGGAGGGAAGATGTGAGTGGTGGCGATGTGTTGTGGAGATGGAGGCGCTCCCGAGGCTCCCTTTATAGGGGCCGGGGCAGGCGATGAGACGGAGATCGTGTGCGGCTTCAATGGCGGCGGCGAGCGAAGTGGAGAATAAAGAGGGTTAAAGAGAGGGAAAACGGGCGGAGTGGAAGCGGAGAGATACGTGGATTTGAATGCGCACGATCGCGTGAAGTAAGGAGGCATAAATGGCCGCGTTTAAGAGCTTCACGAAGGGCGGCAATGGCGGCGGTGCGTGCAGGCGCGCTGGAGAAGAAAGGAGATGGGGAAGAGAAGGCCGGGGCCGCTTGATTTCCATCCGACGGTGCGGAGCAAACGTGAGGCGTGTGCGCGTGTGGACCGTTGGATTGAAATCCAACGGTGCCGAGAAGAGGAAGGCGCGCGTGGAGAGTGGGCGGCTTGAGTCAGCTGCACGCCGCGTGAGTAAATGGGCCGACCAAGTTTCGGCCCAAACACTGTTTTCGATTTTCTTTTCATTTTCTATTTTAAATATTCAGTTTAATTCATTTGAGCTTTAGAATATAGCAAAATAATTCCAAAAATTCTAGAAAAATTCTCATAAATTCTTAGAGACATTTTAGACTTAATAAAATTATTTTCAACTTAAACTTGATAATAGATTTTGTAGTTAAATTTATTTTAGCCTTAACTAATTAGGGAAAAGTTTTAAAAATTTCAGAATTTCCACAAAAATAAATAAATTTTAAATTTTCTCTGAAATTTGAAAAATTGGGCTGTTACAGACCACTAGATCTAAATGAAGGAAGGTCTGGAACATTAGATCTAAGCGAGGGGAGGTCTGGACCATTAGATCTAAACGAAGGGAGGTCTAGACCATTGGATCTAAATGGAGGGAAGTCTGGATCGTTAGATCTAGACGAAGAGAGGTCTGGATCATTAGATCTACACGAAGAGAGGTCTGGACCGTTAGATCCAAACAAAAGGAGGTCCCTTAGATCTAAGCGAGGGGAGGTCTGGTCCCTTAGATCTAAGCGAGAGGAGGTCTGGGCTCTTAGATCTAAGCGAGGGGAGGTCCGAACCCTTAGATCTAAGCGAAGGGAGGTATGGGCCCTTGGATCTGAGCGAGGGGAGGTCTGGGCCTTTAGATCTAAGCGAGGGGAGGTCTGAGCCCTTAGATCGGAGAGAGGGGAGGTATGGGTCCTTAGATCTGAGCGAGGGGAGGTCTGTGCCCTTAGATTTAAGCAAGGGGAGGTCTGAGCCCTTAGATCTAAGCGAGGGGAGGTCTGAGCCCTTAGATCTGAGCGAGAGGAGGTCTGGGCCCTTAGATCTGAGCGAAGGAAGGTCTGGACCGTTAAGATGGAACCAAGGGAGGTCCCGATGGTCAATATGAACACAAGGGAGGTCCCGACGGTAAAGATGGAACCAAGGGAGGTCTCAATGGTCAAGATGAATGGAAGGGAGGTCTTGGAGATACTAGGACCAAGGGAGGTCTAGTGAAGGAAGAGCTAGGTCGAGGGAAGACACGGAGCGTACAAAGAGAAAGAGGAAACCCCAACAAGGTCGAAAGAAACCAAACTTATTTAGTTGGAGTTGATTTAGTCATTTAAGGTTCCGTATAGAATCTCCAAATAAGCTTTGAACTCTCATCAAAACCAAATGTTTCTTTTTATTTGAGAATTCAGGGAAATGGGGATGCTATAGGGAGGTCACGGAAGCGTACGACCTGTGGGAGGTCATGAAAATACCGTGACCAAGGGTGGTTGTGGAGGTGTACGACCAAGAGGGTGGTCTTTGCAAGAGGGGAGGTCATGTGCTAGAGGGTGGTCTTTGTAAAATGGGTGGTTGTGACTACGAGAGTGGTCTTTGCAAAATGGGAGGTCGCGACCACGGGGTGGTCTTTGCGGAATGGGAGGTCGTTACTATACGGGTGGCCCCGACCAAGAGGGTGGTCTTTTAAAGTAGGAGGTCGCGGCCAGAGGGTGGTCTTTGTAAAGTAGGAGGTCGCGGCCAGAGGGTGATCTTTGTATAATGGGAGGTCGCGACCACGGGGTGGTCTTTGTAAAATTGGAGGTCTGTGCAAGGAAGGAGGTTGTGGGAGTGTTAACCATGCGTAGTCGATCGAGAGAAAGGATCAATTACACAGCGGTGATCAAAAGAAGCAAATGTTCGACTGTATTGTCGCAATTGGATGAACTAGCGGAAAAGCCAAAAAAAGGACCAAATGAACATCCAAGAGAGAACAAGACAACTTAAACTATGAAGGGTTTCTGTCCACTAGGAACTTACCAGTGTAGAACTGGGAAGTGGTTAGCCAGAGCTGCGCTGGCGATGGTCGATCACAATAATGGAATAAGTTGTGTGCTATACGTATCTTGAGGAAAAGAGGGTGGTCTTCGGTATTCAAGGGTGCTCCCTAGTAGCAGATAGATGGTACGCCAGGGAGGTCTTGAAGTATCCTGATTGGAGGAAACAAGGGTTGTACCCAAGGCAATTCCGATGGGGGCTGACGGCAAGGCAGTGGAGTGGAGGCGCTCGTCGGAGACGAGGGCTTGAGCTTGGCTAGAGCTCAAGCTCTCCTGGGGGAAGAAGAGAATGAGGTTAGCTCTGGAATTGGCGAAGAAAAGCAACAAGGAGGAAACAAGGTCCTGGGCAACCATATATATATGTGTGCACGACCTGCCCAGGGGGAGTGGTCGGAGTGGTTGGGCTGTTGATGATATGGCCAACACAGTGTAGGTTGTGTCAGCTTTGTGTGACAGGCATTAAATGCCGAATGACAATCCAAAAATAAGAAATGAGAAGATGTAGTCCAAATGAGAAGACATAATAAAGTCCAATATAAACTGATAAGGGGTAATCCAGACGCAGCAATAGTTGTCATACAAAAAGTTTTAAAAATCCCATATTTTTGCCTTTATGAATTTTTGGGCTATTACAAGTGTCATCCAACCATAAGACAGGAAGTGGGCAAGCAGTAAGTGTCTTGACATTGGCAATCTTTTTGCCTTGGTAGTTGTCAACTAATCAGCCTAGCAATATCCTGCAAACTTATGCAGATATATTGTTGCCATAACATTACTATATTCGCAACATATGACCAAATAGTATAACCAAATTGGAGTACTTTTTTTAAATAAAAAAGAAAGTTTCTTATGCTTTGTCTCATGATAATATGACCAAATAGGATCACTGTTTTGAGTTTTTGTTTATTTGTTTTACACTTTCACTATGATGATTCTTGCGCTAAATGCTAAAATGTTCAAACCATGGTTGATTTCATCGGAAGAGCGCGTCGCTAACTTTCACTTGGTTGTTTACACTTTGCCAACCGTGAGCTTTGGTCGATGGTGTTGGTAGACGAAGGTCGCTTTTACTTCCTTGTGTGAATGGCATGCTTTGCTTCTCTTGGGTGATTGTTTTGCAAATGGTGTCATGCATCGCTGCGGACGTTGATGATCTTTTCAACGCCGCAAAGATGCTTGGATCAGATTCCCTAGCCGCAACTACCTCGAAAGATACGTCGGACTTGATCTCGCCCAAATGATGTCGCAGATAAGAAGCACCTCGAGGAAGCTCACAAGAATCGAGATCGTTGAGCGCCGGTGTCTTGATTCTTTTATCAATCCATTTTGACATTGTTAAATTTGCACTGAAACTGAAGTGAAGATAAACATCTATAGATAGGACTTAACATGTTGGGACTGGATTTCTGAATCCGAACCCTCTGTGTATTTCTATACTAGTCTCATGATCAGTAGCTAGTGCACACAGTGGAAATATTGTTGACAACAAGTTTGAATCACGAAACAACATTAATAAACAACTGAGTACCGGTCTTGTAACCACTTATTACAAAAGAGGTCAAAAGACCTTGAGTTTTACAGCAGCGAAAACAGCAAAAGTTAAACTCCAAGTGATGACCCATCAAATTGCCCACAGCATCCGACTGGAGAGCGCAACCTAGTACTCCGGGTGTCCTTCATAAAAGCCACATGCGAAGTAGTCGTAGTCCTCCTCCGTGTCGTTGAAGGCTTCTGAGATTTAATTATAAGTGTAGTATGTGAGTACATAAAGTACTCCGTGAGTCTTGGGAAAGATGCATATGCATAGCTTTAACAATTGGGCTTATAGGGTTCATTTGCACAAAGCAATATTTTAAGTTTAAATAGTTTTCATAAAGCACATTTGACAAACGTAGTTTCAATAAGTAAATTAATTGATGTCACTAGTGGAGGTTCTAGCTACCAACCACTAGTATCAAGGCTCTAGCTGCCAGGGTTTTTAGAATAGAGCTCTAGCTGTCCAACTGGATCTAGCTACCAGAAAACTACCCAAGAGTCCCAACTGCTCCCAGTTCTCAAAATTTACTCTTTTGAAATCAAAACAAAAATCTACCATATGAAAACGCACCTTACCCTCCCTTGATCGTGGGCATGGCTATTCGAATAGTTTTACACTCTACAGAGGTTGTACAGCTTGACCCACACGAGATAATCAGTTTATAATGTCCGTCTGACACACTTCCGAAGGTGTGCGACTAAATAATTATCACAAGGCTTTTACAATACTTTATCCTAATATTAGTCCGCCCGATGAGCTTATCCCCAAGTCTGGACGTCATTTACCAGCTACCCAGAGCTCACCGTTGTGGGCGATAACCTACACAGACATGGACGTCTATTACCATCGCCCAGCGCAAGCCCCGACAGACATGGACGTCAATTACCATCGTCTGCACTACCAGGTAAATCCTACCATCTACAGCCTGCAGGTGTAATGCTAGAACATAGTAAATTATTTAGCCAGGTCCTTCCCATTTAGGACATGTGCTTGCACAGTATTGCTCAGTTTGGATAATCACAAGCGTCGGTCTTTAATATGACTTAAGCGGAACTTTACACAGTACAAGTTCTCGTGCTCTAGCTGCACCCACGTGAACTTACCATCCACCCAAGCCTAAATCATATTTTCATCATTTTATTTTATTTTCCATATTCTGACATTACCTAATGTCATACATTTTTCAAATAAAGCATAAAGGGTAATAATGGTTTTTCTCCCCCAAAGGTTAAATAAAGTTGTAAAGCATGTCCAAGCAATTCTACCGTTACAAAACTGTTCCGCAAAGTTATAATCAATATTACGGAATTTTTACGCTAGGGTTACAAATGTATAGGATAACCAATATCAAGGAAGACATTAACAATCTTTAGGTTTTAACTAACAACCTACAATTTAAACTCACCACTTAAATAAAATAGCAATGCATAATAATTTAAAATTGAAAACATAATTTACAAATCAAAGGTTCAAAATGGTCAAAGGAGACAAACGTAGTTTGAATAAGTAAATTAATTGATGTCACTAGTGGAGATTCTAGCTATCAACCACTAGTATCAAGGCTCTAGCCATCAAGGTTTTCAGAATAGGGCTATAGCTGCCCAATTGGCTTTAGCTTCCAGAAAACTACCCAAGAGTCCCAACTGCTCCCAGTTCCCAAAATTTACTCTTTTGAAATCAAAACCAAAATCTACCATGTGAAAACGCACCTTGCCTGCCCTTGACTGTGGGCACAGCTATTCGAATAGTTTTACACTCTACAGAGGTTGTACAGCTTAACCCACACGAGATAATTAGTTTATAATGTCCGTCTGACACACTTCCGAAGGTGTGCGACTAAACGATTATCACAAGGATTTTACAATACTTTATCCTAACATTAGCCCGCCCGATGAGCTTATCCCCAAGTCTGGACATCATTTACCAGCGACCCAGAGCTCACCGTTGTGGGAGATAACCTGCTTAGATGTAACGTCCCGTTTTCGGACGAGTAATAGTAAATACTATTTCAGTTTCTGTTTTCGTTCGTATTTGAAATTAGCAATTATTTTCAAAAATCTTCTAGCTCCTACCTAGCTCGGGTTTGTGTTTCAAACCTTTTTGCAAATTCCTGGATTCAAATTCAATTTGAATTCATCTTTTTCAATTTGAGCCTCTTCTCAAATTGCTTCTCCATTCAAACTTCGAATTCAAATTTCAAATTTGAATTTCGGTTTTGAATTTATTTTTCCCCTTCTGGGCTTGGCCCACTTTCTCTCCCAGGCTCAGCCCCATGTCTTCCTTAGGCTGGCCAAAATGGCCTTTTCTCTGGCCCATTTCCCTTTCGGCCCAGGCCAGCCCACCCCCCTCTTGGCCTTTCGGCCCAGCCCATCTAGCAACGCCCCCTACCCTTCTTCTCCCTTGGCCTCCTCACCTGGCCACACCCGAGCCGCCCCATGCCCGCTGCATGCGCCCGTGCGCTCTGGCTCCCTCTGCCACCACCACGCCGCTTGCTCTGCCACCCACCTGCCCGCATCACCTCGGCCAACTGCTCTAGCCGCGCAAGTCGTCGCCGCGCTGTCCGCATTAGCGAGCCTTACCCCGTCCTGTCGCCAGCGCCGTTGCAGCGCCCCCTGCCTTGTCTTGTCCCGTCAACAAGCAGTGCCCATCTGCCCCTGCCTCCCTTGGTCTTCGCCATGATGCCATGGCTTCACCCGCCCATGCCCATGGCTGCCTCGGGACACCGCGCAGGCCATCCCCTCCTCAATGGCTCCTTGCCCCTCTCCCTCCCTCCATGTGGCTATAAGAGCCCCCGGGGCTGCCCATTAACCCCCTCCCTTCACTCCCCTCCTCCCTGGTAAGCCCCTCCGAGCAAAAACCGCTGCTCCTCCTTTCGGCTGAGCTACCTCCACTGGCGTTTCGCCGCTCCAGCAACACCAACGACTCACCACTTCCGTCACCAAGTGCCCTCGGGCCCAAGGAGCTTTTCCCCTCAAGCCATTTCGGGTTTGGTCCAATAGGAGCGCCGCATCTCTCCTTCTCCCTCCCTTCCGGCCGCCGGCTTCACCGTCGTCGATCTCGTCGCTCCGACCACCTGCGTCCCTTATCTTGGTCCCGGTGAGACCCCCTCTCTCTGTTCTAGCCCATGCTCCCACCAATTTTTGTTGTGGATCGTCGGAGCTCCATTTTCGTCTTGGGCCGTGGTGCCGCCGCTGCTACCCCGTCGCCACACCGCTGCTCCGGCAAACTCCCGGTGTCGCCACCACCGTCAGCAAGTCCACCTCGCCAAGAGCTCCCCAACCCCACCCTTGCCTGGCTTCGCTACTCCCTCCTCTGTCGGCGGCAAGTCTGAACCGCCCATGCTCGAGAGCCGTGGCACGTTCGGACCGTGCCATGCACCATTGACCCCCGCCCCCTAATCTCTGTCCTAAGAACCCTAATCAATGATTTGCATTAATTAATTGCAGCTTAAAGCCTCTTGACTCACTGCCATGTGGGACCTGCCGCCTTGAAATCACCTCCCTTTAATCCCCGTTTCCCCTCCCCTTTGACTGCCACGCGGGCCCGGCCATGGATTGGGCCACGCATGCCCATGCGCGCCCGGCATGGACTCGGTCCACCCGTGTTTCCATGCGCCTGTGAGGCTGTGCCGTGGGCCACACGGTTGGCTTCCCTCTCTCCCCCTTTTTCTTGTTATTTCTTTTAAGGTTTAATTCAAAGGAGAAACTTCAAAAATTCATTTCTCCCTCGTCGTAACTCCAAAAATTATGAAATTTGTTTCTAAAATTTTGTAAATTCAAGATCTTGCTAATGGCATAGGTCTTGTTTAATTTGGAGTTCATTTGTTTATTCTTGTGTATTTATTTATTTTGTTTGCTTGTTGTTCCTTTTTCCGGTACGTTCGTCCGATTAGGATTCGAAGACGCGAGAAATCTCCAACGTGATCAAGTACAAGACCATCAAGACTCTCTTACCCTTAATCCAGGTGAGTCAATACTTTGATCATATTGAGCCTACATTTTATGCAAATTATATTCATTTAAATTACCAAAATTGCTTGCTTTAATTCTTTAATCAAATGTATATTAAAGCTTAAGGTAGTTAAATACCCATTTGATGATTAACTAATTAATATGCCATCCTTGACAATTTGAATCCCTTAATCCTTGTCACCCTAGTAACTATATGGTAAATACTAGTTATAGGTTGCACTTAAGAGACATGCTAGTCTTGCTTAAGTACCGGGGTATTAAAATACCCCAATCATCATTCTTCAAACATGAAATGATTTGACGCGGTCATTGGAGGGCCATGACTGAAATGAATGAGATAATTTGGTTTTACTCCTCAAAACCCTAATAATTGCTAATACCACATCTGGGAAGATGGCAAGGCGGTGGGTGCTCAAGGAGCACAAGAGTGGTTGGTATATGGTACGAACCGCCCGGATGGATTAATGACTTAATCTTGTCACAAACTCTCGTGTAAAACAAGTACAACCACAAGTCTGCAAACTGCAACTTGGCTTAGTAAAATTATTAAACCCTGAATGTACGTATCTCACTAGGTGGAGAAAGGGGATGTGCAAGCGTGCGGTACATCCAGCTTGAATGGGACACCGATACAAGGTGAAGTTGCCAGTCGTTGTGGGTAGTCCAACTACGCCAGACACTGTGGTACAATAATCCCGCACAACGTATGGGCGTAACCCCATATGGGTGAGATAACGGAAAGGGCAAGGTAGTTTGAAAGGTTATTGTGACGGTAGCTCAACTACATGACTAAAGAATCATGTGGGGTAACGAGTATGACTATCTCTTGTGGGTACAGTGTACAACCTCTACAGAGTCTAAACTATTTAAACAGCCGTGCCTATGGTCAAAGGTGGACATGGGAACTTTACTTGAGTTAGTTCTATTTCAAAAAAAAAACATTTGTGGGTGGTATGAAAAATGTGGATGGCTCACCTAGCCCTGAAATTGGAGATTACCTAAGCCGTCGAGCTTAGCAGTGTTAATAATTGGAGGTAGCTCCAATCAAAACAAGCATAGTGTAGAGTTTCCAGTGGAGGGAACCTCTACTGTTATACAAATATTGCACAATTACTCTCTTTAATAAAATGCAATTTGTTAAAATGCTAAGTGATAGGAGTTTTGTAATTATGATAATTGAAAATATTGCTTTAGCGAATAAAAGAACCCAAGCCATCCTTGTTAAGACTTGCATGTATATTATTGCATTGTGTGTATTGGCTCGCGAGCACAGAAGTTGTGCTCATTCTCGCTCTTTTCCCCCAAAAACCCTCAGAAGCAGGAAATCCTAAAGATTACGAGTACTACGAGTCGCTTGCCTGTGGAGAGATGTGCTTTCACCCTTTTGCTCCTGTTGTCGCTTCCGCAACTTTTGTAATGTAATGTTTGGCCTGTTCGGCCCTTATTGTAAAACCTGACCCAACGTGGTCTACGTAAAACTCTGATGTGTTAACAAATGAATGGTATGGTTTAATCTACGCAATGTATGAATTGATTTAGTGATGTATCTATGGGTGCTATCTACTGATCCAGGGAATAGCATAGTGTCTTCCACAGAGGATTTGGATTCTCGGAATCCGGGTCCGACACTGTGAGAACCCGTGGTATTTAACTTGTAATACTTAATCATTAAGATGATTCAAGCATTACAAATAAAATATCCCGATTCTCGGCGTATATGTACTTCCCAGAATTGCAGTACACATACCCCATACAAAAATTAAGCATCCATTCCATACACAAGTTATTACAAGCTTACAACTTAAAGGACATCCAAGAATATATTACAAAAGCAGGGCCAACCGGCCAAATAACACTAAAGAGACAAAAATAACAGCGGAAGCAAGGTGCCATAAGATGGCGATAAACAAAAGCCAAGTAGTGTGCCTTTAACCCACAAGGCAACCGACCGGGCCGCCAAGCTAGTCGTCTGAACGGCGAATGACACATTCACAAAAGTGTAACCCATGGGGTTCCACTTCCTCCTCTGCAACAATTTAATTTAGAGCAAAGCAAATGAGTACAATAAATTGTTTATTGTACTCGCAAGACTGACGTGTAGAGTAACAGACCTATATATTTAGCTACATGCAAGCTTATTTAAGTGGAGCAGGCTCTAGACTCATTTTCAGCATAAATCAAGTTTTCATTTGCAATAATGTAATAGATTTAAAGCAATTTTGAAATCTGATTTTATTTGATAAAAACAGCGAGATACCAAGTAACAATAATAACAAGACATCCTGGAAGTGGCTAACCCAATAGCCACCACAACAATAGCATGAATTCCCCATTCATACCACCCACATCAAGTTTTAATTAAATGTTATAGTCTAGTTCTTGCACGACCTTACCAAGCATGTCCATAACCTAGGACGAGGCTATTCGAATAGTTTGAACCCTGCAGGGGTGTACCAATGTACCCACACGTCAGACCGCCTCTTATGCCACTAGATTTAGCACACTACCTTTGGTATGCCGGCAAGGCTAAGTCCTACGAGGCATTTCCAATGAGCGATGCTAATTAAGAGTCGCGACAACCCGAAGGTAGGAGACACCGGCCCAGCCGCAGCAACTGCGGGTGATCTTTCCCTTACAAAAACAGTTTTAACCACCTGCGACCCCCAATTAACACCTCCCGAAGTACTTAGCCAAGAGGGGTCCCATATGTCCCTCATGTGGTTAGCACGCAATAAGCGCTTGGCTTAGTGACACAAGTAACTCGGTCCTTGGGGACTTGGGCACCTTTCCATTCACACCCAAAAGATCACACCAACATCCGTTGTGCCCAAGTCATGAAACAATTTTATTTTCAGTTTTCAGTTTTTGACTTTACAAAGTAACAAAGCACAAAGTGCTGAGCATAATGATAATAATAATTTTGTGTGATCAAGGTTATCGACTAAGTCGATAACCGCCCAATTCTACCGGTAGCTAAGCATTTCTAAGCATGACACCGTAAAGACAATAAAAGGGAGCATAATTAAATCACCGGGCTCTAATTCACCAGCGATGTTAATACTTATGTTTTGTGGCAGGGGATAACAATTTAAGGGCAACCATGCAATAGGAATAGCCACCTCTAATCGGGAAAATTACTTTGACACAAAAGCATGCATACATACAATTGAAACAAAGTATTAGATTTGAAAATAATAGGACATTTATGATCAAACTGCTTGCCTTGCTGTAGCTCACTGTCTTGCTGCAGAGGATCACTCGCGCAATCGATAATTTCGTTGGAACCTAGCGCAAGAAGTCGAAAGCACAATAAGAACGAATAACACCGAAAAGACCCAAAAATGCAAATTCATCCAAAAATTATGAAAAATTCACAGAAGGAAGAGCATGATTTTAGATGAATTTAGCAACAAGAATCATTTAATTTGGATGTTCTATGCAAAAGTTATAACGGTTTTAATGTCAGTTTTCCAAAAAATCCAATAAAATTGAAATCTGTTACTGTTCATCCAAATTAATTCTTTTGGTGAAAATTTCCAGAACAGTGGTACAGTTGAAATTTTTATGGTATGAAGAGCACGACATGAGATGAACAATGGAACTTGATTCACTGCATTTGGAGCTAAGATGATTTTTCTATGATTTTTCAAAGTTGTGAAAGTAGTACTTAAGTTATATACAAAATAAGATTTTCAGCAACAGTAACATGCTCACAACCTATTCTACAATAAACTACACTAACAGAGGATTCTAACAAAATTGAGTTTACTTAATTTGGAGTTATAGAGAAATACTTATGCATTTTTGAAGTTAAAACTATTTTTAATGCAACAACAATTTGTCTCGGAATTTTATAAAACATGTTCTTCTTTTCTTACAAGGCTTCCCTAGTACTCACAAACACTCCAACTAGGCATTCTATGTATACATCTACGATGATCATACAGTCAAAATTAGTCCTCTTATATGTTCTCATGATTATTTTAGTTAATCATTAACTAAATTGATACCGGTTTAATGAGAGTTTCTTAACATGACTTGCATGGAAGGTCCAGCTCATGTTAAAGATTATTTTTGTTATTATTTCCTATTTATCAAGGAAATTCCATATTTTAGGTGTGTCTTTTTTTTTTATAGTCATAACATGACTAAGCTTATGCTAAGGTGCAACTATTACTGGGTTAACTTCCAACTAATGATTTGTAATCTCTAATTGCCTTACCATCTCATATCCTATTGTTACTATTGCTATTATCTAACTAGGGTATAAGGCTTACTGTCATTTAGACAGCCATACACCAAGTCTTGACTCTTAAATAGTTTGCTCTCTTTTAGCCTAGATGTTATCAACATGACCAATAAACCTAATCTCAAATATTTCTCAACATATTAATTCTTTGTGTAACCAAAACATTCTCAGTTTGCCATGGCTATTCATACAAATGCTTATTTTATTTTTATTTATATTTAGATTTGCTTGCCCCAGCTAGCTTTAAGTACAAACTTAACTTCATTGATAAACCTTCTAGGTACTTGCATTAAGAAATATCATTAGCCTATTGTCATACTAAATAATTCTCAATTTACCTTCTCTGTTCCATATTTCCTCAAAAGATTTTACTGTTTTACCATCTCATCTTCTCACTAATTCGATTATCAATTGTACACTTAACATGCATGGAAAATAAATGACATGCTTAATATGATGATGCAACATGCACAAGTAATATAGGAATGTGGTAACGCAATAGGACTAAATATTTTACCGTCGCACGCGCTAGACGTGCGACTACCACTGGACGTCGTTGTCGTCGAACTCGACCGCGTCACGCTTCTCGTCTTCGTGCCGGGCTGCAGCGCCGCCGCGCGCCGCCACCCGCTCGCATGCATCGCCGTTGACGATGCCGCTGCATGCATAGATGTCGCATGCATGTGCTGCGATCATAGCTTGCCTATGTAGACAGTGCCGTCAAAGAGCACACAAATGCACTCCCGAACGCTAGCAGCAACATGTGCATGTGTATGCACGTTCCTTGCAAATGCATGCACTGCCGCCGCGTCTCCCGTCGATGCTACCGTGCCAAGCGCTGCACAGCCCGAGCCGCCACATTGCTTGCTGCCCCCGGGGCTGCTTTGTGCTGGCCGTGCCGCGCAGCCGTCGCATCTCCACGCCGCTGCTGCAGCCGGCCACTGGACAGCACCACGTGCTAGTGCTCGGGCCCGGCCACTGCTGCATGCGCGTGCTGGCCGCGCCGCCAGCTGCGCCACACCACCGAGCCGCAGTGGCTGCTGCGCTACCCAAGCCGCTGCACTGCCTGGACTGCAGCTGCAGCTGCTTGCTATGCTGCAGCACTACTCTACCACCCCTCTCCCTTCTCTAAAATGAACAAATACTCAAAAGGCCATGCATGTAAAATCCAAATGCAGAAATGGGATGCTTGCATGCTTGTGAGTGCGATGGTATAACATGCAGGGCTTGATTTTCCATTTTTGGGTGGGATTTGGAGAGGAGTCAAGAACATGAGCTTAAGAAAGAAAGAAATGAGGTGCTGCTAGCTGGAGGAAGAAGAAGGCAAATGTGGGGAGGAGATGGCATGGGGAAATGAGTGGGGTGAATGGCAGTGTGGGTGATGGACGGAATAAGTGGCTGAAGGGTGTTCGGTTGTGGCAATGGATGGAAATTCGAATGAGCAGTGGTTAGCAATAGAGAAATGGGCAGAGAAAGTTAAAGAATTTTTCGGCATAGAAGTTTAATTCCAAAAATCATGAAATTTTTAGGACAGGTACCTGACATAATGTTGAAGCTTAGGTAAAATTTTCAAGAATTTAACCAGAGTGTGATGCTCTCTAAAAATCTTTGAAGTTCCTATTTGCTCGGAACAAGAATAGCAGTACAGTTCTTCCTCCTTTTCTCCGGCTCGCTCCAACGATCTTGCATGTGCGAACTAACCGCCAAATTGGAAAGCTCTCGAGATGACGATCGCAACGGTATAACATGCATTGTCGGATTCTTGATTTTCGGTGGTGATCGCGAAGAGAGAAGTTGGGAAAAAGAATTGGCATGCAGGCGTTTCATCTGCTATTTCTTTTCGTCTGTTTTGCGAATTTGCTCAAACTGCCATGCATGCAAAAACAAATTACAGAATTGGGTTGGTTATGCGATGAGGATCGTGGTGGTATGACATGCATGACTTAGTTTTGAGTTGTTGGATGAGATTTGAAGGAGAGAAGTGAAAGGAGTTAGCAGGGAAAGAAAAAGATGGATGACCGGAAGAAGGGACACACAGACGTTTCGCTCGTGGTCGATCAAACTGGAAAATGAGAACAGTGATACTAATGTATGTATAATGACATGATTTTTGTGATGCATGCGAAAACATAAATCAAAATAATTAAATTTCTAATTGCAGTTTTTCAAACAAATTGATTTAGTATTGATTTTTATTACTTGATGTGAGAAAATTGCAAACATGCATTAGTTATTTTCTCAAATTGTATGTAGAACAATTATGTTGTGTTTGGATTTTTATTTAGCAACTTTCATTTTCTTTTGTTTTATTTACCTATTAGGTTTGTGTTTTAAATTTAATATCAAAATTTAACAAGCAGATTAATTGGGAACCAAATAACATCCAATAAATTCCAAAAAATCCAAACAAGTATAACTGAGAATATAGAATCCAACTAAAACATTTACACAGTTGAAACCTATTTGCTTCAACAAAAAGTTTTAAAAAGTCCAAAATTTTGCAAATGCACATTAATTACTTAACTAATCCAACTTAGAGATTTTGGGCTGTTATAGACACCAGACATGGACGTCTATTACTATCACTCGGCGCAAGCCCCGACAGACATGGACATCTATTACTATCACTCGGTGCAAGCCCCGACAGACATGGACGTCAATTACCATCGTCTGCACTACCAAGTAAATCCTACCATCTACAGCCTGCGGGTGTAATGCTAGAACATAGTAAATTATTTAGCCAGGTCCTTCCCATTTAAGACATGTGGTTGCACGGTATTGCTCAGATTGGATAATCACATGCGTCGGTCCTTAATATGACTTGGACGGAACTTTACACAATACAAGTTTTCGTGCTCTAGCTGCACCCGCCTGAACTTACCATCCACCCAAGTCCAAAACATATTTTCACCATTTTATTTTATTTTCCAAATTCTGACATTAACTAATGTTATACATTTTCCAAATAAAGTATAAAGGGTAATAATGGTTTTTCTCCCCCAAAGTTGAAGAATCTAGACCCGCCATTATGAGTTAATGGAGTATTTTGGTGATTAATGATAAATATAAATGTGAGACTAATATGTTTATTGACTATGATATTGTTTAGTCTTATTTGGATGAAAAGGTGAAAATCATGGAGGTATGCATTCGACATCATATTCTTATATATGGTTGCATTCCTTAGATCCAAAATATAGGTTTAACTCCACCAAAAGTTTAACTTGAATATGTGCTATGTTTTTATTACACATTCGTGTATGCACACATTTAGGGGGAGTTCACTCTATGTTTTGTGGTTTCATTAGTATTGATTCATATTTCTTTATCCACATATATTGACGATCTCTACTTTGAAACCTATCCTTTGAGTATATAAAACTTGTGTAGTTCATATATACTCATATTACTTTATATTCAATTATTTGCAATTGTGTTGTGGGACTAATGTGTGTGCTAAGATGTTTTCAAGGCTTAGTCTCGGAGTTTGAATGATAACATGAAAAGGAATGCAAAGATGATAAAAGATCGACATGGTTCAAGACAAAGGAGTCATGCATTGCATTTCGAAAAGCTTTTGAAAATATTTCAGTGGAGAAATCGGTATAACCGCATTGGGTAAGCGGTACTACTGATGTGCAGTAGTACTGGAGTTCAATTGGCGGAACTACCGCGTCGCGGTATGACCGCATATCATTGGTGGAACTACCGCTGAACGTTCGGACCGTCCGAATGTGTGGTTCGATCGTGTGCTCTGATCGGGTGAGCTGGTCAGGTCGAACCAAGTGGTCCAGTCGGACTTGACAAGCGGTAGTACCGGAGTTCATTTGGTGGAACTACCGTGTTGCGGTATGACCGCAAATACTGAGCAGAACTACCGCAACCCGGTCAGTCCAAAAAATAGTCGGCGGTACGATATTTTCAGACAAGACCTGTTATGGACCTCAAAGGAAAGCGGTCGTATCGCCCTATGTGAATGGAATGACCAGAGAGTGGAACTACTGCATGATCAACGATGGTAGTACCGCACCTTTCTGCAATGGCTTATTCAGAAGCATTTAATGAAGGTATATCTTGGTAATTAATGTTAATCATTATGGGACTAACATTTTTTATGAGTTGGATGAATTGGTCATGTTCCATGGTAATGGAGACTTTGGATGGCATCATGAGTTGATCGTCAGCAAGTCAAGGTTCAAGAAGAGGATGCATCATGTGTTGATGCATATCAAGATCTTGAAAAGGAGATAATCATGAGTTGATCATCAAGTTAAGAGAAGACCCATCATGTGTTAATGGAGGTCAAGTAAAGGATGCATCATGGGTTGATGCATATCAAGATGATGACCCGGACTTGATGTGAAGATGTGCGTCATCAAACTTCAAGAGGATGCTCAAGGCAAAGGTATGACTAGCTAGGGCTAAGGATATGTTCCTAGTCTTTTACCGGTCTTGGTGTTTGGTTGAAAGACCGGATTGCTAGTATAAGTTGTCGTAATATTAAGAGGGGTCTTGTCTAGTAGCTTGAGTCTCATCATGTATTGATAGCTCAATCTCACTTTCTCTAGCTCTTCATGGCATGATGCTATTATTTGTGAATGTGTTTTGCAAATAGCTAAGGCTCATGCATTTAATCCTTGTAGTATGTGACTATACTTTGCAAATATGTTTTGCAAATGATTGAAGTTCATGTACCTACTCCTTGTGGCATGATCTAAGTTTGTAAATGTGTTTTGCAAATTGTTGGGATTCATGCATTTTCCCTTGGCTTGGTCTAAGATTGCTTGTTGCTATTTCTTTGGACTTAGACCATGGAAGTGGCTCTTTGAAGTTGTGATTTTATATTTGATTAAATGTGTTTGAGATCAATCAAATAGGTGAGTTGTGTATCCCTCTAAATAAGATTTCCATAGAGTCCAAGATCACTCAATTCTGACATCGGAGTCAAAAGTTATTACCTTTTTACCGAGTGTCGTCTATGCTGAAATTGGACTGCGGTAATACCGTCTGAGAAGAGTGGTACTATCACAAAACGGTAATACCGGTCTTTGTACTACGGTACTACCGCACTAAAAATTTTAACGGCTAGTTTTTGAGTCTTTAATGCACCATTTCCGACCGTTGAGCAAAAATCGGTAGTACCGGGCTTTCAACGGACTACCGTATTTTGCTAAAGTTTGCTGATTTCTGCTCCCAATGGCTACTTTTTGTTGTGGGGGCTATAAATACCCCCTTGGCCAGTTGAGAGAAATAGATTAGCATCCCATTTCACTCACTTGAGCTAGTGTGAGCTTCTCCTCTCAATTGTGCATGTGTTGCATCTTGTGAGCAAGGAGAGAGGTCTCTAGTTGCATGTGTTGCATCTAGAGGTGGATTTCATATCCACTTGAGCTTGTGCATTCGTTGCACGTGGTGAGAGTGAAGCAAAGGGCTTGGCTTGTTCCTCTTGGTGTTTGCTGACACCTAGACGGCGTGGAGGCGTCATAGACCGGTGATCTTCTCAAGAAGCTTGTGAGAAGGCCCGGCGTGTAGTGAAGGTTGGAGCTCACCTACCCAGAGCGGGAAAGAGCTATCACTAGTGGAATTGAAGTGTTTAAATTAATTCATGGAGCTGGTCCAATTAGTTTGGGCTTACCTCAACGTAGATTAGGGGAGACTGGTAAGTCTCCGAAGACCACAGTAAAACGTCATTGTGTCAGTGTGGTTTGCACCCTTGTGATTTACTTTGTGCAATTTACATTCGTAGAATTAAATTGCTTACATGTCTTTGTATGATTGCTATCATTATCAATAGTCTTATATTGTTGGTGCACTTAGTCAAGACTAGCTGATTTAGGTTTTAATTAAGCAAAACCGAATTAATTTACAATTCCGCATAAAACTCAGTTTTAGCCAAAAGATTTTAAAAACCGCCTATTCACCCCCCTCTAGTCGGCCTCCTCAATCTTACAAAAGGTTAAATAAAGTTGTAAAGCATGTCTAAGCAATTCTACTGTACAAAACTGTTCTGCAAAGTTATAATCAATATTACAGAATTTCTATGCTAGGGTTACAAATGTATAGGATAACCAATATCAAAGAAGACATTAACAATCTTTAGGTTTTAACTAACAACCTACAATTTAAACTTGTCATTTAAATAAGATAGCAACGCATAATAATTTAAAATTGAAAACATAATTTAGAAATTATAGGTTCAAAATGGTCAAAGGAGACTCGTCTTCGGTGATGTTGGAGGTAAGCGCTTCCTATTGATCCAAATTCATGTCGGCGATATCGGGTTCTACACGTAAAACGAGAAACACTAATAAATAAATAAATACAAATAAAATCACAAAAAGATAAAATATATATTGGAAGAGAGATTAGGATTTTACATGAATTTAGAAACTTGAATCACTGGATTCGGAGTTCGTACGAAGGAGAACGGATATCCGGAAGATTGATAACACATGAAATGATAGCAAATTCCGAAATTGCACTGTACAACAATCCAAAAATGATAAAATAAAAATAAAATAAAGAATTCCCTTGTGTATGACGTGTGGGACCCGGCTGTCATTGACTCTACGAAAAGAATTGGAAATTCATAAAAATAGGGTTCTCAAGGATCGAACTCAAGATCTATGGCAGCAGCAGAGGACTAACTTGCAACTTCTAAGCAATTGAGCCAACATGCTCATGTAACAAACACAAAAAGCCAAATTACTAGACCACTACAGAGTGTCTTCTTCCTCCTCCAGCGCAGCACAAGCTCATGGCCATCGTAATGGCGCCGGTGAGGGAGACGGCAAGGTGGCCAACCAAGCACAAACATGGGAGCCCATGGGGTCCCTCTACCCCTAGGAGGCAGCGGCTCGGCCGGGGAACCATTGCAACGGTGGTGGTACGACATGGAGCAGCAACGGCGACGGGGCTGCGCATGGCGGCGGCGATGGTGAACGTCATGAAAACGGAGGCGTCACTGGTGGTGGAGCTCAACCGCGAAGCATTGGATAAATTGAGTTGGCACAACTAGAGGAAGTGGTGCTGATGGTGTGGTTGCGAGGAATCGAAGAATGGCTCACCGGAGACGATGGATGTGTGATTTCGGTACGTGCAGCGACTAACGATCGGGAAAACCAGAATTTTGATGTCGTTGGTGCTCCGGAGATTATGAGACTTGAAGGAAATGTAAAGGGGTAGAAGAGGTGTCAGTACACCAATTTATAGCCTCTCCTGTGATTTGAATCGCCGGGAACGCGAGGAACTACAGGGCGACAGTGTAACATCCGTTTTCGGACGGAAGAATAGTAATTAGATTTCCATTTCGTTCTTCACCGTAATTCAAGTATCAACTATTTTCGAAAACTCCCGTTCTTTCTCGGTTTGTGTTTCAAATGTAATATTCGTAGCATTTGAAATTCAAACTTCACGGTTGGAGTTTTTCTCCTCCGTTTTGTCTTCTCAGGCCAAATTCGAGTTGGACTTCACCTCTTTTCTCAGGCTCAGCCCACTGCCTCTCTTGGGCTCGGCCCACCTCCCTAGCCAGCCTGTTGCCCGGCCCTTCTCCTTTCTTTCCCTCCCCTCCTGGCTCTCTCCTCTGCAGCAGTAGCCCGTGCGGGTCCTCTCCCTCCCCCTGCTTCTCCCCTAGGACAGAGCCGCAGTAGGCGCTACCTGCTCCCCTGCGCAGCAGCAGCAGCAGCCCGCTCCGGGTCTTCTTCCCCGTGCCTCCCTGGTCAAGCCAACCCGCAGTAGCCACCTGCTCCAGTGACGCGAGCAGTACTAGCTCTCCCCTCCCTCTGCTCTCTGCGCCTGCTGCGCCACCCTCCCACCTGCTCACCTGCACTGAGCCACCAGCTCCCGAGCCGTCCATCCCTCTGCAGCAGCGCCACCCGCTCCCTGAGCCGCGCCCCTCTTGCCTGCACCCGCTCTGCAGCGCCCGGACAGCGCCCACACCGCAGCAACGACCCGGAGGCCCTCCGTGCGCAGCCTTGGCATCATCACGTCCTCGCCGCCCTCGTCAGCAGGTCGCCAAGTCAAGCCCAGGACACCAGCTCCCCGCCCCGTTGCCTCGGCCGTGCAAGCCCGCCCGTCACCGCAGGTTCTCGCCTTGACCACCAGCGTCTTTGCTGCAAGCCAAGCAGCAGGCCAAGCGCCATGCCTGAGCGCCCATGCCCTGCTCGTCCTCGCTCTGCCCTCACCCGCTCCGCGCGCGCCCATGCCGCCTCGGGACAGCCCGCATCCCGCTCATCCTCGCCTAGACCCCGCTCCCTCCGTAGCCTTGCCCTCCCTTTAAAGCTTCCCTCAGCACCCCCTGGAGCTCCCCCACGCCGCCCCATTGGAGCTCGGTAAGTCCACAAGCAAAACCGCCGCCCTCCCGTTTCGACCGCCGCCACCCCACCGGCGTCTAGCTGCTCCGGCTACTCTCCGGCCACGCCACCCCCATCACCGTGAGCCCCTCACCTCCAGGAACATTTCCCCCAAGACCCCCTCGACTATCGCCCCCTGTAGCCGCCGGATTTCGCCGTTCTTCTCCGTCTCCGGCCGCACCTTCAACCGCACCCGCCGCCGCCTACGGCCACTCCCCGGCCTCCCCGCCTAGCCCATGAGCTTCGCCTTGCTGAGCTCTTCCTGATGCTCACCTTCTCCGGCCCCGAGCGCCACCGGAGCCACTTCGCCGCCGTGGCCGTGCCACCTCCGCCGCTCACCACCACCCGCCGCCGCCGTCGTCCATCTTCCGGCGCCGCCACCCGTCACCACCTACGCCTCGTCGCCGGCTCCACGTTGGTGTCCTCGCTTTCTTGTTGCCGAGCCCGCTCCCGCCGGCTGCGCTGCGCCGGTTACGCAAGGCCGCAGGAGCTCTGGCGTGTCGGGCCGGACACAAAGATCGTGCATCCATCTTTAGGCGTTAATGACGATTTAAAAGCCCTAATGGCCGTCATTAATGCTTAAACACTGTCCTAATCCCCCTCTCACCCACTGCCATGCGGGCCCCCCACGCACAGTCCAAGCGCCTCCTCTCAGGATCGCTAGTGGGCCTCATGGCGCCATCGTGCCATGGACCGAGAGCCTCAGGCGCTTGGACCCGGCCTGCACTGCCTGTGGACCCAAGCCCTCTCTCTCTTTTTCTTTTCCTTTAAGCGTTAATTCAGATTCCTCCGTTATAACTCCAAAAATTGCAAAATAAATTTCTAAAAATTCGTTAAATCAAGATCTTGCTAATGGCATAGGACTTGATTAATTTGGAGTTCATTTGTGTATTCTTGTGTATTTACTTGCTCTCTTTGCCGTTGTGCCTTTTTCCGATAATTCACCCGTTTAGGATTCGAAGACGCCGGAGATCCTCAAGTTGATCAAGACCAAGACTATCACGATCACCTTGCCTCTAACCAAGGTGAGTCAATACTTTGATCATGTTGCTCCTATATTTTATGTAAATTATGTTCTTTTAAATTAACAAATTGCATGCTTTAATTTCGTAATCAAATATATGTTAAAGCTTAAGGTAGTTAAATACCCACTTGATGTTTAATTAATTAATATGCCATCCTTGATAACTTGAATCCGTTATTCATTGTCACCCTAGTAATTATATGGTAATACTAGCTATAGGGTGTACTTGAGCGACAAGCTAGCCTTGGTCAAGTACCGGGGTATTAAATACCCCAATCGTCATGTCTTCAAACATAAAATGTTTTGGGTAGTCATTGGTGGTCCATTGACTAAGGTGAGAAAATAATTTGGTTTACTTCTCAAAAACCCTAAAATGCTAGCTCTATCTAGGCGGATGGTGAGGCGGTGGGTGCTCCGAGAGCACGAGAATGGTTGGGTTGTGGAATGAACCGCCCAGATAACCCTAAGGACTTAATCTGGTCACGACCTCCCGTGTTAAACAAGTACAACCACAAGTTTGCTAAAAATCATGACAAACTTAGTAGATTTATTGAACCTTGATGCCATTTCATTTGGGCGGATAAAGGGAGCCAAGCGGATTTATTCGGCTTGAATGGGACACCAAGGGGAGGGTGACGTTTGCTAGTCGCTGAGGTATAGCACCGCTATGCCAGTCGCTGAGGTAAACATCCCGCTCAACATTATGGGTGTAACCCCATATGTGCGAAATGACAGAAGGGGCGAGATAAGTTGAAATGTTATTGTGACAACCTCTCGACTACACAACTAAGGAATTGTGTAGAGCAACGAGTTAATTGTCTCTTGTGGGTAAAGTGTGCTACTTCTGCAGAGTATTAAACTGTTTAAACAGCCGTGCCTACGGTCAAAGGCGGACATGGGAACTTAACTGGAGTTAGTTCTATTTCAAAACTTTGTGGGTGGTATAAAAATGTGGCGGGCTCACCTAGCCCTGAATTTGGTTTTTTTTTCCCTGGGGGGATGTACCCCAGTGTTGTTAATAAGGTGGATGTAACCTTAATCAAAATAAGCATGAAGGTGGAGGTAACCTCTGCTATAATAGTTATTGCACATTACTCTGTTTATAAAAATTGCAATTTGTTAAAAATGCTAAGTCATAGGATTTGTAATTATAATATTGAAAAACTTGCTTTCGCAAATAAAAGAACCCGAGCCATCCTTGTTAAGCCTTGCATATATATATTTGCACTGTGTGTTGGCTCGCGAGCACGGTAGTAGTGCTCATTCTCGTTTCTCTCCCCAACCCTACAGATAACGAAGATGAAGGAGACTATGCCTACTACGACGGACCAGAAGATGATGGACAAGGATATGACGAGGAGTAGAATAGTTCTATAGTTTAGATCTCGCCCAGTCTAAGTAGACTCGTTGGTACTCGCGTACAACCGATATTATCCAGTCCTTGGTTAATATCGACATACCTGTGTCACCCCGCCGCTTTTCGTGTGAGATGAGCCCTACCTTCCCTTTTGCTTCCGCTGTAGATATAGTCATCTTTTGTAATGTAATCTATTTGGCCTCGTGCGGCCCTTTTGTAAAACTCGACCCGATGAGGTCTATGTTACCCTGTGTTGTAATATATTTCAGTTCACGCCTTGTATGAATGATTCAGCAATGTGTACTGTGAAGTGCTAGCTACTGATCCAGGGAATAGCACAGTGTTTTCACAGAGGATTTGGATTCTCGGAATCCGGGTCCGACAAAGCTGGTATCAGAGCATACGACTGTAGGACCCCTAGTTAGACTGGTCGATGGCCTTAAGGACTTGGATCTTATTTCTAAAACTAAGAAAAGCTTTGCCAAAAATATAGAGTATTTATTGCTTCTACTCATCATTCCTAGTTCCATACTTATCTCTAATCTCATTAAGTGTTACTAATCTTTTCTCTTGTTTCAAAATTTTGTAGATGGCTTCTTCTCCAGCTGCAGGCCCATGGGACCTTTGTTCTCATGGGGAGCATGACGGCGGTTTCGCCGAACTCCTTCGGCAGCTGATGCAGATTCTTGGTTTCCCCGTCCTCCGCTCTTCAGAGGCCGGAAGACGAGGCTCATGGCTCACGAGTCTTGGGACATGGAGGTTTTCCTCTATGCCAGGACTGGAGAGTTCGTGACCCACACTTTCCGTGCCAAGGCACCCCGCCGCAGCAGCATCGACGCCATCCAGGATGCCGCCCGTGTCGCCATCACTCGCTTGTGTGCGATACATGAGGACCTCCTAGTGGATTCGCCGTACTGCTTCTTTCCGTACCTGCCCGACGGAGAGCGCTTCCCGGCGTTTTTTGACGCCAGAGACGATGACCCCCGTCTAACCCACCAGGTGCAGCTGACCCAGGCGATGGCCTTCAGCCTCCACTCCTGCACCGATGAGATCCGGCAGCTCCGAGTACTCCTCACCGGCAGCGAGGCCCACTCTGACACCCTTCGCGCCAATATGATTCGGAGCGATGAAGCCCACCATGCAGCCATGTGGGAGAGAGACACCGTCACTGCTGAGAGGGACGCCGCCCTTGTAGAGGTAGCACGTCTCACCGCCGCCCTTGCGAGCGCTACCTCAGCTCCAGCTCTAGCTCCAGCTCCAGCTCCTCCTCGCCCTGAGGACTCCACACTGTGCTCATCAGCGCAAGAGCGCGGCGACGCCCGATCCGCCAGCGACGACCTTCCGGTGTCCAAGCGTGGACGCAGCCCCAGCCGTTCCCGTTCCCGTTCGCCACGCATCAGTCAGAGTCGCTCCCATTCGTCGAGTTTCAGTCAGAGCCGCTCCCACTCCCGTTCCTCGATGGAGTAGTCAGGATAGGCTAGGATAGCTAGCAGTGCTTGCTAGGCAGTCTTTTGGGTTGCAAGCACTTTTGTTTCTCCCTTTTGTAGACGATGTGTATCCCGTGTCATGACTTAGCTTAGCATATAAGCTTTGTTCGAGAGTCATGTAACACTTGACCCCTTAATATAATGCAGCCATTCTAGGCTTTGTATTGTATTTGCTCGATCTTCCTGTTTGGTTTTTTGTGTGCGCCTTAGAGGGCTAGTGAACCCTCATATAGACCCCTCCCTCTAGTCCTCTCTAGTTCTAAGCCTCCATCTTTCTTTAGGATGCTGCCAAGAAGAGCCGCCGCCCCTGCCCGTGGAGCCTTTGCAAGAGGCCGAGGCCGTGGCCGTGGCCGTGGTCGTGGACAAGGACAAGACCTACCCCCTCCACCACCAGCAAATCTGACGATGGCTCAAGTCATGCTTTAGCAAACTCAGATCCTCCAAGCTGTGCTCAACAATCAGCAGACAGGACCTGCCGGCCGCAACTCCAAGCTTGCTGACTTCTTAAGGACAAGACCCCTCACCTTCGCAGCAGCTACTGAACCTCTTGAAGCCGAAGACTGGCTTAGGGACACTGAAAAGAAGCTTCGACTCGCCCGCTGCTCCAATGAAGACATGGTGGACTTTGCCACCCACCAGTTGAAAGGTGCTGCCGCCGCATGGTGGGAAAATTACCTTGCTGCCAGAGGTAATGCAAGTCCAGAATCCGAAGAAGAAGAAGAAAGCGGTCAGAGCATCTACGATCGAGAACCAAGACCTCCGCAATTGCCGCCGCCAGCCCGCAATTGCTAGGAAGAAGCGTATACGATTGATGAAGTGAACGGCGTGGCGACCAATTCCTCGACGAAATTCAAAACCGCCTTCCGAACCAACTTCGTGCCAGCTGGTACAATGAGATTAAAGAAGAATGAGTTCAGAACTCTTAAACAAGGACATATGACTATCAACGAGTATGTTACCAAGTTTACCCAACTTGCCCGCTACGCCCCCAATGACGTAGCCGATGAGGAAGAAAAGATAGATCGTTTTGTGGAAGGTATGCGTAGTGACATGCGCGGAAAGCTTATCCTCCATGACTATGCCAACTTCCATCAGTTGATCAACAAGGCCCTACTACTGGAAAATGAGAATATGTTAGCAGAAGCTAGTCGCAAACGGAAGATGCCCTTCCAGAAGCCCCAAGGAAACTATCCCCAGAAATCAACCTTCCAGGGCAGTTCCTCCTTCAGATCATCTGCTGCAACACCTCAGAGAAGCTCAGCTCCGGCCTCCCATTCCCAAGGAAGTGGTTTCCGCACTCTTTGCCCCGCCGGACAACCAGCAACCGTCAACCCCGCAGCACACCTCCATTGCTTCAACTGTGGAGAAAAGGGTCACTTCGCTAATCGATGCCCTCATCGCAGCAACCCCGCTCCAAAGAACAACCCAGGAGCCGCCCTAGTTCAAGGTCGGACCTCAGCTCCAGGCAAGAGCCACCAGACTTCCCAAGCTTCAAGGTCTACCCCGACGCAGAGTCGTGGCAATGTGAATCATGTCACCGCAGAGGAGGCACAAGATGTCGCAGGAGTACTGATGGGTACGTTCTCTGTTAATTCAGTACCCGCACAAGTTTTGTTTGATTCTGGAGCTTCGCACTCCTTTGTTTCAAGAAAGTTTGTTGAAAGGCTTAAGTTGCCGACCTATAAGGTAAAGAAACCCGTGGTACTTAGTTCACCTGGGGGACCCCTATATGCTACCTCAGTTAGTCCCAAAGTAGAAATTACTTTGGAGGATTCTGGATTCTTAGCTACCCTTCTTGTGCTAGAATCCCAAACACTGGATGTCATCCTAGGGATGGATTGGTTGGCCGCAAATCATGGATTAATAGATTGCGCCAACAGAAAAGTGGTACTTGCCAAGGATCCTGAAACCACAATAAGGATTAGTGTGGATCGTTCCCCTCCTTTGGATCGAACAATCCACCACCTTGGAGAGTTGTCCCTAGAGACAACGCCTGTAGTTCAAGCTTACCCTGACGTCTTCCCAGAAGAATTGCCAAGCATGCCACCTGACAGAGATATCGAGTTTGTGATCAATTTAAAGCCCGGAACAACCCCAATTGCTAAAAGACCATACAGAATGGCCGCTGACAAACTTGAAGAGTTGAAGACACAACTTGAAGACTTGCAAGAGAAAGGATTCATTAGACCCAGTTCTTCTCCCCGGGTTCGCCATTTTTTTGTAAGGAAGAAAGATGGTTCCGCCAGACAGCGTGGATTACGATCACTCAACGAGGTGACTATCAAGAACAAGTATCCCTTGCCTCGCATTGATGACCTATTTGATCAGTTGACAGGAGCTTCAGTTTTCTCCAAGATAGATCTAAGGTCAGGATACCACCAACTCAAGATCTCGAACGAGGATATTCCTAAGATGCCTTTACCACTCGGTATGGCTTGTATGAGTTCACAAATCATGTCGCTTGGCTTGACCAATGCACCAAATTTACTTCATGAATCGATGAACAAGGTATTTATGGAATATCTCGACAAGTTTGTAGTCGTGTTCATAGACCGACATCTTGATCTATTCCAAGACCAATGAAGAGCATGTGAACATCTGCAAATAGTCCCGAAAAGCTTAAAGAGGATGAGCTCTTACGCCAAGTACAGTAAATGTGAATTTTGGCTTCAAGAAATCAGTTTCCTCGGACATATTGTATCCGCAGGAGGGATAGCAGTTGATCCATCCAAAGTGGAAGCCATGATGGATTGGAAACAACCTACATCAGTGACAGAAGTTCATAGTTTTCTCAGTTTAGCCGGATACTACAGACGCTTCATAGAAGGATTCTCCAAGCTTTCCAAGCCGATGACCCACCTGCTTAAGAAAGAAAAGAAGTATGAATGGACAGAGGCTTGTGAGAAGAGTTTTAAAGAGTTGAAGAAGAAGTTACCTTCTGCACCAGTATTGACCCTGCCGGACATTCATCAGGACTTTGAAGTCTACTGTGATGCATCGCGCCAAGGTCTTGGTTGCGTGCTTATGCAAGGAGGAAAAGTTGTAGCCTATGCATCCAGACAACTCCGTCCTCATGAAGACAACTATCCAACTCATGACTTGGAGTTAGCAGCAGTAGTGCATGCCCTCAAAATTTGGCGGCATTACTTGATTGGAAATCATTGTGATATTTATACGGACCACAAGAGTCTCAAGTACATATTCACTCAATCAGATCTCAACCTCCGACAAAGAAGATGGTTAGAGTTAATAAAGGATTACAACCTGGATGTTCATTATCATCCCGGAAAGGCTAATGTAGTTGCCGATGCATTAAGCCGTAAGTCATACTGCAGTAATGTTATGATTCAAGAACATCAGCCCGAGCTCTATAAGGAATTCGAAGCTCTCAACCTGTGTTTGATAGAACAAGGCACTACAGATGCTATGGAAGCACATCCAACTTTAGAAGAGCAGATTAAGACCGCTCAACAAGGACACTCTGGAGTCCAGAGATTCAAACATCTCATGGCAAATGGAAAAGCCCCCAAGATGATCGAAGATCAGCAAGGAATCCTATGGTATGGGAAACGTCTCTTTGTTCCCCACCAAAAGGAACTCAAGGATTTGATTCTAAAGGAAGCCCACAGCTCAGCGTATACCCTGCACCCAGGAAGCAACAAGATGTATCAAGATATAAAGATTTTGTATTGGTGGCCACGCATGAAGAGAGATATCGCCGAGTATGTAGCCAGTTGTGATGTATGTCAGTGAATCAAAGCCGAACATCAGAAGCCAGCAGGATTGCTTCAACCCCTGCAAGTCTCTCAGTGGAAATGGGAAGAGATTGGAATGGATTTCATTACCGGTCTACCCCGAACCAGGTCCGAATGCGACTCAATATGGGTTATAGTTGATAGATCGACCAAAGTAGCCCATTTCATCCCAAGAAAGACAACTTACAAGGAGACAAGTTAGCCGAAGTTATATATGGCTCAGATTGTGTGTTTACACGGAGTACCCAAGAGGATAGTCTCCGATCGAGGATCTCAATTCACCTCGCATTTCGGGCTAGTTTGCATGATGCCCTTGAACACACCTTGATTTCAAAGATGTTTATCATCCGCAGATCGATGGTCGACAGTAAAGGACAAACCAAATTCTAGAAGACATGCTTCGAGCTTGTGCTTTGGAGTTTACTGATGAGATTGGGAAAAGTGTCTACCGTATGCCGAAGTTTGCACACAATAATAGCTACCACCAAGTCTCGAAAATGTCACCGCTTGAAGCACTTTATGGAAGAAAATGCGAACCCTCTACATTGGTCAATCCGTGAAGGATATATTTTCGGACCAGATACTCTCAAGCAAGCTGAAGAGAAGGTTCGACTAATCAGAGATCGTCTCCAAGCAGCTCAGTCAAGACAAAAGAGTTATGCCGACAACCGTCGGAGAAAGTTAACTTTTGAAGTTGGAGATGCTGTGTACCTTAAGGTATCACCACTTCGTGGAACTCGAAGATTAAAAGTTAAAGGCAAGCTTGCCCCAAGATACATAGGCCCATTTCCGATTACCGCCAAGCGTGGAGAAGTTGCATACCAGCTAGAGCTACCGGAAAATTTGTCAGAAGTTCACAATGTGTTTCACGTCTCCCAGCTCAAGAAGTGCCTCAGAGTACCTGAAGAGCAGACGCCCGTTGAAGCCATCGCCCTTCAGCGAGATCTGACTTATCCCGAGCATCCGATCAAGATCCTCGACGTCATCGAGAAGCTTAACCAGACGTCAAGTCATCCGCCTTTGCGAAGTCCAAAGGAGTCACCACACCGCCAAGGAAGCCACCGGGAACGCCAAGATCAATCAAGCAAGACTACCCGCCCTCGTTCTCGAGCACTCAATCTCGGGTCGAGATTCATTTAAGGTGGGTAGGATTTGTAACATCCGTTTTCGGACGGATGAATAGTAATTAGATTTCCGTTTCGTTCTTCGCCGTAATTCAAGTATCAACTATTTTTGAAAACTCCCGTTCTTTCTCGGTTTGTGTTTCAAATGTAATGTTCGTAGCATTTGAAATTCAAACTTCGCGGTTGGAGTTTTTCTCCTCCGTTTTGTCTTCTCAGGCCAAATTCGAGTTGGACTTCGCCTCTTTTCTCAGGCTCAGCCCACTGCCTCTCTCGGGCTCGGCCCACCTCCCTAGCGAGCCCGCTGCCCAGCCCTTCTCCTTTCTTTCCCTCCCCTCCTGGCTCTCCCCTCTGCAGCAGCAGCCCGTGCGGGTCCTCTCCCTCCCCCTGCTTCTCCCCTCGACAGCCAGAGCAGCGCGCCGCTTCCCAAGCAGCAGCAGCAGCAGCCCGCTCCTGGTCTTCTTCCCCGTGCCTCCCTGGTCAAGCCAACCCGCAAAGAATCGCCGCTCTAGTGACGCCAGAAGATCAGCTCTCCCATCCTCTCGCTCTTCTACGCCGCGCCACCTCCCACCTACTCAATCAAGACCGAGCCACCAGCTCCCGAGCTGTCCATCCCTCTACCGCAGCGCCACCCGCTCCCTGAGCTGCGCCCCTCTCGCCTGCTCCCGCTCTGCAGCACCCGGACAGCGCCCACACCGCAGCAACGACCCGAAGGCCCTCTATGCGCAGCCTTGGCATCATCACGTCCCGCCGCCTCTCAAGCCAGGTCGCCAAGTCAAGCCCAGACACCAGCCTCGCCCGTCGCCGCGGCTCGGCAGGTAAGCCCGCCCGTCACTACTGGCGTGCCTCGCTTTGACCAGCCGCAGGCTGCAGAAGACGCTGCCAAGACAGCGCCATGCCCGAGCGCCCATGCCCTCGCTTGTCCTCGCTCTGCCCTCACTCGCTCAAGGCCCATGCCTCCTCGGGACAGCCAAGGCCCCGCCGCCTCGCTTTGACCCCGCCTCCCTCCTCAGAGCCTTGCCTCCTCAGAAGCTTCCTCAAGACTCGAGCTCCCCACGCTACCCCCATTGGAGCTCGGTAAGTCCACAAGCAAAACCGCCGCCCTCCCGTTTCGGCCGCCGCCACCCCCACCGGCGTCTAGTCGCTCCGGCTACTCTCCGGCCACGCCACCCCCATCACCGTGAGCCCCTCACCTCCAGGAACATTTCCCCCAAGACCCCTTCGGCTATCGCCCCCTGTAGCCACCGGATTTCGCCGTTCTTCTCCGTCTCCAGCCTCACCTTCAACCGCACCCGCCACCGCCTACGGCCACTCCCCGGCCTCCCCGCCTAGCCCATGAGCTCGGATGCTCACCTTCTCCGGCCCCAAGCGCCACCGGAGCCACTTCGCCGCCGTGGCTGTGCCAACTCCGCCGCTCACCACCACCCACCGCCGCCGTCGTCCATCTTCCCGGCGCCGCCACCCCGTCACCACCTCTGCCTCGTCACCAGCTCCACGTTGGTGTCCTCGCTGAGCGCTGCTGAGCCCGCTCACGGCGCAGGGCCGAGCCACGCCGCAAGATCACAAGACGCTCGCTTGAGCCTGCGTGTCGGTCTGGGCCTGACACAAAGACTGCATCCATCTTTAGGTGTTAATGATGATTTAAAAGCCCTAATGGCCGTCATTAATGCTTAAACGCTGTCCTAATCCCCCTCTCACTCACTGCCATGCGGCCCCCCACGCACAGTCCAAGCTAGCCTCCTCTGTGGATCGCCAGGGCAGCCGCCATGTGCCATGGACCTGAGCTGCCTCAGGCGCTTGGACCTGCCTGCACTGCCTGTGGACCAAGCCCTCTCTCTTTTTCTTTTCCCTTTAAGCCGTTAGACCAGATCACCTCCGTTATAACTCCAAAATTGCAAAATAAATTTCTAAAAATTCGTTAAATCAAGATCTTGCTAATGGCATAGGGCTTGATTAATTTGGAGTTCATTTGTGTATTCTTGTGTATTTACTTGCTCTCTTTGCCGTTGTGCCTTTTTCCGGTAATTCACCCGTTTAGGATTCGAAGACGCCGGAGATCCTCAAGTTGATCAAGACCAAGACTATCACGATCACCTTGCCTCTAACCAAGACGAGTCAATACTTTGATCATGTTGCTCCTACATTTTATGTAAATTATGTTCTTTTAAATTAACAAATTGCATGCTTTAATTTCGTAATCAAATATATGTTAAAGCTTAAGGTAGTTAAATACCCACTTGATGTTTAATTAATTAATATGCCATCCTTGATAACTTGAATCCATTATTCATTGTCACCCTAGTAATTATATGGTAATACTAGCTATAGGGTGTACTTGAGCGACATGCTAGCCTTGGTCAAGTACCGGGGTATTAAATACCCCAATCATCATGTCTTCAAACATAAAATGTTTTGGGTAGTCATTGGTGGTCCATTGACTAAGGTGAGAAAATAATTTGGTTTACTTCTCAAAAACCCTAAAATGCTAGCTCTATCTGGGCGGATGGTGAGGCGGTGGGTGCTCCGAGAGGACGAGAATGGTTGGGTTGTGGAATGAACCACCCAGATAACCCTAAGGACTTAATCTGGTCACGACCTCCCGTGTTAAACAAGTACAACCACAAGTCTGCGAAAAACTGCGACTCAACTTAGTAGATTTATTGAACCTTGGATGCCATTTCGCTGGGCGGATAAAGGGGAGCCAAGCGGATTTATTCGCTTGAATGGGACACCAAGGGAGGGTGACGTTTGCCGTCCGAGGTATAGCACCGCTATGCCACCATCGAGGTAAACATCCCGCTCAACATTATGGGTGTAACCCCATATGTGCGAAATGACAGAAGGGGCGAGATAAGTTGAAATGTTATTGTGACAACCTCTCGACTACACAACTAAGGAATTGTGTAGGGCAACGAGTTAATTGTCTCTTGTTGGTAAAGTGTGCTACCTCTGCAGAGTATTAAACTGTTTAAACAGCCATGCCTACGGTCAAAGGCGGACATAGGAACTTAACTTGAGTCAGTTCTATTTCAAAACTTTGTGGGTGGTATAAAAATGTGGCGGGCTCACCTAGCCCTGAATTTGGTTTTTTTTTCCCTAGGGGGATGTACCCCAGTGTTGTTAATAAGGTGGATGTAACCTTAATCAAAATAAGCGTGAAGGTGGAGGTAACCTCTGCTATAATAGTTATTGCACATTACTCTCTTTATAAAAATTGCAATTTGTTAAAAATGCTAAGTCATAGGATTTGTAATTATAATATTGAAAAACTTGCTTTAGCAAATAAAAGAACCCGAGCCATCCTTGTTAAACCTTGCATATATATATTTGCATTGTGTGTTGGCTCGCGAGAACGGTAGTAGTGCTTATTCTCGCTTCTCTCCCCAACCCTTCAGATAACGAAGATGAAGGAGACTATGCCTACTACGACGGACCAGAAGATGATGGACAAGGATATGACGAGGAGTAGAATAGTTCTGTAGTTTAGATCTCGCCCAGTCTAAGTAGACTTGTTGGTACTCGCGTACAACCGATATTATCCAGTCTTTGGTTAATATCTGTCATACACAGGTCACCCCAGTCGCTTGCCTGTGTGAGATGAGCCCTACCTTTCCTTTTGCTTCCGCTGTAGATGTAGTTGTCTTTTGTAATGTAATCTATTTGGCCTCGTGCGGCCCTTTTGTAAAACTTGACCCGATGAGGTCTATGTTACCCTGTGTTGTAATATATTTCAGTTCACGCCTTGTATGAATGATTCAAAGAATGTGTAATTGTGAAGTGCTAGCTACTGATCCAGGGAATAGCACAGTGTTTTCACAGAGGATTTGGATTCTCGGAATCCGGGTCCGACAGACAGTTTCGGCTTGCTTTATGGAAACTAAAAGAAACGGCAAATTGATTAATGAGTAGCGACAATGACATGCAATTGATGGTTCCAAGACGTGGGTGTTGATGACGGGGTCGTTTCACTTCAGATGGAATTGAATTTGGAGTTCCGAGCGAGAAGATACGAAGAAAAGAATGTTCAGATGATTGGTTTTGGCTCACTTCAGACTTGTTCGAACAGTACTTGACTCACTTCGGATTGGTCCGAACACGGGCTTGAAGAAAGGTAGGAGAGAGAAAAAGAAAATCTAGAAAATCCAAAAATAAAATAAATTTAGAAAATTCTACAAAAATCCTTGGAACCTGAATAGATTTAATAAAAAAAAAGGATTTAATTTAAGTACATTTTAATCATTTAAAATGTTTTCCTTTTTCTAGAAATTCAAATTAAGCTTTAAATTAATCCGATATATTGCAAATGATTCATTTTATTTTTAAAGCTTCAAAAATGCTCTTTGAATTAGTAGGAACTCCAAATTAAAATCCAAATCTTTGAATTAATTATTTTGAAATAAATTTTTGAAAAAAGTGAAATTTGGGATGTTACATAACATTTTTCACTCAAGTTCGATTTACAAGATTTGTTATGTCTTTTGTGTCAACACACACAGAAATTTACGGTAATAAGTATCATATATACATGTAGCCCTTTTTTCAGAACGAGGGAAATTGATTGAAACAGCTGCCTCAAGACTTGAGAGAATAATTCCTGGGAGCTGCATTATGCGCCTCTTCTACTTTAGAATAAGCCAAATCATCTTCTCGTGTCACCGTCGTATTGAAACGGCCTTCTAGGTGGTTTCTCCCATTCTTTTTAAGTGACACAACCCAATCTATCAATCCCCATAAGATGTAACCGATACGAAGCCTTTCGTTACACTTTAATTTCCGCCTTCTTAAATAAACATCTAATCTGAAGTCCAGATACAACACAGTACACACACAACGACAGCACCAAATGGATAACTCAACTTGGGAAAGATCATAATTCAGCAACCTGTATTGTTATTTCTCAAGATGATTATGGACTTCACCACAAGTAAATAGCGAATAACATTCAGATAGAGGTTCTACTCGAAGCAACTAATTTCAAATAACAAAATCCATAGGAGGGAAACAAAAGCACTAATTATCTACATTTTATTATTCTTTGCCATCTCTTCCACATCAAGCTCTACTGCCAAAACCGGTGAATCCTGGTTCATGGCCATACGACTGTTGCAGAAACAGCAGGAACAAACATTCAGTTCATGCCCAAGTATGGTATGAGATTTGAGGGGGCGCTGAACTGAACGAAGTAAGGATCCTACCTGTTCTCCACTGGACCGTGATCAACAGCTGTTCTTAAAGAGTATATATATCACTCTGCCAAGGATATCAGTCATAGGGACAGGTCCAAACAAGCGGCTATCCCTAGCTTCCTGCCACCAAAACAATCATGAAACACTCGTGAAAAAGGTCTTTGCTGAAATGCAATATACTCATTCGTTAAGCCGCGCTCTATGCTTTATGCATCTACAATTAGGATGTGCCCATATCTCACTCTTACACAACTAAAATATGAAGATATCATGGTAGAACAACAACCAACAAAATTATGCATATTATTGATTGATGCATCAATAACATACATACCTTCGTCTTTAGTGATTGGCTATCTGCCAGGACCCAGCATTGATCCTTGTCAAGTACAAAAGGCTCGTCCTTCTCATCACTAGAGGCCATCTCATAGCCTTCCAAGGCAGCCAATCGTCGAACAATTAAATCATCAGATTTCTCTGGGTCTTTTAACAAGACGACATCCCCAACAAAGACTTGTCTGTGAAGATAATCAACGTTAAAGCTGACTAAACAGATACTCCTATTCTCTTTGACTATTTCTATTCGGAAAAGGGTTCATGCAAGAGAAGACACCAAACTCCATAAAAATGCATAATAATGTCTATGAGATCCATCAGTTAATTTAAAAAGATATATCATTATCAGGTATCAGTCAGTCCAACACATATCGCATCATGATAGAACCTTGAGAGATAATTACTTCAGATAATCAACTCATTTTGCAAATTATCATCTTTTATAAACAAACAGAAAACTAGGTCAATAAACAAAAGATCGAGTCTCTAAAATGGTCTGCTCAGCAATACAACATTTTAAAAAACAAAACTGATGATCATAAAGATGTAAGATCAGAGTATACATAATGCTTAAAAAATAACAAGGGAAGTGAAGACAGCACATGTAGTCTCAAAATAACAGCTGACGAGTTATTGCATGTATTACTTTAAGTGCAGATGCACACAATGTTGCAGATGCACACAATGTTGCTATCTTCTTTATTTTTTTAGGAAATTTCAGATTTGCAACCTTAACTAGAATCATTATTCATTACTTATTAGTATGAAACAATATTATGTATGTACTAGTTCATCATATAGCAGATCAATTAGTAGGTGAACCAGGGGAGCAGGCTTTGTATATCAGTTTTCCATAGAATCTGGGTATATATTGAAGTTCTACTATTATGTCAATCATTCAAATAATTTACAAGTTAAGAATAATTAGGATTGCACGTAGAAACAGAGCCATGTGCCGTGCAGATATGGTCCAAAGCTAAGCTTACATAAAAAAATCCTATTCCTTGTCCATATTCTAGTTCTCTCCGATGAGCAAATATGTACACCATCATCCAGGTCAACCATTAAGCTGATTCCATGTACTGAATAACTTCACAAAATGCGTTGCTGCCGACAACAAGAAGCCAAACATAAAATATGCATTACTTTTGATTGTTTAGGAGCCCTGCTTTATCTATGGAATTACTACACCAAGTCATTAGCTCCATAAATAAGGTTTTGTTATAAACCCTAGATAATGTTGAGCCCAAATTTCATAATCTCATTTTTAGCTTGAGTTTTGAGTGCATGTCTTTTTTTTTGGTTGGTTATCTTGCCCAGGTACTTTGCCATGTTGTGCAGCTATGTTGTGCAATATAGTTAGTTAAGGCAAGGGTATCTTTACCAACTCTAGTAAAATATGTCTGTTTTAGGTTCTAAAATAGAGTTTTTTTTAATTAGTTTAGTGCGTCCAAAAAAACAGCAAAATAGAAGTGATTTTAAAAAGGCACCAAAATGCCAATTGTCGAAAAATTAAATCATCAGATTTCTCTGGGTCTTTTAACAAGACAACATCCCCAACTAAGACTTGTCTGTGGAGATAATTTGATGCAAAAAGACTGATTTAAAGCTGACTCAATATATACTCTCTTTGACTATTTCTATTCAGAAAGGGGTTCAAGCAATAGATGATGCCAAACTTCATACAAATGCATAACAATATTTATTCTATGAGATCCACCAGTTGATTTAAAAAGAGATCCAAAACATATCGCATCATGATAGAGCCTTGAGATATAATTACACTTCATATAATCAACACAATTTAAAAATTATCAGTTTTTCTAAACAAGCAGAAAACGAGATCAATAAACAAAATATCCACTCCCTAAAATGATCTGCTCATCAATACTGCATCTTAACAAATAGCACCGATAATCATAAAGATGTAAGATCAGAGTATCATGATACAACAAAAATAACAAGGAATGAAGCCAGCACATCTAATCTCAAAAGAGAGAAACAGGTAACAACTTTAAGTGCAGTTGCGCACAATGTGGATATCTTCTCTCTTTCTTTCAAGGAAATCTCAGAGTTACAACTTACAACCTTAAGCAGAATCATTATTTGCTACTTATTAGCATGAAACAATGTTCTGTATGTACTAGTTCATCATTTGGCGGCAAAATTAATGGGCGGACCAGGGAGTAGGCTGTGTATATACATTTTCCATAGAATCTGGGTATATATTGAAGTTCTGATTTTGTCGATGTGAACACCATGAGGATATGCTCATGATCCTAGGTGATGTTACAATTGGCAATTTGGTTGAAGGTTTGTTGGAATTCCTGTTTTTCAGAAAGTTTCAGCAAAGTGTCAGGATTTTCGATAGAACCGGCGTTTAAAGGGCAGTACGACCGCAGAATGGTACGACCGCAAGTTGTGTGGCGGTAGTACCGGATCGCGGTTATACCGATTAGTAGATGGCGGTAGCTTAATTCCAGAGAAGATGTTTTGGGAGTTCTGGTCTTCATTGGAAATCGGAACGACCGCAAGTATTGGAGCGGTACGACCGAAGATCGGTAGTACCTGGTAACACGGCGGTTGTACCGATTGTGTTACGATTTTCGGCCATTTTGGAGTTTTGGTTTTGGGATAGGTCATATCCATGTTTATCTTTGTATATGTGTTGCATATTGCATGTTTTGAGCTAACGTGGGTCAAGTTGTGAAGAACTTGTTCCCGGAGACGATTTCTTGGTCTATTGCTGTGCAGGTGGCTTGCAGGTCAACGATGGTCAACGGCGAGGAGGATTGGGACTAAGTTTGGAGAGCTGAGGTCCAGAATGATCATGGATGTCGGGTGAGGTCAGGTGACTCAAGCATGGCGTAGAATGGACGAGGTTGATCGAACGGGCAGTTCGATACAGCTGGTTGGATCAAGCGGCGCGGGGGTCGGTGCAAGTGCTATGGAGGTTCCGGTGGGATCCGGACGGGAGAGACTTGCCGACATGATAAGAGCCGTTGATCTACATACACGTGAAGGAGCAAGCGATTGCTTCGACAGGTTTGGGCTCGGTCCATGGAGAAGAATCGAGAATGGGTATTTTGGTAATTTCACCAAATACCGCCTTTGTGACCTTTTGGCTAAACCACGGCGCGGACGGTGCAAGGGAAGCGGTTTAGGTTAAGAGAAGTGAAGACGGTGCTTTAAAATACGTGCGTGTGTGACCCGTTTGTAATGGGCCTTAACGAGAGCCCATTAGGGGTTAACTCTCTAGAAGCTAGGCCTCCATATAAATAGGGGTGGCTGCTGTGATACAGCACCTATGCACTTCATTTGTAAACCCTAGTTTGGTTTTAGGGTTTAGGGAAGAAAGGAGAGGCTTAGGGCTTTAGAGAGATGAGTTGAGTTGTGTGCTCATGGTGTGAGCTTTGTCCTCCATGGATGGAGTGGCTGTAAACTATCTCAACCTCAGATCAATCTATGGATGATTCCTCAAGTTGAGTAATCTTTTGTGTTCTTGCTCTATCTTTGAGATTTTGGAGGTTTCTTCGATCCATTATGTTTTGGTTGGTTTCGTGTCTTCTTCTACCTTGCTGTGATATGTGAGAACATACCTAGATTCATCTAAATCATCAATCTCCCACAAGCAAGTGTTGGATCAAGTTTTTCGTTTTTGCTCGGTTTTGAACCCTCCTTCGGTAAAATGAAAAAAGGTCAAAACTTTGATGTGGATCTTCTCGATCGTCACTTGGAATAGGTTCCTAACATCCTTAGGAAGGTGTGTTTCAAGTTTCGTGAAGTTTGGAGTTACGGATCAAAAGTTACGTCAATTTATGATTTCATTTTCAGGCTGTTTACTATTCATTCGCCCGGGTTCAACCGGCACTGTTCATCCGGTATAACCGGACTGCATTACGACTAGCACTGTTCATCCAGTCAACTGGTACTGTTCATCAGCATTATTTATCAGGCTGATTTTTGTGTTTTTGGTTGTTTCTTTTCAGGGTTTGAAGGGGATTCAGTACAAGACTTCTGCTACGCTTATATATATTGATCTTCATAGTTTTCATAGCTATTTGAGTCAATATCATGTTTGAATCTGATCAAAGCGAAAAATAGATAGTGCTCCTATTTACCTCCCCCTCTAGTCGCCTTTCCGGTCCTACAATTGGTATCAGAGCCCGGTTAGCTCTTCTCATAGATCTTAACCGGTCTTTGGAGCCATGGCGACTAATAAGTATTCAACCAAACCACCTATTTTCGATGGAGTTGATTTTTCTTATTGGAAGGCTCGTATGCATGCCTATATCGAGGCTCAAGGGCACGCTATTTGGCTTAAGGTCAAAAATCCATATGCTGTGCCGGCCAATGACGATGTGATCACTCCAGATGTTGAGGCTAATAGCAAAGCTCGCAACTTCTTGATCCAAGGTCTTAGTCGATCTGAGTTTGAGCGTGTGGCTCATTTGAGGTCTGCTCACGAGATCTGGAGGACCCTTTGTGACTATCATGAGGGTTCTACTGCGATCAAGGAAGTGAGACAGAACTAGCTCAAGAAAGAATACTCAAAGATCGAGCAAAGGCCTGGTGAGTCTTTAGATGAGCTGTGGGGAAGGTTCTCTAAGATTCTTCATGATCTTCACGCTGTTGGTCTTGTTTTCACTGAGTCTGAGAATACACGCCAGCTTTTGGGTGCTCTTGATGTGAAGGTCTGGGGGATAAAGATCACATCCATCAATGACAACACTGTCATGAGTGAGCTTACCATGGATAAGCTCTACTCCAGGTTGAAGACGCATGAGATTGACTTTATCTCGTGTCTCCCCAAGACAGAGTTGATGGCTTTGGTGGTCGACCCATCTCAGGGTAGTTCTTCTGATTCATTGGATTTTGACTCATTTGGTTTTTCCTTGTCCGCTTTGCATTCTCTGAGTAATGAGCAGCTAGAGAAGCTACCTGAGGATGACCTCGCCCTCCTATCTACAAAATTCTCCAGAGTGTACAACAAGGTGAGGAACAGGAGGAGAGGTGGCCCTGTCACTTGTTTTGAGTGTGGTGAGCCGAACCACATTCGCTCCAAGTGTCCCAAGCTGAAGGGCAAGATGGAGAAGGACACTCGGAGGCGTCCTCAAGCTAAAGACACGAAATGCAAGAAGCCCAACTATCGCAAGTTCGTCAGCCATGTCCTTACCGCTCTTGAGAGTGTTAACATGAGCGATGTGGACTCGGAGACGGAGGACGACGACGATGACTCTCATGGCAATAAGAAGGCCTAGGACTTCACCGGTATGTGTTTCATGGCTAGGGATAGCCATGGCGTCAACTCCTCCACTGACGACGACCTTTTCAGCAATCCCGATGAGGTACGTCCTTCACTTGCTAATATGAAACGTGCTTTAGTCCTTGCTGAAAAAAGACTGAATAAGCAAGAAAGAACGATTAGGAAACAAGATGACATGATCAATGACTTGAACCTAGAAGTTGATAGGCTCAAATCTATTAATCCTGCTGATGATTGTGATTCTTGCTCTAGCTTGCTTAAGGATCTAGCAAATCTGAAATCTGCTCATTCCTCTATTGCTAATCAACTGAAAGATGCTTTTGATGAACTAGAAACTCTCAAGTCTAGTCCTGCTTGCATGAATGCCATTGCTCTTGATGTGACTGCTGTAGATGCTATTCTTTTACCCTGTTCAAATTGTGCTTTACTTGAATTGAAATTGAATAGCGCTATAAAAGAATTGCAGAAATTTGATGATAGTCACATGTGTTCTCATTGTGAGACTAATAAGACTAAAATGAAAGAAATGACTGAAATGGTCCTTCACTCTAAATCTGCATCATGTGAAAACTGTCTTAAACTCACAATTGAGAATGATGCTTTGAATAAGACACTAAAGGAGAAATCTAAACTTGAACAATCCATATCCATGACTACTTCCAAGAAAATTGTTGATTCTGCTTCTTGTACCTTGTGTGATGAAATTGGGCATAATGTAGATAAGATACAAGAAGCATTCAGAGTTAAGTTCAAAGAGCAGTTGGATAGGATTAGGGATAACTATTGTGTGTCTTGTGAGGCTTTGAAAGCCGAGGTAGCTCACTATAAAGAAAAATCTGATAGGGCTAGCACGTCAAATAAGTGTGCCTCATGTAATGAGCTAGCCAAACCAAATGACTACCTTAACAGGACTCTTGAGAGATTTACTGGTGGGCAGAAGAACTTCAACATGATTCTAGACAAATCTAAGGTGAGTGTGAATAATAGTGGCCTAGGATTTAATTCCCTAGAGCATTCTAAGAACCATCCACCTAAGATTGCGAGAGTTGTTGAGAGTAGCTTGTTTAAGGTAGAACCCCCTGAGCCATCTAAGATTATCTTTAGATCTGCGGGTTTTGCCCAAACTCTTTCTAGCAAGACAGGTGCCTCTGCTTCATCAGGTCAGACCCCTCAAAAGGTCAAGTACCATTGCACCTTCTGCAAGAAGGATGGCCATATCGTTGAGTTCTGCTTCCGTAGAGCCAAGATTAAGAGTAAGAAGAGGATGAGTACTTTGAGAACCGTTAGAGGAGTTCCTTCACCTGCTGTAGTCTCTAGAGCCAGGCAGCCTGTCTTTCCTGCTAGACATAGGGCCGGGTTTGTATATGACTTCTTTGACTCCTTTGGTAGTTCTAGGCAGCGCTTTGGGTTAGGATATTGTGAGGAGAGAACACGGGTAGCATCCAGATAGGGGGAATACCGATCTTTTGGTAGATCGATTCGGAGAGGTCTAGGTGTTGATCGTGTGCATTCTCATGATTTTGCCACTAACCATTTTACTGCTGCTTCTACTGTTGTTCCCAAGCATCGTGTGACTCAGTACTGGATTCCCAGGTCTCTTATCACTAACCCCAGTACTGAGGCACAGATGTTTCCTGTTCGTGCTTTGTAGGTCCGTCGTGCGAGGAAGGAGGACATATGGCTTGTTGACTCCGGGTGTTCTCGACATATGACTGGAGATTCTAGATGATTCTCCTCCCTCACACGTGCATCCGGCAATGAATTGATCACATTTGGGGATGCTTCTACTGGGACCGTGACAGCCAAGGGCACAGTGCGCGTCAACAACAAGTTCATACTCAAGGACGTTGCTTTGGTAAGTAAGCTGAGATATAATCTTTTATCTATTTCCCAACTGCTTGATGAGGGTCTAGAGGTGAGATTCAAGAGTGATGAGTGTAGAGTTCTAGATTCCTCTAGTGAGCTTGTCTTTGAGATCTCTAGGTTTGAGAAAATCTTTTGTGCCAATTTCAGTATCTCTTCTGCTTTCAGCCCTAGATGTCTTGTGGCTTCTGACTCCCATGATTTAGTGTTGTGGCATCGTAGGCTTGGTCACATAGGCTTCGACCACTTGACTAGAGTCAGTAGCAAGGACTTGATTAGAGGCTTGCCTAGGCTAAAGGCTGTTAGAGACCTTATGTGCACTCCCTATAGACATGGTAAGATGGTTTCTGCTTCTCATCCACCTCTTACCTTAGTGATGACAGATGGACCTGGTCAGCTCTTGCACCTAGATACTATTAGTCCTTCTAGAGTTCAGTCTGCCGGTGGGAAATGGTATGTGCTTGTAATTGTGGATGATTACTCCAGGTATTCATGGGTTTATTTTTTAGTTTCTAAGGACGAGGCTTTTGGCTATTTTAGAGAATTGGTCCTTAGACTTGCTATTGACCTTCCTTGAGCCTTGAGAGCCATTAGGAGTGACAATAGGACAGAATTCAAGAATTCTTCCTTTACCACCTTCTGTTCTGATAGGGGGCTAGAGCACCAGTTTTCTTCACCTAGAGTTCCCCAGCAGAATGGTGTTGTAGAAAGGAAGAATAGGACCCTTGTAGAGATGGCCAGGACCATGCTAGATGAGCATTCCACACCTAGGAGGTTTTGGGCTGAGGTGATCTCTACTGCTTGTTATGTGCCAAATAGGGTATTCTTGAGATCTGTCATAGGCAAGACTTCTTTTGAGCTTAGATTCGGTCATAGGCCTAAAGTATCTCATTTCAAGATTTTTGGTTGCAAGTGCTTCATTCTTAAACATGGCAACCTTGATATATTTGAATCTAGATGTTCTGATGGCATATTTCTTGGATATCCTGCTCATTCTCGTGGCTATCGTGTATTTAATTTGGATACTAACAAAATTGTTGAGACTTGCGAAGTCACTTTTGATGAGGCTAGTCCTGGTACTAGACCCGATGCTGCAGGTACACAGGTTTCTGATATTCAAGAAAGCATCTTCGTCGACGATGACTCTGAGGATGAGGACCCAATCCATCCTCTAGTCACTTTTGAGATGGTTGGAGAGCCTGCTTCTACTACTCCAGCTTCAGCTGAGCAGCCTCCTCCTATCTTCACCAACGACCTGAGTGGCTCTGCTCCTACCTCCACAACCCATGAGGTAGAGGCCACTTCAGCACCAGGAGCTCCTCTTCATATCCAGCGGCGGCATCCACCTGAGCAGATGATTGGGGATCTTCATGAGCGAGTCACTCGCTCCAGGTTTATTTCTCCTGATTCTCATGCACATTCTGCTTTTGTCGTGTCTTTTGAACCCCAAGATGTCACCCATGCTTTATTTGATCCCTCTTGGGTCAATGTCATGCATGAAGAACTTGAAAATTTTGAAAGAAACAAAGTCTGGACCTTAATTGAACCTCCACCTCATCATAATGTAATTGGAACAAAATGGGTTTTCAAAAATAAGCAAAGTGAGGATGGGTTGGTAGTTCGCAATAAGGCTAGGCTTGTAGCTCAAGGTTTTTCCCAGGTAGAAGGCTTAGACTTTGAGGAGACCTTTGCTCCTGTAGCTAGATTAGAAGCCATTCGCATTTTGCTAGCATTTACGGCATCCAAGAGTTTCAAGATTTTTCAAATGGATGTCAAAAGTGCTTTTCTGAATGGTTTCATAGAAGAAGAGGTCTTTATCAAGCACCCTCCTGGTTTTGAAAATCCCAAGTTTCCAAACCATGTTTTTAAACTCTCCAAAGCCTTGTATGGATTGAAGCAAGCCCCTAGAGCTTGGTATGATAGGCTTAAGAGTTTCTTGCTTAAAAATGATTTCAAAATGGGAATGGTAGATAAAACCTTGTTCACTCTCAGGCATGGCAGTGACTTTCTGTTGGTTCAGATTTATGTGGATGATATCATATTCGGTGGTTCTTCTCATGCTTTGGTGTCCAGATTTTCAGATTCTATGAGCAAGGAGTTCGAGATGAGCATGATGGGCGAATTGACCTTCTTCCTTGGTCTTCAAGTCAAGCAACTGAAAGAAGGCACCTTCATTCATCAAAGTAAGTATACAAAGGACCTTCTTCGATGCTTCGACATAGGAAGCAGCAAGCCAATGTCTACTCCGATTGCCACTTCTACCGTGCTGGATCCTGATGAGGATGGAGAGCCCGTGGACCAGAAGGAGTACCACAGCATGATCGGCTCCCTCCTCTACCTCACGGCCGAATTTGGACATACAGCTTTGTTGTGTGTCAGGCGCCGATTTCGAGCTTCCTCGTACCTCTCATCGTCAAGCGGCGTTGTATATTCAGTACCTCCGGGGCACTCTTGATTTTGGACTCTGGTTTTCTTCTGATTCTGCTCTCTCCATTCGCGCTTTTTCTGATGCTGATTTTGCGGAGTGTAGAGTGGATAGGAAGAGCACTTCTAGCACTTGTCATTTCTTAGGCACATCTCTTATCTCTTGGTCATCTAGGAAACAGTCCTCTGTTGCACAGTCCACTGCCGAGGCTGAGTATGTAGCTGCAGCCAGTAGTTGCTCTCAGGTTCTCTGGATCTTATCTACTCTTCGGGACTATGGGTTGTCTTTAGATAGTGTTCCTCTTTTTTGTGACAACACTAGTGCCATAAACATTGCCAAAAACCCAGTGCAACATTCTAGGACTAAGCACATTGACATTCGATATCATTTGCTTAGAGGCCATGTTGAGAAGGGTGATGTTGTGCTTCACTTTGTAGAATCCGAGCAGCAAGTTGCGGATATTTTCACTAAAGCTCTTGATTCTTCTCGTTTTGCTTCTTTGCGGGGAGAATTGGGGGTATTAGTTCTCTTGGCCTGCTTTGAAGGGGAGTTTGCTCTTTTTGCTTTCATTTGTATCATAATGCATTTTTAAAAATCAGCAACTTGCATTATAATATAAATCCTTGGAGCTTTGATTATTATCCTTGTATGACCTGTTTTCATACTTTATACCCTGCCATGTCTTGTGATAGTTTGCTAGAATTCTTTTATGGCTTTTCTTGTATAGCTTAGCTTTTGTCATACTAGCTTTATTATCTGTGAGAAAACTGAATCAAAATATGACTTGTTGGATCTTGTGACTAGTTGTGAGACCCCGGGAGTATTGCGCTCGTGATGCTTAGTCGTACCACCGACCCTAGCATCACCAACACAATAATCCCGTGCCTCGGGAAAATATGTACATCCCAGAAGTGCTGTACATACACCCTTTACAAAGTTATGCATCAATTCATACAAACATAGAACCAAAGCACAACTAGCAGAAATAAAAGACATACATAATATCAAGCGTTATTACAAAATAGAGGCCGACCGGCCAAAATACAACTAAAGAGACTAAACAACCGCGGAAGCATAGTGCCATAAGATGGCGATAAACAAAAGAGAGTCAATTGGTTTGCCTATAGCCCACAAGGCAACCAACCAAGTCACCAACCTAGTCGTCCCAACCACTGCACATCTCACAAAAGTGGAACCCTTGGGGTTCAACTTCTTCCTCTGCAACAAATACAATTAAGCAAAGTAAATGAGTACAAAAATGTACTCGCAAGACTGACGTGTAAGGGTAACAGCCTAATATTTAGCTACATGCAAGCTTTATTTAAGTGGATGAGGCTTTGGACTTACATTTAGCATAAAGCAAGTTTTCATTTGCAATAAGGTAATAGATTCAAAGCAATTTGACAAAGCATTTTTAATTGTTGAAGTAACAACGATACAATAATAATAACAACAGTAACAACAACCTGGAAGTGACTAACCCAATAGCCACCACAACAATAGCATGAGTTCCCTAACTCATACCATCCATCAAGTTTTAATTAAATGTTGAGTCTAGTTCTTGAACGACCTTGCCAAGCATGTCCATAACCTAGGACGAGGCTATTCAAATAGTTTTATCCCTGCAGGGGTGCACCAATGTACCCACATGTCGGACCGCCTTTACACCACATGATTAGCACACTTCCTTTGGTATGCCGACACAGCTAAGTCCTACGAGGCATTTCCCATGGATAATGCTAATTAAGAGCTGCAACCCTAACAAGAGAGTAGGACACATCAGCCAGCTCAAACCGAATTACAGATGTTCCCCTCACATTGCTTTTCCTTTTAACCCACCAACCAGCTCAATAATTAACACCGCCCAAAGTACTTAGCCAAGAGAGGTCCCATATCCCTCTCGCGTGGTTAGCACACAATATTGCTTGGTATAGTGACCCAAGTAACTCGGTCCTTAGGGACCTAGGCACCATTCCACACACCATGAGACCACACCAACATCTATTGTGCCCAAGTCAATAACAATTTTGTTTTCATTTTTATTTGTTTACAAATTAACAAAGCATACATGCTGGACATAATGGAATATTAGTTTTGTGTGATCAAAGTCATCGACATAAGTCGATAACCGCCCATTTCTACCGTTATCTAAGCATTTCTAAGCAATATCAAACGTAACTACTAAGTGATAAGAGTCCATCCAGCGGACTCTAAATCACAGCAAGATAATCCTAGGCTTAGTAGTAGAGAATGGACATTTATCTACAGAGAATGCATCTATAGGATCACTAATCGATAATCATTTAACACAAAATAAGCAATGCATACATACAAGTTAAACAATATATTAGACTTTAAAGTAATGGGATTCAATGAATATGATCAAACTACTTGTCTTGCTGGGTATGCTCAGTTTGCTGCAGAGGAACACTTTCGTTATCAACACACTCGTCGGCACCTAATTGAAAAAGCGAAAAGAATCGATAAGAACGACGAAAACCAAAAGGACTCAACAGAAAACTTTCTCCAAATGATTTGAAATTTTTAAAACAGATAGATCATGATTTTTAAAGAATTTAGCAACAAGAACCAATTGATTTGGATTCTTAATGCAAAAGTTATGGCCAAAACAAATCTGCTTAGCCTGGAAAATGCTGGAAAATAGAAATCGGTTACTGTTCATCCGAATTAAATTCTCTAGCACAATTTTCCAAAGAGGTGTTGCACCTGAGATTTTTATGGTAAATCAAGCACCTCATGAGATGAATAACACAATTGAGTTCACCTCATTTTGAGCTATGATGCATGTTTTATGATTTTTCAAAGACATGCAAAAGAGCATAATTAAAATGCACCCACAATTTCTTTTAAAAATAGTACCATGCCTAAATCCTATTCTAGAATTTAGTGCACTAACATAGGAAGCCAACAAAGTTGGATTCACTCAAAAAGGATCTATAGAGAATTACTTATGCATTTTACAAGTTAATTGCACAATTAGGGCAACATTTAAAGTTAACTTCTAAACCAAGTTGCAAATCCATTTTATAGAGCCTAACTAAGCTTACAACTATTTTTAGATTAAAGCCCAGTTCAAACCAGAGCTAACAAAATTTGAATCGGAATGACCGTTCAAACCGTTTCTACGAGCGGTACGACCGTTTGCAGGGTTTCGCGATTTGCTTAAGATTTGCAATGGTTCTGGAATTTTTGTACCACCATATAAAATCGAATGACCAAGAGTCGATGACGACTGCTCCCAAACACGGAACGTCCGATTTCCAGATTGAGTTTTCGAGCAGATTTGCACTTGTTCTGTTTTTATTGAACCGCCTCATAAAAATCGGAACGACCGCAAAACGGTACGACCGTTAGTCACGGGCAGTACGACCAATTTCCATGAGAAAGTCTGAGGCAATTTGCAATGCTTCTGGTTTTATTGAACCGCCAACTAAAATACGGAAAGACCGCGATGCGGTACGACCGTTCAATAACCCGGTCGTTCCGCTTGAACACTTAATTGGCTGTTCCCTTCAAAATGCGGTACTACCGCCGAGTAAGGTCCGGTCATACCGCACAAGCGACGATCGCAATTATAATCAAGGTCAGACCCGGTAAGCAACCCCAGACCTCTGTATTCTAAACTAGTCCCATGATCAAGAGCTAGGTCACACAGCTTGCAACATTGGTGTAATCATAACCACACAACCAAACAAAAGATGAAGTAGACAAATTAATAATATTAAGCAAAAGGGACCTTATGGTCAAGTCTTACAACGGTTGCCACGTAGGGCTAAAGACAACATAGTAAACTGGCAGCGGAGAACAAAACATCTGGTGGAGGTCACCCAATATGCCCACCGCAATCGAGTGAGGGACGCGACCTAATTCGCATAGTCTTCAAAGAAGTCTTCCTCAGAGAACTCGAAGTTCATCGGATCACCTTCCTCCGCCGATTTAAACAGAGGCGCAAGGCCATGAGTACTTTGAATGTACTCAGCAAGTCATAGTGAATTGTATGCAAGTGATATTTATGCAAGGCTTAACAAGGATAGCTTTATGGCTAATTTGCGGAAAGCATTATTTGACAGTAAATACAATAAGTAGATTGCAAAGCATAATTTAAAAGACTAATACATAAGTAAGCAATTTTCTTTGAAACAACTAGTGAACACCCTGTTCACTTCCCAAACATCAACCAACTACAAGATTCGACCAAACCATTCCAACATTTTCGACAAAAGTTCTACCCCTTGCGTGAAATCACCAGGCATGTCCATAACCGGGGACACGGCTATTCAATAGTTTTACACTGCAGAGGTTGTACAATTTTGACCCACAAGACACTTAATTCTCTAGTTTGTCCAAGATATATCTATGCCACCGCCACTACCTTAGGTAAGCAGCCTAGAGTACGTGACAAGGCTTTTACAAAGTTCTGCTTTTGACTCGCCTGTTCGCTAAGGTTTCGCCTCTATCTGCCCCTCTTGCGCTGCTCCCAACCAAAACAGAATCGGAACCAAGACATTGCTAATTAGTCACCAGTCTATCCCAATCTAGACATGTGGTTGTACGGTTGAGGCCCAGATCAATGGTTCAAGGTTAAGTCCTTAGTTGGTTGCTCGACGAGACGGTTCCACATTCCAAGTGTGTGTTACTAAGCACCCACCCTTTCCACCACCCACTCGTCCGAGCATAAATCATTTTCGCTCAACTCCGCCAAATGACCACCCTAGTCATGGCACAACATCTTTATCAAAAGTGGCTCCGCCACTGTTCCATAAGTTCCATTAGTCAAATTCATCATGTTGGGTTCAACCCAGCCAGAGGACCACCCTAGTCCCGGCACCACAAATTTTAGTAAAGTGACAACAAATGTCGTGGTCTCACACAGGACCACATTTCGTATTATTAGCAACACAGGTCGTTACTACACAAGCCACAAACCATGTGCGCTAGGGCAAATCAACATTTATTGAATCATGAGATCGGGACCAACGTCTATTAGAGCATGACTAAGCAATAAATCGTACCCATGTTGGTATTATAATAATGTCCAACTAGTAATTAACCATCCTAAGGTGTCCAAGGAGTTATGTCATTCAAGGAAACATGTCAATTACAAATTATCATGGAGGTATAATGGCAATTAGGTAATTAACTAAACCCGAAACCATTTATTATAAAATTAGCCATGCATGTTTATATAAAACAATATACTTTTATAAACATGGGATCAGCATGATCAATGGTCTATGACTTGCCTTCGTTGAAGAGTAGCGGTTTTTGCCGGGTCCATGAAAACTTCCGAAACGCCGGATCCTATACGCGAAAACAAAGCTAAATAAATAAAACAACTCCAAATAAAATCCAAATAAATACTAAATAAATACTAATAGGAAGACAAGGATTTTAGATGAATTTAGAAATTTGAATCACTCGAATCGGAGTTCGAATGAGAAAGTTACGGCCAAAGGAAGTTAGGAAAACACATAAAATCAAGAAAAAGGGAATTTCCTGATTTCCATAATTATTTTCCTAAAGAAAAATCGAATTATTGCGCAATGCTGATGTCACGGAGGATTTCTTTTCCGCCGATTTATTTTCCCATCGAAAATCGAATGCCACGCAAGGCACACGCCACCCTAGGGCTTAGGTGGCCGAGGTGGCGCCACTGGCAGCCAGTGGCAGCCAGAGGCGGGCGCTCAGGTCGAGGGCGCACGGCGAACGGCGGCGACTCCAAATGACCGGCGAAGGCACGAGGGGAAAGAGGGGCGCTTGGCGAGCAAGGTGCGCGCTGTCCCGAGGACGCGCGGCGCTTGGAAAGGCGGCGGCGACGGCGAGGAAGTGGCGAGGCGGCGGCTCAACGCGCGACGGCGGCCCGGCGAGGGTTCGAGGGAGGGAGGTGCGACTGGTGCGCGACTGCACGGGCGATGCCGGAGGCGGGTTCGCGAGGGCGGAGGGTGCCCGACGGCGGCGACGGGTGCGGCGGAACTCCACGGCGGCGACGGCGAGGAAGCTTCAAATCCGGCGAGCTCCGCGGGAGAGAGGGGAAGAGAGGAGGGGGAAAAGAAAGAGGAGCTCGGGGCGGTCCTTATGCGCGCTTAAATAGGGCTCGGGGAGGGGTGGAAGAGGAGGACGGCGTGGAGGTCTCATTCGGCCATTAATGGTGGTGTCCGGCGCGGGATGGGAGGAGGTATGGCGCGGTCCGGGGCGTGGGCGAGGGCGGCAACGGTGCAAGTGAGGCGGGGGTGACGCGGGCGCCGCGGGATTCAAGAGTAGTGTGCGAGGCGGTGGCATGGCGGCGGCTGGCGCTAATCGCAAGGCATGGGCGAAGCGGCATGGGCGCGGGTCCGAGGAGGAAGACGGGCCGACAAAGAGGGCCCAAGGCAGAGAGAGAAGGAGAGAGAGGGCGCGGTGAGGTGGCTGAGCCGTCCGATGGGAATCTGACGGTGCGGAGGGGGGGGAGGCGCACAGGCTGAGCGGTGTCAAGCTGGCTGGAATAAATGATGGGCCGATGAGATTAGGCCCAAACTGAGGGAGGAGGTTTTCTAAACCTTTTTCTTTTTAGAAAATACCAGAAAAGCAAAAGGAATTTTAGAAAATAGTTTAAGCTGTCCAAAAATTCTAGGAAAATTCCCAGAAATCTCTATAATTAAATAGGACTTAAATAAAATACTTTTAGCTATACTTTTGCTTTTAATTTTTGCAAATAAATTATTTTTAACATAAGGCCAAAGGAAAAACCAAATTAAAATCCAACTAAACTTACTAAACCAACTTTAATTAATTCAAGTTGTAATTAATTCAAATTAAACCACTTTTGAAATTCTAAAATACAATTTAAGCTTTGACAAATTAATAAACCCAAATGGTTCCTTTTTAAAGTTTTCAAAAAATTTCAAAAACTCAGGAAAATAGGGATGTTACACTGCGGTACTACCGATTTTGAATAGAAGTACTTAAAACTTTTCAATTTAAATTCAGTTTTAAATTCAAATGCATGCATGATCCTAAATTGATCCGTATGGCACAAGAAAATGCTATCAAGCTACTAGCCATGATCCCTCTTAATAGTACGGCGTTTATCCTATAATCCGGTCTTCCATCCAAAACTCCTAAGACCGGTAAAATAGAAAAGGAACCTGGACTACTAGTACCTTGCCTTTAAGCCTTGTGGATCTTCATATTTTCCTTTGGCATACATCTTCGCATCAATTAGTTCACCAATGGGACTTAACCTTGTAAATGCTCAATAAACTTGTTAATCCCATATTCACATATTATCATTAATTACCAAAACAATTTTTAGGGGCCTAGATACTTTCAATCTCCCCCTTTTTGGTAATTGATAACAACACTAATAATATGTGAGAAAAAAATGGTTTGAATATACCATAATTATATATTATATTGATGTCTTAACAATAAAACAATTCTTATAATGAGCACAAATGAATGTAAGAGAATTATTTTCTTGTTAAGTCTAATTTAAAGAAAGCTCCCCCTAAACATGTGCATAAAAAGATAGAACAATTTGGGCGGAGTTTCTTTAGCAAGTTTGAACTTGAGGAAATGCAATAATAAGATATGACGATAATTGAGATTGCATTTAAGTTGATAACAAGACATCTATTACAAGCACATATAAGTTCAACATTACATAATAAGTCCATATATATAGTAGCAAAAGCTTGCGCTTGCTCCCCCTAAAGCTATGTCTTCTATATCTTTTCACTTCTCTCCCCCTTTGGCATCAAGCTACCAAAAATCAACTCAGACAATGGGATCCTGAGGAGGAGGGACGACGTCCTGGGAAGCCGGGTCCTATGCTAGAATAGGAGCGGGAACTGGAGCAGGATCCTGAGAATCTGGGGCCGGAGGAGCGGTGACCTGCTCTGAAGGAGGAGCTGCAGACGAATCCTAAGGAACTAAAGCAGAAACTGTCTCCTGAGGTGCTGGCACGACAGCTGGAGCAGGAGGAGGTACAGGAGGTACAGAGGATGTCCTAGAAGGAGGATGAGGGCGACGAGTGTAAGCGTATCGCTGAGGAGCCTGCAATAGCTTCTCTATGTCATTAATACTCTCCATCATAGCAGCCATCCTGTTATGAACCTCACTGTGAAAATCATTTCGAACTAACTCCATATCAGCTAGCTTGTTGAGGGTCTCATTCTGAAATTCTATTTGAGCATGCTTCATTTCTTGCAGTTGGCTGAGAATTAGTTGCTGGTTTTCAAGAATCTATGCAATTGAACCTTCAAAGAAGAAATTGAATGGCAAAAGGTGAGCCTCAAAGAATCGGATCATCCTCAAGAGATTCGTTGAGGAGGAACATTGTCTCGTGGTCTATAGGATTTATGAACTGATCTAAGACCACCATGATACGCTATCTTTTGGGAAATCAAAGCCATAATATAAGGTGCATAGTAAATCCTCTTGACTCTATCATTCTTGGATGAGACTATGCCCTGAAGGATAACATCTACAACATCAAATTTTACGCCTCGCATAATATGATCTATAATGTTCCAGGCGTGTCCCTTGATAGCATCAAAATTTCCGCTCTTAGGATAAAAGGTGTGATTGATTATCCTGTTGATTATGCTCGGCAATGGCTTAAGTCCAGTGATGGTCCCTAGCTTGTATTTGACATTTGAGTCATAATAATCAGACCAAGCAGGAGCTAGTAAAGTTGGACTATCAAAGATTTTCTCCCAAGAACTTGACCTTACTCTTAAGATTTGCTCAAATTCTTCCTTTGTACTTTGTAAATCTCTAGCCACAGAAATCCACCTAAAAGATTGTAAATCAGCTGATACATGAACTGTGGCGTAAAACTGTCGATGAGCTCATCATCATAGTTTTGCTTTAAAGCCACAAGGTCGTGAAGACCTACATCATAGAACAACTGATACACTCCACTGTATTTATCCAAGTCATTTAAGTGAGTCCACTTGATCCATTTATGATCAGCAAATTTTCTATTACGTCTATAAAGTTGCTCATAAACTTGCTCTTGGAAAGCAGTGTGAAACCTTGGATTAATGTTGTCAGACTTCAAGAGATATTGATTTACATGCCTTTTGATGGCATAATCATCTGCTGATAGGAGTCGTAAATCAATTGGAGATGGTGGAGGATCTCCCAAATTATCAAAAGTACCTTCTGGAGAGTCGGGTTCAGACTGAGTCTTATCATTAGAGAGATACTCCTCACTTGCTTCTGTCTCAGAGTCTGGTGCTGGCCCTTTTCCTTTACCATGCACGACCTTCTGACGAACTGAACGCGATTGCTGCACTGGAGCTGCCCGACGTCGACGTAGAGGAGATTGAGTAGGAGCGGTAGAGGATTGAGGAGACGACTGTCCTCGAGGGGGTCCATGAGATTTCCTTGTCGCCATCCTCATCCTAGGCATCTTTAGAAATAGAGAGTAGGTTACAAGAAGTCCAAAAAAGTTAAATGAATTAGAATTTAGTGAAAAAGAATTGAAGTTTCATTTTTCGTCAGACAATCGGTCGTATCATTGTTCATTGGCTTAAGACGACATCAAGATGGTGGTCGCAGCAGCCAAGAACCTGGTCATTCCAATTTTCCTGACCGAGTTCTAGGGCTATCGAATCTTGACTATTTGGTGATGTTTCATGGATTGAATCCATGGATCTGATGCGCAACCATCTAAAGACACCAAATAACATCTTTTCCCCAATTAGAACTACAGAGATTCAACACATTTTCAATAAACCCTAAAAAGGGACTCCTAGGGTTCCAAATGGAGATAAAACGCAAATCAAACAACGTTTTACCTTGAGATCTAGAGGAGGCGAACCCTAGAGAGGCAGGCAACACGAAGAAATCAAGAAATCTTTGAAGGAAATCGCAGATTTGAGAGGAGATTTGAGAGGGCTCGGGCGCGCGAGAGAGAGAGGCCGAAGGAAAGAAAACGGAATGAGGGCGGATGAACCGTTTCCGGGGAGGTTAAGTGAAAAAAAATAACTGCAGGAAGTTATTTTTTCTCCCACAAACCGACGCGGTCGTACCGACCAAATGCCGTCGGTCGTTCCGCATCCCGGTCATACCGCGGTTATAACGCTGGTCGTACCGCACAGCGGTCGTACCGTGCGTATAACGCCGGTTGTTCCGATTATCCTGGGATTTTCTGGATTTTCTAGGAACTTAGATTATTTTGCAAATGATCCCTAGTTTTGCACTCAAATAAATATCATTAAGGATCATTATGCATGGAATAGACTATTGTCTATAAAGGAACATAATTTTTATGATCATAGCTATTTTTAATAAAGATTAAAAAAAATTCATAAAATACTCAAATAACATCAAATGGAGCACAAAACATGAGGCAAGAGTTTAAGCAACATTTGAATAATCTATGATATTTAACTCATTCCTCAATTTGCAAAAGCGGCCTTCATCTAATGGCTTGGTGAAAATATCCGCTAATTGGTCCTCGGTTCTTATGTGGCTAATTTCAATGTCTCCCTTGCTCACATGATCTCTCAAGAAATGGTGGCGGATATCTATATGCTTGGTTCTTGAGTGTTGAACAGGGTTATTAGCAATTTTCACCGCACTATCATTGTCGCACAAAAGAGGCATTTTATCAAATTTACTTCCATAATCCATCAATGTTTGCCTCATCCATAGCAATTGAGCACAACAACTTCCCGCGGAAACATATTCGGCTTCGACGGTGGATAATGCTACGGAGTTTTGTTTCTTGGATGACCATGATACTAAAGATCTTCCTAAGAATTGACAACTACCCGAGGTGCTTTTTCTATCCACTTTACAACCCGCATAATCGGAATCGGCATATCCAATTAAATCAAATTTAGCACCTTTCGGGAATCAAATGCCAATGCTAGAGGAATGATTTAAATATCTTAGTATTCTTTTAACGGCCATTAAATGACACTCTTTTGGAGTTGCTTGAAAGCGTGCACACATGCAAACACTAAACATGATATCGGGCCTAGATGCGGTGAGATAAAGCAAACTACCAATCATAGATCTATAAAGCTTTAAATCTACTGGTTTACCTCCCTTATTTAGATCAAGATGACCATTTGTAGCCACGGGAGTCTTGATGGGCTTTGAATCTTCCATGCCAAATCTTTTAAGTAAATCCTTCACGTACTTGGTTTGACTTATGAAAGTCTCATCTTTGAATTGCTTGATTTGAAGTCCAAGGAAATAGCTCAATTCTCCAATCATGGACATTTCAAATTCCCTAGACATCATATCACCAAACTCTTTGTAAAAATCTTGATTAGTAGACCCAAAAATGATATCATCAACATAGATTTGACATACAAAGAAATCATCATCTAAAACTTTAGTAAATAAAGTTGAATCAATTTTCCCGATTTTGAATCCTTTTGAGACTAGAAAATCTCTAAGGCGTTCATACCATGCTCTAGGAGCTTGTTTAAGACCATAGAGCGCCTTGGAGAGTTTATAGACATGATTAGGATTCTTTGGATCTTCAAAACCGGGAGGTTGTTCAACAAAGACAAGTTCGGATATTTTACCATTTAAGAATGCACTTTTAACATCCATTTGAAATAATTTAATATCAAAACATGATGCAAAAGCAAGTAATATTCGAATTGATTCAAGCCTAGCTACGGGAGCAAAGGTTTCACCAAAATCCAAACCTTCAACTTACAAATACCCTTGAGCAACCAATCTTGCTTTGTTTCGAATAACCAATCCATTTTCATCTTGTTTGTTCCTAAAGACCCATTTTGTACCAATAATGTTTTGTTCCTTGGGTCGATCCACCAATGTCCAAACTTCGTTTCGGGTGAAGTTATTGAGTTCTTCATACATAGCATTCACCCAATCCAGATCTTCAAGTGCTTCTTCTACATGCTTTGGCTCAATAGAAGAGACAAAAGAGTAATGTTCACAAAAAGAAGCAATACGAGATCGAGTTTGAACACCCTTACTTACATCACCCAATATTTGATCTATTGGATGATCCTTAGCAATTGCATTGTGAATTCTTGGTGGTAGGTTGGATGATTGATCATCTTCCTTATTGTCCTTTTCATCAATTTGTATTTGATTAGTGGAAGAGGTTGGAGCCTCAACTTGAGTGGAAGATGTTGGATCATCTTCGGGCTTGATGTCACCTATTTGCACATGCTCCATTGCTTTCCACAAAGCTTCATTACCTACATCATCCAAGTTCTCTTGCTCTTCTTGAGAGCCGTTAGTTTCATCAAATTGCACATCGTGCCTTTCTTCAACTAAACCGGAGTTTTTGTTAAAGACACGATAAGCCTTGCTATTTGAAGAGTAACCAAGCAAGAAACCAACATCGCAACGACTATCAAATTTTGAAAGACGAACACCCTTCTTTAAAATATAACACTTGCAACCAAAAACACGAAAGTAAGAGATGTTTGGTTTTCTTCCTACAATAAGCTCATAGGAAGTCTTTTTCAAAAGACGGTGCAAATAAAGATGATTTATGGCATGACAAGCGGTATTAATAGCTTTCGCCCAAAAACTATCGGAAGTATTGTATTCATCAAGCATTGTCCTAGCCATTTCAATTAATGTACGATTTTTCCTTTCTACAACTCCATTTTGCTTCGGAGTGTAGGTTGTGGAAAGTTCGTGCTTTATACCAAGTTCATCACAAAAGTCTTCAACTTTAGTATTCTTAAACTCGGTACCATTATCACTACGGATTTTCTTTATTTTGAAATCAAATTCATTTTGAGCCCTTTTTGCAACACATTTGAAAATTCCGAAGGTTTCACCTTTGTCATCTAGGAAGAATACCCATGTGAATCTAGAGTAATCATCCACAATAACTAAACAATAGCTATTACCCCCGATACTCTTATAGGTTGTTGGCCCAAACAAATCCATATGTAAGAGTTCCAATGGTCTAGAAGTTGATATGATACTTTTGGAAGGATGAGAATTAGCGACTTGTTTACCGGCTTGACAAGCACTACAAAGTCTATTTTTCTCAAACTTCACATCTTTCAAGCCAACAACTAAATCATGTTTGAAAAGCTTTTTGAGTTGAATCATTCCAACATGAGCTAGCCTTCTATGCCAAAGCCAACCCAATGAGGTTTTTGCCATTAAACAAGTTTTTAAACACAATTCACTTGAACTAAAATCAACCAAATAGAGATTTCCGAATCTAAAGCCTTTGAAAGCAAAAGAGCTATCCTTTGCATTAGAGATGGTTACACCTTCACTTGAGAATGAACAAATTAGTCCAAGATCACAAATTTGAGCAACGGATAGCAAAATTGAAATTTAATGATTCTACTAAGGATTCATTAGAAATGGAAAGGTCATTGGAGATAGCAATTTTACCCAAACCTATTACCTTTCCTTTGCTATTATCGTCAAAAGTGATCTTGTCTACTCCTTTTCCATTCTCGAATGTGGTGAACATTTTTCTATCACCGGTCATGTGTTGAGTGCATCCACTATCAAGCACCCAATGTTTTCCACCGGTTTTATAGTTCACCTACAAAACAAGAATCAAGTTCTTTTAGGTACTCAAATTTGTTTGGGTCCTTGGAGGTTAGTAACCAAGGATTTAGGCACCCAAATAGCATTCTTTTTAGCGTCTAAAATTGAAGTGCTAACAAAACGAGCAACTACTTTACCATCCTTAGTCTTTCTAAGCATATAGCATGAATCATATAAACCAAGAGATGGAATCTTACCCTTAGGACAATTTTGTTGCATATGTCCTATTTCCCGGCACTTATGGCAATACTTACCATTTCGCCTCACAAATCTTGTGGGCTTGTTTGCCGGCTTCTTACCTTTCTTAGGCACATACCCAAGACCTTCCTTATTGAATGAGCACCTTTGCTCACTCAAAAGCTTGTCAAGAGTGGCCTTACCCTTGAAGCACCTTTCTAAGCTCTTACTTAGCTTGGTCACTTGTTCCTTTAACTCATTGTTCTCAACAATAAGCTTTGTATCATCATGCTTAACAATATCAAGATTAGCATTAATACTAGAGCAACGTGGCAAAGCAATAGGATCATTACATGAAATAGATGCACTAGTTTTAGCAATTTCTACACTAGGCACATCATCAATAATATCACATGTAATTCCTATACTAGAACAAGATTTATGTGAATACTCTTGGATAAGCAAGTTGTGAGCTTCCTCAAGCTCCATATAAGAATCTTTTAGAGTATTGTATTCTTTATTTAAGACTTATATTTTGATTTTTCTTTTCCAAGATATTCATTTAAATCATTAAGCATATCCATTAATTCATCATAAGTTGGTTCATCATTAATAATGGATTTTACCTTATCTCCTTTTGCCATGAGGCAAGTAGGAATGGAGAATAGCGAAGGAGCCTCCTTGATGGCGATACCGACTAGTCCCTTCTTCTTGGGGGACTCTTCTTCATCGGAATCGGAGTCGCTTGACTCATCATTTGAATCCCACTCTCCAATATGGGCTTCATGCTTGCCACCTTTGTGAAGCTTCTTGAAGAGCTTCTTGCCATTGTACCCCTTCTTCTTGAATGACTTGTCCTTGTCATCCTTCTTTTCGGGGCAATGGGAAGCAATGTGACCCATTTCTTCACAATTATAGCACCGAATGTTGCTATAATGCTTCTTGTCACTTGAGGATTGCCCCTTCTTGTACTTGTCGAAGTTATAGCTTCTATTAGGGCGTCTCTTCATGACCCTCTTCATTCTTCTCACAAGGAGTGCATACTCCTCGTTGGATTCTTGTTCTTCCTTCTCATCATCACTTGATTCCGCTTCGGCTTTGAAAGCGGTGATCTTCTTCTTTGAGGAGGATGTCTCCAAGAGTTCTTCCTTGTCCTTCTTGAACAATTCATTTGTGATGAGGTTGCCCAAGAGTCCCGTTAGTGTCATCCTTGGCAACTCGGGCGAGTTGAGAAATAAAGTCACCGACGTCTCATATTTGTCCGGGAGAGCCCTAAGCATCTTGCGCACAATATCAACATCAAGAAGGTTAGTCCCAAGGCCTTTGAGCTCATTCACAATGTTGTTGAGTCGTGAATACATCTCATTGATGTTTTCATTAGGCAACATCATGAATGTCTCATATTTAATTCGAAGCCTATGCAATTTGGCTTCTTTGACCATGGATGTTCCCTCATGGATTTCCGAGAGGGTGGTCCAAATATCGTAAGCGGTTTCCAAGTTGCTCACTCTATTGAACTCATCCGCGTTCAAAGCGCCAAATAGAGCATTCATAGCTTGGGCATCTAAATGAGTATTACGTTCCTCTTGCTCCGTGGGGAGTAGTGGATTAAGAGGCATGACGTAACCCTCATTTACGATTTTCCAAATTTTCGGACTCATGGCCTTTAAATAAATTGACATTTTAATTTTCCAATATGCATAATTTGAGCCATCAAAGAAAGGAGCCTTTCCTATAGCAATTCCCTCACTAGCCATCCTTTTATCTCTTAGACGGTTAAGTCTAAATCAATGAGAGACCAAGCTCTGATACCACTTGTAGGATCAAGGATAACCGACTAGAGGGGGGTGAATAGGAGGTTTCTAAACTTTTTAACAATTTAACAATTAATAACTTAGTCTAATCAAGTTATACTTCTAGCTAAGCAATTTAATCACAATAAACAAGCCAGAAATATAAATGCGGAAATGTAAAGACTAGAAGTAACCACAAAGACACAATGATGTTTTTCCCGTGGTATCGAAGACTTGCCGGTCTTCACTAGTCCACGTTGAGGAAGCTTGACACCTCAAGCCGGCTCCACGAATTAAGCCTTCCCTCGATCACTATGGTTGTTCTTTCTCCGCTCCGGAGATGGCAAACACCAAACCACTCACAAGCTCGCACTGGGCCTCTTCACAATCTTCTTGAAGAGATCACCGTGCTCTCCGCCAAACCGTCTAGGAGTGCGGCAACACTCCAAGAGTAATAGATCACCGGTCTTCACTTGACGGCACTCAAGTGCAAATGGATCAACTAGGAGTATGAATGCACTTGAATGAATCTCAACAAGCTCACAATGAATGCACAAGAGTGTTTTGAGTGTCGAGTGGGTGCACAAGGCTTTCAATGCTCTAGAGATGTTAAATGGGCACAAACTCACTGTCCTCAAGCAGTTGGGGGGGTATTTATAACCCCCACAAACAATTGTGACCGTTGGGCACGAAATCACCAACTTACAGAGAAAATCGGAACGACCGTAGGCAAAGTTGCGGTCATACCGCCTTCAGGTCAAAGCACAGTTAACGGCTAGAACAGTTACTAAAAATACGAATATAGCCGTTTGACACCCAGCCGGAACGACCGCAGTCAAACGCGCGGTACGTCCGATTTCCTGGCCGCATTGCTTTTACGAGCAGACGACCGCTTGCGTGGTTTCGGATTTGCTTAAGATTTGCAATGGTTCTGGAATTTTTGTACCGCCATATAAAAATCGGAATGACCGCAGGCCGGTACGACCATTCCCAAATGCGGAACGTCCGATTTCCAGATTGAGTTTTCGAGCAGATTTGCACTTGTTCTGTTTTTATTGAACCGCCTCATAAAAATCGGAACGACCGCAAAACGGTACGACCGTTAGTCACGGGCGGTACGACCGATTTCCATGAGAAAGTCTGAGGCAATTTGCAACGCTTCTAGTTTTATTGAACCGCCAACTAAAATACGGAAAGACCGCGATGCGGTACGACCGTTCAATAACCCGGTCGTTCTGCTTGAACACTTAATTGGCTGTTCCCTTCAAAATGCGGTACTACCGCCGAATAAGGTCCGGTCATACCGCACCAAGCGGTACGACCGCAATTATAACTGCGGTACTACCGATTTTAAACAGAAGTACTTAAAACTTTTCAATTTAAATTCAGTTTTAAATTCAAATGCATGCATGATCCTAGATTGATCCATATGGCACAAGAAAATGCAATCAAGCTACTAGCCATGATCCCTCTTAATAGTACGGCGTTTATCCTATAATCCGGTCTTCCATCCAAAACTCCTAAGACTAGTAAAATAGAAAAGGAACCTAGACTACTAGTACCTTGCCTTTAAGCCTTGTGGATCTTCATATTTTCCTTTGGCATGCATCTTCGCATCAATTAGTTCACCAATGGGACTTAACCTTGTAAATACTCAATAAACTTGTTAATCCCATATTCACATATTATCATTAATTACCAAAACAATTTTTAGGGGCCTAGATGTTTTCAACGACGCAAGCTTTTTGCTCCGCTGCGGTTCAGAGAAGCGGGTGCCCAAGCACGTACGGACTACCAGGAAGGTACCTGAGTGTCGCGGAGGCACCGAGGAGGAAGGAGAAGCTCTAGCGGCGGAGATGCTTGCCGGCAGCGAAGACGAAGACGCGGGGACGGCGACCTGAGCCAAACCAGCGCGACCGCGTCATCAGGATAGGTTCAGTGGAGCTCAGAGAAGCTCCACGAGTAAGGGATTGGGGAATGGGGCACTCACCGGTGACGGAGACGAAGAATGGTGCTCGCGGCCGAAAAGGGGAAAATCCAAAATCCCGCCACTACCTGAAGAGACAACCCAATTGGAGTTAGGGACTTACTCCAGGAGGGGAGAGGAAGGAAGGGAAGCAAAGAATGGAGCAGGGGCGCCATTGGAGCACCAGTTCCACCGAGAGCTTGAGGTCCGACAATGGCAGCCCAGGGAGGTCTTCGGGTGTTTGAGCTCAACCCGCAAAGAGCAAGTCGAGTGGGTGGTTAAAGTGGTACCAGGAGGAACAAGGGGGCCTTTTATAACTGGGGAGTAGAGGCAATGAGCAAGGGTTAAGCTCCATGGTGAGCTTAGCCCACAGCTCCGTTCATGGCTCGGACAAGGACGCGGAGGGGATGGGGGCAGTTCTGTGCACGACTTTGGGGCGGAAGGCTAACCCGCATTAAATGCTTGCAGCAAGGAGCCGTTTAAAGTACCCCATGGAGGTGACCAGGCGCTGCTCTCTCGCTGCCATGGCGCACGCGTGCGTGACCGAGGAAGGAGAAGAACAGGTGCGGCGCAGGCCCACCCGCCAGTGAAAGAGAAAAGGAGTGGCTCGGGCCCAAGGTGTTAAGTGGGTTGAGTCAAGCCAACAGGCGTGAGATGATTTCGACCATTAGATCAAGATCGGGGTGGTCGTGGGTCACAAGATCTGATCGGGGTGGTCGTGAATCATTGAATCTTATCGGGGTGATCGTGGACCACTGGATTTGAATCGGGGTGGTCGTGGGCCATTAGATCTTCATCGAACGGTCCCGACAAGGAAAGGAGAGGTCATGACCGCTAGATCTTCATCGGACGGTTACGACAAGGAAAAGGAGGTCGCAGCCGTTAGATTTACATCGAACGGTTGCAAAAAGAAAAGCGAGGTCGCGACCGTTGGATTTGAAAAGGGGAGGTCGCAACCGTTGGATTTGAAAGGGAGGTCCTGCGGAGACCTTGAGGAGGTCCTGCAAAGGACAAGAGGAGATCCTCACCCACTAGGGAGGTCCTGATGGTTGGATCAAATCTAGGGGAAGGTCTGGATGGTTAGGATCTAATCGGAGGAGGTCTGGAATGGTTAAGATCTCCAAAGAGGAGGTCCTAACGGCCAGATCTGCAAAGAGGGAGGTCTTAACGGTTAAGATCTCCAAAAAGAGGTCGTGGCCGACGGATTGCGATCCAATGGCACACAACAGAGATGGGAGGTCTTAGCTGTTGGATTTTCATCCGACGGCTATGACAAGGACAAGGAGATCATGGCCGATGGATTTTCATCCGATGGCGACGAACAGAGGTGGGGAGGTCGGGGCGGATACGCGCGATGCTGAAACGCGAGGGGAGGTCGTGGCCGTTGGATTTCGATCTGACGGTTACGACCAGGGCAAGGAGAGGCTGCGGAGGAGATAGGAGGTCGTGGCCGATGGATCTCGATCCAACGGCGCACAACGCTTGCGCCCAAAACGACTGCGCCTGCATCGTTAGCTGGTTGGGTCGAGTCAAGACGGAGGTCGGGCTCGGACCCAAGGAACAGTGCCACAGATTTGGATTTTGAAATAGAAGCTAAGTTTGGAAGAATTTTTAGAGGTATCAAACTAACTCCAAAAATTATGAAATTTTAACTGGAGCTTACTCACTCCATTCTTAACCTTACATAATTTTTCCAGATCTTTTTATGCCTTGAATTTTCCTCAATAAATTCAGCAAGGTTAAGGGCTAGGGTTGGACCAATTGAAAATGGGTTTGACTTGCCTTAAAAAATTATCAAATAATTTCTAAAAATTCTGAAATTTTTCAGAGGGGTCACAAGTCATCCTTGGAACTTAGGAAAAATATTTCCCAAGGTTTGCACAAATTTTGTGACAAAGCTGAATAAGGGGTTGACTTTGGTCAACAGGAGGTTTAGATTTTCGAATTCCACAACTCTTTGACAAGAATTATAGAAAAGTTCAAGAGTTTCAAGATGGGAGAAAAGTTTTAATTTCTACATATTTTCTTACATTTGAAACACATACCCAATTTAGGTTGCATTTGAAACACAATCCTAGATTTGTTTACATTTGAAACACAAACCTAGGTTTAATTACATTTGAAACACAACCTAATATTTGGGATGTTACACTAGTTTTGCTATAGTGATCCTCTCATGATTCATGCCATGTCATATAGGCTTAATTGAGTCTTGAACTTATTCTGAGTTTTAAATTGAGCTATAATAATTCTTAAGTCAAGCAAATGAAAAATGAGCTTTTTTGTGCGAAAAAACTGGTCTCACCAATTCTTTCTTATGAGACGGCTTGCCATTGCACTAGGCATGAACTCAGGGGGAGTTTTGGATGACCTAGACTACTCTCTTAAGCTTTTGTTGCTTGGGATGGTCGCAGTGAGGCTTGAGATCTAGCACAATGCTAAGAAAACAAATTAGAAATTGGTTGAAGCTTAGGAGGCAGTTGTGGATGGCTCCTAGTCCAGGACTTGCTTTACTAAGATAAAACCAATCATTTTCAGCAAAGTGCTCAAATTGCTAAATTCTAAATGCTTGAACCAATTGATTCAAAATTGAACTCATAGTGCTCAAAATTGACTCAATTTCTAGTTTCTGATCTCCATTTTGCTTATAAACATGGCTTGACTCATTTTTGGTTACCTTTAGTAAAACTATGATCTTGAGTACCTTGTCATGCTTTCAATTCATTTAATCTCAGTTTATTGCTATTTTGGCCTTAGCTTTGCTATACATGTTTTGCCATGATTGAACATAGCTTCTTCACATAATATGGCTTGGTGTAATACTTGTACAGTCCTCATGGATAATCTTCATGGCTCCTTTTGCTAAAATTAAAAAAACTGAAAAATGAAAAACTGCATCCATTCCATATCTTTAATGTTCTTTCCTCCTCCATGCACCTTGATGACTCCATTGTCAAAGGGGGAGAAAAATTGGATAAAAATTGTTGTTTTGGATGCTCTCTGTGCATTTTCTGAAAGGTCTATTAGAACACTTGTTCTTTCTTATGGACCTTAAGTGAGATTTTCTGGAATTTGAAGCTCTCTTTGCTTCTTCTGCCTTATCTCACTTGCTGAAACTATTCTAAAGCCAACTTGGTCATTTTCTTGCTTTCACTTGCTTTTAGGACCAAGTTGTGCCTTTGTGCGATAAACTGTCTTCTTTTTCTTTCAAACCTCAAAACATTCATTTTTGGGAAATTGCCAATGTGTTCATCAAGGGGGAGATTGTGAACACCATGAGGATATGCTCATGATTCTAGGTGATGTTACAATTGGCAATTTGGTTGAAGGTTTGTTGGAATTCTGTTTTCGTAAAGTTTCAAAGAAAGTGTCGTGGATTTTCAGAGAACCGGCATTTAAAGGGCGGTACGACTGCAGAACGGTACGACCGCAAGTTGTGTGGCGGTAGTACCGGATCGCAGTTATACCGATTGGTAGATGGCGGTAGCTTAATTCCAGAGAAGATGTTTTGGAAGTTCTGGTCTTCATTGGAAATCGTAATGACTGCAAGTATTGGAGCGGTACGACCGAAGATCGGTAGTATCGCTGGTAACACGATGGTTGTACCAATTGTGTTGCGATTTTCGGCCATTTTGGAGTTTTGGTTTTGGGATAGGTCATATCCATGTTTATCTTTGTATATGTGTTGCATATGGCATGTTTTGAGCTAACGTGGGTCAAGTTGTGAAGAACTTGTTCCCGGAGACGATTTCTTGGTCTATTGCTGTGCAGGTGGCTTGCAGGTCAACGACGGTCAACGGCGAAGAGGATTGGGACTAAGCTTGGAGAGCTGAGGTCCAGAACGATCATGGATGTCGGGTGAGATCAGGTGACTCAAGCATGGCGCAGAATGGACGAGGTTGATCGAATGGGCAGTTCGATACAGCTGGTTGGATCAAGCGGCGCGGGGGTCGGTGCAAGTGCCATGGAGGTTCCGGTGGGATCCGGACGGGAGAGACTTACCGACATGATGAGAGCCGTTGATCTACCTACACGTGGCGGAGCAAGCGATTGCTTCAACAGGTTTGGGCTCGGTCCATGGAGAAGGATCGAGAAGGGGTATTTTGGTAATTTCACCAAATACCGCCTTTGTGACCTTTTGGCTAAACCACGGCGCGGACGGCGCAAGGGAGGCGGTTTAGGTTAAGAGAAGTGAAGACGGCGCTTTAAAATGCGTGTGTGTGTGACCCGTTTGTAATGGGCCTTAACGGGAGCCCATTAGGGTTAACTCTCTAGAAGCTAGGCCTCCATATAAATAGGGGTGGCTGCTGTGATACAGCACCTATGCACTTCATTTGTAAACCCTAGTTTGGTTTTAGGGTTTAGGGAAGAAAGGAGAGGCTTAGGGCTTTAGAGAGATGAGTTGAGTTGTGTGCTCATGGTGTGAGCTTTGTCCTCCATGGATGGAGTGGCTGTAAACTCTCTCAACCTCAGATCAATCTATGGATGATTCCTCAAGTTGAGTAATCTTTTGTGTTCTTGCTCTATCTTTGAGATTTTGGAGGTTTATTTGATCCATTACGTTTTGGTTGGTTTCGTGTCTTCTTCTACCTTGCTATGACATGTGGGAACATACCTAGGTTCATCTAAATCATCAATCTCCTACGAGCAAGTGTTGGATCAAGTTTTTCGTTTTTACTCGGTTTTGAACCCTCATTCGGTAAAATGAAAAAAGGTCAAAACTTTGACGTGGATCTTCTCGATCGTCACTTGGAATAGATTCCCAACATCTTTAGGAAGGTGTGTTTCAAGTTTCGTGAAGTTTGGAGTTACGGATCAAAAGTTACGTCAAGTTTTGATTTCATTTTCAGGCTGTTTACTATTTATTCGCTTGATTTTACTGTTCATGCCATTCAACCGGCACTGTTCATCTGGTACAATTGGACTGCGGTATGACCGGCACTGTTCATCCAGTTCAACCGGTACTATTTATCAGCACTGTTTATTAGGCTAATTTTTTGTGTTTTTGGTCGTTTCTTTTGGGGGTTTGAAGGGGGATTCAGTACAAGACTTCCGCTACACTTATATATATTGATCTTCATAGTTCTCATAACTATTTGTAGTTAATATCATGTTTGAATCCGATCAAAGCGAAAAATAGATAGTGCTTATATTCACCTCCCCTCTAGTCGTCTTTTCGGTCCTACTGTCGATCATTCAGGTAATTTACAATTTAAGAATAATCAGGACTACATGTAGAAACAGAGTCATCTGTTGTGCAGATATGGTCCAAGGCTAAGTGTACACCAAATCTTATTCCTGGTCCATATACTAGTTGTCTCCAATAAGCAAGATGTGTACACAATCATCCAGGCCATCCATCAGTCTGATTCCAACTCCACATACTGAATAATTCGCCACATGTGTTGCTGCTGCCAACAGCAAGCCAAACAACAAAAATCCAGTACATTTAACTGTTTAGGAGACCTGGTTTGTTTATGGAATTACTACCACAAGTCACTAGCTTCGTAAATATGTACTCCTGTCCACAAATATAGGTCGTAGTGGGTTCCGTGGGGTCAAGCATTTGAAAATTTGACCATTAATGTATGTTAAAGTATACAGACTGATTACATAAAAACAATATCATTGGATTTGTCTTGCAAAATACTTTCATAATATATATTATTTTTGCTAATAAATTATGATAAAAAAAACATAGTCAAAGTCTTGCGTTGGAGCCTGTGGAAAGTCAAAAAGGTACATTTGTGGACAGAGGGAGTAAGATTTTCTTATTTTCGTAGAAAACTTTCAACCTAAGTTTCAGAATTACGTGTTATAGTTGTGCTCACATTTTGAATCTGCTTTTGGTTTCAACAAATAGGTTTTTTATTAGTTAGTGTGTCCAAAAATAGCAAAATAGAAGCGATTTTAAAAAGGCACCAAAATGACAAACAAATCTAAGTGGTTGCATTGGTTAATTTTATATTTGTTTTTCTGGTAGGAGTAGCCAAGTAGGACACTGACCAGGCAGTAAGTCACATGAAACACTGTTAGTTGACAAGGGAATTGAGGTTTAATATTTTAAAAAACAAAACTGATGACCATTCAATTGGGACTCGGGCAAAGCAAGAGCGGCGGCTTCAGATGACAGATGACGATGATGAGTCTTGGTTATTGGGGATATTGCGGACACGGAGGGATGCCTGGATGGCTTCAGCGAGCTGGAGTTAGAAGGCGAGGTCGAGGTCGGAGGCGGAGACTGCAGTGGAGAAGTCGAGGTCGGAGGCGGAGACTGCAACGGATGAGCGGAGAACGGTCTGGATGGCTTCTTGCAGCTGCAGCACATGTATATTCGGAAAAAAAAGTTCAATCCTAAAGATCTGATGGATCATTTGGTTTTCCTTCCTTCCTTGGACTGTTATTCCGTGGTTTCCCAGAACTTTATGCGGAGCAGAGGGGGCAAGGTGGGTTAGGTTCGGTGCAGTCCACGCCCACCCCTACTATGTTGTTTTCACTCTAGATTGTTTGGAAGAGATGCAACAGGAAAACCTTTGACAACGAGGAACTAGACACTGAAGCCTCTATTCGTCTAGCAATTTGCCACCTATGCTTTCCAAATCAAGAGCAAATCAACATCTGTTATTACCATGAAAATTCTTCATTTTCATGAAACATTGGAAATATAGTGTAAGATATGCGCCGGTATGAGCATTCCTACTTTTTTTAATGTATCATTTTGTACTAGTCAATATTTTAATTCCGTTCAACAAAATTTAATCAAGAAAACAACTCATTTTTTAACCTATAAAACAACTGATTTATTGTCATTCACTTAATAATATAGTTAGTAAATAGTGTTAAATTTAAAAGTACGGTTAGCAAGTTGCCAAAATTAAAAGTACAGGTGGTATTTCAACCAACTCAAAAGTATAGGTGGTGAATTGGCAGAATTTAAAGTACCGATGGGGATTTGCAATTTTAGAAATGTACAGGTTGCAACGATGCAATTTGCTCTTAATACTATTGTTCTCTGCCTAAAGCTTCAATGGATAATTTATTTATCTTCGGCAGAAATGGAGGCCAATGCTGGCACTGCTATGTATCCTCTGCACCGCTGCAAAACCATATACCTGGTACTACACTTGCTCAATACTGGATGATAAACTTGTAATAAAGATACAAAGAATGTTGAATATGATTGATCGCAACCAATTGATGTGTGCAGGTGAGGCGTACATGTCACCTGCGCTATTTGATGCTCACATTACCCCTTTGGCCTGGAACCAAGTAAGGTTTCTTGTTTCTTTTTCGGAAATTGATCCCCGTGCATTTCAATCACTGTTCTTAGGGCTATCAGTTCAGTTCTAACAAAGGTGCCCATTGTGGTCAGCTAAAGTTCTGCTTTTGTCAAAATTTTAAGTTCATCTACACCTCAGAAGTTAGATCCAAAATGCCTCTGTTTTGTTACAATGAGCAATATAAATGTACTGTGTAACTCATGCATCAATACTAAGTTATCTGTGCCCTGTGTATTGGACTAATGAGAGGCTGTGAGCGTGTGATGCTTTGTACTACTATAGTGTAGTGTAGTATCTGGACTGGAACTTGGATTGCAATGTGTCACTAACTTGGATGCAACATGCAGCCATTTTATCACAACTACACTACACTCAACAAATTATAGGTGATTCATAATGCGTACAGAACAAAGTAGTATTAATTCTAAAAGAAAGACTCTGTAGCTTACTCAACCATACAAAACTACATTTTTAACATTGCATATATAAATACTGTGCAGACACAGTGAACTTACATATGAGCGTGTCAGCATCCTTCGTCAAGAGCCGGCGAAGCAACTATGAGCGTGTTAGCATCCTCTATCACGTCTTTCTTCTTGATCTTCCTCGTCCTATCTTCTTTCTTTCCGTTCTACCAAAATCTTGGGGTCGAGATTCTTTTTAATGGGGTAGTTTGTAACATTCCAGAAATTTTGAGCATTTGAAATTGTTTAAAAATATGGGATTTTTAAAACTTTTTATTTCGCTTAGTCGGCGTTCGAATTTTTGAGCTGTTAATTGAAACCTCAATCCCAAAAACAGAAAACTGAATTCAAACCGAGTTTAAAAAGAAACGAAAACGAAAATGAATTCAAACTTTGAATGTGCGGTCTGAGAAACCACTCGGCTTTTTTATTTTTTTCTTTCTTTTATTTTATTTTATTTTATTTTTTCTCTTTTCTCTTTTCAATTTTCCTTCCCTTTCTTTTCTCTCTTTTCCTCCAGGCCCACCTGCCTTCTTTCCTCCTTCACCCCATAGCATGCCTGTGGTGCCATGTCGTCACCCACACGCACGCCACTAGCTTGCGCCCAGGTGCCATGCTGTCTGCGTGCCCATGGGAGAGAGAAGGATGAGAGAGAGTTTAGCTGTCTCTTTGTGAAGAGAAGAGACAACCCAATACATAGCACAAAATACCACGGGATGAGTTGTTGTCTATAACAAACATTATTTCCCATTCATAATTTAAAAAAATTTATATGCCCCGGTTGAAACTCTGATGCCAATCTGTTTTTGCCGTCGCCGATTTCTCTGATGTGCAGCCTCTGGCATTTGCCATTAACCCTCTCATGGTCTCCCGGACAAAGTGAGGAAGCAATGAGGTTATTCGCCCATCGAGAAACAAAAGAAATTCAAAATAAAATCTGTCCCACAAAGGTCTATCGGGTAACGGTAACAAAACCGTTAAGGTGAGCGGGTGTGCTACATCTCTCCCGGTGCACCTTCAGTTTTGCATCTCCTCCCTTCCTCTGTTGCAGCGACCTAAGATTCCTCCTGCTTGACCACTGCAAAGATGACAAGGCCGACGACGACGATCACACGACTAATATCACAGAGATTGGTACTAGTCCCCGTGATCATGGTGCAGAGGAGAAGGGCACGCCCAAACCCACACCAGAGCGGAACATCATGGAGAGGCTCGAGCTATACAGAGTACGACTTGCATCGTTGTCGCCGAAGAGATGATGAGCGTAATGGTCGACCTCGTGGAGTCGAATGTAAAGGGATCAAGCATTGGAGCATAAGTGATTTACGGGAAGTCGCAGTCGCTTAATCTTGTCAAGCTCCTAGTAACAAATGAGCCAATGGATGAAGCAGAATCAAGAACAAATGAGCCAATGGATGAAGCAGATCAAGAATAAAGAAGAAAGATTCCCCAACTCGTCCAAATATGAAAATTTTAAGATACTCATCCTTGACGGTGCGTTGGTTGCAACAAGTAGAATTAATGAAGGTAAAGGTACCAAACAGATATCTAGCATCTCCTTCCCGGTTGTGCTCGGCTGAAGAGCTTATCACGAGAGGATTGTTCGGGAGCCTCGAGGAGCTAGACATCTCGCACAAGAAGTTGAAAACCCTCGACCTCCGCCAAGACCGCAAGCCTCGGGACTCAAAGCGGCTCCTTCTATCAGTCGCGAGAAGCTTCGCGCGACATTGGCCACCCGGTCGCCAGACATATGTGATTTGGAATTGTCAAGATCGACACCACCTCCCGACAAGACCACCGACGGAGCGGAAGAAACCTTGGCTGCTGCTGCTGCGGGATCATCATCAGTACCACATGGCGATCGACTCCAAGTGAAGAAAGAAGAATCCTTTAATAATGTGAGCCAGGAGGAAGGTTGGAGGCTCACATTACCTGTCCAGTCTGCCATAAGCTTGCAAATGTGGGCAGAGTAACAACATAGGGCAAAGAGGTGCAGGATAGATTCCGGAGTGTGTCTGCAGAGGGGACAGAAGCGATGGTTTGGCCACCCCCTGACTTCGAGCCTATCAGATGTCCAGAGCTTGTTTTGGATTGCCAACCAAGCAAAAAATTTCCCTTTTGGAGGGGCTTGGGATTGCCAGATTAAGGCTTTGTAGTTGGTCGCAACGGAACCCAAGAAAAGTAAAGCGTAAGCGGATCTCGAGGAGTAGGTTCCATTCAGGCTAAGCTTCCAAAAGATCTCGTCGGGGGCGCCTTGAGTCAGCTGAATTTGGTTGATTTTGGTCCACAGTCTAACGTATTGATCAAAATGTAGAGCAGAGAACCCTGCGAAGAGATTGATATCCTGTACCCATCGCCCGTTCTGCAAAGCTGAGAAAACGGTCTGATTTTTGCGAACCGATGAAGCAAAGATGCCAGGAGCTATGTCTTTGGGGGCCTCTCCAAAAAGCCACGCTGAAAACTAGAATTTGGCCGTTTTCCCGTCCCCGAGGGTTATCCTTGTTGCTGCAGCGAAAAGGTTCCGGTCCGAGTCATGGACAGGGATTTCCATGCCGACCCAGGGTTTGGAAGGATATTTCCATTCCTGCCAGAGCCAACGTAGTCTAATAGCCGAGGAGAAATGCGGAAGAAAACTTCGCTGCTGATGCTGCTGTAGGATCATCATCAGTACCACATGGAGGTCGACTCCAAGCGAAGAAAGATGAATCATTTAATAAGTGGCGTATTTCTCTGACGGATGCAAGGCTCCTTAGGTCGCTTGAGTCCGTAAAAGGTTATATTGAGAGAGCGCACCCATGTCATGTTGATATCTGTGCTGCAGCTACTGTTGGTGGTAGCATCGTCCAACCGCATACAAGTACTCCTATGGTGGACTCCGAGTACAGAGATGTCTTCAAGGAGGGTGCAGTGCCAGTGACGATGACGACGTGGGACTGCCCCGAGATGCCGATACTGTTAGAGATATATGTATAGTTTGTTATTCCCCATTGTTATGAGGGGTTCTTTGCATATTCACCACATGTACTTTGTGTATATATACCGGCCCATTGGCCTCATATTGAATACAAGCGCTATTCATAACATGGTATCGAGCGCACCTAGGGTTTCCGCCGCCGCTTGTCGCGCCGCCGCCGCCTCGGATCCGACCGAGGTCGCCGCTCGTCGTCATCCTTGACGACTCCTCTCGATCTCGAGTCGGCTCACACGCCGCGCTCTCACGCGTGGGCACACGTGAAGCCGTGCAGCCGCCGCTTCGTGTCGAGGCGCCAAGGCCGCCGCCTGGGTCCTCCTCCTCGGCCGCCGCTCTCCGCAGCGCAGGAAGCGCAGTGCCGCCGGTGTCGAGGCGCCAAGGCCGCCGCCCGTGGGTCCTCCTCCTCGGGCGCGCGCCTCCTCCCGACCCGGACCGCCGCTGCCGCCGCCCTAAGGCCGCCGCCAGGACCTCCTCCTCGGCGGCAGCGCCTCCTCCCGACCCGACCGCTTCGCCGTCGCCGCCCCTAAGGCCACGCCCGTGGGACCTCCTCCTCGCCGCCGCGGCCTCCCGACCGGACCGCCGCCGTCGTCGCTTCGCTGTATCGCCGCCGCCACCATCGAGGAAGGGGGAACCTAGTTCGTCCCCGTGAGTTTTGTGTTGCGACGACTTTGGGTTTTTAGTCGGCCGCCGCCCAAGAAAAGAAAAAGAGAAAAAAAGGCAAAAAACGTTGTTTAACGGGCCCGGCCAACAATACCGTTAGATTTCGTTCCTTGGTCGCCGTGCGCCCAAAGACCGCCACCAATGGGTACTGCTTTCCTCTCGTTCGGTGATCTTCGATGGTGTTAACTACACCGACTTGTGGTCTCACATGCGCATCCATATGCGTGGTCTTCGCTCTCGGGCATCCTCTCTCGGCGATGTCATCTCGCCCGCTTTGCCCTACTCCTCCGACGGAGTTTACGCTGCAGCGCTACCCCCGACAAATTTATTAAGGTCTTTGTTGAGGCCGCCACCTTGCCGATGATGAGGCCGCCTCTACCTACCAAGAGGCTCGATTCCTACAAGGATCGACCGCCGCCTATACTCGAGTGGTACGATGACGACGCCGCCGCCGCTGTCCTCATTGCCGCTGTCCAAATTTCGGTTTTCTTCGAGGTTGTGGGACTCTCCTCGCTTTCGGATGTGGACTCACCTTCGTGCCGCCACGAGCCCTCTGGTGATGCCTTGTACCTATCCGTGGTCCGCCAGAGCACTCTCTTCAGCAGGTGATGCTATCGTTGACGCTTTTACACTCGAGCTCATTGTTCGGGCGCCGCTTGGACACTCTCCGCACTTCTTTGGTTGTCGCTCTTGTCCGTGGCCGCCTTAGCCGCATGTTCTCGACTTGAGTTTCAGCGGTCTACGAGTTCCTTACTCGCTTCGCCCTGAAGTTCGAGCGGCGTGCCCAGCTCCTTGCACGCCACCCTCGTGTCACTCTCCGAGGCTTTTACCGAGATACGCGGAGGAGACTCGCTTGAGTAGTGCCGGTGCGATGCCACTCCTCTCGTGTTTCGCCGCCGCCCACCGCTACACCGCTCGCTTCCACGCCAAAGACACCGCTTCCTCCAATGGCCGCCATAGGCGGTGGTGGCCGCCTCCATCTGGAGGTGGCCGCCCTCATCGCTTCCTACTTCGACAAGGTCGGCCACATTGAGTCTCGGTGCTATAAGAAGAAGCGCATCTTTCACGCCGTTCTTCTACTAGCATCGACATCGGTGCTTCTACATCGACGCTCGCGATCGACTACTTCATCCGCTTCTCATCTTTGGCGTGAGATAGCCAGACTTGACGCCGCTTGCCGCTTGTGTTCTCCTCGACAGTTCTCGCAGTTTCGCCATCGACTCTTCAGTAATCGAGAAACCACCCTCTACGCAATGTACCTCCCCATGGATTCTTGATTCGAGCATCTTTTCATATGACTTCGATGCTTCCACTCATCCTTCATTACACCTCTTGATTCTCCCGTTAGTGTTCTCACCGCCGATGGTACCTCTCTTTCATCTCTCGGTCGAGGATCTCTTAGCAACTCATCCTTTCATGTTCCTTTCATTGTTCATGTTCCTCGCCTTACCATGCAACTTCTTCTTTCTCACTGGGCAGACATCGATCTTGGTTGTCGGGTCATTCTCGACTCGACTCTTGTTGTGTTCAGACCGCCACACGGAGCTCGTTGGTTCTGCCCTCGGCGCTTTGACTCACAAAGACCTCCGGGAGCTTGATCGCTTCATCTTCCTTCCGCCGCCACTGCCGCCGCCAGTCTCTCCGCCTCGCCACTGGCGTCTCCGGCTTTTTCAAAGAATGGCATCACCGTCTTGGCCATATGTGTGGCTCTCGTCTGCTCGTCTTTAGTTCGTCGTGGTCTTCGGGGTCTGTCTCAGAGAAGTGTCTTTAGATTGTCGTGGTGTAAGTTAGGCAAACAAATTTCACTTTCCTTATCCTCATAGTGAATCAAGATCTCAATCATCCATTTGATCTTGTTCATTCAGATGTTTGGGGTCCGGCCCTTCGCTTTGAAAGGGGTCATCGATATTATATCATTTTTATAGATGATTTCTCTCGCCACACTTGGATATATTTCATGTCTTCGTCAGGAGGTCTTGTCTATCTATAAACAGTTTGCTACTATGGTTCGCATACGAGTTCTCCACTCCTATTCGTGTTTTTCAGGTCGACTACTGGGCAGTACCTCTCTCATCACCGCAAGCAGCTTCCTTGCCGAAAGGTGGCACTCTCGCCGCTTTTCTTGTCCCGGTGCCCATGCTCGTAATGGTGTTCTTGAGCGCAAGCATCGTCACCTCTTGAGTCGGCTCGCACTTATGATTGCCGCTCTATTCCACCTCATTTTTGGGCCGAGGTCGTTTCATCGCCACCTATCTCGTCAACATCCAGCCTTTCTTCGCTCTTCGTATGCAATCCCTTTGAGCATCTCTATGGTCTCCTTCCCGACTACTCGCCTTCGTTCGTTGGCTGCGTTTGCTATACGCTTCTTCGCCTCGAGAACGCACTCAAACCGACCGCCACCTGTTGAGTGTGTTTTTCTAGGATACAAATGTCGAGCACAAGGGCTATCGGTCTTTGGGATCCTGTTGGTCGACGGATGCGGATTTCTCGATGTGACTTTCGACGAGTCTCGCCCTTTCTATCCACGCCTGCTCTCCTTCGGCTTCCTCTGTGGAGTCTCTGTCCTTTTTGACCTTTCCAGATACACCTATATCTGTTTTGCCCTTGCCCACCCGTCCCACTGAGTCTCCACATATTCCCACTGTGGCCTCTCCGCCGTTGTCGCCGCCGCTTGCCTCTGTGGCTCCTCAGCTCCCCCACTACACTCGCTCACACTCGCCGACCTCAGATTGAGGATCTTCCAGATGAGTCATCCTCTTCGATGATCCATCTTCCCCGATGGGTCATCTTCCTCGCCACGCCTCCGCGATCGCCGCCGCTTGCCCCGCCCATTTTGCCTTTTTTGCCGGGCGCAGCTACTCGTGAGCTTTGTCTCTTCACGGATGTTGTTATTTCACCCCGAGTGGCAAGATGCCATGGTCAAGAGATTGCTGCCCTTGAGCGCATCGGGTACTTGGGATCTTGTTCCTTTCCATCTCACTCTCGCCCCATCACGTGTAAGTGGGTCTATAAGATTAAGACTCGCTCGATGGTTTCTCTTGAGCGCTATAAAGCGCGCCTTGTTGCCCGTGGCTTCCAGAGAGCATGGTCGTGACTACGACGAGACTTTTGCTCCGTGGCTCACATGACCACCGTCCGCACTCTTCTTTCGGTGGCGCTCGTTCGCCATCGGGTCTGCTTTACGCCTTGATGTCAAGAATGCCTTTCTTAATGGCGAGTTGCGTGAGGAGGTCTACATGCATCCGCCACCTGGGTATTCTGTTCCTGAGGGCATGGTCTGTCGCCTTCGTCGCTCTCTCTATGGCCTTAAGCAAGCCCCTCGTGCTTGGTTTGAGCGCTTCTCCTCTGTGGTCACTGCTGCTGGCTTTTCCGCGAGTGATCATGATCCTGCGCTCTTTGTCCACACTTCGTCTCGTGGTCGGACTCTTCTTCTTCTCAGATGTTGATGATATGATCATTATCGAGATGATTCTCGAGTACATTGCCTTTGTCAAGGCTCATCTTAGTGAGCGTTCCTTATGTCGGATCTTGGTCCTCTTCGTTTACTTCCTTGGGATTGAGGTTTCTTCCACTCCTGATGGTTTCTTTATGTCCCAAGAGAAGTATATTCAGATCTTCTTGATTGCGCCTCTCTCATCGATCAACAGATCGTTGAGACTCCCATGGAGCTCAATGTTCACCTCCGACCCTCGATGGCGAGCCCTTTCGATCCGACTCGCTATCGCCATCTTGTTGGGAGTCTTGTCTACCTTGTTGTTACTCGTCCGGATATCACTTATCCGCTTCACATTCGAGTCGATTCGCCGCTCCCACTCAGTTCACTACATACCACCTTCTTCGAAGTTCTCGCGATACCTTCGTGGGACTATCTCTCGCCGTCTTTTCTTTCCACGCCCACTCATTACAACTTCAGTTTATTCGGATGCTACTTGGGCCGGCGATCCTCCGATCGTCGGTCTATCTCGCCATCTTGTGTTTTTCTTGGTGGTTCTCTCATTGCCTCGAAGACGAAGAAACAGACTACGTTGTCCGCTCGAGTGCAGAGAGGTCGAGTTGCGAGCTATGGCTCTCTTGACAGCAGAGATTACTTGGCTACGGTGGTTACTTGAGGATTTTGGTGTTTTGTCACTACACCGACTCTCTCTTGTCGACAAAGACAAGTGCTATCAAGATTGTTCGTGATCCCGTGAAGCATGAGCTCACCAAGCATATTGGTGTTGATGCTTCCTTCATGAGGTCTTGTGTGCATGATCGTGATTGCTCTTCAAGATGTGCCTTTGGAGCTTCAGATAGCTTAATTTTTCACGAAGGCCTGTGACTCGAGCACAAGACGGCTTCACCTCTCCAAACTCAGCGTTGTTGATCCACCATGAGTTTGAGGGGGGGTGTTAGAGATATATGTATAGTTTGTTATTCCCCATTGTTATGAGGGGTTCTTTGCATATTCACCACATGTACTTTGTGTATATATACCGGCCCATTGGCCTCATATTGAATACAAGCGCTATTCATAACTGATACCTTCGTCAAGCGACGAGAGGACCTGTATCATAGAGTTGATCACGCAGGGGCAGGGCAGCAGCAAACTCTTGGAGGGTGCTCCTCGAAGTGCTAGTACTAGCACTAGCACGAGTGGTTTATTACTACCTGATTTCGTATGTGATGCGGCTACATCGCTGCACGTGTACGACAACTCGTCCATCACCAGTGTCCCTGCACCACCGAAAGGATCAAGGTGGGATCAGCTAGGATGGTGCCGAGTCGAGAGGTGTCCCAAGGTACACACCGTCTTCGCTCTTCCCCTTTATGGGGACTTCTTCCTCTTTTGCTCGTTGAGCACATTCTGGGCATCCCAGCTCCCAACAGCGCGCCACGTCTGGAAATGGCGAAGTACTACCGCACTGTCCCAGCACTCTAGAAGTTCCTTTCAACACCTGCGATTCTTGCACCTGGATTGCTGCCCCAGGCTGATACACGTGCTCCCCTTGCCCATGTACGAGGCCACCTTGCGCAGCTTGGAGACCCTCGAGATTGTGTGCTGTGGCGATCTCATGGAGGTCTTCCCTTTGGACCCTGAGCGCCAAGAGCGGGGAATAGAATTCCCCAGTCTGAGGCGCATCCACCTGAACGAGCTCCCTATGCTGCAGCGCATCTGCGGGCGTAGGATGTCCACGCCCAGCCTCGAGACCGTCAACATCAGGGGCTGCTGGAGCCTCAGCCGCCTGCCCGCCGTTGGCGGCAACACCAAGCCTCCTCTGGTGGACTGCGAGAAGGAGTGGTGGGACAGACTGGAGTGGGACGGCCCGCAGGAGAAGCACCACCCTTCCCTCTACAAGCCGAGACACTCGCACTACTACAAGACCCAGCTGCCCAAGGGATCCATCCTCAGGTGAGGTGAGCCCTCCTGTGAACATATAAAAGCAAGCAATCCTCAAGCGACCTTGGTACTATCTTGCATATATAATTCAACCATCCATCCATTGCGCACTGAGGTTTAATATTTAATTAATCTACCAACGAATTATGCACGATTTGGCTATCATATGATGCGTCTATATGTTACATGCACAGTTACGTTGATCGATCGATACATACGTATATGCCAGCTGCCTAGCTTAGTCATGCATGCAGAAAGATTCATTGATCCATTCCTAGCTCGATACGATGGGATTTATTATTGTCTGTTTCACTGACATATACTGATATAGACGTGCATGCTTCGGTTGGATTCATCCTGCAGGTAATTGCAGTTAGTTCCCTTCAACTATGTATGATGTTCGTGCTGCCTGAGAGGCAACAGCTGCTCTCCTCTGCTTCTCGCGGTCTCACCTGCTGCTGCTTCCCCGGCCTGCTGATGCTGCGAGTTGCGAGTTGCTTTTGTGTCAAGTCCCATTTGCACTGCCATGGTGTGCCGGTGCCGGTGTGTTCGCCTGCCAATTTACTCTGGTTTGGTTTGGTCGACCTTAATTGCTTGATCCATCCCTTCATCAAAGGGTATCGACCGTGTGTGTCAGTGTGTGTCCGAGAGAGAGATAATTATGAAGGGCGCTCAGCTAGCTTCCGCATGAGCATGCTGCTGCTGTGCTCTTTTGTTTGTTTGTCTGTCTGTCTGCGTGTGATTTCTAAACTTTGGACCGATGTAATATTTTTACTCCAGTACTTATGAACGTTGGTGATGATTAATTGTGCGTGTGATTTGTGCAACATCCTTGTTATGCTGGAATGTACTACATGACTAGTTTAGCAGCTTCTCCCTGAAACTGAAGTATTGTCTGAATTCACACATTGAGTTGGCCAGGGAAGAGAAAAGCTTGAACAATCTGATAGCCAAATCTTTGAGCTTGCTCACGCAATCCTGAAACTTTACAAGAGCAACCGATGTACGCTCAAACAATCTAGTTTCAAGAGATTAATTGGCCATGCACACAAGCTTTTTTTTTGTTCGATGACAATTGCCAAGCTAGTAAAATGCATCAACGGAACACGACTGGGGAACTGAACCTTTTATCATATCTCAATATGATGATAACTGTCACCGGTAGAATTATATGTTTTGCTTTGTAGTATATTTCAAGATAATTGGTTCAACCACCTCCTTGTGGCATGATAATTGGTCCTCTTTAGGACCGCTTGCTCAAGCTCTCCCAGCCATCTGCTCTCCCAGACTGGTCTACTGCCGCTCGAACTTCAGCCCCGCCTCTTGACTCAGGCGACCTCAGAGTTGGCAATCTTACAAGAACCTTGGCCTGGGAGACAGCGAGGGGTTCAATATATCGGATGATGCACAGCACCGGCTGCAGCCTTCCCCTTCAGGAATTCAATTGGGACAATTTCGCACCAAAAAAAGGTTATAGTATTCTTCTGGATTCTCAGGCACCAGAAAACTCGAACCAAATCTTTTCTCTTCAAGCTAGGATGGGTATGCAATCATGACTGTCCCTTATGTCCTGGAGTTGAGGAGACTATTGATCACCTCTTCCTTCGATGCCCCTCCACTTGGGGTTTCACGGAATGCATTCTCCCCTCCTACCTGCACAGCATCCATAGAGTCTGGAGTCGTGATGTTAGGCCATCGCCACCTCCCCCTGCTGACCCGCCATTGGACACACACTACTATGTTGTTTTCACTCTGGATTGTTTGGAAGAGATGCAATAGGAAACCTTTGACAACGAGCGCCAGCGCGGGGGAGTTGGGCGCCATTAAGGGGACGGGTAGCATGGACGGAGCCAGGTGGAGGTGACAGGGTAGTTGGGTGTCGAAAATGGTGGGCGGCCGATGAATCTGCAGGCGGAGCGAGTGGAGGTGCACGCTGGCGAACGAGGTTGAAGACAACCTCTGGCAAGAGGGGCCCATACGTCAACGAGAAGATGAGTGCGTGCTAGTGTGGGCTGGCGCTGGCAAGGGGATTTAGGCCGGCTCAGTTTCGGCCCAAAGGTGAGAGGGAAATTCGAAAACACTTTTTGAATTTTCAATTTCTGGATGGTGTTTGCTAGATTTTTGTACTGAGCAAATGGAGTCCAAAATTTACGAAAATTTTTGTGTGGGCTCCTGACCCAGTAAATTGCTTCTGTAAATTTTTCAGGATTTTATATGCTCTGTGATTTTCCCGAAATTCTTACAAGTTGCTACTTGTATGAACTTTTCATTATTTGTTGCATACAAAGGGTTTAAAAGTTGTGCATAAATAATTTTCTATATAGAATAAGCTCAAAATTACTTTCCCATTTATTTTCACTCTCTTTCCAAAAATAGAATTTTTTGGGATGTTACATATATACCATTCACGATCAGTGCAACCAAAAGCAGATAACTGGGGAGTAACTAACAAAGGAGCACAGTTTGGCAAACATCATTGCTACGATAATCTAGCAAAACTTACATAATGACCTGCTTAATTTTCTGATGGCAAGAAGCTGCACCGAAAGAGAAGAAAATTTGTTTACCCAAACTGACGACAACAGCTCTAGAATTAAACATGTGGCAAGTTTTCCCTGTATGAATGAATGGAATGATGTGGTTTCAGAACTGTTAGGTTAATCTTGTTTTGGTATTTAGTTTCTAAGTTTGGGAAGGTGAGTCCGTTTTCAGTTTTTAGACGTTTCCGTTTCTGCTTTGTAATTGTCGGATCCGAGTCGTAGAAATCCTAGTCCGTATACGTAATTGAGTCGGAAATGTGAAAAAGCTATATAATCAGGAGAGTCGAAGCAATGAAGCAACGTAGCAAGCATTGTAATCAGAAGAAGCAATAGGAGTCGAAGAAATAAAAGGAAAAAGGAGGAGCGCTTGGGGCTCCTGAAACACAGCCAGCCAGTTTGATCGTTCGTTTTGGTGTTGTCCATCCGGCGGAAAAGCGGGCCAAGCAGAGACGCTTCAAGCACTAGGGTGAGGCGCTGTGTACCAGGCGAATTTTTTTTAACAAGTGGTATCAGAGCCTATTGATCGTGGTGCTATCTGAAGATCATGGTCAACAAGGCGAAGACCCGGGATGGGCCGGTCTCCCTTCTATATCCTGTCCTGACGACCGACAATTATCCGGTGTGGACTATGAAGATGAAGGTGAACATGCGCGCCTAGGGAGTCTGGGGTGCAGTCGATCCGAAGGCAAAGGACAAGGAGGTGGACGACAAGGTAGACCAGACGGCCTTTTCCATCATCTACCAGGCGGTGCCAGACTCCATGATGCGGCAGCTCATCGACAAGGAGACGGCACATGAGGCGTGGGTGACGCTTCAAAAGATGCACGAGGGAATTGATCGTGTGAAGGAGGTACGGCTCCAGAATTTGCATACCGAGTTCGAGAATCTCCAGATGGGATAAACCGAGTCGGTGGACGAGTTCGCCGGTATGTTGTCTTCATTGTATAATCAGATTGTCTCTCTTGGCGACAAGATGGAGGAATCCGTGGCAGTGAAGAAGTACTGCGCTGCTACGTAAAAGTTTGTACCTGTCGTCACCACGCTCATGTACTCCCTGGATCTGGAGCAAAAGAAGATCGAGGAGATCACCGGTTCCCTCAAGGCGCATGAGGAGCTACTAAAGGGGTATAAATCCCGTAATGAGCAAAGGTATCAGTCCCATAACGAGCAGGCGTTGCTAGTAAAGGGAGATACAAGAAACGATGGCAGACGATTTGGCAGAGGTGGCCGTGAAGACAAGGTTGGGCAAGGCGATGGTGACAGATCCCATGATAAGTCACATATCAAATGTTTCAAATGTGATAAGTATGGTCACTACGCATTGGAGTGCCGCAGCCACATAAACTGCTTCAACTGTGACAAGTATGGGCACTATGCTTCGAATTGTCGAAACAAGAAGAAGAACGAGGAGGTAAACCTCATCCGAAGCTGTGAAGATGAAGACGACGATCCTACCCTGCTTCTCTCCTTATGTGTCAACAAGGCGCTGGTCATGGTGATGTTGAACGAGGAGAACGTACTTCCTAAACTACGCACGGAGGGAGGAAATCACGATCATCTTGATGAGTGGTACTTGGACGAAGGAGCAAGCAATCATATGACGGAGATCGCTCCATGTTCCATGAGCTTGACGAGAAGATTTCGGGAGAAATCAAGTTTGGCAATCGCTCTACGGTACAAATAAAAGGCAAAGGTACAATGTTGTTGCGATGCAAGAACAGTGATCAGAAGATACTGCCTGATATTTACTTTATACCAAGTTTGTGTAACAACATACTCAGTCTCGGGCAGTTGGCAGAACGGGGGTGCAGGGTGGAGCTGCAGAGTGAGTTCTTGCGAGTCTACGACAAGAACAAAGATCTGTTGATGAAGGTAAAAAGATCCCCAAACCGATTGTACAAAATTTCCCTCAAAACTTGTAAATCGGTTTATGTGAAGGACAGTCTAGAGGAGCCAGAGTGGAACTCAGATATCGGCCAAGGACATGGCGGGAACCAGGAGTGGCACGTAGTTGGCGCAGCAGGCGGAGTCTCAGGAGGAGATCCAGACGGTGTGCAGCAAGACGTACAGGACGCTGCAAGGGGCGGTGAGTCCCACGCACATGAAGGCGCGGCATACATGAAGCTGACGCAGGAGGGAGAGGTGGTGTAGCCTCAGCTAAGATGTACGCGGGGAAGTGGACAGACTTGGTCCAAGAGAGAAGAGCGAGAGGCTCAGGTAATGACGAAACCGAGGTGGTCGTGGGAGCGGGTGCTCCAGCCAAGGCGGTCGTAGGAGCAGGTGCTCTAGTCCAGGCGGTCGTAGGAGCAGGTGCTCCAGTTCAGGTGGTCGTGGGAGCAGGTGCTCCAACCCAGGCGGGCGTGCAAGGAAGGACGAGTTCAGTCCAAGTGCAAGACGCGGCAAGCGTTTGTTTGTGCATGGCTCAGGATGGAGCAAGAGCAGGCGGTAGGGCAGTATCGGCCCAGGAAGGAACGGTGCACGGGAGTGCAAGTAAAAGAGAAAAACTTGGAAGTTTAAGACGAAAAGAGAAGATCAGCGTGATCAAGATGAAGAAACAAGATTAAAGGGGTGATTGTTAGGTTAATCTTGTTTTGGTATTTAGTTTCTAAGTTTAGGAAGTTGAGTCCGTTTTCAGTTTTTAGACGTTTCCGTTTCTGCTTTGTAATTGTTGGATCCGAGTCGTAGAAATCCTAGTCCGTATATGTAATTGAGTCGGAAATGTGAAAAAGCTATATAACCAGGAGAGTCGAAGCAATGAAGCAACGTAGCAAGCATTGTAATCAGAAGCAATAGGAGTTAAAGAAATAAAAGGAAAAAGGAGGAGCGCTTGGGGCTCCCGAAACACAGCCAACCAGTTTGATCGTTCGTTTTGGTGTTGTCCATCCGGCGGAAAAGCAGGCCAAGCAGAGACGCTTCAAGCACCGGGGCGAGGCGCTGTGTACCAGGCGAAATTTTTTTAACAAGAACATACATTCGTATTATATTAGAGTCATTCGGTAAGTGAAATAGTTGTATGAAAAGAGGAGTAGCAGAACAAATTGTTCTCTAGAGAGAACATATCACATTTTGCCTTTCCAAGCATACTGCATCATATGCAATGCCTTTCTCTTCAAAAATAAGTCATCAAACTAATATTTCAGGTGAATATGGTGTAATTAAGCAAGCTTTACCAGTTTTTGGATGGCTACCGAACTGCTTCACATTCGCTGCAACCTTAAGGACCTCTGTCGCCTAGTGCCACACCCATTAAACTGCAAGAATTGGTTTGACAGAAACAAAGGACAGAACACAGCTGGTCATCTAAGAGGAATTTTCTTGTATGTTTTAATCCCTCAAGAACAGATAGAGATGCAAAGAAAAGATGGATTACCTGGAGGGCAGAGATGCGAGAGAGCCGTAGAGAAGGCCATCTCCTGATGCCATATACCCACCATGGAGCGAGTGTTAATCAAGGTCAAAGAAGGTCGTAGAGACTCCATTTCCATTTTCAACTGGAAAACCTTCTGCGATAATTGGATAATGAAGAATTATATGGAAACTTGAGTGTGCAATTCGCATTATCTAGGAAAGTTGTAACAACCTCACCTAGATAACCATTTTTTTTTATCTAAGCTATACCTTTGTGTATTATCTATTTACAATCACGGTAAGTTAGTGATTTTTTACTCAATACAATATGAGTGCTATCAATTTGAAGAAAAAAAGTTGATTTTCATAGTTGATATTTTAGCAGGTCTCTCCTTAGTTTATACAAACATCAATGTATATTCAAGATGTTTTTAAGCGAATATTTTGTAGATTAATGATTTTGGGGGCGTTATGATTGCATTTCTAATTAAATTGCTTCCTCTTCTGTGGTCAAAGCCTCATGTGTTGTTCTTCATTTAATGAACTAATACATTAGCAAATTAGTGCCAGTTCTTACCAGAGTACAAAAAACTCATTAATATATATGTTGTGACTTGTGATTACACCATACATTTACTTTTTCACTAACTGAGATATCATTCTACCTTCAAATATTACTAATGCCACTAGATCTACAGGATATATCTCAACTAATAAATTAGCTCTTTTAACTTACTTTTTACCTGAATAATAAGATGAAAACTATTTAGACCATGAAGCATAACTCACTAATTTTGTATGGAACTGATATAAATTTGATTATTTTAACCTTTGTTTCATATAATTCTACAGATACTTACTATTAGCCTTACACTTTAACCTTTTATCAATCTAGGACTAACACTTCCTTAACATAGTGATTAATGAATTCTTTGCAACCGTACATGTCAGCAAATTACGTGTAATAGCTATTAAAGGCAAACTACTACATATCTACCCTAGATATTTGGCTGCATAAACATGCAACATGACCACAGTGCTTTTGGTTGTGTATATATACATGAATCCAAAAGAAGCAGCCATCTTACTTTCCAACAGGGAAAAAAAACCGTCCGGTTACTGCCAGTAACCGGTCTTACATGGCGTGAGCTAACCATACCATTCATTGATTTAACACATCAGAGTTTACATAGACCACATCGGGTCAAGTTTCACAATAAGGGCCGAACAGGCCAAAGATTACATTGCAAAAGTCGCGAAAGTGATAACGGAAGCAAAAGGGTGAGAACACATCTCTCCACAGGCAAGCAACTGGGGAAACACGTGTGCGTCTGATAATATAGGATGCACGCAAGCACCAACGAAGTCAGCTGGACTGAGGTGAGATCTAGACTTCTGGATCCTCGTGGTAGTCCTAATGTCCATAATTTCCTACTTCTGAGGGTTTTAGGGAAAAGAGCGAGAATGAGCACAACTTCCGTGCTCACGAGCCAACACACAAGATGCAATAATAATACATGCAAGGCTTAACAAGGATGGCTCGGGTTCTTTTATTTGCTAAAGTAATGTTTTCAATTGTCATAATTACAAAGTCCTATCATTTAGCATTTTTAACCAAATTGCATTTTATTAAAGAGAGTAATGGTGCAATATTAAATAACAGCAGAGGTTCCCTCCATCGGAAACTCTACCTATGCTTCTTTTGATTGGAGCTACCTCCATTTATTAACACCATTGAGCTCAACGGCTCAGGAAAAATCCTATCTCAGGGCTAGATGAGCCCACCACATTTTTCATACCACACACAAAGGTTTTTGAAATAGAACTAGCTCTAGTTAAGTTCCCATGTCCGCCTTTGACTGTAGGCACGGCTGTTTAAACAGTTTAGACTCTGCAGAGGTTGTACACTGTACCCACAAGAGATAGTCATACTCGTTACCCCACACGATTCCTTAGTCATGTAGTTGAGTGACCGTCACAGTAACCTTTCAAACTACCTCGCCTCTTCCTTCATCTCACCCATATGGGGTTACGCCCATACGTTGTGCGGGATGTCTACTCAGCGATCTGGAGTAGTTGGACTACCCCACAGCGACTGGTAACTTCACCTTATTTTGGTGTTCCTTTCAAGCTAGACGTGTCACACTCTTACACGTAGGGATGCAAGTGGACATGGGCTGCCCGCCAGCCCACGTAGCCCATCTCCAAAAAAAATGATTCGCGAACACCCACGGCAGATCCGGAGAAAGAAGCGATCAGCTTGCGGACGTCGCTCCGTGTCCGCGTAGCCGCTTTGCATCACGCCGATCTGCAAGACGGGCGGCGGATCCAACCGGCATGGCGAGAGGCGACGGGAGGCGGATCCGCGGGTCTCTTGGTGCCGATGGTATGGCGGAGGTGGGGCTCTCTGCAGCGGCGGGAAGAGTCATGGCGGTTGGCGGCGATGAGCAATGACATCTGTGGCGACAATGAGGTCCGCGACCGTGAGGAGCAGCCACTATCCAAGAAGTTTGCATCCTCCCTTCCTCTTGCGGTTCTTGATTCATCATTTGCTAGTTTTTGTTGTGTGTGCGATTCGATTTGTTGTTGCGTGTGCTTGCTCGCCGCAGATCTAGAAAATGACCCAGGGAGGAGAGGAAGAGGGTGGAGGAAGATAGCTGACCCAGGGAGATGAAGACGAACAAGGTGAGTGTGCCTGCTTTGCATACATTTTTTTGGAAAGAAAGGGGGAATTGAAATCCTCGGCCAGAATTCGCTGCAATTGTGTTTTGTAGTATTTCACTGACTGACTAGCTATGTCCTCCTCAACAGTCGACACATGATGGAGTTTTGGTGTCTCTTTTATGTTTCTGTAATTGTGTTTGTTGTTCTTGGCAAATGGAGCCAAAGTTCTTATTTTAGTGAAAGGCACTAGCCTCCTTGTACTCACATCTGAAGATAGATTTCTGGTGCAGACTTTGTTCAATTACGTACATGAACTTTGTTAGTCCAAAGCTATAGCTGTTCGCAAAAATGACAGTGAATTAACTGAGTTTTCTTGAATCTTCAAGAAAAGCTTGGTCAACTGGTTAGTTTGATTCCACTGTTAGCATCTAACTGAACTTGATTGGTGTGTTAGTTACAACATTTTCCATCTCATGACATGAGCAAAATTAGCAGATGAGGAGAAGCAGGACAAGGGCATCTATAGTGCCCCTGAATAATTTTCTGTTTCTAGATAGATGAGTAATTTTCTCTCAGGAGTAAATTGCATCATCCATCCATGCATGCATATATCACTATGATTTTCTCCCACCAAACTGGCTACTCCAGTCTTTGTGTGCTAATTACTAGTCGAGGAACATGTTTGTGAACACATGGATTAGCTAGTACAAGTGTATAATTTATTGGAAAAAGTTATAATGTTTTGGTTTGATTTCATAAATTTCTGACAGTACCCAAAGATATGATACTAACTGCAAACCAAGCCCCCGGTTTTAGATTCTGGACTTTCTGGTCTCTCTGATGGACCTTATATTCATCAGCGCCATATGCACTATAGCCATTTTGCTGAATATGTAATGCTGGAACTCTGCCACAGCATGATACCAGAATAATTAGTACCTGGCTATGGATCACTAAGTTTAATCCACTTGTTCTCTTTATTTTCTAGAGAGGATGTTCACCGTCAGCTACTATACGGAGTTTACAAATTCGGTCTCCAGTTGCGGCATTGGTGAGGTCGCCAGGGATAAACTTCCTAATACAAATGGTTTTCTGACTGCTGCTGCTCTGAAAAACTGGAATACTACAAGTTTCACACCTTGTACTAGATTAATTTCTCTCTTCTAGCATTGCATCGTAATGCCATCATGCTCATTAGGAGCTACGTGCGTACAAGCCACGTGCACCGGTTTGTTTCACTCACCAATGACCAATTGTTTATTTGCTTCGTTTTCTGGGACTAGTCAGCTTCTCCGATCGGGATCTGGCCACGAATGTCAGTGGTATGCTCTACTATTTATGAATTATAGAATAAGTGTTATTATATTCGTTGGAAGAATTATTATTTATAAAGATTAGCAATTATGTGACTTGTTGGTGCTTCTGATTGGTTTCTAGACTTCTAGTTTGTATAACTTGAGGTAGTTGCTTATAATTGGACTCTTGACTACAGCTCAGGTGGATTCATTTTCTGTTCCTAGGGTTTAGTGGCAGATCTTATTTGAAGACTCAACTCATAAATGACTGTTTACATTAGTTATCTGAGTTTTATTCTCATTGTAAATCAGGACTGTCAGGTTTCTGGGTGTACAACCAAGAGTATACAAATATTGGCTTGTTGTCCGGTCTAACAACTGGAGGTACAATGGTTCCTTGAAGCGGCTTCCTGCAGATTGTTGGTCCTCAATGAAGCCCCAAATAATACATGTTGATCTTCATGCATATTGTATACTTGCCATTAAAGATGATGCTTACACTCATATGGATCAATTGTTAATGCTTTCAGTAGAGATGTCCGCTGGATCTTATTTACATTTAAGCAAGACAAGCATTTTGTATATTGTAGAATTCAGCTCTTTCTGATTTGAATTTCAGAGAACGTATGCACCAAGGGCTTCTGTTTCTGGATTTTGATGAGAATATTTTTGTTGCTGTTGCAGACTTGCAGTACATGTTTGGTGTGTGTCATACACTCATACTCAGTACTACTGCGAACATAGTACACGTCAAATGAAGAATATTAGGCTGCCTGACTCTTCTTGTGCTAGCCATTCTGAATAAGCGGCTGTCCGCGAAACCCACTTAAATCCTCCAGCCTGCTAAACGTCTATCGCAACACCCACATAATGAAATGCGTCTGGAGCGGACAAGTGCATGCTGACCGCCGGACAGCCCACTTACACGCCTACTTACACGTTCCTGTTATCCATCCAGCGAGATGACATTCAGGATTTAATAGATTTACTAAGCCAAGTTGCACTTTGCAGACTTATGGTTATACTTGTTTTACACAGGAAGCCATGATAAGATTAAGTCCTTAGGGTTGTCTGGGCGGTTTATTTCATATACCAAAATTCCTTGGGCTGCATTAGCACCCATCAACATACCATCCATCATACCATCCGCCCAGACAGTAACAACAAGTTATTAGGGTTTTTGAGAAGTAAAATATATCAACTCAACCATCTCAGTCATTTACCCACAACGACTTCCCAAAACCACTTTCATGTTTAAAAGATGATGATTGGGGTATTTAATACCCCAATACTTAAACAAGACTAGCATGTTGCTTAAGTACAACCTATAACTAGTATTTACCATATAGTTACTAAGGTGACATGGAATAATGGATTCAATTATCAAAGGATGGCATAATAATTAATTAATCATCAAATGAGTATTTAACTACCTTAAGCTTTAACATACATTTGATTAAAGAATTAAAGCATGCAATTTTGGTAATTTAAATGAATATAATTTACATAAAATGTAGTATCAATATGATCAAAGTATTGAATCACCTAGATTAAAGGTAAAAGAGTCTTGACAATCTTGTGCTTGATTGAAGTGGAGATCCTCCGCGCCTTCGAATCCTATTCGGACGAATGTACCGGAAAAAGGCATAAACAAGCAAAGAGAGCAAATCAATACAAAAGGAATAACAAATGAATTCCAAATTAAACAAGACCTTTGCCATTAGCAAGATCTTGAATTCACAAAATTTTAGAAACAAATTTCATAATTTTTGGAGCTACGACGGAGGAGAACGGAGCTTCCAAAGTTGAGCTTTTGAATTAAATCAAAAGAAAAAGGGAGAGAGTGTTTCATTGACAGGTGGGGCCTGTTGCGCAGTATTTCGGTCCATGCCACAGTGCATGAGCCGGGTTCATGCGCATCAGTCTAGGGGCGTTTACTGTGGCTGGGCCCACTTGGAAGAGAGAGGGAGAGGGGCTTAAAGCCATTGACAGGTGGGGCCCTGAGCAAAAACAACCAAATCCCCATTTGATTTCATTCATTCATAGAGAAGGGGAGCAGAGGGAGCCGCTCGGGCAGTACTGGGCGGTGGCGGCGCCGGCGAGGTGGGCGGCGGGGTGGCCGGTGAGTGGGCGAAACGGGGTCCCGTGAGGGTGGGGACCCTACTAGAGGCGGCAAAGACCGGAAAGGGGCGGAAACGCAATGGCGAGGCAAGGAGGCAAGCAGAGGCCGTGGAGCTTGAGGCGCACTGCGGTGTTGCGGCCGCCTGACAATGAGGGTAGAAGCGCATGGCTGCGCGCGACTACGAGGAAGGTGTGGAGCCGGGCGGGGAGGTCCGAGGCGGTCCGGCGGCGGCGGCCGGCAACAGGGGAGAAGGGGCCACGGTGGCGGCTTGTCTCGGTGGCGGGGAAGGGGCATGGAGGCGGGGGATGGCATCCACGGCGCCGAGGGCTTCTCATGACGGGTTCGGCCGGGCGAGGTGCTCACCGGAGCGGTGGTGCGGCGACGAGGTGGCACAGCCGAAATGGGAGCTCCAGGTGTTCTTCGGTCTCACGCACGGGGAGGAGGGAGATGAGGTGGGGAAGGCAAGGGGGCTCTTATAGCTTGCCAAGGAGGCAAGGGAGCCGTTGGAGGGCTCAGTGCGCGCGCGGAGTACCAAGGCGACATGGGCGGCTCTGCAAGCTCAGGCGCAGCAAAGACTTGGGCGACCCGGGGCAAAGCTACGGGGCGAGAGGCAGGTGGGCGCGGCAGGGAGATGATGAAGGGGGGGTGGCGACTTACACGGCCTGCTGACGCGGGGCGCGGACCGGGCGGCGAGGACGGCATGGCGTCACAGCCACTACGGCTTGATGCGACAAGGCGAGGGGAGGGCGCCGGGGTCGCGATTGGTAGTGTAGCAGGCACAGCACACGGGTGGGCAGAGGAGCGGCGTGGGCTCTCGGCATGGCGCGGGCGTGACGACCGAGTGGGGCAGGGGTGTGGGTGCTGCCAGGGGGGGCTCGTGGCTGGCGACCGGCTCAAGGAAGAAGAAAAGGGGGCAAGCAGCCGGGCTAGGAGGAGATGGGCCAAAGGAGAAAGGGGTCATGGGTGGTGGCTTGGGCCAAGGAGATGGGTCGGCACCAAGAGGGACACGGCCTGAACCCAAGAAGGGAGGAGGGCAAAAGAGAGAAGGGCCCAAAATCCGAAAAGAGAAATTCAAACTTGAAATTTGAATTCGGGATTTGTAAGGAGGTTTGAAACACAAACCCGAGCTTGGCTAGAAGCTAGAAGTTTTGAAAATATTTGATAATTTGACATACGGCTTGAAATCCAAGAACCAAATATAATTACTATTCCCGAACCGAAAACGGGACGTTACAATAATGAACATTCTAGAAAGAATTTGACTTGGATCAAGAATTACCAGGACATTAGATTATACAAAGCTAGTTTTAGTAGATAAAAATCAACATCAAAATATAAAAAAGGCATGGTTGGATACCACACTTCCAAGTGATCCAGATGCCAGACAAAACGAAGTAATCAAAACCTGAGATGCTAGACAAAACGAAGTAATCAAAACCTGTTGGACTACTGCATATGCAGAAGGAGCACATAGTAAGAGTATACCTTGATCAAACGAATATCCTTGGGCTTCTTGTTCTTTGAGGAGGCGGATTTGGCCAAGGAGGGGGCGCATGAGGGGCAGAACTAGCTGCCGACGGGGACGCGTGGGAGAATGGGACAGAGGCAGAAGATGTGGAGGTACTACAACACAACATCCATGTAGAGACATCCAATCTATAGGCTAGAGACATGTTATTTCATCTCTAGAGGACCATAGAGCCGTTTTTATAAAGCGTGCTTGGAGCGCCTCCCTACGGACCATGTCAAGAACCGTAGAGACGCTTGTAAAACATATGTATAGGATATAAGACGCTTTACAGAGACGTTAGAATTCATATCTATGTCTGTAGATACGTTTTTGTACATACACTTACATAACGTCTTTACTGATATAGTCACATTCGATTTGTGTGCCAACAAACATAGAGACGCTTTTATTTCGAATTTAATTGGATTACTTCGAATTTGATTTCTTGCATTTTGCTACAAACAGAAACATATATCATCATATGAAGACATTATTCCACCTCATCCAAAAAAAAACTAGAAAACAGTAGAGCACATGTCGTCACATGGAAGCATCATATTCTCACAATCAGCAAACCAAGAAAACGGTAGAGCATACATGCACTTCATAGCAGCAACAAATATTTGAATTTACAGTAAGTGGAGTTTACAATTGAATCAAACATCCATATAAAAAAGGTGTATATACATCAGGAAAAGGTCCTATGGATTAACACAATTTTTTTTTAAAATAGTTGGAATCTATCTATAAGCTTTGTCCAAGGAGAAACTAATACATTAGCTCCTCTATCTCTATTGCATAGTAGTATAACTAATAGTCACACGGTCGGATCATCATAGTTCTAAGGATGAATGCAGCTTAGACCGACTTTCCTTTACTCGCTATTAGGATTAGTTTCTTAATAAAGGCAGCCATGCGGTCACTGGCACTGGAACGGCAGGCCAGCGGCAACCTCGTCTCTGCATCTGGCGGCCTCGGCAGGATCCCCGGGGTGAAGTTCTGCGCTGATGCACGCCGGGTGGTAGAAGCGCCCATAGGTTTCGTGTCTACAGCAGAACACCTGAAGACAACAAAACTTTTCAGGCAGCGTTGCAGCTACATCACCGTGACTGAAAATGATAAAGAAGAGATCACTATAAATAGAAACCAAACAACTAATGGGTATCTGGCCATCTGGGTGAGGGAGTTTATTTGCGAATTTTTAGGATTAAATTCAAATCCTAAGAATTCGAATCACAACACACCTATCCATTAATTCAAATCCTAAGAATTCGAATCCCAACCCGCCTATCCATACATGCCCTTAGTCCATCGAAATTTATAACTGTGTAATAGAAACAAGGAAACCAAACAAAAAGATCGATTTGTATAATAATAATGTTTCTTTCACAAACTAGTAAACAAAAAGATCGATTTGTATAATAATAATGTTTCTTTCACAAACTAGTAAACAAAGGAGAATGAAGAGTAGAAGGACTAGTAAACTAAATTAGAAGGAGGTGGAGGTGCGCACGGAGTAGAGTAGAAGAGCAGGGGTGGAGGCAAGGGCGCAAAGGAGAAGGAAGTGCATGTGGCATCGCAGGTGATGTTGGGAGAGGAGTAGGGAGAGCACGATGCGAGAAGATAGTTTATCGATAACGTGGCACATATATCAGTAGAGAGAGACAGGGGTAGGAGGGTGGGGAGGACGGACGACAACCAACTCCAATTTTTAAGTAGTAGAGATTTCGTAAGTCTCTGTGCTATGTATGTCGGTTTTACCATAGAACTATAAACATTCACTCGTTGGTAGTACATACCAAAACATGGCTTCCTGTTTGGGGTTAGAGTCAAAACTGTGGGGCATTGGCTCACATGATTGGAGTAAATTTATGAGATTTAGATGTACATTCTTACGTACAAGCTTGATTCAACATCTACAGATAGGACTTAACATATGTCACTCAAGTATGATTTACTTGATATACAGGATTTGTTATGTTTTTTGTCTGTATATTCTTGCTGTATGGTTTGCATGACCCATGTGTATATGACCCAGTACAGATAAAATTCACTTCAAGCTCTTTTTTTGCACCCTTAATCACGTCCTTTCTGTCAATAGCTACTCAATCTGCTATTTATTATAGATTATTATCAAAACTCCTGTTCTGAGACATAATATATATGTTCTAAACTTGAAAAACCAATATGCATAAGTTAATTATCCTTCATCTAAAAATCACATATAAAATTCACATCAGATCAACAAGCCACAAAGAGTCTTATCATGAACCAAATGTGAATATAATCTAACTGTCCACAGAAGATCCTTATAGTAACATATGCATGTATGTACATATCTATCCACAAAAGATCCCACCAACTTATGAGGCGAAAAGGTAGATGGCAAACTTACCATTACCACCAAGTTCTTATTTTATAATAGTAAAGATATATGACGGTGCATTGCAGTAGTGTGTAATTATTAAATGAGTCTCACTGTATTTCACCTGAACTAATCTCACAGGACTATGCAAACTGCGGTGGGCATCTTTGGTGGTGAAAACTATACTGATGGAGTAGGTGCACCACCATTAATGGTGGAAAATGCTGGACATAGTGGACGTCTGGCAATTTCAAGTTTGAACTGCCCACCATTCCTTGCAGTTTAGGCCTGCAGGGAGCGCTTGGTATTTACTTATCCTAAAAAACACATTAAAAATCATTTGGTTACGAAATTCTTATTGTACATATCTTGCTAAATAATGATATCATCATTTAGTGCCTCATTTACCTTGGTTTGTGTTAACTAAAATAGACTATTTTGGCAGTTGATTGGATAACTTATTCAGCATACTACTCCCTCCATTCAGAAATATACGACGTTTTAGAAAACGTGCAGTCAAACTTCCTTAACTTTGGTCATGTGAAAAATATCATTAAATTAGTCATGAAAAATATTTTCATAATATAATAATTTTCTATTATTTTTTGAACATATTCATATGAAAAGTAATGGCCAAAGTTGCATGTTAGAGACCGTGTCGATGTCCAGCACATCATATATTCTTGAACAAAGGGTGTATATTCTAAGTAGAATATCCTTGTTTGTGAAATTGGATGCTTTGGTTTGCCTCTGTGGTTCTCTCACATCAGTAATGTCTTAATGAATTCGTTTGATAAACATTCTTAATATTTCAATTTTATTTTATTTTAAAATGCAGGGTGTTCATCCCTGTGACAAGAGGAGGAGCATAACAGAATATCGGACTCTCTTTCCTGCCATTAACTTTTCCTTGGCAAGGACCGAGTGTTGCTAATTCATGAGTCAATTCATGGAACCTCTCCGTTGATAACAGCGTTGCAATTGTGTGTGATAACATATATGTGCTGGCTTTCATTACAGACAGAGAATGATGAAGATGTTCTTTGGGAACCTCATGTCAGAGAAGCAAATGAGTCTGTTGCAGCTAGGGGCATGAAGTTCATTGACTGGTAATTTTCTTTTCTAAGATCGATTAGTTCCTTTTAATTAATGTCTTGAAACTGGTGATGCCCACAAGGACCTAAAACTGACCATATGTCTTACTTTATTTACATCAACATTTGTTCGACATTTTAGTGAAAATCTAGAGAAAAAACTAGAACTGATCGTGAAGGATTGTGCACAAAATGGAAGTTTCTGCATTGGATATATCCTCTACTTTCCCTACACCTCATACGATCGCTTTGAATGCTTGTTTCTCATATACCAGTGAATTGTCACAGAGTGGAGTGACTTACTTGATGGAGGGAAACAAAAGCACTAATTATCGACATTTTATTATTCTTTGCCATCTCTTCCACATCAAGCTCTACTGCCAAAACCGGTGAATCCTGGTTCATGGCCATACGACTGTTGCAGAAACAGCACAACAAACATTCAGTTCATGCCCAAGTGTGGTATGAGATTTGAGGGGGCGCTGAACTGAACGAAGGAATTAAGGATCCTACCTGTTCTTCACTGGACTGTGATCAACAGCTGTTCTTAAAGAGTATATCACTCTGCCAAGGATATCAGTCATAGGGACAGGTCCAAACTGTTGGAAATATAGACAATAATTTAATTCCAGATTTTATTATGATGCAAAGATCACATAAAACTAGAGATGCATAAAGCGATACTAACAGCAGACAATTCACTGTACTTCTAAATACAATAATAGAATTATAACAGAATATTTTGGTAGCACAACCAACTTACAGTAAGACTTGATAAAGAACGAAGCGTAGCAGACTCAAAGCGATCTGAGAATGTAGATGATGTAAGCGCGAGCGGTCAGCAGAATCGCTGCCCAGAAACCTTATTGCCGCCCCGTGCAGGTGAACTCTGTGACAATGGTTCGAAGATACCCGCTCATCCTCCTTCTCGGTGCATACCGAGGAGAAGGGACGGCTTGGTTCGATAGCACAACCCTCCAGCACAGTAGAACAGAGAGGAAGAAGAAGGAAAAATGGAAGTCAGTCAATCGTCATAGGTCTAGACGTCTTATATCTTTTAAAGGTCGAGACAATCACTCTTTAGTAACTGCATAATAAAGCACGTATTAAACCACTGGTAACTGCTAATTCAAAACTAATTAATGGTAGTTAAGCAGTGTTTATTAGATCCTGATTACACACTGGTCTACAGCTTCGACCAGTGTATTTCGACCACACTGGTCTATGGATCCGACCACTATTTTTCGACCACTGTGTTTCGACCACTTTATTTCGACCACACTAGTCTATGGCTTCGACCACATTATTTCGACCACTGTGTTTCGACCACAGTGTTTTGACCACATTAGTCTATGGCTTCGGCCATTGTGTTTCGACCACAATGTTTCGACCATATTATTTCGACCACTGTGTTTTCAACCACAGTGGTCTATGGCTTCGACCACATTATTTCGATCAGTTTATAAGGAGAGAGCGAAATGCACGGTTAGCAAAAGAAAAGTGGACTAGGATCACGACACGTTCACGGTGTATCACTTTAGCTATAGTCCTCCTCATATCACCCCATGCCAAGTGTCACATGTTTCAAGGAGTGACAAGGACTCCACCTTATAAATTGCACTCCCATCCTTGGCCAAGCAATATGGGACTAAAACCATGCAAGCTTTGGAATTTCAAGAATGAATGGGCCTTTACACATATGGGCCCAATTCTAACAATCCTCCACCAATTCCAAGGAAAACAACAAAAAAGATGATAAAGACTATTGTGTTGAATTGTTGTTAATATATCAGTCTTTCTGTGTAAGTCTCGTACGGGTTGAACGTGCACCTAGAATAATAAGATTCATTTTCGCACAGCTGATGAATGGACAGCTGTTCATGATTAGATTTCACTTGAAATCTCAACTTATACTACGCTGTCAAAGGACCACACCTAAACGGAGCATTATTTGGTCATGCTCCCTTATCTGCTCATAAGCTTTCTAGAGAATGCCCTATTCTCGTGAACTGCGACCTCACAGTTAAGCTCAAGTAGGTGTAGGATCAAGGATAACCGACTAGAGGGGGTGAATAGGAGGTTTTTAAACTTTTTAACAATTTAACAATTTAAGCCAATTAATAACTTAGTCTAAACAAGTTACACTTCTAGCTGAGCAATTCAATCACAATAAACAAGCTAGAGATATAAATGCGGAAATGTAAAGACTAGAAATAACCACAATGACACAACGATGTTTTTCCCGTGGTATCGAAGACTTGCTAGTCTTCACTAGTTCACGTTGAGGAAGCTTGACACCTCAAGCCGGCTCCACGAATTAAGCCTTCCCTCGATCACTATGGTTGTTCTTCCTCCACTCCGGAGATGGTGAACACTGAACCACTCACAAGCTTGCACCAGGCCTCTTCACAATCTTCTTGAAGAGATCACCGTGCTCCACCGCCAAGCCGTCTAGGAGTGCAGTAACACTCCAAGAGTAATAGATCAACGGCCTTCACTTGACGGTACTCAAGTGCAAATGGATCAACTAGGAGTATGAATGCACTTGAATGAATCTCAACAAACTCACAATGAATGCACAAGAAGTTTTGAGTGTTGAGTCGATGCTCAAGGCTCTCAAGACTCTATAGATGTTAAATGGACACTAGCACTTAGTCCATGAGCAGTTGGGAGGGTATTTATAACCCCCACCAACAATTATGACCGTTGGGGACCAAACCCCCAACTCTCAGCGAAAATCAGAACGACCGCAGGCCAAGGAGCGGTACGACCGCCCTAAGGTCAATGCACAGTTAACGGCTAGAACAGTTACTAAAAATACTCGATATAGCCGTTGGAAATCCCAGTGGGAACGACCGCCAACTAAAGTGCGGTACATCCGCATCGCCCGGTCGTACCACATTTACGAGCGGTACAACCGATCTTAGGGTTTCACAAATCACTGAAATTTGCAAGCGTTCTGGAAATATCAAACCGACATATAAAAATCGATACAATCGCAGCACGGTTAGACCGTTTCTAAGACGCGGTATGACTGATTTCCAAAACGAGTTTTTGAGCCAAAATGCACTGGTACTGTTTTTATTGAACCGCCTCATAAATTCGGTACAACCGCAAATCGGTACAACCGATTCTCACGAGCGGTACAACCGATAGTCAAGAGCGACTCTGAGGCAAAATGCATCACTTCTGGTTTTCTTGAACCGCCAACTAAAAAACGGAATGACCGCAATGCGGTAGTACCACTCAAAGAGCCGGTCGTACCGCACTTGTGCTCAAATGGCTTTTCCCTTCAAAATACGGTACTACCGCCAAGTAAGGTCTGGTCATACCGCACAAAGCGGTACAACCGCAATTATAACTGCGGTACTACCGATTTTGGACAGAAGCACTTAAAGCTTTCAAATTCAATTTTAAGTTCAAATTCAAATGCATGCATGATCCTAAATTGATCCATATGGCACAAGAACATGCTATCAAGCTACTAGCCATGATCCCTAATAGTACGGTATTTATCCTATAATCCGGTCTTCCAACCAAACACCTAAAACCGGTAAAATAGAAAAAGGAACCTAGACTACTTGTACCTTGTCTTTAAGCCTTGTAGATTTTCATATTATCCTTTAGCATGCATCTTTGCGTCAATAAGTTCACCAATGGGACTTAACCTTGTAAATACTCAATAAACACGTTGATCCCATATTCACATATTATCATTAATTACCAAAACAATTTTTAGGGGCCTAGATGCTTTCAGTAGGTGTATTCATTTTAGGTATCCTATAGGCTAATACATTTTTTTCCTCATTGGACACTAGAATACATGAAGGCTTTAAGCCACCCTTCTATACAGTTGAGAGTACTTTGTCTATTAGGACATGAGTATATATATTATTAAAATGTACTCTCTTGTTCAAACATCAACTTGTTTTTCCCATTACCGAAGTCACGGGATCTTCGATCAAGAAGGTATGGATTACTGTTGAGTTGTAACTCCAATATGCCTCATTCCCATGTCCATAGACGCAACAGAAATCGCCTTCTGTGCTAGCCCCTTTGTGAAAGGGTCTGCCAGATTTTTCTCAGTGCGTATATCATGCACAATAATCACTCCGGAGTTCCTCAGTTTTCTGACAGATTTAAGTCTACGCTTCACGTGTCTGGAGGACTTCATGTTATCCTTAGTACTTGTAACCTTAATCAACATTGTTTGCTTATCACAGTACATTAGGATTGCCGATATTAGTTTCTCAACCAGTGGCAAGTTCAATAGAAGCTCTCTAAGCCATTCAGCCTCAACAGTGGCTGTGTCTAGTGCTACAAGTTCTGCTTCCATAGTTGACCTCGTCAATATATGGTCTGTTTACATGACGTCCATGAAACTACAGCACCTGCTAGGGTAAAAACATAACCACTTGTAGATTTGATCTCATTTGCATCAGAGATTCAATTTGAATCACTATATCCTTCTAATATAGATGGATACCTAGTATAGTGAATTCCATATGAGGTTGTGCCTCTCAAGTAGCTTAACACTCTCTCAAGTGCCTCTCAGTGACCATCTCCTAAGTTAGAAATAAACCGACTTAATTTGCTCACAGCAAATGATATGTCAGGTCTTGTGGCACCAGATAGATACATAAGGGACCCAATAATTTGTGAATATCTCAATTGATCTTTGCCTAATCCCTGATTTTTTTCGAAGGTTAACACTAGCATCATAAGGAGTTAGGGAAATCTTGTCGTTCTCAAAACCGAACCGACTCAATATTTTCTCAGCATAATGGGATTAGTTCAATGTGATCCCATCCTCATATTTGATCAATTTAATATTGAGAATAACATCTGCCTCTCCTAGGTCTTTCATATCAAAGCATCTAGACAAGAAAGATTTGACCTCGTCAATAACAACAGTGTTTGTCCCGAAGATAAGTATGTCATCGACATACAAACACTGATGCGGCCATGACTACTAAACCTGTCCGTGAGGTGCATGCGTGCGTGCCGAGTCCCGCGGCGCACGGGCTGCCGTGCATGTGCATGGTTGCACTCGAACCAGGAGGAAATCAAGACCATGAACCAGAAATCAATTCGGTTGTTGGGATGTCTTCATGCGTCAATACGAGTGCTGTCCAAAAAGTAAAATGTTATTTGGATAAGTTTTCTGCGTGGCTACATAAACCGGATGAAATAATGAAGCATGCTGTGTTTGAGCTGTGCATGGAGTCAGCATGCATGGAGTCGGCATGTGCATGTGCATGTGCACGTACACATGTATGTGTCTTTGATCCAGGAGGCCAAGTAGTGCAAGTCCATACATATGCATACATGAGCACTACGCGGGATCAAGGAGAGATCGAATTGATGAGTTCAGCTGTTTGCACACATGAAGTTTGGAAATCGGAAGCCAGAAAGGAGTCCTACTGTGATACGTTGGCTGGAGATTCTGTTGGAGATAATCGGCAAGAAATCCGAAGCAAACAACTGACTTGGAAATTTTGTCGTGTGAATTTTGCCAGTTCCAACGCGTCCCCGTTTCTTTCTGTGCGTTCTTTCCTTTCTTTACATGCATTAGGGGGGGCCCACCTTTGCATGTAAAGTGTGCTGCACGTTCTTGCCTTTCATTATGTGCTCTTGGATGGGGCCCACCTTGCATGTGACGTGAAGATTGAGCTCTAGCTAGTTGTTTTCCCTGTGAACACATATGTTATTAGTGGTTCACATATCACGTAGTGCATGCATCTGTGAAGGAAGGCTCTTGGATGGGGCCCACCTTCGTGCAAGACGTGTGCTACACCAACTCAGATGGAAGGGTCCGAATGAGTATTCTAAACGTGTGCTTATAAACACGTATATGTGATAGCTTGGTTTGAGAGAGATGGTATCCAAATAAGGATTATAGATAAGAGTTAGTTTCTGTTTATGAGATAGAGTTCTGTGCGTGAATCAGGCCAGCTATAAAGCCAGTGGCCTTCGGCCATGTAGGGAGTCAAGTTTTGAGTTATGAATTAAAACACGTGTGCGTGTTGGCCTTCGGCCGTTAGGGTTCATCCCTGTTTTATGTGTGTTCTTGTGAATTGCAATCTCGGATTTCATCTTGGTGAGAGCACTACTACAGAATAGACCTTTGATCCCGGGTCTAAAGGGCCTCTAGTCCCGGTTATAGAGCCGGGACTAGGAAATCGGGACTAAATGTCTCACCTTTAGTCCCGGGTCCCAGGCCCGGGACTAAAGGCCGACCTTTAGTCCCGGTTGGTAATACCAACCGGGACTAAAAGGTCCGCTGGGCTGGGCCACGGGGCTGCCCTTTTAATCCCGGTTGGTATTACCAACCGGGACTAAAGGTGTTTTTTTTTCTTTTTTGTTTCCATTTCAATTCATTATTGATTTTGGTTTTACAATTACATTAGGTTTTCAAATCGTATTCTTATTTGCTAATATATGTATCGCCCACATATAATTTAGTTTGGAACATTATTACACACAAATAAAGTATGAAACTATATATATTATGGAGCTATATATATGTATAATATATATATATATATGCACATAAAATTTACAACATTATTCATGCATCCTTGGTATTTACAACACAAATGTTGTCCTCCACTTAAATGTCATACAAATGTTAAATCTGGTTTGGCTTCAATTGTTCATCTGGGTTAAAGTAGAACTCGGTGCCGGGCTTGAGGACATGCTCATTAAGAAATCCTGCGATTGTCTCTTGAATTCCTTTGAGGCGGTCCATATCCAACACCTGTTCCTTCAACCTTATCTCCTTCAATTTGCATTAAACGAAAGAAGTATTAATATACATAAGGTTTATTTAATAGCAACAAATAAATAAAATGGATTTATTATATATACTTGTTACGTACTTTCTGCATCTGTAGATGGGTTCTTTTTGCATACACCGTGAGGAACTTCAAGCGTAGTATCCACACAAATTGTTGCTGGTGGGCTGCCAGTAGAACCCATCATGACGATATAAAAGATTACTCTCGTCATCCCGCGTGAGTGAAGCATGATAAGGTAAAGATGCGGGAGCTAGTACAACTTACATCCGATCGGTGTGGATCAGAAGTGGCGCTTTCAGATCCGGACGGTGTAGCTGAACGAACCAAGCCCAAACCCTGCCCAATAATTGGATCGTTAATTAACTATTGCAGAGTTAAAGAGCAGGAATAAATATTTAAAGATCGAAGTTACCCCTGGATAATGTCTATCATATCTTGGTAATCTTCCTGCGGTTTTCTCAACGAGTCATAGATTAGCAAATGACCGTCGGAGAGATCGAAGACAATCAGTATCCAGTGAAAGCTGCATTTGTTTATAGAGTCAACATATATATCTTTATGTTGGATTGAGTAAGTAAAGTAAAATGTGCACACGATAACAACACTCACCCAAAGTTGTAGGGGAAGAGTATAAATCTTTTGTTCTTTTGGTTGATCAAGAACCTCCGGAAATTCCTCTCCGTTTGAGGTCTCCATTGATCGTAGGGAGTGTTTGGGTCCTTGAATACGATATATGGATCAACGAAACCAATGTTGTTGTCGTTTCTACGTGTGAGGTCTCTCATCATGTCTCTGCATATGTATAGACATGCTAGCTAGTGTGAGGATAATTACTTATACATATACATATGCTAGAGTGAGATTATTAAAAGAAAGAATCACGCATGAGACAAAAGCGGTGATGAGAGATTTGTCTAGGCGTTCATGTGGCATAGTGGTGTAACTCATTAAACCGAACCATTATAATGTCATCGCCACGGAAGTAATGATGGTTTCTAATTTTGACGCAAATATAGTCATCCGCTTCTGCGACACGCCGCCATGTACCACTTGTTTAACAAGTACATTTGCGTCTTAAGTTCCATGAGCTTCTCGGGGTTGTATAGACTCTTGCCATATACATATTCCTTCCGCCAATGATCAACTTCCGGAGCACTTTTGATGTGTGCTCGCCGAGCATTTGGGAAATGCTTAGACCGGTTTCATGAAAAATTCATCAAGTTGATCCAAATGCACATTTCCGGATATCTGTTCTAGCACGTTCGTGTTTGAACCATATTCATTCCCAATAACTAAGCGGGGCACCGATTGTTGTGATTGTTCCCGAGTGTGCAACACCCTTCCGTGCTCTCTTCTCTTTCTTCTTCGCCTCCTCAATTGACTTGGTGAGAGTGCGGTCATAGTCCGATAGTGGCGAATCCTTACGAGCATGGCGTAACTTTTTCTCGTGGCGTCCACCCTTTGCCTTAGAACTTCGGACCTCACGAAGAAGCACGGCTTCTCGTGGTTTCGCTTCGCTTCACTTTTAGCCTTGACTTTCGCAAGAAATCCCACATGTTTTTGATCAAGCATCTATTTCTCGGTGATCTTCTCATAGGAAAGTTTAAATGCGTCTTAGAAATAGTGGTGTTCTCCTGAGGCTTTCTTCTTCGGCGGTGGGGCAGCGCTGCCGTTGTGGGTGCGCCTCTTCTTTGGCAGAGGGCGGCGGTGTCGGCGTTGGAGCTCGCCGTGGAGGCGATGGGCGGCCGGTGGCGGCGTTGGAGCCCGCCGTGGAGGCGATGGGGCCAGTGGCGGCGTTGGAGCCCGCCGTGGAGGCGATGGGGCCAGTGGCGGCGTCGGTGTTGGAGCCCGCCGTGGAGGCGATGGGGCCGGTGGGGATGCAGCCGTGTCTTCCACTTCATTGTCATCGCCCGCAACACTTGTGACGGTGGTGAATGGATAATTGGACTTAGGTTGGGGAGGTTCTGCTTTGTGAAAACAACGTGGTATGAGTAAACCGTTATTTAAGCCAATACATAATTAGTGAAAAAATGTTTCGTTCACTTTCATCCGCACCTAGGGTTAGGTTGTTGAGGAGGAGGAGGTGACGCCCCAGGAATAATGATATAGCGCTTGCGCCAACATATGAATGTCTTCTCCGCTTCTCCTAAAGTCTTCTCCCATCACCTCCTTCAATGTCAAGAGGCACATTGCTATTACCTTTCACAACTCTATCCACCGAGACGCTAGCATATCCGGGAGGTATTAATGCCCCATGGCATCTTGGTGTCTTCGTAGGGTCGATCGAGATACAACACCGATAGCCACCATGGTGTGGCATTCCCCTCTGGAATGTGCAGCTCACATGTCGTGAGAGGATCGGTGATGTCATCCACGGGAAGCGCACCTGCGTCATCTTGAATCACTTGGCACCTCCGTGGAAGCGCAACTGCTTTTCAAGCGATTAGGGGTGATGTTGACTCCGGCTCGTGCGCTTTGCCTTTGGATGGAACTTCTTCGCTATCTGCACTTGCCTTTTGATTTCCTCATTCATTTTGGCTTCAAGTGCTTTTCTCGCTCTCTCGCTTCACGAGCCACTTCCCGTGACTCAAGAACCATTTCCTCCATCCCGCGCATCCGCTCTGCCTCCTCGTACTTCTTTCTCGACGGCTTCTATAGGTGGCTTTGTCTTTAGGGAAGGCATGCTCCCGACACCTCCCCATAGCCTCTTGTTCGCCCACCGTGTTGATACTCTCCGTATGTATGTCAGCTCATCCTTATCTCTGTTCGGCTGCCACCTGCCACTCTCAGCCAAGCCTCGAGCATAAGCAAATCTTTCTGCTGCTCTTTGGAGTTTTGCGCCATACACTATCTTTCCGGTCTCTAGGTCCAGGCTTCCCCCATGACCGAAAAACCAATACTTGGCGCGCTCAGGCCAGTTGATTGATTCTGGTTCGATCCCCTTGGCAAGAATCTCCCGTTCCATTCTTTCCCACTTAGGAATGGCACTCCTGTAGCCACCTGATCCCAAGTGATGGTGGTATTGCTTTTGTCGGGCATTCTGTTGGTTCCTTCTCACCCGTGCCTCACCCTCTTCCGATGTCTTGAACTGTACAAACTCATCCCAAAACGGCCTCAACTTGACGTAGGCCTTAGTGTTGAAATCTGGCGTCAGGTTCTTCCTGATAAATGTGTTGTACAATTTCTTCTTCCAACACTGGAATTGTGTGGCCATCTTCTTCATAGCCCAGTTCCTAACTCTCTCCTTCAAAGCTTCATCTTACATGTCGGTAGCGAAATGTTGAAGGACATCTTGCCAAACTAGTGCCTTGTCACGATCAGAGACAAAACTAATATGAGGAGCAACTTTCTTTTGCTTCCATTCACGAGCATTGATCGGGATCCTGTCCCTTACAAGGTACCCACAGTGGCTGACAAATTTCTGTGCATGTGGTCCAAGTACTTTGCCTGTATCCTCCTCGAATTGCGAGAGAATGAACCGACCCTCCAAAGGCTTCTTCGGGCCTCGTACATTTCTACTCTTCCCCGTTGTTGTCGTCGATCCAGAGGGCTACGAATGTAGAAACACAAAGATTTAAATAAATATATTTATACGACAAATGAAATTATTCTGAATTTCATGTATACATAAGAGATTGTAGATAGACCTCGCCAGCATTGTCTTGCTCATCTTCATAATCGGCAAAGTACTGACTCCCGTCATCTACTTCTTGATTGTTGTCATCACCTTCGAATTGGGCACCTTGTAAGGCGTCATTGTTGATAATATCCATCATGGCATCGTCCATGTTGTCATTCGGTTGACCATTTCGCAAATATATGTGTAGGGCGTTAGAACGGTTCGTGATCGGGTTATGATTTCGCATCAAGTGGCGTGCGGTTCGTGACATGCATCGACAAAAGAAAAACAACATATTGATGGCAGCGTGAGAGCGTGGTGCAGCTCATGGCCGTGCAAGCCCGTGAGTCGAAGAAGGTTGCCACCGGGATCTAGCTTGGCGGATCCGAGTAGAGAAGGAGGAGTGGTGGATTTTTAGGAGACGGAGCGAGCTTGTGTGTTTGGATTTGGGTAGAGAAGAAGAAAGGGAGAAGAAAGAGCACTGCTGCTTGGGACTTAAGAGAAGAACTGAACAACTGTTGTGCCGTGTGCGGGGGGTAGAGAAGAAAAGGGGTGCAAGCTTGACTTGAACGTAGTCAATGTACCTGCCACAAGTAGCTCGACTGAACAGTAGCTGCCGTGAAATTCCGTTCGCACGAATATATAAACAACCCATCGCTAAATATATGTTCATTAGGTAAACACTAACACATGCCACAATACATTTGAGTGACCTAAGTAGTGTCAGTAGCTCAGTTTGTAGAGAGGTTTGATGAACACAATTTTATTTTCGGGGGTTGTCTCTAAGAACCAAGATAAAATCAATCTGCCTTTGCTATTTTGAGATTTCAGATTTATTCAACTAATCTGAAAAATAGCTACATCACAGTTTTAGAAGCTCTTCCTTAGCTTTGACCAGTTCCACGTCCTGGATTAAGAAATTTTTGCAGAAACATCAAGAGAGCATTAAGCACAGAATTCTGAGTCCACAAAGAAGTTCTTGCTCAGCGGGCAAAAATGATAGAGGTTCTCATTAAAGAGAGAGAGGAAGCTACACCCAAACTCAAAAGATCCATGTTATCATCGCGGAGGATTCAAGATACACAATGTTGCATTGTTGATTACGATCGATGAATAAGATTAACAAGCATATCTGATTTAACATCCAAATGTCATGCAAAAACGACCACGGTCAATATCAAGAGTGGTCAGGAATTTAGGATTTAGCATGCCCAAAACCAGGCTGTCTTGCATTTGGATAGAAACAAGTTCCTTTTTCATACAATGGTTTACCTGATCAGTACCATTAGTTTGCATAACCTGGTTTCCAACGACTAACCAAAATATGATCTGACCTATAATGCAAATCTGTAACAACAGAACAAATTAATAATGCTAAGCGAGAATAACAGTCGCTTAGCCTACAAACAAAGAAAGGCAGTATCTGCCCAACGATTTCTCGGCTCACCGGCGTGGAGGAGCTGCTGCCGGGCGGAACTGGCGGCCGGATCCGGGCTGAAGGAGGGAGGAGCCGGGGCGAGCTGGAGCGGCGGAGGGAGGAGCCGAGTGGAGGTGGTGGCGGGAGTGGGGCGCCACGGGAGGAAGGAGGACGCCGGGGCGCGACGAAGCTGGAGCCGACGAATTAAGCGCGCGCGAGGAGACGGCGAGGGAGACGGAAGGGGTGGAAGAAGGGAAGAAGCCTTTGTTGCTTAAATCTTGGGGACCTTTAGTCGGCGGGATACTGTAGGGACTAAAGACCTTTAGTCCAGCGTGGTAATACGGACCGGGACTAAAGGTGGACCTTTAGTCCGGGTGGTGCCTGACCGGGACTAAAGGTTTTTGTGAGGACATATTTTCGAGAGAACCTTTAGTCGAGGTGTGTGACCTTTAGTCCGATCGTGTCTGGACGGGACTAAAGGTCCCCACTATTCGATTCCGCCACAGTTTTCACAGTTTGGGTTTTGTATTAAGTTTATTTGTATAAATATGCTAATTCTTGTTAAATGCATAGTAAATTAAATACTAGGCATAAATTTTTTAAAAATAATAGTTGCATTTCCTTTTATCTTATTGACATTTCAAACGACTTTTATAGTGACCACAAATTTGGGAAGTGAAGAGCCAACTATAAACAAAATGAAGGGCTCAAACCACAAGTGGGAATTTCATTTGAAGGCATAAATACTTGCTAAAAAATTTCAAGTCATTTTGACACGGTGGAGAAGACATGCTTCACAGAGGTACATGTGTCCTTTTATCGAATAGGAATTTCATTTGAAACGATAAAAACAAGAAAAATATGATAGAAACATCTGAAGTTACAATTATTACATAAAATCTCTAATACACACTATTTATTAAACATCACTATATATCAAGCGGGCACACGTGGTGAACTTCTTCTTGACGTATGACCCTTGGTTATGATCATGCCGTAACCATGGAGTGTCCTCGGCATTTAGCGAGATGCTTGGGTCTTTGGTCACATGAAGGCGGGATTCGGTCATCCCTTTCATAATCTTGACTTGTCCGACTTGTCCTCAATTCCCACGATGTTTCTTTTCCTGAAAGAACTATGTGGCGCTTTAGCTCATTGGTTGATTTGTCGTCGTTTTCCCTCTCTTGGGTTTTGTAGACATGTCTTTCACATAGAACACCGATTCACATCGGTAGCAAGGACGAATGGTTCGTCTTTGTACCCAATATTGTTGAGGTCCTTGTTGTCATTCCATACTCCTTGTCATTGTTACCCGCCTCCGGTCATTTTCACCCATTGCCTTTGGAACAAAGGGACTTTAAAATTAGGTCGTAGTCTAGTTCCCAAATCTCCTCTATGCGGCCATAATATGTTTGCCTCTTTCCATTTGGGTCTGTGGCATCTACGCGGACACCACTGTTTTGGTTCGTGCTCCTTTTATCTTGGGCTACGGTGTAAAATGTATTTCCATTTATCTCGTACCCTTTGTACGTGAGGATGTGCCACGATGGTTGCCTAGCCAACAAATACAGTTGCTCATCAATATTGTCATCACCCTGACATTCTTTTCGCAACCAACCGCTGAAAGTTTCCATGTGATGACGCCTAATCCAAGCTTCATTCTTCCTGGAAACGGGATCGTAGGAACTCCTTGTGTACCTCGACATACGGCTCCACCACGGAGGAGTTTTGAAGAACCGTGTAGTGCGCTTTATTGAAATAATCGTCCTCCGTACCGATATATGTTTTCTTCCCTAGTGTTCCCTTTCCACTAAGTCTCCCCTCGTGTCGCGATTCAGGAACACCAATCGGGTCAAGGTCGGGAATGAAGTCAACACAGAACTCAATGACCTCCTCTGTCCCGTAGCCCTTGGCGATGCTTCCTTCTGGCCGAGCACGCTGGTGAACATATTTCTTCAGGACTCCCATGAACCTCTCAAAGGGGAACATGTTGTGTAGGAACACAGGACCGAGAATATTAATCTCCTTGACCAGGTGAACTAGGAGGTGTGTCATGATATTAAAGAAGGATGGAGGAACACCAACTCAAAGTCGACAAGACATTGAACCACATCATTCTCAGAGAGTAGCTAGTTCCATTGGATTGATTGCCTTCGAGAAATTGCATTGAGGAATGCACATAGCTTCACGGTGGCCAGACGTACATGTGGAGGTAGAATTCCTCTTAAAGCAACCGGAAGCAATTGCGTCATAAGCACGTGGCAGTCATGGGACTTTAAGTGTAGGAATTTCTTCTCTGGCACATTTATTATACGCTTTATATTGGAGGAGAATCCAGATGGGACCTTGATCTTTGTTTAGGCATTCAAACATGCTTTCCTTCTCTTCTTTGCTAAGAGTGAAGCTAGCGTGTCTTAAGTAATGGCGTCCATCGTCATCTTCTCTGGATGCGAGTTGTCTCGTTCTTTCATGCGCCGCAAGTCTGTCGTGCTTCGAGTGAATCCTTAGACTTTCCATACACATCCATGAATCCTAGCGTGTTCACACAAAGATTCTTTGTCGGTGCATCACGTCGATCGCGTTGCGGACCTCTAGGACTTGCCAATAGGGTAGCTCCCAAAATATGGACTTCTTCTTCCACATGGGTGCGTGTCCTTAGCATCTTTCGAATGTGTTATTTGCCTTGTCCCTTTCCAAAGACTACTTGCACATCCTTGACCATATCAAGTACATCCTCCCCAGTTCGGTTGCGAGGCTTGGTTCGGTGTTATGCCTTACCGTTAAAATGCTTGCCTTTCTTTCTTAGTTGGTGATTCATAGGAAGAAAACGAGCGATGGCCAAGGTACACGACCTTTCGACATTTTTTCAAATATATACCGTCAATGTCATCAAAACATTGTGTGCATGCATTGTATCCCTTGTTTGTCCGTCTCCGAAGATTACTTAGAGCGGGCCAATCATTGATTGTTACGAACAACAATGCTCGCAGGTCGAAGTGTTCTGTTTGTACTCATCCCACATACGTACACTGGTTTGCTCCATAAAAGCAGGAGTTCCTCAACTAATGGCCTCGGTAGACATCGATGTCGTTGCGGGTTGCCTCGGCCTTGGATGAGCACCGGCATCATAATGAACTTCCGCTTCATGCATAACCATGGAGGAAGGTTGTAGATACATAGAGTAATGTGCCAAGTGCTATGACTAGTGCTCGTCCCCAAAAGGATTCATACCATCCGCATTTTAAAGCTTAACCTTAGGTTTCTTGCGCCATCCGCAAACTCCGGAATTCTCTCGCCTATTGCTCTCCTTTGGGACCCATCGCCAGGTGTCTCAACATGTTGTCTACCTTACGGTCTTCTTTGTGCCATCGCGACAACTTTGCATGGTCCTTGTTTATGAACAGACGTTTGAGCGTGGTATTATAGGAGCATACCACATAACCTTGGCAGGATTTTCTTCTGGGACGTTCTTCGCCCTCAACATCGCCAGGTCATCTCGCCGATCTTATACCGCGACGCTTTGCATACGGGCATTCATCCAAATTCTCGTAGTCCTTGCCACGATACAGATGCGATCATTAGGACATGCATGTATCTTCCGGATTTCTAATCCCAAAGGGCGACGACTGTTTTGCTTCAGACGTAGTGGCGGTGCAATTCGTTAGGCGGAAGCATCTTTTTTGGATCTTGAATTGCCCAAATGCCTTATCGGATACACCATTACATGCCTTCCATTGTAGCAACTCGATGTTGTACCCAACTTTTTTGCCCATCTTCTACGGACGGTATAGTAATTTCTTGTGATCCTCTAGCATGCGGTCAAACTTAGCCTTCTCCTTTTCACTTTCGCAATCTCTTTGTGCATCACGAAAGACATCACCAAGAGCATCATCTTCACGAGTGTGTCTTTCGCCTTGCTTCTTCTTGACTTCGCCCATTGCGGTATCATCGAAGTCACCGTATTGAGCAATAATGTCATTAGGGTCCAATTGTTCTTCTTCACCTTCTTCCATTATAACCCTGGTTTCTCCGTGCTTGGTCCAACAAATATAGTTTGGAATGAAACCCGACTTCAACAAGTGTGAGTGAAGACTCCTTGAGCTAGAATATTCCTTCAAATTCTTACGGGGCACATGGACAAAGACATGAAACCATCCCGCTTGTTTGCCTCGGCCACTCTTAAGAAATAATGCACGCCATCAATGAACTCTTTGGAGCGGCGATCGACATTGTACATCCAATGGCGTGTCATCGTCTGCATTATATGACATATCACATAATTAAATTTCAAGTTTCAAATTTAATATGACATCAAGTTAAATGATAATTAATAATTAACTAAATTGCCCAAAGTCATTAAGGGTGAATGACCCTAGGTCAACAATCAATCCAAAAGGCAAACAATAACTAAGTGATTAAGCTAATTAAGAGATTAACTAATTACTTAATAATTAAATATTAAACTTATTTATTAAAACAAAATTAATATTTATTATTTTTACCCAAGAGGTTGGATCTGATAAGATAAGACTTATCTCATCAAACACCCTCAAAGCTTAACCTAACTAACACATGTAAAAGTCATTTTTCATTTATTTAAATAATTATTAAATAAGGTGAAAAATAAAAGTCTTCAGATTGATCCCAAAATTTTTGTACAGATAGTTCATAGCCTAATTAGATGGCAAAACAATTTTCAGAATTTTTGGATCATTAATTTAGCCTACAAAATTCATGGAATAATAATTAAATAAATAAGCATAAAATAGGTATAAATTCAACTTTGTCCAAATAGTCTTAAAATTTTTATATGGACTGTTCACAGTGTAACTTAGTGGAAAAACAAATTTCATGATTTTTGGAAATTTATTGTGGCCTACAAAAATCATGAAAGTTCCATTTATGAATTAATTGGCAATTTTATAACATATAAAAATTATTCAAATTTCACATTTCATATTTTTCATAATGGACGGCAGGGTTAGCATCAGAGCTTACATGAACACGCCGGTGAATACGATTGAGTGAATGAACGGCTCGGCGGTGGTGACAATGGCGGGTGGCGTGTCCCGCGGCGGCGGCGGCGTTCCGCTCTCTGTGATTTAACGCCAAACAGAGTTTAAATAGAAGGACATTTAGTCGGTTGGTGTTACCAACCGACTAAATATCAACCTTAGTCCCGGTTGGTACTACAATCCGGGACTAAAGATTTAGTCCCGGATTGTAGTACCAACCGACTAAGGTTGACATTTAGTCGGTTGGTAACACCAACCGACTAAATGTCCTCCCGCAAAGCTCGCCACGAGAGTTGGGCGGGGATTTTAGTCGGTGCTGGTGTTACCAACCGACTAAAGATCTTTTTGGTCCCGGACGCAATTTTCTCCGAGACTATTGCCCATTTGGCAGTTCGACCAAAGGTCTGTTCTGTAGTAGTGGAGGGTTTCTAGCTGTGGTACTAGGAGTTACTCGTTGGATCTTTGATCCCTATTTCTCATTCGTGTACTGAGGTGTACGCGGGTGTGAGATTTATCTATCCAAGTGCGAGTTGCATCTTGCCATTCGTGCTCCACATATTACCAAGGAGATTTGATCCGAGTTATCGCTCACGTGCATGCTCTTGCTCATCCAACGCTAGGAGAAGAAGACGACGACTATCGATCTTCGAGTTCCACCGTGAAAGATCGGGCAACCCACGATTTAATCTCGCCTCGGGGTTGATCGCAAGATCACTCCTTGACCCCCACCATAAGATAATACACACTTATCGCCTCATTCACAAGAAAACCAAAGCAGATGTTAAAGTTTATCAAATTTCTCGTGCCATTGTTTAGGTGATTGCTTTAGGCCATACAAGGATTTGATTAATTTGCACACCTTATTTTTCTGTCCAAAAATCACAAAACCATCTGGTTGCTCTATATAGATTTCTTCTTCCAACTCTCCATTAAGGAAATCTGTCTTTACATCCATTTGATGGATGTGTAGACTATGGGAAGCAGCTAATGTAATGAGCACTCGAATGGTGGTTAATCTAGCAACATGAGAGTAAGTATCAAAATAATCCTCACCTTATTTCTGGGTATAACCCTTGGCCACAAGTCTTGCCTTGTACTTATCAATAGTACCGTCAGGCCTCATTTTCTTTTTAAAGATCCACTTACATCCAACAGGTTTGCACCCGATAGGACGATCACACTACTAGAAATCTCCGTTTTCCCTACAGTTTAAAACGTTCCCTAGTAGTGGAATTGTAATCCAAAGGAAAGTATCTATCCCTAGGGTGAGATAAAAAAAACCTAGGGAACGAAATCGTTCCCTACTGTTTACATAAATTACTAGGGAAAGACTATGGAGAGAGAAATAGATTATGCCATATCAGCGCCATGGTAGCAACTTTCCCTGCTCAGATGATCAAAACCGTAGGGAATGTATTTTTCATTTTTGCCCCCAGTTTATTTTTAACACCCGCCAGTTTTTTTCAGCCCGCCTATTTGTTTAGACATCGCTAGATTTTTTGGCATAACTTGCCCTCTCTTCGCCGCTCACACCCAAATTCCCCAAAATCCCCAAACCTTCTCCCACCCAGATTCCCCAAGCGAGTGCCTAGCTGATTTTACTTTTGGGCGCCGCCTCGGCCATTGGCGCCGCCACCGTCCCCAACGCCACCACCGCCTCGGCCCCGCGCCCACCTTCATGCAAGACGGTGCTACACCAACTCAGATGGAAACGTGTGCTTATAAACACGTGTATGTGATAGCTTGGTTTGAGAGAGATAGTATCCAAATAAGGATTATAGATAAGAGTTAGTTTCGGTTTATGAGATAGAGTTCTGTGCGTGAATCAGGCTATAAAGGCAGTGGCCTTCGGCCATGTAGGGAGTCTAGTTTTGAGTTATGAATTAAAACACGTGTGCGTGTTGGCCTTCGGCCGTTAGGGTTCATCCCTGTTTTATGTGTGTTCTTGTGAATTGCAATCTCGGATTTCATCTTGGTGAGAGGGTTTCTAGCTGTGGTACTAGGAGTTACTCGTTGGATCTTTGATCCCTATTTCTCATTCGTGTACTGAGGTGTACGCGGGTGTGAGATTTATCTATCCAAGTACGAGTTGCATCTTGCCATTCGTGCTCCACATATTATCAAGGAGATTTGTTCTAGGTACTGTTCACATGCATGCTACTGTTCATCCGACGCTAGGAGAAGAAGACGACGCACTACTGATCTTCGAGTTCCACCGTGAAAGATCGGGCAACCTACGGATTTAATCTCGCCTCAAGGTTGATCTGCATCACTCGTTGACCCCCACCATAAGATAATACACACACCTATCTGCCTCATTCACAGCAAAACCAGCAGATGTTAAAGTTTATCAAATTTCTTGTGCCATTGTTTACGATGCACACTTATCTCCCCTTCCATCCCTCATACGGAGTAATCTCACACCTTTTAGTGATTACTCTGTTTAGGATGAAAGTTATTGTCAATATAGCTTCCCCTCACCACGTCTTAGGCATACCGGCACTCTCCAACATGGCATTCATCAAGTCTATTAGTGTTCGGTTTTTCCTCTCAGCCACCCCGTTTGATTAGGGTGAGTTTGGTGGTGTAACTTTATAGATTATTCCAAGTTTAGAACATAATTGGGAGAATTCATGAGAGATATACTTTCCTCCATGATCAGACCCTAGTATTTTAATTTTCTTTTCTAGTTGGTTATCAACCTCGGCCTTATAAATTTTGAAGTAATTTAAAGCTTCATCTTTTGTTTTAAGTAGATATACATAACAATATCGTGATGCATCATCAATAAGAGTTAAAAAAATATATTTTGCCTCCTTTTGTCAATAATCTATTCATCTCACACAAGTCGGAATGGAAAAGATCTAATGGTGCCAAGTTATTTTCCTTCTGTAATCCCTTAAAGGGTTTTCGAGGTTGTTTTGGTTGCACACAAGTTTGGCACTTTGATCCTTTAATAATTTCACATTTTGGAATTAAATCTAATCTGGACATTCGAGCAATACTATCAAAACCAATATGACAGAAACAAGAATGTCATATATTGGCCTCACATTTATTCAAACCAGTTGCAACATTCGGATTATAACAGTACTCTAAAGTCCTTATGCGGAACAAGCCTCCACTCTCATAGCCTTTGCCAACAAAATTATCAAACTTAGACATTACAACTTTATTTGACTCAAATACTAGCTTATAACCATCCCTACATAGGAGAGAACCACTAACGAGGTTCTTATTTATTGTTGTCGTATGTTGCATGTTCTTCAAGTGGACAATCTTCCTTGAAGTAAGCATCAGATCCATCATGCTAACACTAAGAACAGAAGCATGCGATCCATTCTCCATTAGGATGGAGGAAGCCTCGGCTGGCTGATACGAAGAAAACAAGGAAATATCAGAACATACGTGAATATTAGCTCCAGTATCAACCCACCAATCAGTGGATTGACATGTTGAAAAAACAACAGGTGAATTACTATACCCTCCTGTTGAGACCTCGCCTATGATCACGTTAACAGCCTTTTTCTTTGGATATTCAGCATCCTTGCTTTTTCGAAAACAACAGTCTTTTGCCATATGACCATTTTTCCCACACACAAAGCAGGTGATGTTCCTCATGTCCTTCTCAGTTTTCCTCTTAAAGCTAATTGTCTTGTTTGGTTTAAAGCCTTTGTTTTTCTTTCTATATCTTTTCTCAATGACATTTGCATTGATGTGATTGGAAGTGTTTGGTGCATCTTTTGCTCTTGCCTTTTCTTCCACATCAAGGGCAGCAATGAGAACCTCAATAGATATCTCTTCCCTCTTGTGCTTTAAGCTAGTGGCGAAATCTCGCCATGAAGCAGGAAGTTTGGCAACAATACTCCCAGCCACAAACTTAGGAGGTAAAACGCAACCCAAATGAACAATCTCGCTGACCAGTAGCTGAAGCTCATGAGTCCATGCAACTATCGACTTAGCATCATCCATGCTGTAGTCAAATAATTGCTCGCACATGTAGAGCCAGTGAGTAGCCTCAACTTCCTCATATTTGTGCTCTAGTGCATCTCACAACTTTGTGGCGGACTTGAAGTCCATGTACACATCATAGAGCTGATTTGTCAGTATGGTCAGTATGCATACAAGGGTCGTGTTGTTATCTGTGTCGAACTGTATAGTTTGTTCAATCATTAATGGATATTGTGGATGGATCAAGAGGGAATGCATGATAATTATATATATTAATGAAGTTATGATTCTACATGCATTTAGGTATAAATTTTAGTTTAATTGAAGTTCAGTTTCTTATGAATTTTTTAAAGTTAATTCAATTTCTGGAGTAATCATAATAACTGACGATACTTTGAGTTTAGGTGATATTGTTTTCCTTAACAGGACACCTAGTACTCACAAACACTCTTGCTAAGCATTATATGTATACATCTACGATGATCATACAGTCAAAATCAATCCTCTTATATATTTTCTTCTTAATTAATATTTTAAGATCTTAACAAGTATTTAAAAGAATAGCTTATTTCATTATCTTGCTAATTACTAAAAATACTATTCACATATAAATGAAAAGACAACAGCTTCAAGGGTTTTTAACTGGGTTAAGCTTGTTTTGGTTATCCAATTTAATACTTATTATTTTTAGATGATTAGCCTTGATTAGTTTATGGGCTAAAGTTCAAATGGGCTAAACGGATACTAACAACAAAATATCAAAAATGCATTATGCCTACTGTCCTTAGGTCAAAAGCCATCGTCACACGACATCGCCTCCGCATCCCTCCTCATCGTCATCGCTTACCGTGTTCTCACCGAATCGCGACGGGAATCGAGGGTGGTCACCGAGCTCGGTGTGGGAGAGAGAGGAGAGGCGATGGAAAACAAGGCTGTGTCTAATATATAAGGACAGCGCCAAAATATTTTGCCTCCCGCGCGCGCGTTCAAAAATTTTCAAACTCCCACACTGCGATACTACTAAGTTACAGACGGTTTTAATATGAGCTATGCAGGATACTTACAGACGGTTTTCAACACGAACCGTCTGTGATGAGCACGGGAATTCACAGACAGTTCATGTTGAAAACCGTCTGTGAAGTATCACAGACGGTTCTTGTAACACCCTAATTTTCAGAATCAGGATGTAAATATTTAATTTGGTGATATATTAAATTTTTGACTATGTTTTTAAAATTTTTCCATAGTTTAATCAAAACGTCGCTTTAAAAAAAATCAAATTATTTGAAAGACCGCTTTTAAAAATTAAATTATTTTGATCTCTTGTTTTCACATGCATTTCAAAAATCATACCATGATGCATGCATTAGTATCATCGTTTTATTTTCTGACTCGATCGACCGTAGGCTAAACGCCTGCGTGTTCCATCTTTTCCGGTCATCTCTCTTTTTCCTTCCCTGCTAACTCCTTTCGCTTATTTCTTTCAAATCTCATCCAAAAACTCAAAACCAAGCCATGCATGTCATACCATCGCGATCGTTATCGAACGACCAACCCATTTCTGCAATTTGATTTCGCATGCATGGCAGTTTGAGTGAATTCGCGAAAGGAGAAAAAGAAATAGCAGATAAAACACCTGCGTGTTTATTCTTTTCCCTAACTTCTCTCTTCGCAATCACATCCGAGAATCAAGAATCCGAGGACGCATGTTATACCATTGCGATCGTCATCGCGAGAGCATTCCATATTAGCATTTAGTTCGCGCATGCAAGATCGCTGGAGCGAGCCGAAGAAAAGCAGAAGAACTGTACTGCTATTCATCTTCCAGATAAACAGGAACTTCAAAGATTTTTAGAGAGCAACACACTCTGGATAAATTCCTAAAAATTTTACCTAAGCATCAACATTGTGTCAGGAACCTTCCATAAAAATTTTGTGATTTTTAGAGCTAGCCAACTTTGTCTAAAAATTCTTTCCCCAAAACTGAACACTGTTCATTCGAAAATTGTACTACCAACCGAACCGCTCTCATCCATTCATTTATTTATTCTCCCCAAGAACACAGCACAACCACTTATCCCACTGCCCATTTCTTTATGCCCAGCATCATCCCCTTGCCACCATCTCAATAGAGCTTTCACTGCCCATTCATTTTTTTTTCTACTCCTAAACCAAACACATGCCCTGCCAATTTCTTGAAGCTCAGCCGAACACCTCCCTCCCCACTGTCCTCTCTGCCATTTCTTGCTTCAAGGGACACAACCATTTTTTTTTTCTTATGCTCAGCCGAAAGCAATGCCTCCCCTCTGCCAATTTTCCTTCTACCATCATCCCTGCCCATCTCTCCCCACTACTGACCCCAACCGAACCAAACTCCCTGCATACCCTGCCATTTCTCTTCTCCCAACACCAAAAGCCTACACAGCCACTTCCTCTTTTGTAGTCACATGCCACTGCAATTTCTTGGTGCCCACAGCCGAATCATCACTTTGTTCTCCCCAAACAGAACCAGTTCGGTTCCTTTTCTCCACCATGAACACAACAGCTATCCTCTCCAACCCAAGCTCATTTCTTCTCTTCTCTCCTCACAATCCCTATCAAAAACACAAAACCGATCCTTGCATGTCACACCATTGTATTCCTCATCTCACAAGCTTTCCACTGATATAATCGGATTTCACATGCGTTGACATTTGAGCAATCTTGAGGAGAGGAGAAGAGAGGGAGTGGTAGGAGCTGTTCATGGCAGCATGCTGCACATGCATACATGCAGTGCATGGCGTGAAGCAGCAGGGGTAGCCTGCAGCAGCCACGGGCACCAGTGGCAGCTCGAGCAGCAGCCAGGCAGGCGGCCGTTGCTTGCTGCGGCAGCCTGGCCATGGTGCGGCAGCAGCCCAGCAAGGGTACTGGTGCATGCCACCACACCAGCAGCCCATGGCGTGGTGACGCACCAGGAGCAAAGCAGTAGCAGCGGCAGGCAGCAGCCCAGGGAGGAGTAGCAGCAGCGGAGGTGCGGCGACCAGCTCGGACAGCGGCGGCCTGGACGGTGGAGCAGTGGAGGCGAGACGAGGTGGCCGGCGCCCAGCGCGCGGCGCGGAGGAGGCCGAGGCGATGTCATGTGGCACGGTGCGCAGCGGCGTGACGTCGAGGCGAGGAGACAAGACCCGCGAAGCAACGGTGGCTTGGCGTGGGCACACGGCACGGCGGTTTGTCGGCAGCGACAAGGCGCTTGCTCGCTGCGGCACGACGACGACAAGGCCGAGCCGAGCATGCATGCAGCGACGATGGTGCATGCATGCCGTGCGCAGTAGCGACGCGAAGACGGCGTCGGCACGGAGGCACAGTAGAGAGCGATGTGGCGGTCCGAGCAGGGCGAGGTGATTTGGTGTGTTGCGCTTGACCACGATGTCGGCAAGGCGGCTCCGTGGGCCCGGCCGGGCTCGACGGCATAGAGGTGAGGCCGGCGGCTCAGGGACGCGGCGTCGACGGAGGAGCCAAGAGGGAGAGCCGCGACGGAGGACGGTCAGGCGCAGACGTAGACGAGTCCGGCGACGATATGCACGTCTAGTGTCGGGGTAAAATCTTTAATATTATTTTTGTTACCGCGCTACGATATTAGCCGTGCATGTTGCATATTAGTCATCTGCATGTCATCTATTTGTGCATGTTTAATTATAAAAATGATTTGGTAGCTTAAGACCGGTATAATTCTCCGGTTATGTCTTATTTATGCGTAGGCGTGTTCATGTGATGTATGTCGGTAGATATGAATAATTTTATCGTCGTAGCGGAATATGTGTATCTTTTTGATCGTTGGATGCTAGATTAAATATATGAGTTGATTATTTGATTGGACGATATTATTGTAAAGTCGCATGGAAGCTTATGGTGATCTTAGATGATAAATTAATTGGGGGTTGTCCCTCATGTTGGATTATTAATTTTGGTGTTATGATGCATAAGGATTTGATGGATTATTACTTGATGGATAGCTCTTGTGATGATATCTATGGGGATATGGAGGTTGAATCGTGTAATTTATTTAATCCTGAGTAAATTGATGCGATGTCCTAAGTAATAGCTTTGTGAGTCACTTATGCTAGAAGTTGGAGAAGGTAGAATGGATCATTTGGTTGCGAATAAATATTTGGATTTGACATGTACTCAGTAGGTAAGTTTCTTGTGCCGAGTCAGTGAAAATGTACTCTCTATTGGATTGGATTAGTAGCTAAATGATTATTAGTCGATTGTAGAGGCGCATATGTGATTGGATTGGTAGTGGTCGTTCATGACTAAAGTCGGTGGTATGGATATGAGATGATCAGTTTGTGAGCCATTATTTGTTGGATGCGTTTTTAAATTGTTAAGCTCATTAGGTGTCGGTTAGTCAATTAAACCTCGATCGGTGGAGAATTGAGTGTATGTTATTATGACTTTCTGAGGTTAGACTAGTAGAGCTAGTAGTTACTATTAACTTAATTAGTCTAGCAAAGAACAATTGAGGGATTTGATTATAGTCATATGCCCATAAATCAGTGGATTTCGTATAGTTATTGGATAGGATGTATAGTTGGAGTATCGTGAGTTCGGGCATCACTCAATAGATTGACTACCTTGATAATGCCTTAGTAGAGGTTAGTATGGGATTTAGATCAAGGTATGCGAATATGATCGGAGAGTGTTTTGCATGTGAGTGGATTCAACACCGGAGAATCGGTTAAGTCAATGATTATGAGAATATTAGATTTGCCGATAGATGTTTTCCTTTAGGAATTAAATAGAATAGAAAAGATTATACGTAGACCCATTTTGTCATGACAGAGGCTAGGTTAGCATGTGTGCTAAAAGTATTAAATGACTTGGAAAAATTCGGAATACAATTAATTGTGCACCGCATATTCTTTTAACTTCAAAAATTCATAACTAATTCATAAAAACTCCAAATAAGATGAACCAAGTTATTTTGGTCTTATATTAATATTCTCTATCCATCCATATAATCCTTTGCCTCCCCACTGCTCTACAAATTTTGACCAAATAATTAAATTCGCAAACAAAGAATAGATTACAATTAAATTGGATTTTTCTGAAAACTGATATTCAAACTGCTATAACTCTCACATACTAAATCCAAATAGAATAATTATTTCACCTAAATTCATCTAAAATCATCATCTAGCTACTGTAAAAAATTCATGCATTTTTGAGCAGTTTGAAATTTTCAGCTTTTCTCGATGTTTATTCGACATCGTCTTTCTATAGATTCCGAGTTGCCGGAAGTAAGTGAGTATGTAACCGAGAGTGAGCAAGCGAACTCCCTGAAAGGCAAGCATCATTTGAACTTTCTTTTGCATCATATTTGATCCCAGTTTTATTAAGTTAGTGCAATGATAATTGCTTGCATGCTATTTTTGATAATGTCGCTATTTTTGTGATGAATAGTTAGATACGTCCTATTATCTTGTCATTGTGGTTATCCATAAATTATTCCAGTACTGAAATACTTATGGTAAGTTGTGTGAAGTACGTGGTATGGGATTGCTTAGCCATGCAAGTCTAGAACGGTAGTCTGATTGTCGGGAATAACCCGACAATTATGGGAAATACAAACATTATTACTTTCTGTTTATTTCAGATCTTCGTATCTGTTTTATGTGTTAAAATTTTGTCATTTAAAATGAGTTTTGGTCTGGACAAGTGGATGCTAGTGAAGGTGCAATTGTGCACGAGCTTGGGTAAGTGTTGGACTTGTCTGGACAATTAAGGACCGGACTTTGGGTACCTACGGTTCAAGCAAAACTCGTGCTATCACACGCGGTATATGGGTACTATATGGTTAAGTAGGGGGAAGATTTTGTTGTGTTAGGTCCCACGGTGGTGGAATTATAAAGGCATGGGACCATGAAATCCTATGTTTTCCTTATGGGCCGATAGGGCATATAGACCGTGACGTCTTATGTTGCCTAGGAGCCTGGGGTTTTATGGACTTAGCCCAATGGGATCTTCTTGCTAAAATGACCATATCTTGATTTATCGTACCGGCATACCATAGGAAGTATGCTATATTCGGAGGCATCTGGAGGCTTACGGGCTAATCAAGTCGTGTGGGTAAGTAGTACACCCTGCAGGTATAAATCTATTCGAATAGCCGTGTCCGCATGTTATGGACGACCGCTTGAGTTTGTGGCTGCTTATTGTTAGACTTGGAATTAAAATTGTGGTTATAACTTGGTATTCGTCATGAATGGGATGTTCATGCTTGTTGTTGTATCAAAGTGGACAGCCACTTTGGTATTTGTATGATTTATTCGTTATTCAATTTAGTACTTATTCACATACTTTACTTCTACTTCAAATCTGATTTCAAAATGGCACTTGAAAAACTAGTATGTGTAGGTTGTAAATTGTTGCGTCTCTTTTGCAAAACTAAGCCAATATGAGCCATCATTTGGAACAACCTCTAGCATGACTAATTTTTATTTGTGTAAGACTCGCGAGTACCTTTGTACTCAACCCGGTTGCTACAATTTCAGGTGAGGAAGACTTTGAGCCCGTTGAGCTTGTTAGTGTCGATTTAGGCGACATTGACGAGTAGTGCTATCATTTAACTCCCAGTCGGTTGCCAATGGGTTATGGGGCATACCATGCTGGATATTTTGGTTTATTTACTTGCTTCCGCTGTTACTTTATGATCTTATTTGAATTTGGCCGGTCGGCCACTTGTAATAGTTGTAGACTTGAACTATTATGTTGTATGTCTTTTGACCTATGAATGTATGAATGTTGTATGGATATGATCAAGGCTATATGTGAGTTTGGGGCATGTTGGTCACTGATCTTGGGAGCCAACATGACCTCATGCTCGCTGTTTGTGGCTTCCCATTTAACTCACCAAGTGTAGTCCTTGACTTGTTAGAGAACCGACAATCATGTAGTGCTCGCAGAGGAGCAGCGCATATGATCGTCGGGGCTCTAGTTTGTAGTTAAGCCTTTCACTGAGATTGAGTTAAGTTGGAATCCATTTACTTGAGGCCCTAGAGTTATGTCCTTAAGACCATGCTTAGTCTCGGTCTTACGGAGATAACCCGGGGGTCCTCACAGTTCTGAACAAGAACCGTCTGTGATACTACTAAGTATCACAGACGGTTCTTGTTCAGAACCGTCTGTGAGACTTCACAGACAGTTTTCAACACGAACCGTCTATGATATTACTTCTTCACAGATGGTTTTTAGCGCAGCCAATAACACAGATGGTCGCTAAACCAAAACCGTCTATGATTGTATTTAATACAGACGGTTTTGGTCAACCGCCTGTGATGAGGCGTTCAATATTAGCCTTTTTGTAGTAGTGGGGGGAATTCATTATTTGCCCTCTACTTAGATCCGTTTTCAGAATTTACCCTCCTTCCCGACGTAATACATTTTGCCCCCCTCATTTAGTCTGTTTCTTCACTTTTTGCCCTCTTCACATTATTTTAATAATATTCAGCCGTTCTTCCCGTTTTGACCATGCGAAAATACTACTTTGCCCTTGCCCTTGGCTCATTCTTTTCCCCATCCTCTTCTTCTCCTCTCCCGATTTGAAGTGGGCGGCGCCTGGCGTGGTCCGGAGGAGCAGCCGGAGGCGCGATGGGGCGGCTAGAGGCGACGCCATGGAGGGCCGAGGGAGGCGCGAGCGCAGGGAGGAGGCGTGCGGGCGCCATGCGGCGCCGGGCCAAGCCAAGGGCAGGCCAGGGCGGTGCATTCGGCAAGTCCTCTCCCCCTTCTCCTCCTATCCAGCTTGCTCCGATCGAAATGGCGTCCCTGTCGGCAGCGATGACGACGACGTTCGATTTGCCGAGGCTCCAAGACGTCATCGACTACGACGACGAGGACGATGGTTTGGTCGTGGAGGGGAGCGACGAGGAGGAGGATCGGACATGAGCAAGCGCATGTCCCACCTGTCCATCGAGGACTCCGACGGCGGCGACGCCGATGACGAGGACAACGGGTACCTCCGCGGCGGCGACGAGGACGAGGACGAGGACGAGGTGAAGTCCGATGTCATCGGTGAGTATGGGAGCCAACCTTGGCACCCGTACAGCGACGACCCAAGAAACGGCCTGCAGTAGACCCCGTCCTCGGCGTCGCTCTCGGGCACGCGGGACCGCGTGGCGCCAGCGGAGTTGTCGTGGTGGTACTCCGAGGAATGTGCGAGCGAGACGGAGGCGGGCGTAACTCGGCGGCGGCGGCGCCGCGACAAGCGGCGGCGGCGCCTGCGACAAGCGGCGGCAGAGGATGATGCGGGAGGTGTGGCTGGGACGGGCATGGCAGATGAGGAAGCGTCGGCGGCACCCGCAGGCAAGAAAGGGCGCGCGACGAGGTGGTGGTGGTGGTCGGACGCAGCGAGTCCCCGGCGCAGGCAAAGTGGCCATGGACATGGAGGAGGTGCACGCGTGCAAGGACCTCGGCCTCGACCTCCCCTGCGGCCGACCATGGAGATCCTCACTCTGGCGCTCTCCGGCGTGGACACCGCCGAATGGGTAACTCGCCCGACCTCCGGCGGTGGCGCATCTCGACCCAGTAAATCCCCATTTGTTGCGAGAGACCGAGGGCACAAAAGACATTTCGCGTGCCTTGTAACAGCAAAATGACCAGATATTAATAAAATAATGTGAAGAGGGCAAAAAGCGAAGAAACAGACTAAGTGAGGGGCAAAAAATATATTACATCGGGAAGGATAGTAAATTCCAAAAACGGGTCTAAGTAGAGGGCAAATAATGAATTCCCCCTTGTAAAAAAAGAAATCTTGATCATGGAAGAAATTCATATTTCACATTTTGGATCTCGAACGCCAAGGATTCCTGCAAGCAGAGCTACACACCTCTTTTAACAAATGCACTGTCGTGAGAATTTTTTTTGAAATAATCTATTTTTTATTAGAAATTACAAATATATTCCTGCGACCTTTTTTTACAAACCGTTGGGCGACTGGCTCCTGTCGCCCAACTGTTGGGCAACTGCAGTGCTGTTGCCCAACCATTCAGCATTTGTACTAGAGGCGCTGAACCGTTGGGCGGCATTATTGCAGTTGCCCAACGGTTGGGCGATAGCTTCCAGTCGCCCAACCGTAAGGCGACAGGAGGCTGCCAGTTGCCGAACCGTCGGGCGACCGGATTGCTTATATAAGCAGCGCGTGCGTCCCCCCCCCCGGCTTGAGCGACTGAGAGCGAGAGAAGCAGAGAGCGAGCGTGAGGAGGAGAAGAAAGAGAGGGAGAGGAGAGGAAAAAAGAGAGGGAGAAAAAGAGGGAGAGGGAGAAGAAGAAGAAGAGGAAAGATTCGACTGCAAGGTAAGTTTTTTATTTATTTTGTAGTGTATTTTTTTAGTAAGTAATTAGTTTAGTTTATGTAGTTAAAATAATAGTATAAGTAGCACTTGTAGGAAATTTTAGTTAGAGAAAAAAACTAGAAAATCGAAATGTTGTTAATTTGTATGTAAGTAGCAGCGATAGAAAACTTTAGTTAGAGAAAAAAATAGTCCGTGAGATAGTATTAGTGTTGTTTGTGAGGAGTATTGTAGTTGTGTCGGTGCATGTGTGACTGACTTAGGTAATTATTTGTATGAACTAATTAGTAGAGGTTAATTAGTATGAACTTATTGACTTGGGTAATTGGTATAGCTCTGTAGAAGACTGGAATACCACTTCTAGCATTTCGGATTGCAAGTTAGTGTTAGAATCGGATAATGCCTGGTATGGAATAACTCGGTTTTGAGGTTGAATCTAAATATTGTACTACACGTTCATTGTGGCCTATGCCTCAGGGAATGAATGACGTCTTGATCATGTTGTAATGTAGTTGTCGACGATAGGCGAAGGGTCTTACAAATGTAAATTACAATGTAGCAGTATTTGCATGTCGTGCGTTGCGATCTGACTAGTTGCAATGTTGGAAATATTTGCACCATACAATAAGTCATGCCTGTACCCACTACATTGAAAGTGCATTACGGTGTTGGCACCGCTCGTGAAGGTCCGTCGCAAAGGTTGACTTGAGCAGTTTTGCAAGCCACTCTGGTACACCGGACGGCGAGAATGCACGAATCGAAGATGTGATGCATTGGCTCACCCGCAGCTTCTCTTTGAACCCTGAGGTGTGCAGCGTCGTCATACAAGGGCTTTGGAGCCAGTCTCCCACAGACATCAGATGGGAGTTGAGAAGACTGGTGTGCACGGCTGTGTGGAAGGGCTTTATAGAAGGATGTCGGCGCCGTGTATATGAGTGTGCGCTACTTGTGCAACCATGCCCAAAAGAAGTTGTGCATGGCCCCGCCGTCGGATATCATCTGGGTGGTGGGAGCAGCTCGGGTGCCTAGCATGTTGGTGAAGAAGAGGACCCGGAGGGCTACGTTACGAAGAGTTCGGAGGATGTTGCTTGTGATGAGCCCGACGCGGCACTTACATCATGGAATCGCAGGACATGGACGACTTAGACATACCAGCCCGACGTGGAGAGTATGGCGACAAGGGGAAGGGGAAGGCTCCTTCAACCGAGACCGGCCGACGTCATTAAATAGGACACTCTTTGTCAAATTATCAGTTTGACGTGCATGATCTATATTGTATGACAGGTCATTCAGTAGTAGTCCCCCGTCCTACCCGCCATGTTTTTTACTATCCCCTAAAAGCACGTATACTTACATGGTCTTAATGCTTGTGTCGTAGTGTACCATAGTAGTAGCGAGGATGACTAAAGCAATTACCCAAACCATCATGCCATGTGACTACGTGTAACGTGCTTCTGTATGCGGACTCTAATGTAGTTCTGGTTCCGTGTCTCCGCTAAGCCATCAAAGCAAGCCTACATTGCAAGTATGCCTCTTCTAGTCGAATCCCAGAAAGAACCATTCGCACCGACATCGAATCCTCCATGTTTTAGGGCATCTTCATAATCACAATGAGCGTTCTCAGCCCCTTCAATCATATTCTGTATAAGCTTCATAAAGTACGACATCGACTACATGCCTATATACACGTATACGTTCAGACGACTTCATCGAGGAGAGACTCCCTGGCGCATCGTAATATAACTTACCTTTCTACTTACAACTCATTACTATCTCAATCGTCCTCACAAAATTCTACAGAAATTTAGCGACTACAACAATATACGCATTTATCACAAAATGTTATTGTGAGTCGACAAATTTCATACCCTTGATATTCTACTTAAAATAACAAACAGACCAACCAACATCGTCACAACACTATTATTTTCAAAATAAATAACATCATACAATCAGATTTGCTAAATGTAATTAACCTACAAAATGTAATATTCATTACAACACAATTAAACAATAATTAAATAATACAAAAGCAGCTTGGGAGCCTCCTGTCGCCTTATAGTTGGGCGATCGAACTGTCCCAACCTGTTAGGGCGATCATAGTAGTGCAACCCATCATTCGGCGCTGAAAGACAAATGCCCAACGGTTGCAACAAGATTGACCGCCAACAGCTTGGGCGACAGGAGCTAGTCGCCCAACCGTTAGGCCACAGACGTATATTTATGTAAAAAAAAGATCGTAGTAATAAATTTGTAATTTCTAATAAAAAATAAATTATTTCAAGAAAAACATTCCTGTCGTGACTGAGTTGGAGTTCAATACCAGAGCAGATTGCTCCACACCCACTCATACTTTTGATCTTGGCAATTTCACTACCCATGTTTTGCATCTGATGCGAATGGAGTACCACCTGTGCTTTAAGTTTAGCAATTTGCCACCTATGCTTTCCAAATCAAGAGCAAATCAACATATGTTATTACCCTGAAAGTATGAGCATTCCTACTTTTTTTATTGTATCGTTTTGTACTAGTCAAAATTTTAATTCCGTTTAACAAAATTAAATCAAGAAAACAACTCAATTTTTAACCAATAAAACAACTGATTTATTGTCATTGTCGTAGCATAAAAAGGCTAGACAGTGGGTACAGAGTACCCTTTGTCTTGGAGGAGGACCGAAGGGAGGAGCCAAAGCCACAAATGTATGCTTGTATTGTATTGAGTGTATGAATGAGAAGTCCCTCTTGTACATGCCCTTGGGGTCCTATTTATAGGAGGGCAAGAAGGGACATTTACCTTCTTGCCCTCACAATGTTGAGAGAGAGAGATGGTATTTAGGTGCATGTAACACCCTGATTTTCAGAGTCTTTTTGAAAATTTTTAAAATAAAAAGAACCATTTGGTTTTGATGAGAATTCAAAGCTTAACCCGAGAATTTCAGAATTTGAAGTGTTTAAAATGACTAAACTAAACTTCAACTAATCCAAAGCTTAGTTCTTTTGGTGTTGCTCTAGCTCTCTAGAGCTATCTCTCCTTTTCTTGATAAGGGTTTCCTTTCCTCTATCCTACATTTGGACATTCTTATATGTCCAGACCGTCCCTCTTGTTTGATCTAGCCAGACCTCCCCTCACATCTTTTGCTTGAGTCTCCCTCTTGCTCACTGGAACGCCCAGTAATTCACTTGAACCTACTTGTGTCCAATTAGATCTTTTTTGCATTCGATTGAACCACCCTTGTGCTCAATTGGACCCCCTTCTGATTCCCTCTGAGCCGTTCAGACCTCCCATGCGTTGTCCGAACTGCTCGACACTCTTGTGATCATCATCCAAGGGTCCAGACCTCTTTAGGTCTAGATCTTCCAAGTGCTTGGACCTCCCCTGGTCCAGATCTCCTTCTTTGGCTTAGACCTCCTCAGGGTCTAGGTCTCCCCTCATAACCACTTGAGTTCCTTCTATGCTCTTGTGAACCTCTCGGTGATCACTTGGACTCCTTTTTGCACTAATCCCTATAACCTTCTCTTTGGAAAAGTCCTCCTAGTGCAATCCGGTATTACCGCCCAAACTCGCGGTATTACCGTTTTCTAGGACCTCCTTCTCATTTATTAGGACCTTCTTATCCTTTAGACCTCCCGGTCTGCAGGACCTCTTAGTCCTTTGGAGATCCTAGCCGGCAAGACCTCCTAGACCAGATCTTGACTATTAAGACTTCCCTTTGGGATCTTAGCCGTCAGGACCACCTCCGGTCGTACCGCTTCGTAAGTTCGGTACTACCGCTACCAGCAATTTTACTTCGAACCTTTGAACCTCCCCGTGTCCTTCAGGACCTCTTTGTGTCCTCTGGGACCTCCTTCTTGTCCATTTGAACCTCCCTCGTGTCTGTCCAAGCCTCCCGCTCGGCTCGGACCCCATATTTGTTAGATCTAACAGCTTTGACCTCATCCTCGTTAGATCTAAGGGTCCAGACCTCCCTAGCGTTTGGACCTACCGCTTGCCCCTGTGGCTGTGCCGCTCGGGTTTGAATTTCCTAGCTTAAGGATCGTTCGATTCGTGCTGAACGGTCCGATCTTGAGGGTACGTTCGGATGGTCCAAACGTCCCATTCCCTCAGGGCCATTCGATCCATATCGGACGGCCCTAATCCGTTGGTGCATCCCGCTGGTCCAAACGTCCCAGTTGCCTCCCTCCGTTCGATCAAGATCGGATGGCTCCAGCTCCTCCCGCGTATCCTTGCTTACGCGGACCTCCTCTCTTTACCGATCGTGATCGTTAGGATCTCCCTTGTGAGGTCCTAGCCATCAGATCTCCACCTTTCTATTTGAGCTTGACCTTCAGACCTCCTTGTGGGTGTGTCTTTTGGACCTCCTGACCATAAGACCTCCCCATTGTGTGCCTTCTGGACCTCCTGTCTAGGACCTCCTTGAAGTCTTTTCAGACCTCTTAGCCCTATGGACCTCCATATCCTTTGGACCTCCCCATGTTCGGACCTCCCTGTTGAGTTTGGACCTCCTTTAGGTTCAAACCTCCCTGTGTTGTGTTTGGACCTCCTTTAGTTCGGACTTCCCTATTGTGTTCAGACCCTTGTGGTCTGGACCTCCCTTTTGTGTTCAGACCTTTGTGGTTTAGACCTTCCCTGTCTTTTGCACCTCTTGTTCTTAGACCTCCTTGTGGCCTTTAGGACCTTTTGTCCTCAAAGACCTCCCTGTCTATCTTAGGACCTCCCCTGTGGATCTCCTCGCAGGACCTCCTCCCTGGACCGTCCCCTTTGACCAAGCTGTTCGCCCTTTTGACTGGTTTTCCTTGGCTCTTAAGTGCATTTGATGTGGGATGAGTCACATTAAATGCTGCCACCTACCTTTGTCCTCTTTTCTACTTTTTGTCACATCACTTGCTTTCTTTATTCTTTTTCGTACCTTGGGGTAGTGTGCCTTTGTACCAATACATTGAATTCGGTCACCCTCTTTTTATGGTGCTTCTATTCCCTTTCTCCTTTAAATAGAGCACCAGGGCCGCCCACTGCCTCCTTGTTCTTCATTTCGACCTCTGCTCTTAGCTCTTCCGGTTTTGGGGAGCTCTCCAAGCTCCTCTGGTTCGGACCCCCTTGAGCCCGAGCCCTTCACCCATCGGACCTCCTCCCAAGAATCTTCTCTGATTTTTCTTTTAGTTTCGTTCTCTGCTATTTACTTCTTACTCAGTATAGTTGGAATTCATTTGGATCTTTATTTGCTTTGCTTTGTACCCGTGTAGATCTTGACGTCCCAGAGAGCCAGAGCTGTGAAGAAGAATAGATTCTTAAGCTATCAAGCAAGAGGCAAGTTACACTCTTGATCATATTGCACCCAATAATTCAAATTATTTATGTCCTGTTTTAATGTATACTGCATGCCTATTTCTACCAAGTTATTTCAATACCTGTTTTAAATTCATAGCTATGTCTACTTCCTTTGTATGGCCACTGTTGACTTTGGACTAAACATGTTGTCACCATTAGATCAAACTTGGTTAATGCAATAGTGTGAGCCAAGACCATTTGAAAAACATATGCTTAGTCATGCTTAGACCAAAAGTATTGATTTGGGGAAATCTTTACCATCATGACCAAATACTGTTTTAAATGTTTTCACCATGACATTGGGTTGTCATGGAAGGATGAAAATGTTGCTGGGGAAGCAAAGAAAAGGAAAATGGATTTGGACTGGGGCGAACTAGTAGCTTGGATGGTGCATTTGTATGCACGGGACCATGCCATTTCTATGGCCGGTGCCCAGGGTTTGTGAAAGTCGCCCTACTCATGTGAGGACCGGTCTTTGAGCGACCAATGCCATGCCTATAATGGGCTATGCCACAATCGTGCAACCACATGTCTCCAGTGTGGGGCGTGGGACCTGGCTGAATAATTTGCAAAGTTCTACCACAAGTTGTTCCATTGGAGGTGTGGGAGGTCTTTTATGGCCAATGGTCTTTTATAACCTATTGTTCCTCTTTGGTGCAAGAGGGGCTTTCACGGATTTCTATCCATAGGAAAGTGAAACCTTAGCAAGGAGGGCTGTGGTGGAATAATACATTGTAAAGGCCTTGTCATGAACTCTAGACCTCTTACCTTGGCGGTGAGAGGTGGCATTGACGGATCTTGGGACAAACTAGAGGACTCATGTCGTGTGGGTAAAGTGCACAACCACTGCAGAGTTAAATCTATTCGAATAGCCGTGTCTGCGGTCATGGACGTGCTGGCAAAGGCTACTCAGAGTTAGGTGTTGGTTTTGGGTTTCGTAAATGTTTATCAAATCTGCTTTTGGGATTTCTATCCCATGGGTTGTGGGCGGGGAGCCTTGTGACAGGAGGGTATCCTTCACCATCTTGATGATGAATGTTATCCAACTGAAAATTGAGTTTTGAAAATGAACTTTTACTTATTGTAATTGCCTTGGAACTTAGTATTTGTAATTGAAATAAACATGGCTTTATGCAAATCAACCATATTAAGCCTTCCTTTGTGATATCCATTTATGCATGTCATTTTGTTATCTAACGGGTGTAACATGTGAGCACGGTTGTTGTGCTCACTCTTGCTTGCTACTGTCTTTTAGCAAGGAATGGAAGCCTTGGGTTGAGCTTGTTGTGGACCAAGTGGTCCTGGACCGACTAGGATGCGCCCTCCAGCCGATTGCCTGTGGTGTATCGGGTGGCCCTTGTGTTTATCTTTCATTATATTTTGTTACTGAATTGTAAGCTCTCTTGTAAACAACTTCCTTGATATTAATAAAGCTGGTGTTTTTGCAATGCTATCACTATTGTTGCTGTGAAGAGCTAGCCATGATCCTTAGGACTAGCTCAGTATGCACAGGGAACCTTGGAGCAAGCCCAGTCCTCCACGACCACCCTCAGGTTTAGACGTGTATGGTTCTGGGGTGGTCTCAGTCCTCCACGACCTCCTCTGGTGGGTCGCGGGTGGTCTTGGGATGACCTCAGACCTCCATGACTTCCCCTGGTCTGGCCGTGGCAGGTCTTCAGGGTGCTCCATGGCTCCACAACCTCCTCGGGTTTGTTCTCCTGGACTTCCAGGTGGTCCTGCTGGACCTCCTGGGAGGTCTTGGTGGACTGACCGAGAGGTCCTTTCGGGACCTCCTGGGAGGTCCTGGTGGACTTTCCAGGAGCTCTTGGAGGGCCTCTCGGGTACCCTAGGGTTGGGTCGCTACAGTACATTTGTCTAAATATGTTATACAGACTAATTCTACATATGTACAGTATCCCCGACGGCACATCGGTATTCCTGACGACCCTAGGGAGCGGGGCACCCCTTGGTGCCCTGCTACTACAACTCCCTCGACTACGTGGTCCGAGGTCGCGAGGACAGGTCCCGCGGTCCCGAGGGGTGAGTGGACACAATCCTGTCACCCCCGGCCCCTCTAGAGTTGGGATACCTCGGGAGACGTAGGTGAACCGGCGAAGGGGCTCTGGAGATGGCCGAAGGCGGAGCACCGAGGGATCTCCGGAGGCAGCCGGTGGCGGAGCGCCGAGGGAGCTCTGGAGGAAGATCCGTGTCGGGGTTGCCCCGCCGAGGCTACAGCCTTGAGACGGGCGGTGAGCAGTGTCGGGGTCGCCCCGCCGAGGCGATAGCCTCGAGGTGGGCAGTGAGCAGCGACGGAGCCCATAGGGGCGAAGTTGACACGGAGTCGCCCCGCCGAGGCCTGGCCCTCGAGGCGGGCGGTGCATTGGGGCCGCCCAGTTGAGGCGATAGCCTCGAGGCGGGCGGTAAGCAACAGTGGAGCCCGTGGGGGCGAAGTCGACGCAGAGCCACCACGCCGAGGCCTGTCCCTCAAGGCGGACGGCGCGTCAGGGCTGCCCCGCCGAGGCGATAGCCTCGAGACGGGCAGTGAGCAGTGGTGGAGCCCGTGGGGGCGAAGTCAACGCGAAGCCACCACACCGAGGCATGGCCCTCGAGGCGGGCGGCACATCAGGGCCACCCCGCCGAGGCGATAGCCTTGAGGCGGGCGGTGAGCAGCGGCGGAGCCCGTGGGGGCGAAGTCGGCGCGTAGCCGCCACGGTCGTCGCTACCCTCGTATTTGATTGCTTCTTTTGTGTGACCGTTTGCAATGCTCCTGCTGGGGGCCTGGTACCGTCCCTCCCTTCGGCCGCTCCTAGTAAGTGTGCTTGTGACTTGGAGTGGCATGAAGGGGTTCTTTGTAGGCGAAGCCGATGGCCGTCCTCCAACTTTTTTTTCCCGACCATTTTTGATTGGGCTCGTCTGAGAGCCCAAAGCTAGCGAGGGGTAGGTGAAGCCGAACTCCGTCCCCAATCTTTTTTGATTGGGCTCGTTTGAGAGCCCAAAGCTACCGAGAGGGAGGCGAAGCCAAACGCCATCCCCCAACCTTTTTTCATTGGGCTCGTTTGAGAGCCCAAAGCTAGCGAGAGGGAGGCGAAGCTGAACGCCGTCCCCCAATCTTGTTTGATTGGGCTCGTTTGAGAGCCCAAAACTACCGAGGGGGAGGCGAAGCCGAACACCGTCCCCCAACCATTTTTGCTTGTGCTTGTTTGAGAGACCAAAGCTAGTGGGGGAGGCGAAGCCGATCACCGTCCCCTAACTTTCTTTCCCCGGTGGTCTGTGCAAATGAGTGCGATGCAAGATGTCTCTCCGCCGGGGCGAGGCCCTCAGGGCAGGAGACCCCTTAGTCGCCGAGGCAGGGCCGCCGGAGCGACTAGGGCTTTGCGCATTTGAGTATGATGTGAGATGTCTCTCCGTCGGGGTGGGACCCTCATGGCGGGAGACTCCCTAGTCGCTGAGGCGGGGCCGTCGGAGCGACTAGGGCTTTGCGCGTTTGAGCGCGATGTGAGATGTCTCTCCGCCGGGGCGAGGCCCTCGCGGCGGGACACTCCCTAGTCGTTGGGGCGGGGCCTCCGAAACGACTAGGGCTTGGCGCGTTTGATTGCGATGTGAGATGTCTCTCCGCCGGGGCGAGGCCCTCCGCGGCGTGAGACTCCCTGGTCGCCGAGGCAAGGCCGTCGGAGCGACTAGGGCTTTTGTGTGTTTGAGTGAGATGTGAGATGTCTCTCCGTCGGGGCGAGGCCCTCGCGGCGGGAGACTCCCTAGTTGCCGAGGCGGGCCGTCGGAGCGACTAGAGCTTTGCGCGTTTGAGCGCGATGTGAGATGTCTCTCTGTCGGGACGAGGCCCTCACGGTGGGAGACTCTCTAGTCGCCGAGGCGGGGCCGTCAGAGCGACTAGAGCTTTGCGCATTTGAGCGCGATGTGAGATGTCTCTCCGTCGGGGCGAGGCCCTCGCGGCGGGAGACTCCTTAGTCGCCGAGGCAGGGCCGTCGGAGCGACTAGAGTTTTGCGCGTTTGAGCGCGATGTGAGATGTCTCTCCGCCGGGGCGAGGCCCTCGCGGCGAGAGACTCCCTAGTCGCCGGGGCGGGGCCTCTGGAACGACTAGGGCTTGGCGTATTTGAGCGCGATGTGAGATGTCTCTCCGCCGGGGCGAGGCCCTCACGGTGAGAGACTCCCTAGTCGCCGGGGCGGGGCCTCTGGAACGACTAGGGCTTGGCGTATTTGAGCACGATGTGAGATGCCTCTCCACCGGGGCGAGGCCCTCGCGGCGGGAGACTTCGTAGTCGTCGAGGCGGGGCCGTCGGAGCGACTAGGGCTTTACGCGTTTGAGCGTGATGTGAGATGTCTCTCCGCAGGGGCGAGGCGCTCGCGGCGGGAGACTCCCTATTCACAGGGGCGGGGCCTCCAGAACGACTAGGGCTTGGCGCATTTAAGCGCGATGTGAGATGTCTCTCCGCCTGGACGAGGCCCTCACGGCGGGAGACTCCATAGTCGCTGAGGCTGGGCGGTCGGAGCGACTAGGGCTTTGCACGTTTGAGCGCGATGTGAGATGTCTCTTCACCGGGGCGAGGCCCTCGCGGCGGGCGACTCCCTAGTCGCCGAGGCGGGGCCGTCGGAGCAACTAGGGCTTTGCGCGTTTGAGCGCGATGTGAGATGTCTCTCCGCCAGGGCGAGGCCCTCGTGGTGGGAGAATCCCTAGTCGTCGAGACAGGGCCGTCGGAGCGACTAGAGCTTTGCGCGTTTGAGCGCGATGTGAGATGTCTCTCTGCCAGAGTGAGGCCCTCGCGGCGGGCGACTCCCTAGTCGCTGAGGCGGGGCCGTCGGAGCAACTAGGGCTTTGCGCGTTTGAGCGCGATGTGAGATGTCTCTCTGCCAGGGCAAGGCCCACGCAGCAGGAGACTCCCTAGTCGCCGGGGCGAGGCCTCCGGAACGATTAGGGCTTGGCACGTTTGAGCGCGATGTGAGATGTCTCTCCGCCAAGGCGAGGCCCTCGTGGCGAGAGACTGCCTAGTCACCGAGGCGGGACCATCGGAGCGACTAGGGTGTGTCGTGTACCGGGGCTCCCTTGTGGGCTTTCACTGCACACTCCGGGGAGTGAGCTAGTGTGCGCCGGGGCTCGAGAGCATGCGCGGTGTCTTTGTTGCCACGGTGGTGGGCTTATTTATGTCACCTTTGTGGGCTTTCACTGCATGCTCTGGAGAGTGAGCTAGTGTGCGCCGGGGTTCAGGGCCATGCGCGGCGTCTTTATTGCCACGATGGTGGGCTTATTTATGCCATCCTTGTGGGCTTATACACCGAGGCCGTAGCTTACGAGGTGTGTTTATACACTTCACACTCCGGAGAGTGAGTTAGTGTGCGCCGAGGCTCAGGGCCATACGTGGCGTCTTTGTTGGCACGGTGGTGGGCTTATTTATGCCTCCCTTGTGGGCTTATACACCGAGGTCGTAGCCTGTGTGTTTCCACACTTCACACTCTGGAGGTGCTCCAAGTGCCCCGGAGGGTGATGTGGCGGTCGCGAGGTGGAGCCTGGCGGTCCCTTGGCCGCCGCGTGGAGGGGCGACGAGGCGGGATCCGAGGCGTGCGCGACGGTCTTCCGGACCGAAGGCGGCCTCCAGAGCGAGGGCCAGCGCCGGGGCTGCTTCGGGCAAGGCCCACGCGGCAGAGCGAAGGCGGCCTCTGGGAGCTTCGGCCGACGGTGGATGTGGCTCCGGAGGAAGTCCGAGAGGGCCCCGAGGTCGGAGCCGGTGGTCCTCCGGGGCGAGGCGGCACCGCGAAGGTGGAGGCCCAAAGTGGGGGTGGCTAAGGGGGCCTGAAGGCGGAGCTGGTGAAGGGTGCCCAAGGCGGTGGGGGCCTGGAGGTGGTTCCCGGCGGGGGCCTTCGGAGGCGACCCGAAGGTGGAGGCTAAGGTGGCGAAGGGGCCCGAGGTGGTGGGGGGCCCAGAGGTGGTTCCCAGCGGGGGCCTTCAGAGGCGACCCAAAGGCGGAGGCTGCGGTGGTGAAGGGGCCCGGTGGTGTCTTGCCAAGGTGGTGGCCGTGCAGTGGGGGCAGCATGGTGCCGCCCGGTGGTTGCTCGAGGTCGCATGGAGTTGGGGCGAAGGTGCCCCGAGGATGCGCTAACGAAGGTGTGGTAAAGGGGTGGCGCCGAAGGGGTAGCTTTGAGGGGACTTGGTTCCGACGCCGGAGCGGAGCTGGATGTGGCCGAAGGGGCGCCGTTTGGAGCTGGCGAGGGCGATGGCGATGGCGACGCCGACGAGGGCCTGAAGCCAGCGACGAGGTGGTGCTGAGGGGCAGCCGAAGCGGTCCGTGCCGGAGATGCGCCGAGGTGGCCCCGGAGGGGGCCGGAGGTGGAGGCCCGAGGGGGCCCCGAGGTGGTGGCAGCGCGTAGGAGGTGCGGCGGCGCTTGCGAAGGGCCGCGCACTCGACGACGCCCGTGAGTCTAAGCGGCGCTGCGGAGGACCACGCGGGGTGTTTCCGACGGTGGAGGATTCGAGGTGGAGCGCGCCGAGGGACCCTCGAGGCGGCTTGATCGGGCGGTGGCATGGGTGGTGGAGCACCACGGGTGGCGGCGATCCACAGGAAGGCGGCAAAGACATGAAGGGGTGCGGCCAGAGGGTGCTGTGGTTGAGGCCGAGCAACAAGGGCGGCGAAGGAGCAGCCGAGGCTCTCGGTGAAGCTCGTGCTTTTTATGCAGAGGTTAGTGGGCATACTGTTGCTAACTGGATGGGTGCGAAGGGGTTCACGAGAACACTTGGGGCTCCCACTTTCTCGCTTTGTTGTCGCCAAATGAAGGGGACTCGATCCCGCCTCATGAGGTTGGCTCCGAAAGTGGGCTTTAGCCTGACCGAAGATTGGCTTCGGCAGCTTCGGCCCTGGTGCAGGGTGGTCTTCGGCCGAAAAATGCCCTTCGGCTCGACCGAAGATGGGCTTCAGACTACAAAGCAGGTGGGGTGGCCTTCGGCCGAAAAATGTGCTTCGGCTCCTCCTTTATGTGTAGCCTCTTGTTCGGTCCTTACGGACGGCGCCAACTGTCGTAGCATAAAAAGGCTAAACAGTGGGTACATAGTACCCTTTATCTTGGAGGAGGACCGAAGGGAGGAACCAAAGCCACAAATGTATGCTTGTATTGTATTGAGTGTGTGAATGAGAAGTCCCTCTTGTACATGCCCTTGGGGCCCTATTTATAGGAGGGCAAGAAGGGACATTTACCTTCTTACCCTCACAATGTTGTGTGAGAGAGAAAGGGTATTTAGGTACATTTCCCTAAATTTGTTATATAGACTAATTCTATATATGTATAGTATCTCCGACGGCACACCGGTATTCCTAACGACCCTAGAGTGCAGGGCCCCCTTGGTGCCCTGCTACAACAATCATTCACTTAATAATATAGTTAGTAATTCGTGTTAAATTTAAAAGTACGGTTGGCAAGTTGCCAAAATTAAAAGTACAGGTGGTATTTGAACCAACTCAAAAGTATAGGTGGTGAATTGGCAGAATTTAAAGTACCGATGGGGATTTGCAATTTTAAAAATGTACAGGTTGCAACGATGCAATTTGCTCTTAATACTATTGTTCTCTGCCTAAAGCTTCAATGGATAATTTATTTATCTTCAGCAGAAATGGAGGCCAATGCTGGCACTGCTATGTATCCTCTGCACCGCTGCAAAACCATATACCTGGTACTACACTTGCTCAATACTGGATGATAAACTTGTAATAAAGATACAAAGAATGTTGAATATGATTGATTGCAACCAATTGATGTGTGCAGGTGAGGCATGCCCAGGGTATTCACAATGTGGAGGGCGAGAAGGATCACAGTGCGTACATGTCACCTGCGCCGTTTGATGCTCACCTTACCCCTTTGGCCTGGAACCAAGTAAGGTTTCTTGTTTCTTTTTCGGAAATTGATCCCCGTGCATTTCAATCACTGTTCTTAGGGCCATTCCTAGTTGCAAACACGTGTACAGTGCACATTCATATGGATTTGGGAATCCTACGATTTTCCCGGGAAAATTCTTTTAACAATCCCTAAATTACGAAAATAAATTAACAAAAAAATAACCGTAAATGATAGATTAATTATATATTTTGCTAACAGAAAGGGGAGAGAGGGAGGGATGAAGCTGCATATAGGGAAAAAAAGACGTGCTCTCACCTCACATCGATTTTTTTATTTAACCTATTTTTTAATTTAATTAAATTACCAACCTCTTACCAAATTTATTTCTAAATCTGATTATTTTAATCACGCCATCACCTGTGATATGATAAGATAATAATACCATGCGCTGAATAATTCTAGCTAAATAACCCTTTTTCTTTTTTCTTTTTCGGAAACCTGCGCTGTTTCTTTTTTCTTTTTCGGAAATTGATCCCCGTGAATTTCAATCACTGTTCTACACCTCAAAAGTTAGATCCAAAATGCCTCTGTTTTGTTACAATGAGCAATATAAATGTACTAAAAGATACAGGTGAAGCACAAATGCTCGCTAAGCACGGAAGATTATCCCTTCTCCTTTCCATATGTTTTTGTATTTATTGTTGTCCAATCATGATTGGATGGTAGCCTACATTCTACTCTCATTTGGTGTGCTCATGCTGTCAAGCACGTCCATGATAAAATAGAATCAACCATTAAAATGGTTCAAATGGAAAATGCAAATGTAGCATCATGTCATGATGCTTTATTGATAAAAAAAATCATTTTTTTTTGTAATAAAGTGTTGGATACTTGATTCAGTCACCTCCCGTAGTAAACAAATCCTCACTTACGATATTCAATGGGTAATGCTCTGGATCGTGCGTCCGATCGTATCGGACGCAATGCATGGGCTTACTGATTCACGGCTGGGTGCCGGGGCCGCAGAGCTGCGTGTGGCCCATACGCATTGGTTCTCGGCAGCTAATTCCGTGCGGCCCATATGGGACGAGCCGCCTATTGGCCCAGCTGAACAAATCCAAGAGATGCTTGCATGGTCTACTACTTGCTACTGTAGTCAAGCTCATGTATACATACATATACATGCATGAGCTGGTGTGTCTGGAATTGCATGATGGTTAGGATCGGTGGCGGGCGTCAGACTTAAATATAGCTGGTAATCGCTAAGGAAGATAGAATTGCCAAAATAATTGTTGGATGTGCTGATTGAGCCTCGGGGCATATATAGTACAAGGTGACTAGATATAAAAGGGAACCATATTGGATATAAATCCTAATCGATTCTTATTCTATATCTAATAATCTTACCACACAAGACATGTACTCAAATATGCTCAAATATGCTTTTTTTGTTTTTGATTTGTGATGTTGCAACCGTTGTCCTAAAATGTTGCAATCGTTGTCCTAGGATGTTGCAATCTAGGATGTTGCAACCGTTGTCCGGAGATAACATGTGGGTAATTGCAACCATTGTTTTTTGATTTGTGATGTTGCTACCGTTGTCCGGGGATGTTGCAACCGTTGTCCTAGGATGTTGCAACCGTTGTCCGAGGATGTTGCAACCGTGTCCGGGGGATGTTGCAACCATTGTTCGGGGATGTTGCAACCATTGTCCTAGAATGTTGCAACCGTTGTCCGGGGATGTTGCAACCGTGTCCAGGGGATGTTGCAACCATTGTCCTAGGATGTTGCAACCGTTGTCCGGGGATGTTGCAACCGTGTCCGGGGGATGTTGCAACCATTGTCCTAAGATGTTGCAACCGTTGTCCGGGGATGTTGCAACCGTGTCCGAGGGATATTGCAACCGTTGACCTAGGATGTTGCAACCGTGTCCGGGGGATGTTGCAACCGTTGTCCAGAGATGTTGCAACTATTGTCCTAGGATGTTGCAACCGTTGTCCGGGGATGTTGCAAGTATTGCATCTGCAGAAAAAATGTTGCATCTATAGAAAAAAAATGTTGCATACTGTTCACGGTGATGTTGCAATTTTTTTCAACATGTTTTTTTTCTCCAGATGCTTTGTTTTTTGATTTATGATATTGCAACCGTTGTCCGGAGATGTTGCAATCGTTGTCCTAGGATGTTGCAACCGTTGTCTGGGGATGTTGCAACCATTGTCCTAGGATGTTGCAACCGTTATCCGGGGATGTTACGAGTGTTGTATCTATAGAAAAAAATGTTGCATACTATTCACGGTGATGTTGCAATTTTTTCCAGCACGCTTTTTTTTCCAGATACTTTATTTTTTGATTTGTGATGTTGCAACCGTCGTCTGGGGATGTTGCAACCGTTGTCTGGTATGTGAATCGGTGTGTGGTGATGTGATGCACGCATGTACGGTGATAAAATCTTGTGCTCATCACATACGAGAACCCGAGCGTCTGATCCTAGTCTCAAAATGGACGTCTGGTGCTAGTATCACCCTAAAACAAAGGGGATCATTCATATGGGATTAATGAATGAAAGCGTTATCCAAAAAGTGTTGAGATGGGCAAATTAAAGTTGTGCATCAGTGCACGCATGCACGAATCTAAGCAAAATCCAATGGCCGTGATTCATAGTAGTTGGTCTTGATTCTTCACGCTAAAGGCATGGACAGTGGGGACAAGCAAGCAAGCTCAGGCCGGCCTGATGCTTTCGGAGGGACCACATGGCAGCGGCCGGTACGGTGCATTCAAGATGCAACAGCAATGGCTACCAATCCCATGAATTTTAACAGAAGCAACCCACTACGTCACGCCGGGCGTCCGATTCCAAGCCTAATATCGGACGTACGGCTCCTAGTTGCGCCCATATTCAATCATGTATTTTCCTTATTACAACTACTTGTAAAATGTCCATACTCCAGATTGCTAAATGCATGATATAATTACCATATGATTCTAGTGGCAGTACTCCACAGACAATGATTAATTTGACATTGGAATTAGAAAATTGCAAATTGAACCATAAGATAGGCGTCCCCAAATTGGCTCTTGCATTGCACACACCTGTCAAAGCCATGGAGAAGCATGACCAAGTCATTGCTTTGTTGCTGCTTGAGTGGCCTCACGCAGCTGCTGAATGTTGGGCTCTTGGCAAAGCCAGTCTGAAGAGAGGATTGGTTCAAAGAAACTTCATTATCGAGTGTACTATGCACTCCACACTAATTGTTCGAACAAAATTTCCAAAAAAAAAAAGCAAATTTGGGCAATTTCGAGAAATTAGCTCGCCTAGATGGGCACACGCCTATTCGCAGCTAGGTGGATGGCGGCGCTGTCATGAGGCGCCCACCGCCTCGGGAGGAATGACGGAAGCCGCCGCCGCCACGCAGACCGGGCGGCGGCGCTGTGGTGGCGCCACGTCGGCGGACGTCAGAATTCCTAACGCGGGCCCTCGACGGCGCGACTGACGGCGGCAGGGGCAATGACAATGCCAGCGAGGAGGAGGTGAGGAGCAGCGGCATTGGTCGAGTTAGCCGCTTGCCTGGAGAAGCCCAGATTAACAAGGAACCCTCGCCGCGTCATTGCCTTGAGCAAGAAGCCCCAATCGAATCCTGCCGAGGCGACGCCTCCCCCCGGAGGTGGCCAGCACCAAGAACCACCGCCGTGGCCGGGGCCAGGGTCGTACCTGTACCCGTAGCCATACGAAGTCGAGGACGACGAGGAGGCCCAAGAGGAGGAGGCGTGGGCGTAGGAGGAGGAGAGGAGGCGGAGGTCGTACTCGGCCCTACGGCGATCATCAGAGAAGATGTGGTAGGCGTCGGAGGCCAGGGCAAGGGGATCGTGGCGGCGAGCGAGGGATGCGCTGCGAGGGGTGGGCGCGGAGGCGAGGGCTGCGAGGGGCGGGCGCGGAGGCGAGGAGGCGCCATGAGGGGCGGGCGTGGAGGCAAGGGAGGCGCCATGAGGGTCAGGCGCGGAGGCGAGGGAGGATGGGTCAGGCGACGGTTCGGCGTCGTACGTGGGTGTGGCCTCCTCCGGTGGGGGTGGCTGCGGCAGGCGGATCGATGCCACTGCGGGGAGAGAGATGAGAGGGGAGGAGGGCAGTGCGACAGTGGGAGGCGGGTGGGGATCGTGAGGAAAGGGAGGGAGGGTAGAGTGGGAGGCGGTCGTGCACTCGTGGGCACAACAACGTAGGCAGTTGCTCGTGGCGTGGTAGATCTGGGCTGTTGGTGCTCCCCGATCCAACGAACGACAAGTGAGTTGGGAGGACGGACGACCACCACCAACTCCAATATTTAAGTAGTAGAGATTTGGTCTGGTCGGCCATTCTGAAAGACAACCGCCATAAGATATATTTACGCTTTGTTTATTATTATGCAATAGCTTTATGTTTTCGTGATATGTGTTTGATATTCAATGATGTAACTATGGACACTAGCTTTACATTTTTTTTCAATATATGTGTTTGATATTCAATGATATAACTGTGGACATTAGCTACTGATCCAGGGATTGGTGTCGTAAACACGGAAGATCCTGAATTTCAAATTTGGGGTCTGACATCTACCCAGTACGAACCCCGAACCTATACATAGGTCTCACCCGACTTTCATGGAACTTCCTCGATAAAAGGACATAATAACAAAAGAAGTCATTAGATCTACTAGGCGTCGCGTGTGAGTAGCGACGAGATGTTCCCAAGTGGGTGATAGTAATTTAACCACCAATCAACATCGTATAGACTCCAGCTATCATTCGTCGCTATTCGTTCCCAGTAGAAGGATAATTTGTGACCCGAAGTTGCATCAGAGAATTATAGCTAACAAGGTGATCCCTCCCATCTAGGTAACCGATGCACAATGTCCCTGGGAATATTCTCTTCCTTCCATTAGATTTGTAACTTTTTTACCAACGGACTTTCCGATCAGCTTGATCCCACCCATAGGCCAAAAGAATAAGGTTTGGGTGTATCTACTTTGGTCTGAAGTATTTCCTTCATTCTAAATATCCTTAGATGTACTTCATTCTGTCTGAAGTATTTTCTTCATCAACTACCTTTGGATATATTTCGTTTGAAGTATTTCCTTCATCAAATCTCACTATTATAGAAAAGGTCTTCACAGACGGTTCAAAAACGTCATCACAGACGGTTTCTGGAGCCGTCTGAGTTTATAGGTCAGTGATGACATGAGGTTATCACAGATGGTTTTCGAACCGTCTGTGATGCATGCTATCACAGATGGTTATTAACGCAGAACTGTCTGTGATTTATGACTATCACAGACGGTTCGCGTTTAGAACCGTCTGTGATATATATTCTCTATAAAGCCTCCAAGTAGTGGCTGCTTGTGCCTTTAAAACCGGCTTCATATATACATTATGTTGGAAGAATAATTCATCCCTAATGCTAACGGGCCCCGCTTTGTAAGACACATGTACTAGTCCAAGAAAGGCTGCTGTACTCATAAAAGACTGTAATACCTTCCACTTGTACTCATAAGCTAGCTATCCTCCCAAGGGGTATTCCCGTTATTTGTATAGGCTTGGGAGCCTATAAATACCCCATATAACTCTCATTTGGGTGGAGCTCTTTTAAGCAATGAAGAAGTATATTCAAACTGGTGAGCCCTCAGGGGCTCCCTTTCCGGAGGTAACCCGTTAGATCACCGGCAGGAGTAGAACGGATCTCTTAGAATTGCCCACCGCTGCTACCAGCAGCACCAAGACCCGAAGCCAGACTGTTAACTTAAAACTGGCTTCATATTCAAATTTAATCCTTTCCTACAGGCATGTGCTGAATTGGTTAACTTCAAGCACGCCACTGATGGGCCCGGCCCAAAAGTCTCCACTCCAAGCAGATTTGCATGGACGTGACTTCCGGCAAAACAGCCGAGCCATGCAAATATGGAATGAATGGATCCGGTTCATTTGCCTTAATTCTAGATTCTACAAGGTCGTGACTTCTGGCAGCACAGCCGAGCCATGCAAAAATTGAATGCATGGGCCCGGTTCGTTTGCCTTAATTCCAGCCGGATTTTGCATGGATGGAAATTCCGATGAAGCATCCGAGCAATGCAAAAATTGAGGGGCTTCCTTATCCGGCGTACCTTCCGCACGATTATTGTTGCATCACGGCTAGGACCGGGGAGACCGGTGAGCTCTTTCAATGGCGTGGCCTACCGTCAACAGCGGCGACTTGCGAGGAGGCGGTATAGGCCCTTTCTAAGGCTGACCACCACCCACACCCTGCTTACTCCAGCCCGACGATATCCCCACCTCATGGAGCTCCGCAGGCAAGTACCCCGCAGCAATGGCATCTCTATAAACCAGATCATTTGCAATCTTCGAGGACGACCCATAGTTGCCCTCCTTACCTCCAACCTGCAAAGATTTGCGCAAACTATGTGAGATAGAAGATTGAACTCTATTACCTTAATGAGGTTTCGAAACGTAGTTGGCAGAATCTGATGACCGATTGCCAGCCTTCTTTTCAACAGCCATTTCATCCAAGATGATATCTTCATCATCGGAAGAATCACCCTCTTGCAACTGTCAAAACCTTGATCCAATCGCAGCGCTAACTACTCGATGAACCTTCGAAAACGGAACAAGGACCTCTCCGGTGTTGGCAACACCTCCGGCGCCAACTTCCACCACCTCCAAAACCGCGGCCTCAAGCTTGCTCAGGTCGCCGGCCATCTGCTCGCAGAGTACTTTGTTGTTCGGTCGCCGGCGATCGGATGCAAGGCTGTGGCATGCTGACCTGGAATGCGACGTGCCCGCACTCATGCTACTGCATCTCTTTTATTATATCTGCTTAATTTGACGTGTTTGGATTCTTCGGTATTTGGATCCATCGATCCTTCCATCATACGTGAATGATTAGGCACGTCCATCCATGACAGTAATTGGTGATCAATGAATAACTGTAAGTTTATTCGAAAGTGCCGGGATTCTTGATTTTTTTTTCTTATATGCAGTATGGTTGGTGTAGTCATCTCTAATTATTAAGGACATGTCACAGGTTCAAATTCCAAAAAATTATTGTGCACAATACCCATACAAGGACCCATAGTTGGTGGGAATAAAACCCTTTCCTAGGAATTGCGGCTGTTAGAAAATTTAGTGGATTTCTTCACATACGTCCAATATTTTTCACCTTACGGGCAACATGTAATTGTCTACATATCACCATACGCACAGACCATAATTCCTTCACGTTGACGTTGTTTCTCTCTTCTCCGTTCAGTCACCAATTCCGCATGCAGTTCTCCCGACTCAGCTCACTGGTGATGCTGCATGCTGTGCCTTCCCAAGCGAGGCGTTTCGACGGTCGGGTCAGCATGCACCGTGTCGTACGTGTGTAAGAAAGAAAATGTATGTTCAGTGATCTGCGCTTTTTCCTTTGCCTCGCTCGCCATCATGTTCTTCCTACTCTGTCGACATGAGCGCCGACTCCGGCTTCTCATCTCCTTCCTCCACCTCCACTTCCTCCTCATCCGTGCCACTCTCCTCTGTGTACGCGGCTGCTTTTCCCTCATCTACCATCTCCTCTGTCAACACTCGAACTCATGTTCCGATTGTTTTGGATCCGAAGGAATCAAACTACTCCCAGTGGCGACAGTTCTTCGATGTGGTGCTTGGCAAGTTCGGTCTCACCCATCATGTTGATGGCTTTGATCCTGAACCGAACACCGTCGCCTAGATGCAGGATGATTTCAGTGTCATTTCGTGGCTGTACACTACCATTTCGTCACCTAGATGCAAACTCGGTTTTGGGAAGATAGTTAGGTGGGAAACTCTCCATTGCAAAGGCAATTTCCCATGCTTTACAATGTTGTAAGGAGAAAGGACGATTTAGTAACAAATGTTTTGAGATCGAATCCTTTAATTATTTCTTTTCGGAGACCCCTTGTTGGGACTAAATTGCTTGCTTGGACTGAGTTACTGTTGAAAATTTCTAATGTGCAATTAGGCATGCAAAAGGATGTTTTCAATTGGCAGTTAAATAAGTCTGGTCTTTTTTCAGTGCAGTCTTTTTATGCGGCGCTTATAGGCAACATTCAAGCACCCAGTAGGTGTTGGTTTTGGTTTATTAAAATTCCACTAAAAGTTAAAATATTCCTGTGGTATCTCAAGAGAGGGATTGTGTTAACTAAAGACAACTTGCTTAAAAGGAATTGGAGAGGAAACACAAAATGTGGTTTCTGTATTAAAGAGGAAACGATTCAACATCTTTTTTTTTATTGTCCCTTTGCACGTCTAGCTTGGTGGGTTGTGCAATGTGCGTTCAATTTAGTTCCTCCAGTGAGCATAGCTAATATGTTTGGGAATTGGTTATATGGTATTCCAAAAGTGTTAAAGTCATAACTCCTAGTGGGAGTTAGTGCGTTATGTTGGTCAATTTGGCTATGTCGTAATGAAGTTGTTTTTGACAACAAGAATATAACTAATCCCTTGCAGGCTATCTTATTGAGTGGATATTGACTGAATGCATGGGCAAATCTGCAGAAATCAGACCAGAAGGAGGCTATGCTGGTGGGAAACCAGAGGTTGGAGTTTGTGGCGAAGCAAATCCTCAATTTTCATGGGTGGAGGCTTAGTCATAGGATTTGCAATACCTAAATTAAAGTTTCAATTACCTTTTGGTTGTAAGGCTGCAAGCCATTTTTATATCGTGTTTTGGATGTTACCTTCGACTCTTAAATAAAATGGGCTGTGTGCATCGTTGATGCAGAGGCCGGAAGAGATTTTTCTCTTCCATTATCTAAAAAATCTCCTCGGAGATCCTCGGTATTGTCATGCAGCCCAACGACAATGCCCGTTCTGTCTGGATGAGCATTGAATCCATCTTCCGCAACAAGAAGCTCACCAGGGCCATCTACATCGAAGAAGAATTCTGCAACATCTTCTCAACAAATCTCACCGAAACTAGATGTTAAAAATGCTTTTCTTCACGACAATCTCAACAAAATAGTATATTGTCAGTAAACAGTCGGTTTCATTGGCCCCTCTAAATAGGATCACGTTTGCCTTCTCAACAAACCCCTTTACAGCTTAAACAAGCCCCTCGCGCTTGGTACACCCGCTTCGCCACATACATTCGGTCCATTGGCTTCCTTCCAACAATCTGTAATTCTTCTTTGTATGCCAAGGCGATGACCTCACATATCTTCTGCTCTATGTTGATGACATCGTCCTCACAGCGTCTTCCACACAACTCCTATAGAAAACCATCTCCCTTCTCCATGGCCTATTCTCCAGGAAGGACCTTGGCCCTCTCCAATTCTTCCATGGCATCTCAGTCGAACGCTCCTCTGTGGGTTTCTTTCTCTCCCAACAGAAATACGCAAAAGAGCTTCTCGACCGTGCTGGCATGGCATCTTGCAAGCCTGCCACCACCCCCATTAACATTAATCCCAAACTCTCCTCTGCTAGTGGTACACCGCTGCCCAACGACTCCCTCTATCGACGTCTCGTAGGTGCTCTCCAATACCTAACACTGAAAAGTCCCGATATAGCCTATGTGGTTCAGCAGGTATGTCTTCATATGCATGATCCTCGGGATTGTCATATGGCCCTTATTAAACAGATCCTCTGTTATATTCAAGGTTCTCTTGGTCATGGTCTCTAGCTTCACGCCACACCATCCACTGAGCTCATTGTCTACTCTGATGCCGACTAGCAGGTTGTCCCGACGCTCGTCGTTCCACCTCTGGTTATGGTGTCTTTCTTGGTGACAATTTGATCTCTTGGTCTTCCAAGCGACAACCTACTGTTTTTCACTCAAGAGCCGAAGCTGTAACATCCGTTTTCGGACGGATGAATAGTGATTAATTTGGTTCCGTTCTTCGCCGTAATTCAACTATCAAGTATTTGTGAAAACTTTCCTTCCTCCTCGGTTTGTGTTTCAAATGTAATGTCCGTAGCATTCGAAATTCAAATTTGCGGTTCGGAGTTCTTCTCCTCCCTTTTGAATCCTCGGGCCAATTTGAGTTGGACCTTGCCTCCATTCTGCTTGGGCTCAGCCCATTCCTCCCTCTGGGCCAAGTGTGACATCCCACCCTGTGATATACAGCAAAGGTCTGGGAGGACTTTTTTTTTTGAGCTGCGGTACTACCGCATGGAGGAGCGGTAGTACCGCTCGGCGCTGCCCGAGGGAGGTCTGCCTGGACCTCCCAGGAGGTCCTCAAGACCTCCTGGAGGTCTTGGCCACCAGGACCTCCCAGGAGGTCTCCCAGACCTCCTGGAGGTCTTGGCCAACAACCCGCCTGGAGTACCTCAGCGTATATCACAGAGGGGTCCGACAGGATCTCCCAGGCCAAGTCCCGCAGACCTCTGGAGGTCTCGCCTCTCAAGACCGAGCTAGTCCCAGGAACAAATTGGCTAGCTCGCACAGAACAAACACAAGTGTAATCAAATCCATACAACAAGCTTAAAGAGAAGACAAACCAAAATAACACATATATTAACAAGTGGCCTTATGGCCAAGGTTTGTACAGGGGTGCCACTAAAGGCTAAAAGCAAAAAGGGAGACAACTACAAGTGGAGGCAAAAACATAAACACTAGGTCCATTCGCCAGCCCACGTGCTACCAAGTGGAGGACGCCACTCATCACAAGAAGGTCTTCAAGGGTGCTCCTCCCGAGGGCACTGGACCACTGAACTCCAACCTCTGCCGATCAAAACAAATAGGGCACAAGCCAATGAGTACTTTGAATGTACTCAAGAAGCCATGGGTAAGGTATGCAAGTAATAATCATGCATGGCTTGACAAAGTGAGTCAGATGGTGAGTTTGCGTAAAGCCAAAGTGACAAGAATAACATAATAGATTGCAAGGCTCAAGTTAGAAAGCATAATACATAAGTACATTTGATTTTTAAAGGGACAAGTGAGCACCCACTCACACCCAAGGCACCAACCCAAACCTCTCTCGAGCACCCACTCCAGAGCACCATAAGACCAGCCCCTGGACCACTTTGTGAGCCAGCCATGACCCCTCTGGAGCCGGCCAAGGTCTCTTCGAGGCACAAGCCATGACCTCTCACCAAAACGCCCAGGAGGAACACAATTTTACAAAAAGAATTCTACCCCTCATTCAAATCTCCGCATGTCCATAACCGAGGACGCGGCTATTCAACAGATTTACACTCGCAGAGGTGCGCAACTTTACCCACAAGAGGTAGTCGCTGATATTTCACACGCTACCTTAGACATGCGAATCAAGTGGAGACTACCACCGGCTTTACAAGGTTACGCTCGACTACCACCAACATTAAGGTTTCGCCATCACGGTGTGCGATAGCACCGGTGGCCCCTCTTAAGCCGTGGTGCTCCATCAACACCTCCTCTACCTTGGAACCGAATCGTAACAAGATCGGTTATTACTCGATCCACCCCATAATGGACATGTGGTTGCACGGTTTGGCCCTGATCAATGGCTCCCAAGGTTCATCCTTAAATGGTCGCTCGGCGAGGCATTCCACAACCCAAATGTGACCTCAAAGAACAACTTGGGGCACCCAGTGACTCCATGGCTGCCACCCTTAGATCACCCAGTGACTCCATGGCTACAACCCTTGAGCACCCACTACTCGCCTCGCCAACTCGCCGAGCAAAACAAATTTTAGGTTCAACTCGCCAAAGACCACCCATCTGGCAAGCAACATAAATTTAAAGTGGTCTTGCACCACAAACAACACAACTATGGCTTCAACCCTAGTTGCATATCAGTGGCACCAACCAAAGTTTCATAATTCATTAGTCAAAATTAAGCAATGATGATGATTCATGACGAGACCAACGTCTACTAGAGCAAGGCTAAGCAAGAACGATACCCATGTTGGCAATAGCAATACAAGACCAACTAACAGTACCATCCTAAGGTTGTCAAAGGTAACATGTCAACATGCGGACTACCAAATAGACAAGGAGGCATAAAACCAGTAGATATTTAACTAGAGCCCAAACCATTTTATACAAATAGCAATGCAAGTTTAACAAATCAAAATACTTTTGCAAATGGGATCAAGATGGTCAAAGGTCCCATGTCTTGCCTTCAATGGCGGGCTGCTGAGCTTCAACCAGGGCTGCTGGATCTTCACGCTCCTTAGCACCCACGGAATCTACACGATGCAAAGAAAATGACTAAATAAAGCAGCTTAAAAAGGAAACCGAAAAGAACTAGCAAGAACAGAAAGAAAAGATCCTCAGAAGGGGAGGTCCAACAAGGAGGAAGGAGGAGGTCCGAGAGGGAGAAAATCCCACGGGAGGGGGGGCCAAGAAGTGAAGGGTTCGGACTCAGGGAGGTCCGAACCAGAGGAGCTTGGAGAGCTCCTCCAGAACCGAGAGAAAAGAGGGAAGGGGAAGAAATGACGAACAGGGAGCAAATGGAGGCCCCTGGTGCCCTATTTAAAGAGAAAGGGAGAATAGGAGCACCCTCAAAAGGGACGTCCAGATTCAAGGCATCAGTACAAAGGCACACTGCCACAAGGTACGAAAAAGGATAAAGAAAGCTAGGGATGTGACAAAAAGTAGAAAAGAGAACAAAGGTAGCTGGTAGCATTTAATATGACTCAACCCACATCAAATGCACTTAAGACTGCCCAAGGGGCCAGTCAAAAGGTGCACAGACCAGTCAAAGGTCATGGTCCATGGTCCAAAGAGGAGGTCCAAGGAGGAGGTCCAAAGAGGAGGTCCAACGAGGAGATCCACAGAGGAGATCCTACAGGGAGGTCCTGCAAAGAGATCCAGAGAGGACAGACAGGGAGGTCTTTGAGGACTAATGGTCCTAAAGGCCACAAGGAGGTCCAAGGGCAAACAGGGAGGTCTAGACCACAAAGATCTAAACACAAAAGAGGAGGTCTGAACCCAAGGGAGGTCCAAACACAACACAGGGAGGTCTGAACCTAAAGGAGGTCCAAACGCAACAGGGAGGTCTAGACCACAAAGGTCTAAACACAAAAGAGGAGGTCCTGTGGACAGAAGGTCCAAAAGACACACAACGCGGAGGTCCTATGGACAGAAGGTCCAAAGACACAACCACGGGGAGGTCCTATGGACGGGAGGTCCAAAAGACACGCACGAGGAGGAGGTCCTGACGGTTAGATCTCCAAAAGGGAGGTCTAACGGTCAAGATCTCAAAGAGGAGGACCTACACGGTCAAGATTTCCAAAAGGGAGATCCGACGGCCAGATCTCAACAAGGGGGAGGTCTGAGCGGCTAAGATCTCCAGAGAGGAGGTCCTAACGGCCCGATCTCAACAAGGGGGAGGTCTGAGCGGCTAAGATCTCCAGAGAGGAGGTCCTAACGGCCAGATCTCAACAAGGGGAGGTCTGAGCGGCTAAGATCTCAGAGAGGAGGTCCTAACGGCGAGATCTCTACAAGGGGAGGTCTCGAGCGGCTAAGATCTCCAGAGAGGAGGTCCTAACGGCGAGATCTCTACAAGGGGAGGTGCGAGCGGCTAAGATCTCCAGAGAGGAGGTCCTAACGGCCAGATCTCAACAAGGGGGAGGTCTGAGCGGCTAAGATCTCCAGAGAGGAGGTCCTAACGGCCAGATCTCTACAAGGGGGAGGTCTGAGCGGCTAAGATCTCCAGAGAGGAGGTCCTAACAGCCAGATCTCAACAAGGGGGAGGTCTGAGCGGCTAAGATCTCCAGAGAGGAGGTCCTAACGGCCAGATCTCAACAAGGGGGAGATCTGTTTGAACCCAGGGGAGATCCAAATAGGCAAGGGGAGTTCCTAAAGGACGCAGAGGAGGTCCGAAGGAGTTCCGCAATGATACAAAGAGGTCCATACGGGCATGGGGAAGTCCAGAGGGACTTAGGGACGCCCAAATGAAAACAGGGGTTGCCAATGGACGTTGAGAGGTCCACGGGGGAGGCCAAAATAAGGAAAAGGGGTCTAGATAGAAGGAGGTCTAGACAGAGAAAGGTTTAGGCCGAGAGGGAGGTCCAGACACAAAGAGATTCAAACCAACAAAGAGGAGGTCTGGACTACAGGAGAGAAAGAAAGAGAAGGGGCACCCCGACACAAAAGAGGTCTAGGAAGGAGAAGCCAAACCCAAAGGCACACAAAGCACAAGAGGGAGGAAAGGAACACACCAACAAACTCGCAAAGGAAACCGAACAGATTTAGTTCAAGTTTAGATTAGTCAATTAAAGCTTCTTTTTGAAAACTCAGGTTAAGCTTTAAACTCTCACCAAAACCAAATGGTTATTTTTAATTTTTAAAACTCTGGAAAAACCGGACGTTACACCAAGCCCCTCTCCAGGCCCGGCCCAAGCCAGCCCAGCCCGCTTCCCCTTTCTTTCCCTCTCCAGCCCGGTCCTTTTCTCCTTGCCAGCCCGTGCAGGTCACCCTCTCCTCCCCTGCTTCTCCCCGTCAAAGCCAGACTGCTCCAGAACAAGGCCACACACTGCCTCCACTGAGCCAGAGTAAAGAAGAAGGCTTAGCTCTCCCCTGCTGCATTCACTGGGTCACCAGCTCCTCGCACTCCCGCTTGCTCCTCTGCTTCCAGGCAAAGCCGACCCGCTAACTCCATCGCTCTCTCGCTCTGCAGCTGCCACCCCATCCCTTTGCCCTCATGCCGCACCCACCCGTGTCCTCTGTGGTGACTTCAGAGCCTCCGTGCGCAGCCACTGACGTTCGCTGCCCTCGTCGTCCTCGAGCTCGTGGACCAAGCGCATGCCCTCGTCAGCGGGTCGTCAAGGTCACGCGCCCGGGTCACCCTCTCCGCGTCCTCTCGCCTTGACCCCGGAGCCCTCCGTGCGAGCCCGCGTCGTCACCGCAGCGTCACCACCCGCCCTGTTTTGACCGAGCCTACACAGACAACAGACGCTGCGCTTACGCCACTCCTCGAAGGCCAAGAATCCGTCTCCGTCCTCGCTCTGCCCTCCCCACGCCCGCTCGTCCTCGTCTTTGACCCCGAGCATCCTCCCGTTGCTCTTTCTCTTGCCTTGGCCCCTTTAAAGCCTCCCCTCCTCCCCCTGGAGCTCCCCACGCTGCCCCTCGGAGCTTCGGTAAGAACCACCCCCAAATCCGTTGTTTCTCCATTTCGGCCGCCGCCACCTCCACCGTTGACTCGTCGCTCCAGCCACGTTCCGGCACCCTGAACCCCATCACCGAGAGCCCCTTGCCTCCAGGAACCCATCCCCCAAGACCCCCTCGGTGATTAGCCCCTGTAGCCGCCGCAATCCTCCTTCTTCCCCACCTCCAGCCGCCACCTTCGCCCGCACCCGCCGCCACCTACAGCCATCCCCCGGCCTCCCCACCTAGCTCGTTGGCTTCGCCTCGACGAGGGCTACCCCGAGCTCACCTCCCCCGGCCCGAACCGCCACCGGAACCACCTCGCCGCCATGGCCGTGCCGCCTCCGCCGCTCACCACCACCGCCGCCGCCGTCGTCCTCCTTTCGGCCGCCGCCCCCGTCATCACCTCCGCCTCCTCACTAGCTCCCGTCCACGCCCTCGCTTTGCCCGCCGCGCGTCCAGCCGCGGCGCCAGCAGCCGCCAGCGCGCGCCAAGACGCGCCCGCGTGTGCCCGTGCGTGTCCGGTTCGGACACATCATAGTGCCGTCATTAAGGTCTTAATGACGGTCATTAATGCCTTAATGCTGTCCTAACCCTCCCCCCTGTGACTGCCGTGTGGGCCCCATGCGCAGTAAACCCTCAGCCCTTTTCACTCTCATTGACAAGGCCCATGCGACTTGTTCCGTGGACCGAGCCACCCATGCATCGTGAACCAGTCCACGCATTGTGTCTTTGACTTTCAGGTTGTGGATTTCTTCCTTTTTCAATTCATTTCAATCTTCATTAATTCATATCTCCTCCGTTATAACTCCAAAAATTGTGAAATAAATTTCTAAAAATTCGTTAAATCAAGATCTTGCTAATGGCATAGGACTTGATTAATTTGGAGTTCATTTGTGTCTTCTTGTGTATTTACTTGCTCTCTTTGCCGTTGTGCCTTTTTCCGGTAATTCGCCCGTTTAGGATTTGAAGACGCCGGAGACCCTCAAGTTGATCAAGACCAAGATTAACCCCATATGGGTGAGATGACGAAAAGGGCAAGGTAGTTTGAAAGGTTACTGTGACGGTCGCCCAACTACATGACTACGGAATCATGTGGGGTAACGGGTATGACTATCTCTTGTGGGTAAAGTGTATAAACCTCTACAGAGTCTAAACTGTTTAAACAGCCGTGCCTATGGTCAAAGGTGGACATGGGGATCATAACTTGAGTTAGTTCTATTTAAAAAAAAAAGCTTTGTGGGTGGAATGGAAAAATGGTGGAAGGGCTCACCTAGCCCTGGTTTGGATTTTGCCTGAGTCGTCGAGCTCAGTGGGTATGGTCATTGGAGGCAGCTCCAATTAAAGGATGCATTGGTAGAGTTTCCGCCGGATCGAAACTCTACTAAAATAATTATTGCACCTCTCTTTATCAAAAATTGCAAATTTGTTAAAAAGGCTAAGTCATAGGATTTGTAATTATAATATTGAAAGACTTGCTTTCGCAAATAAAAGAACCGAGCCATCCTTGTTAAACCTTGCATGTATACTATTGCATTGTGTGTTGGCTTGCGAGCACGGTAGTAGTGCTCATTCTCGCTTCTCCCCCAATCCTTCAGATAATGAAAATGAAGGAGACTACGCCTACTACAATGGACCGGAAGATGATGGACAAGGATATGACGAGGAGTAGAATAGTTCTGTAGTTTAGATCTCGTCCAGTCTAAGTAGACTCGTTGGTACCCGCGTACAACCGATATTATCCAGTCCTTGGTTAATATCCGTCGTACACAGGTCACCCCAGTCGCTTGCCTGTGTGAGATGAGCCCTACCTCCCCTTTTGCTTCCGCTGTAGATGTTGTCATCTTTTGTAATGTAATCAGCTAGGCCTTGTGCGGCCCTTTTGTAAAACTCGACCCGATGAGGTCTGTGTTAACTCTGTGTTGTAATATATTTGTGTTATTTCACGACTTGTATGGTTGATTCAGCAATATACCTGTGAGTGCTATCTACTGGTCCAGGGAATAGCCCAGTATTTTCACAGAGGATTTAGATTCTCAGAATCCGGGTCCGACAGAAACCGAGTACTAAGCTGTTGCCAATGCCGTCGCCGAGTGTTGCTGGCTCCGACAGCCTTTGGCCAAGCTACACCGTCCTCTTGCGAAGGCAACAATTGTTTAGTGTGACAATGTCTACATGTTTATATGTCCTCTAATCCTGTCCAACATCCACGTACAAAGCACATCGAGTTGGACATTCATTTTGTTCGTGAAAAAGTTGCCCTTGGAGAGCTCCGAGTTCTGCATGTCCCTTCCGGTGCGTAGTTCGCTGACGTGATGACAAAGGGGATCCCGACGGCAGTGTTCATTGAGTTTCGATCCAGTTTGAGCATTGTCCGAACGACGCTCCAACTGCAGCAGGGTGTTCACGCAGTCTGCACAACATCTTCTGTTTTGGATAGATTCTCTGTAATCTGTTTTGATTCTACGTAATCTTCTTTTGCCGGTTGTACTATTCACCGTCCGGCGTGGGATTCTTCCCTTTATTTCCGCTGCGCCTTCCTTCTTTGGATGCTGCTCGGATTGTAATCTGTACACCATCGCTATATATACATACACGGATCCCATGTGGGTTCCTTGCGACCAATATCGTCTTACAATATCCGTCCACTCCTTCGATTTGGTTGCCTGGTTGGGTTCTTGTTTGCTTGGACTCCTGCTCTGCTCTGCTGTCTTCCCCCTTTGCATCTTCGGCATCATCTGCGCTAAATACTTGCCTTTCTCTTGTTAATCTCTGCTTCTTCTATCTCTGCCTTTTTTCTTCATGAATACTAATTCATAGCATGCTTTCCTTTCCCCCCTGCCTTCAGGGCAACTGCAAATATGATGATGTACGGCCTAATTCCAAGTCTTGTCCCCATCTACACGATTGCATTGACCCTTTTTCACTTTTCCTCCACTTCCCCTGCGGTTTGTCTCGCCGAATTCAAGGAATGGATTCTTCAATCTCACCTGAAACTATAGATGAGCGGTGAAAGAAAAACAAGAATCCTCCTTCCACAAAATGCCGGCTCCATCATATCGCTGTTTGTCAACAAGTTGGAATAGAAATGGATTTGGACGACCATACCATACTATACTCGTACTACTTTACAGGCAACTTGGATATTTCTAATTGCCATATGATCAAGATCGATGATAGAGTAACAACCACCCGCAACATAAATTAGCGGCCGGCGATGATGTGATTATTGAGTTCTCTCTCCAACAAAGTCAACAATGAACCGACCAAGTAGTAGTGGTACCAGTAAATAATTGGGCCTCTCTCTCTCTCCTAAGCAGAGCAGCAAATATCAGATCAGAGCGGTTCTCTTTCTTTTTTATTGCCAAAAAATGTAGGCCAACCTATATCACACGAAATGGTTCAAATGTAGCTAGGCATCCTATACTTTGTACTAGTAATATAATTTCTTTTATTGTAACTCTTTTGCTACAAACATTTTTGTGAGTATTACACTTGCATCACTATCATATATGGGTAAATTTGTTCAGTGCCATCGTAATCGTTCGCGAGTTGCAAAATAACATCGCGAACGAGGTCGGCGGGAAAATACCATCGCAAACACGAAAAACTTTAGAAAATGTTATTGCCGTCACATTTTCTATCCAAAACAGCTATTAAAGGCTTTCTTAGAGAGAAAAAAATTCAGAAATAGCAACATTACCCCTCATAGATAATAGATCGAGAAAACTCAGATTAAATCCACAAAAATACCAAACAAAGCTAGAAAATTCTAAGCAAATTCATAGAAATTCCATCAGACATTTTGCACTTATAAAAATTATTTTCAACTTAAATTTGGTTTTCATTTTTACACAGTAAATAATTCTTAAAAGCTAAAAACACTTTTTAAACTAGAAAAATAGCAAGATAGCTCACAAAATTCTATAACATTTTTAGAGTAGTTAAATAGGGTACTTTGAGCTTAATTAAAATATTCTCAACTTAAATATGGTTTCCCCCTAACCTTCAGGGCATCTGCAAATGTGATGAGGTACGGCCTAATTCCAAGTCTTGTCCCCATCTGCATGATTGCATCGATCCTTTTTCACTTTTCCTCCACTTCCTCTGCACTTTCTCTCGCCGAATTCAAGGAATGGATTCCTCAATCTCACCTGAAACTATAGATCAGTGGTGAAAGAAAAACAAGAATCATCCTTCCACAAAACGCCGGCTCCATCATATCGCAGTTTGTCCGCAAGTTGGAATGGAAATGGATTTGGACGACCATACCATACTATACTCGTACTACTTTACAGGCAACTTGGAGATTGCTAATTGCCATATGATCGAGATCGATGATAGAGTAACCACCACCCGCAACTTATATTAGCGGCCGGCGATGATGGGATTATTGAGATTCTCTCTCCAACAATGAACCGAACAAGAAGTAGTGGTACCAGTAAATAATTGCCCCCCCCCTCTCTCTCTCTCTCTCCTAAACAGAGCAGCGAATGTCAGGAATTTTTTTATTACACGAAATGAACCGAACAAGTAGTAGTGGTACCAGTAAATAATTGGGCCTCTCTCTCTCTCTCTCTCTCTCTCTCTCTCTCTCTCCCTAAGCAGGGCAGCAAATATCAGATCAGAGCGGTTCTCTTTCTTTTTTATTGCCAAAAAATGTAGGCCGACCTATATCACACGAAATGGTTCAAATGTAGCTAGGCATCCTATGCTTTGTACTAGTACTATAATTTCTTTTATTGTAACTCTTTTGCTACAAACGTTTTTGTGAGTATTACACTTGCATCACTATTATATATGGGTGAATTTGTTTAGTGCCATCGTAATCGTTCGCGAGTTACAAAATAACATCGTGAACGAGGTCAACGGGAAAATACCAGCGCAAACACGATAAACTTTAGAAAATGTCATTGCTGTCACATTTTCTATCCAAAATAGCTGTTAGAGGTTTTCTTAGAGAGAGAAAAAATTCAGAAATAGCAACATTACCCCTCTTAGAGAATAGATAGAGAAAACTTAGATTAAATCCACAAAAATACCAAACAAAGCTAGAAAATTCTAGACAAATTCATAGAAATTCCCTCAGACATTTTGCACTTATAAAAATTATTTTTAACTTAAATTTGGTTTTCATTTTTACACAGTAAATAATTCTTAAAAGCTGAAAACACTTTTTAAACTAGAAAAATAGCAAGATAGCTCACAAAATTCTATAACATTTTTAGAGTAGTTAAATAGGGTATTTTGAGCTTAATTAAAATATTCTCAACTTAAATTTTGTTTTCATTTTTACACAGTAAATCATTTTTAAAAGCTAATAATACTTTTTAAACTAGAAAAATAGCAAGATAGCTCTAAAAATTCTATAAAAATTTTAGAGTAGTTAAATATGGTATTTTGAGCTTAATTAAAAATATTCTCAACACAATTTTAGTTTTTATTTTGAAATACAATTTAATTATTAATTATTTTTCCAAAAAAAGGATGTTACATCATTCCATTTTTCATATCCCCCAAGCCAAGCCTCGCCACCTGTTGGACCCCGGGCTTTGAATACCTGAAATCCTTATGTGTATCATACTAATCCCATGATCAATCGCTAGTACACACAACATTGGCATGCACATACAACATGAAACAAATATGGTACATAACTTAAGCGATTATAAAGTTTACATCACAAGGGCCGATCGGCCAAATAAAAGCTCAAGTATCAGAGGTAGTAGCAAAAATATAATAATTTGGATGCAAAAGTCTAACGGCATGCCCATCCAAACCCACAAGCAACCGACAAGGAATAAGTCCTAGAAAGACCTATCACCGAACCCTCCGGTACTAGGTGCAAAGAACACGTCATCTGTCATAGACTGATCCTCTAACTCTGAACAACAATTTAAGAAATATTGAGTACATTGCACACTCAGCAAGACATGTAGTGTATCGCAAAATTTATATATATGCACGACTAATAAGGGATGAGGCTCTATGCTACAAGTTATTTTCAGCATTAACCAAGTTTTATTTGCAATATCAATACGTAGTACTTTGCAACGAAAAGTTAAAGAGCAATTAAATAGATATAGAACAACAAGTAAGTACTTGAATAAATAGCAAATCACAACCCTCCTTGGCTGCGATCCATATCTTAATTCCAGCCATAGACATGGCACTCAACTCAAAATCAACAACAAAATCATTCCCTCATTTTCCAACAAGAAACATTTTTGCAAAAACCAAGACTATACCTTATTGACCGTACCAAGCATGCTCATGACCACGAGCATGGCTATTTAAATAGATTTACACTCTACAGAGGTATACAACTTTACTCATAGCATACGAATTATCTAGTTTATTTGGCATCCGTCGATACCACCACTCACTATCCTTTGGTAAGCAGCCTAGAGCATGTATCGAAGCTTTTACATCACCTAGTCCTAACCTTGCACTAGCCTAGCGAAAGAACACCCTCACTTCACCTGGGTACAACCCCATCTTAGTGAAGCATTCACCGTTGTGTCAGCAAGCTTTGTTCCCGACACCGTGGTGAAGGGAGCCCCTTCGAATATGTCTACACCGGTCATGCTCGCACTACTACGGCCTACTAACGTGCAAGGCTAGTTTTCAATGACTTAATTAGCTAAGGCCATCCCATACCGGCACATGTGGTTGTACGCTTAGGCTTTAGATTGGGAGCACTAGTGTTCGGTACTTAATTGACATGGGCAAGGATCTCCCACTATCTACTTAGGAGATACACCTCTCACATTTCTCATAATATAATATAACTTGCCCGCGTCACAAACTAAGTTTTTCATTTTTAGTTTTATACAATAACAGAGGTAAACCCCTCTGGACTAGGGATGGCAATCGTGCCCGTTTACCCACGTTCCCACGGGCAAATACCCTAATGGAGGCAGGTATGGGTGTCTTACTTTGCCCACGGGCAAGAAAACAGGCATGATTCCTTGCCCATCAGGCAAACGGGCGCGGGCATGGGTGAGCTCCACCCTTGTCCACTTCGCCCGATTACCCGCAATCACATTCCACAAGCCACAAGGAATCGTTCCCCAATCCTCTTCTCCTCGCGCTCTGGCTCCCTCCCCAATCCTCTTCTCCTCACTCCCTCTAGTAGTCCAGCCACTGCCGCTCGCCTCCCTGCCGCCAGCCGCCGCCACTTACCTCCCTCCCACCCGTCGTCATCGCCACTCCCCTCCCCCCTCTAGCCGCCGCCACTCGCCTCCCTCCCTTCCTCCCATGGCCACCGCTCGCCTCCTTCCCGGCCAACCGCCACCCCCTCCTCACGCCCAGCCATCGCCCCTCCTCGTAATCTGCAGTCAAGCACTCAAGCGGCCAAGCCACCTCCAAATCCAGATCCGCCCCCGTCCTCCTCCTAGCCGCCGTCCCTCCTCACGCCCAACTTACCTAAAAGATCGGCCGACCTCGCCCGGCCGCCTTCTCCGGCTCGTGGTATTTCAAATTTTCAATTATTTGTCTTGATTTTTCATCACATTGGAGCTATAGATTATAGGTCATACTTTTACACTCTGATGTACTAATGATACATATTGACTTCCATTCAGGTTGTGTTCATTTTAGAAAAGATACACATTATGTGGGAATCGATACTGGTAATTCAACTTACAGGAGAATTATGTGTCATGTACTTGGATCTGTCTTTTCTAGAATTACAAAGGATATGCTTCTCATAGATGACATAGGAGCAGAGGAGACCTTACAGGTGATACATATTCTCCCCGAAAGGTTTGAGTTGATAGGTGATTCATTGAAGTTGCTTGATATGTCATTGAAGTCCATCACAGCTACTTGGGAAAGTGGAGAGCTAGTTAACTGTGGTTTCACATCATTTGAGGTGAGCAAGCAACTTTTTTCTATTTACCTTGAAGTGGAGTTTGGCAAACTATATGATACTTGATAATTCTTGGCGTCATCTGTTGTTGGTAGTACCTATTTACTATCATGCATGCCTTCATATTATTCTTGTGATGCATTGTTCGCGGGTACACGGGCATGCCCATAGGTGATAGGTACCCGCGGGCAACAGGCACAAGTGAGGTTCTTCGCTCGCCGTCCTTTGTGGGCATGCCCGTGGGGGGAAATTGGGGTCGCGAGCATGGGTATGGGTGAGCACTACCCGTGCCTGCCAGGCAAAATTATCATCCCTACTCTGGGCCATCATTTAAAAATTTCCCAAACTAATATTCAACGGGTCATCTATTTTTTCCAATTTTAGTAAAGACTAAAGGCCAGCTAAGCATTTATGTGATATTCGCATTTGAAAAACCCTATTCAACATCATTTATTGTCTAAACCATACACTAATGGCTACAACAGTAAGAATTTTAATATTTCAAAGAGATACATGCATCGAATTGGACTATAACTATCGTTATCCCTAAATATAGCAATTTTAACCAAACATACACGCATGTATGATATATTTTCTAAAAATAAGTACAATAATTAAAATAGTAGGATCAACATGGTCAAAGAAGGTGCTTGTCTTGTTCTGGTTGCTTTGAATAAGAGGATGAATGATCATCGTAAATTTTGTTCGATGTATCGACATCTAATCAAAAGAGCCAATAGCAAATTAAATATAGAAGAATAATTTCAACAGCAATAAAATCTAAATATTTTTTTATATTCGGTCAAAGCATGATTTTAGATGAATTTAGAAAAAAGATTCATTCAATTTGGACTTCATATGCAAAAGTTATTAACGTTTTAATTAGCGAAGACATTGAGCGACGGAATGGCAAGAGGGAAGTAGGGCGAAGCTATGGGTGGTCGTGGCAGCAACAGAGATGGCCGGAGGCGGCATTACGGCGGCGAGGAGTGGCGGAACACCTCGGGTCCACGATGTACTTCGCGTAGGAGGCATCCCCCTGGCTAAAAGAGTGGCGCACTGGACTCACACTACTACAAAACAGGCTATAGTAGACGCCCCATCACAGACGGTTCCTTTGGAACCGTCTGTGTTGGGTATTGCCGGACCTGCGGGTGGCGCAGGAAGCCTATCATAGACGGTATTTTTTAGAACCGTCTGTGATAGTCATCTATCACAGACGGTTTGTAAATAGAACCTGTAGGACCGAAATGGCGACAGAGGGCGGTGAATGTCGCTCTCTTTAAAAACGCCCCCGAGAAAACGTACACCTTTTTTTTTTTAAGAAGAAGCAAAACAAAGTAATTCACAGAGAGTTAATTCTGCTGAAACCTGGAACGCATGTGACACTAAAAAATTCAGCATAAATCAGAGACCAGCCGGTAAAAAATTCAACTGAAAATACGGCTGTTTAATCTGCATGCAAAAAGATTGAAAATCAGCAAAAAGAAAAAATGCACTGTAGCAACCCGAAAATAAACTGAAAACTCGAACTGAAATTCAGATCTTTCTTTTCTGCTGGGACGTATCACAGGCCGCCGTCGCTAAGCAAAACAAGAAAAGGGGAACTCCCTACAGGCGTCGCATCAATGATCAGGCAAAGCAATAAAGAATGCCAAAACAGTAAACTGCTGCCAAGTGCTCTGCTTTTCTCATGGGCAAACAGCAGCCGCCGGCACAGGAGTTCGGTTTTTGCAGAGCTATCAAGGCTTCAAGCAGTAAAGCAAACAGATCAAAACAGCACACGCAAAGAAAAAAGAAAAAGGGGCCAAGATGACAATCACTACAGCCACCGCTCAAGCTCTCATTTCTTCAGGCGCACATCACCAGTGCTGAGCCGAAGGAACTGGTAATAAACAAATCCGCAGCACACAAGAGAAACTGCAGACCACCGCACAGCACAGCACCTAGTCAAAGAAGGCAGCAGACCAAAAACCGAAGAACCCGCTCACAAGCATAGGCAAAAACGACGAGCACTGCATCCGCCGCCGCCACAAGGCTTCGGTGTTTAGCCATTAAAGACAACCATCGACGCACGGGGAGCTGATCAACTCGCACAAAACCAGCGATAAACAAAGCCACCGTTGCAAACAATAAAATAAACGATCAATTGCAAACCGAACAGGCAGTTGCCGGTTTTTATGGGAGCTCTCAGTGCAAAGATTCCACACAGAGCCAAACAAGCAAGAGGCAAATTGGTGACTACTGCGGCATCAAATGATAGCAGCCCAAGGCAATAAATATCAAGACTTCCATCGAACACAAGCAGCCACGGCAGAAGTGCAGATCAACACACACGCGCATGAGATTTGAAAGGAGCAGGCAAGAACTATTTCTACAGGGAACAGGCAATAAAAGAACAGAGATACTGCAGCAACGTGATTCAATCGCATCAAAGAAAAACCGCACAAGCAGTACAAGCTAGGCAAAACGAATCTGGCTCACGACCATTAAACCAAATCAAGAAGCGCTCACATGCAAGTAAGAAAGCGACCAAGATAAACAAACACCATCTCATATTGATCTAAAGGAAGAGAGATACATGATTGATACAAGAGGAATGATTAGAAGCTTTCATCTCATCCTCTCCCACTCTCAAACCTCAAGAACATTCAGCCATCTTGAAGAAAAAGGAAGGGGATAGCAGGGAACAACCCTCAACAACTAAAGCCAAAAGCAAAACAAACTCTCTAAAACCTATTTTGACTAAAGGAAACCCTAAAATCCCTTGTGGTGTTCAGATTTGGGCAGCACCCCCTCCATCCTATTTATAGCCCATGGCTAACGGGTCTCCACCCCGTTACGCCCGCTAAAACCAACGGAGCCCGCTCCCGCTTGTGCAGCCTTGCGAAATTCCCGTTTCGCCCCTCCTGCACCTTCTGGGAAGCTTCCGCGCTCCTCGTCTCGCACGCCTCGCAACCACCTCGAGTCCACGCTGTCTTTGACACATCCCGACCGTTCGACCTCGGTGCCACGCACCTAGTCCGGTCCACCGTGTCTCGCCACGACTCCACCCGATGTCCTGCATCCACACAGATAAGAAACACATCAAATAGCACCGCCGATACATGAAAGCGTAAATACCAACATACTTACCATGACAAAATCCAAACTTGTCGAATCAAAGAATATGCATCCTAATCCCATACGACCAAGTTTGACCAAACCGATCGAGCTCTGTTGCACCATAACGACATGGTCCAAACCACCCAAACCAAACTCGACTTCCTAAACCTATGTCAATTACTCATCACACACACGGACGACCTCCACATGGTCTCTCAATCTCCCCTTGATGAGTATATTGACAAACTCCGAAAAAGCGCAAAGTTGAGTTTGAGTTAGAAGAATCCAACATGGTCCAAAGAAGAAGAGTGAAACTAATGACCATGTCGACAGAAGGAACACTAGAGCAACAACTAAAAGAGCAAATTGTTCTCCAAAGCTCTAAAAAGGTCCCAACTAGCTTTTTCTTCTCTATTCTCCCCCTTTTGGCAATAAACACATCAAGAATGCTCAAGAGAGAATATAACAAGTCAATGGATGAAATGGCTGAAGTTTGATTATTCTAAGCAGTTAGAGCCATGAGAATTATCCAGAATGACCATAATGTAATACACCAAGCCATAACTCAATAAAAAGGCTATCTAGATCATGACAAGATATGTATAAGCTAGCTAGAACACATAGATGACAATCTGAAAATGAGGTACATTATGTGAGCAAGTCAAGTCAACAATGAGCAAAATCTAGCTAGAGATATCCAAGGATGATGCAGGCCATGTCAATAAGCTAAGCGGAACTAAGAAGCTTAAATTGAGACCAAATAGAGTGCTATGCTCAAGATTGAAACGTTGGTTAAAGTACTTGATACTTTTTGTGGCTTTAAGCACATGAAACATATTTTCTTTTGAAATTCATGGTGGTTTCCAACCAGATTTTTGTTTTATCATGTGCTAGGTCTCAAGCCTTATGCGACTACTCCAAGCGAGAAGCTTAAGAAGATAGTCTAGGTCACCCAAAACTCCCCCTAAGTTCATGCCAAGTGCAATGGCAAGCCGTCTCATAGGAGAGAATTGGTGAGATCAGTTTTTTCGCACAAAAGAGTTCTTTTTGCCTTTTAACAAGTTGTACTAACTCATGCATCATCAAGAGACTAAAACAGCTCTTTCTAAGGCTCAATATAGATTCATCGCTCTACCCAGCCTATTTGACATGGCATGAATCATAAAAGAATAGCTCAAGAAAGACTAATCTCGAGTGCTAACAAGACAAGTTTTAGTTTAAGTTGAGCAATTTTAATTAACTTATCATGGCAAAAGCTAGGCTACACATATGAAGTCATGATAAATCTAGCAAATAAGCACAAGTCATGGCAAGGTGTAAAGCATTGTAAACATGTCATAGCAGGATAATAATCAAGGCTCAATGTAGTTATATTACAATGCGAGAATGCTAGAAAATGCGTAAGATCCGGCTCCCCTCAACATTAGATGCAACTTTTAGTTCAAGTTGAGTTAAGTCAATATTAAGCCCGAAGCTCCCAAATGAACTCCCTTGAACCAAAACAATAAATCGAGAAGTCGGCAAAGAAAACATAAAACAGCAATCCTTAAAGCATAGATAAGATATAGAGAATACTATGGCTCAGATCGACTCTCATCTACCCCATATGACTCTAGGACTATCAAGCGCCCACTTAACACACCTAGGAGCAAACACGCATTGCCTACCCGAGGGTGGCCCAACCTCGCTAGAACCTACAAGAAGTGAGTGAGCTCAACCTAGTGAGATAAGTAATGACTAATAAGCAAAGATCCTAGAATCACAAGATAAGAGCAGTAAATCTAAACAACTAGACAAAGGAAGCACTCTAATCTATGCTAGGAGGACTAATCTCAAATGCACCCAAAATGCAATGCAATAGTAAGGAGCAAGAGCATAAATAATATAGTAAAGCAAAGAAACCCAAAGCTCCCCTCACTACAAATCCATAAGAACAAACCACCCCAAGCTCTCCCGCAGAGTGAAAACCTCGAACTATCCAATGGCTTGGTGAAAATGTCACCAACCGGTGGTCACTTCCACAAACTGGAGCACTATATCGCCTTCTCTACATGGTCTCTAAGGAAGTGGAAGCGGATATCGATGTGCTTGGTCCGGAATGCTACATCGGGTTCTTGGCAATGTTAATCGCAGAAGTGTTATCACAAAAGAGTGGAACAACGCCGATAACTAACCCAAAGTCCCGCAGGTCGAAGTCATCCAGAGTACTTGGCTACAAAGAATCGGCCGCGAGAACGATCGACCTCTGCGGTGGATCAGGTAACACCGGCTTCCTCTCAAGACCAGAAACAAGAGAAGTGCCAAGAAATTGGCAGGTGCGAAGTGCTCTTCCTATCTATCCTCTGAACAAATAAGTCGTGATCCGAGAAGGCTCTCAAGGAAAGACAGATGAGGAAGAGTACCAGATACCATAGTCAATGGTAGCTCGCAGTACGAAGATGCGCTTCATCACTTTGTGAGAAACGCGAGGAGAAGCTCAAAACGAGCGCACAAACACACGTAAAAATGTATGTCCGGTCTCGAAAGTTGAGGTACAAGAGGAGCCAATCATGCCGCGAAACTCCTTTTGATCAATCGCTCGCCATCCTCATCTGGTCAAGATAGGTCAGAGAAGCCATGGGAGTCGACACAGCTTACCATCACTCATATCGTTGCCTCAGAGATCACAAGTGTACTTACCTCGATGAAGAAAAGTACCTCCCGAGTCCGCTTGATTTGGAAGCCAAGAAAGAATGTCAACTCACCCATCATGCTCATCTCAAACTCGGTGCTCATGACATCCGAGAACTGTGAAACCAGAGCATGAGAAGAGCTGCCAAAGATGATGTCATCGACATAGATTTGAACGAGCAGAAAGTCACTACCAAGCCTACGGATAAACAAGGTCTTGTCTACTTTACCCATTTCAAACCCATGACTCAACAAGTAGGACTTAAGCCTCTCATACCAAGCTCTGGGAGCCTGCTTAAGTCCATACAGCGCTTTTGAAAGCTTGAAGACATGGTTAGGGTATTTGGGGTTCTCGAAACTCGGAGGTCAGCTTGACATAGACTTCTCCTCAATAAGGCCATTGAGGAAGGCACTCTTCACGTCCATCTGTAAAGCTTGAAACCCTTAGAAGCGCAAAGGCAAGCGAGATTCTAATGGCTTCAAGTCGAGCTACAGGGGCAAAGGTCTCCTCGAAGTCTAGACCCTCAACCTGGGAAAACCCCTGAGCTACCAATCTAGCCTTGTTTCGGATGATTACCCCATCCTCACTCTGCTTGTTCTTGAACACCCACTTGGTTCCAATGATATTGTGGCCTCGTGGGGCTCAACAAGCCACTGCACCTTGTTTCTCTCAAAGTTCTCTAATTCCTCATGCATGGCATTGACCCAAGACTCATCAGAAAGGGCGTGACAAACATCCTTGGGCTCAAAGGAGGCAACAAAGGCAGAATGGAGACAGAATTGAGAAAAGCCAGACTTAGAGCGTGTGACACGCTCAAAAAGGTCTCCAATAATCTGCCCTGAAGGATGACTTTTCTGGATATGTCGGGGAGGTCCTGGATGAGAAGAAGAAGTGGCCTCTACCTCGTGTGCAGACGAGGCAGGGACAGAGCCACTAGCTCCGGAAGGCAAGGGCTGATCATCTTGAGGTGCCGTGGAAGAAGGCATCTCAAGGGAAGGAAGAGGAGCCGGATCGTAAACAACCATCGTCTCCCTCGCCCTCATCATCCACAAAGATAGTCTCGGACAGCTCTAAAGAACTCGAGATATCCGCCTAGTCCTGACCGCCTCGCCAAAGGTCACCTCGCAGTTTCTACCATTTTGCTAGACTCGCAGTTCCAGACCCTATAAGCCCGCGAAGAAGTCGAGTAGCCTAGAAAGATACCGTCACAGGAACGTGACTCGAACTTATCTAGGTTTCCAGACTTCAAAATAAAGCACTTGCAACCAAACACACGAAAATGAGAGACGCTGGCTTTACCAGTATCTCAACTCATAAGAAGTGCGATGCAAGAGTGCCCGAAGAAAAACTCGATTCGAAACATGGCACGCGGTCGCAATGGCCTCAGCCCAAAACTTCCTCGGTGTAGAGTACTCATCAAGCATCGCCCCGCCATCTCGACCAAGGTACGGTTCTTCCTCTCTACAACGCCATTTTGCCGAGGGACGATGGAGAAGAGAACGGTGCTCTACACTGCCTCACCGCAGAAACTCTCAAAGTAGGAATTTTGAACTCCGTGCCATTGTCATCATGGATCGCTCGTAAGGCACCCGGAGCTCAACAGATGACCTACTAAAAAGACCTCGAAATGTGTAAATGTCTCTTCCTTCGAGGCTAAGAAAACACCCAAGAGTACCTCGAGAAGTCATCGACCACAACAAGAACATACCACTTCCCTCCGCCGATCAAGACTCGAGCTGGTCCAACTGTGTCCATGTGGAGTAGTTGTCCTGCATCGGTCATAGTAATCGGACCGAGGATGAGAAGCGGCAACCATCTTGCCGCGGCCGCATGGAGTGCAAACAAGATCTTTGACCATCTTGAGTTTCGCAGACCACTTAATGAGATCATGGTCGCTAACTCGGGTCAAATGGTCAAATCCAATATGACCAAGTCTCCTATGCCGAAAGAGAGATCGCGGGACTCGTAGCAACTAAACACCGAGAGGATTGCCGTAAAACTCAGAGAACTCAAAGACGAAAGATCCTCCCATAACGAGAAATCCGCAAACCGGATTACACCAAGAGTCAAGAATTTTGCAATTGTTTTCTTAAAGCTCACCTCAAACCGTCATCAAGAAGCCGAGAAACCGAAAGCAAATTGTATCGCAACTTACTAACCAAGGCAACATCCTTAAGAATAAAAGAAGCATTAATCGCGACAAGACTTTTGGCGATGACGCGCCAGCACGAAGCGTCTCCAAGGTGATCGCCTCATCACCGGAGCGCTGGCTAGGAGGAGAACCAACGGAGTCTCCGGTCATATGACGAGAACAACCGAGTCTACAAGCCAAACCTTCTCCTTCCCTACCCGCGAACCGAGTCAAACAGAGTAAAGTCTCAAGATCGATAAATCAACAATGATTTTGGCACCCAATACTGAATAACACGTCGAGCAGATGAAGTAGTCAAGCCCGACTGACCTCTATCTACCCTACGCTCTCTGTCACTCAAAGCAGAAGGTCTAAGAGTAGACCCGAAGCTGTTGCTGGGTCCGACTGCTACGAAGGAGCGAGTCGGAGCACCTGCAACATGCTGAACACGCCGCGGGTAGCTATCTCGATGGGGAAAACGAGATCTACCTCGGGGACGGCGGAAGTCACGATCGAAAGCAAAGATGAGGACGAAAACCGTAAAACTCGGAAAACCAAGTCCTCGATGTCGCACAAATCCATCGAAGAAACAAGCCTAGACCTCGTGTTGGTCTTAGGTGCACTCAAGGTCCGGGGCCGACCTCAATGTGCCTAAGAGACTCAACATGGTCTCTACGCGATCTTGGCGCTACCAAGCATCGACGATTGTGTGTCCATCCTTCGGCGTAAGGTGCAAGTGATACTTCACCTTCGAGAGGTAGAAGCAGATGTGAAATTACCTCATCGTCCGAAACCGGACATAGCCCGCCGACTTGAAATGGATTTTCTCGGTCCCGGCTCGGCCTCGATCACACTGGTGCTATGGGTCCGAGCACGGCAGTGGATGCTTCCTCATGTCCTCAGAGAAGTCATATCCTAGACCCCGATTAAATCTGCAGATCTTAGATTGGTCTAGAATAAGATTGAGCTTCTTCTTGCCTCCTACAAATCTCTCGAGAGTGTTCATAAGGTAATCGACACTTTAAAGAGAGAGGTGCAAGAAGAGCAGGGAAAGAAGAGACAAGCAGAAGGTAGGGAGCAAAAGAAGAACCAAAGAAGAGAGGAAGAATGGCTTGTGCAAGCACACCGACTCAAGGGACACCCCTCTGCTAGCCAGCTTGGTTCACGTTGCTAAGCTGCCTCATCCTACCCCGGGCTTCTCCCCTCCTCCACAATCATATTGCAAGCACAATGTGGCTTCTCTAGAAGGTCCTTAGTTAGCTTCACACATTTCTCATCCAAAGCAATCAAGTCGATTTTAGTTTGTTACACTTAATGCATGGTGAGCTAACAGGTCCTTAGAAGCAAAGCGAGCCATCTTCCTTTCATGATCAATCATATCTTGAACTGTTGGAGACAAATTTCAAGTTCAGCTAGCTTAACTTAGGACAGTTCAAGCATGAATCACTCGGCTCAAGTAAAGAAGCTTGTAGTTCAGCAATTTTATGATCTGCCCGTTTTAAGTTCATCTTCAAGTTATTGCAATTTTCACAAGACTCAGGCAGATCAAGAAGCATGGCATAAGATCCTCTAGTAGCAATGTTCTTACCCTCACATGAGGTGGGAGAAGTAGTCTCATCAGTAATAAGTAGGGTAACAGCCATCCTACTCAACTCTAACTCAAAGAAGCGCACTAACATTCTCCACCTTAACACTATCAAGTTTGGAGGACACACTATCATGTGAGGTCCTTAACTTCTCCATATCAACCAAAGAAAGCAGAGCATGTATCACAATCATCACTAGAAGGGGCAGATGTAAGAGCAATAATCTCTAGAGACAGTCTATCTATTTCCTTCTCTAACTCAAAGACACCTAGCCTTAGCTTTAGCATGAAAACCTCCTAGCTTAAGAAAAGCATGATTGAGCTGTTCAGAGGTGGGATCTACCTCGTCCGTGTCGGAGTACATTTCATTGTCAGCGAAGTTCGCCCTCGAGGCCATGAAGCACATGCCGAGAAGTCGCCGCCGCCATCCTTGGGCTCTTGGTCACCCGTCCCGTCATCGCCGCTTCCATCCCTCCACCTCGCCGAGGTCGAGGTCGTCAAGGCGGTGAGGACGCTGTGGAAGAGCTTGGCTTTGCCGGTCATGAACTTCTTCTTCCGGGCGCCCGAGCTGGAGGCTTTGTTGCGTTCTTGTCGGTGTAGTCGTTTTGCCCGAACCGCCAGAGTCGTTTTACCCTTCTCCGGCTTAGGGCGTTTTGTCGAATGTGGTTGGGGCCACCACACTCAAGCAAATCACGTGTCCTCCCTCTTTCTCCCTCCTCCTCTTGTAAGCATGAGAAAACTTCCGAGCTAGGAGGGCCAGCTTGCTCATCCTCGAGTCAGCTCTAATCGATCATCGCTACGCCACAGAGAGCAACAAGGAGAAACCACAAGAAGAATCAAGAAAGCCCTAAGAAGAAACGGATTGGTGACTAAGGCCATCGACTATGACTTCGACCGACGAGAGACAACGCTCAATCTCGTGAGTCTTGAGGCGCGAGTACAACGCGCCAAGAGTCGTGGTCGAGAGGTCTGTCGTGTCTTTGATGGTGGTCACTTTCATCTCCCAAACACGCAGATCGAAAAGCCGTGAGCATCCGACGAGCATTGTCCGAAGTCGGGTATGTGAGACCGACCGCCGGAGGTTGCTCAAGATCTTGTGAAAACGCAGCGGCACTCATCTAGGGACTCACCAAAGAAGCATCTCAAATTTGTTGTATTCTCGCTTGAACCGGTCCTGTCGAACCGTCTTGATCCGGTGGTGCCTCATGGTATGCGCCGAGGGTCACCCAGATATCGAGGCGGACGGACGAGTGAGATATGCGGTCAAACTCACTACGACTCAAACCCGGATGATGATGTTCCTTGTTTTGCATTCGCCTCAACATCAACCATGTTCCCAGATTGATGTTCTCATCGGCAGAACAATGAATCGAACCTTGACCTTTCGCCAGATGGCATACCGGGCCGGATGTATGTCTCCATTCGGCTCTTCCGAAGGGTAATCGATGCCATCAAAAACAAAGCGGCTTGGTCGAGTACTTGTCCATCGCCACGCTCTTGAGACCGTTAAGATCTATTGAAAAGAGCTAACCGCTCGATACCAATTGTAGGACCGAAATGGCGACAGAGGGGGTGAATGTCGCCTCTTTAAAAACGCCCGAGAAAACGTACACCTTTTTTTTTTTTTAAGAAGAAGCAAAACAAAGTAATTCACAGAGAGTTAATTCTGCTGAAACCTGGAACGCATGTGACACTAAAAAATTCAGCATAAATCAGAGACCAGCCGGTAAAAAATTCAACTGAAAATACAGCTATTTAATCTGCATGCAAAATGGTTGAAAATCAGCAAAAAGGAAAAATGCACTGTAGCAACCCGAAAATAAACTGAAAACTCGAACTGAAATTCAGATCTTTCTTTTTCGCTGACGATCACAGGTCAGCCGCCGCTAAGCAAAACAAGAAAAGGAACTCCCTACAAAGGCCGAGATCAATGATCGTGCAAAGCAATAAAGAATGCCAAAACAAGGCTCGCCGCCAAGTGCTCGCTTTCATGGCAAACATCACCACGCAAGACAGAGTTCGGTTTTGCAGAGCTATCAAGGCTTCAAGCAAGAAAGCAAACAGATCAAAACAAAGACACGAAAGAAAAAGAAAAGGGGCCAAGATGACAATCACTACAACCACCGCCAAGCTCTCATTTCTTCAAAGACATCACCAAGGCCGAGCCAAGGAACGGTAATAAACAAACCGCAAAGACACAAGAGAAATCGCAGACCACCGTGACAAAGACAAAGACTCTAGTCAAAGAAGGCAAAGCAGACTAAAACCAAGAACCCGCCACAAGCATAGGCAAAACGACGAAAGCATCAGATCCGCCGCCGCCACAAGGCTTCGTGTTTCGCCGAAGACAACCATCGCGACGACAGGGAGCTGATCAACTCGCACAAAACCAGCAAAGAAACAAAGCCACCGTTGCAAAACAATAAAATAAACGATCAATTGCAAACCGAACAGCCGCCGCCGCTTTTTATGGGAGCTCTCCAGCAAAGATTCCACACAGAGCCAAACAAGCAAGAGGCAATTGGTGACTATGCGGCATCAAATGATAGCAGCTCAAGGCAATAAATATCAAGACTTCCATCGAACACAAGCAGCCACGGCAGAAGTGCAGATCAACACACACGCGCATGAGATTTGAAAGGAGCAGGCAAGAACTATTTCTACAGGGAACAGGCAATAAAAGAACAGAGATACTGCAGCAACGTGATTCAATCGCATCAAAGAAAAACCGCACAAGCAGTACAAGCTAGGCAAAACGAATCTGAAAACTGCTGACCATTAAACCAAATCAAGAACTGCTCACATGCAAGTAAGAAAGCAGCCAAGATAAACAAACACCATCTCATATTGATCTAAAGGAAGAGAGATACATGATTGATACAAGAGGAATGATTAGAAGCTTTCATCTCATCCTCTCCCACTCTCAAACCTCAAGAACATTCAGCCATCTTGAAGAAAAAGGAAGGGGACAGCAGGGAACAACCCTCAACAACTAAAGCCAAAAGCAAAACAAACTCTCTAAAACCTATTTTGACTAAAGGAAACCCTAAAATCCCTTGTGGTGTTCAGATTTGGGCAGCACCCCCTCCATCCTATTTATAGCCCATGGCTAACGGGTCTCCACCCGCTACGCCCGCTTAAAACCAACGGAGCTCGCCCCGCAGACCTTGCGAAATTCCCTGTTTCGCCCTCCCGCACCTTCGAAGCTTCAAGGCCTCCCTCAAGACGCCTCGCAACCACCTCGAGTCCACGCTGCCTTTGACACATCCCGACCGTTCGACCTCGGTGCCACTGCACCTAGTCCGTCCACCGTGTCTCGCCACGACTCCACCCGATGTCCTCGCAATACACGCATAAGAAACACATCAAATAGCACCGCCGATACATGAAAGCGTAAATACCAACATACTTACCATGACAAAATCCAAACTTGTCGAATCAAAGAATATGCATCCTAATCCCATACGCACCAAGTTTGACCAAACCGACCGAGCTGTTGCACCACGCAACGACATGGTCCAAACCACCCAAACCAAACTCGACTTCCTAAACCTATGTCAATTACTCATCACACACACGGACGACCTCCACATGGTCTCGTAACCATTTAGATATTACACGACGGTTCTATTCACAAACCGTCTGTGATAATCCTCAATCATAGAGCAGCTTCTAGTATAGAACCGTCGGTAATATCACGCACGGTTCTTAATAAGGACCGCTCAGTGATTGGGATTATCATGCACGGTTTTAGTGAGAACCGCTCGTGATATTATATGCACGGTTCCAACGAGAACCGCTCAGGATAATTAATTATCACTGCACGGTTTTATTAAGAACCGCTCTGTGATATCCTGTTGGGTATAAATTGAGCGCGACACATCTCTCTACCAGATCGCCAGGTTCATCGCCAGATCGCCGCTGCCAGGCTCTCGCCATCGCTGCTTGCAGGGGTTTGATAATCAACCGCCCCTATTTCTTTGGGCTCCACTTAGATCTGCTAGCTAGCTTCCTCCCCAAAGCGAGCCACTTCCCGCCTCTAGCTCCTCCAACTGCGGCTCCTCCCTAATTAAACAGATGAAGTAATATCGATTATCCTTTATCCACTCTATTGATTAGTGAATTTCCTTATTTTGCTACTCCGCACATAGACCCTAATGTTTTGTTTTTTTTGTTGTATTCCTTAATCTAAGCATAGGGTTTAAGTTTCAATTAATACTACTTGATGGGAAAAGGCAAAACGCACATCTAGCTCTCAATTTGATGGACCCTAATTCCGTAAAATGAAAAGCAAAACATGTAGCCTTTAATTAATCTGTGTAATTCCTTTGTGCAACGATGAGACAAAATGAGTAAGCACGCAAAGAAGTGAAAGTCTTAATCGTAACTAATTTCATGAGTAGTTTTCAGAACAGATTAAAAAGAAGAATTTATGACACACCAAGATAAGTCACATGTGCAATGATCTATTTTATATTTCCTCCATTTATATCCATGAAGAAACGTCATCACAGTGGTTTATTGTTTCAATTATATCAAAACGGATACCCGCGTAATCGCACGGACCAACTTGCTAGTTATTAGGATCTTCCTCTTGTCTTATCTCGTATCTAATCAACAATCATGCAGATAATCAATAATTATCCATTGCGCCACTTAGAGAGGAGAAGGTTGACCCTTGCCCCTAGCGCCCAACACCGCCGCCTCCTCCCCATTGCGCCACCTTAGAGAGGAGAAGGAAAGGAGAGGAATCGATTTTCTTCGTGAGCTCCGAGGGTAACGATCTATAACCCTTTATGTTTGCTATAAATTAATCGCTAATCAATTTTGACACTAATTTGTTACATGCGTAGTGTAGATAGATCAAACTGGATGTACAGCAGAACCGTGTGAGTCAAGAGTACATTAATGGCGTGGTTGCTTTTAGAAGAGTCACGAAAGGTGATATGTTGAAGAAGGGATAAATTTTATGTAATCGTCCATGCATTGATTATGTAATCAAGATGTTTGACAACGCGCGCAAATAGAAGCGCACTTGATTCAAGGGTTTCAAAAAGGGTATACATGTTGGACCAGCCACGGTGAAGAGCAGATTATTACACATGAAGTTAGTAATGACGGCATCGCCGAGGAAGTCAACGATATGCCGGATGTGGACTGTACTGCTTTTGATGAGGATATGTCACACGATGACAATCTGGATCAGATGATACGCGATGCAGAAGAGAACTACAGAGAGAGAGAGTTTTGTAAATTCGAGGGCTTAAGGGAGGACTCGGTGAGACCTTTGTTCCCCGGTTGCAAGCCGAATATACAAGGTTGTCAACCGTGCTTGAACCGCTGAAATTGAAGGCAAGCAATGGTTGGTCCGATAAGAGTTTCACTGGCGTTGTTAGGTCTCCTAGCGGACATCCTTCCGGAGGGAAACGTGTTGCCCAAAGACCACCTATCAAGCAAAGAAGGTTATTTGTCCATTGGGAATGGAAGTAGAAAGAATACATGCATGTCCTAACGATTGTATCTCTCATCAGAAAGAGTATGCAGACATGCATGTATGTCCTGTGCAAAGCATCCCGATACAAGCGCCGAATACTACTAAGGTGAAGCAAGGACCTCCTCGCTAAGATGTTATGGTATCTCACTGTGATCCCACGCTTGAAGCGCTTATTTGCGAACCCAAAGGAGGCAAGATTGTGCGCTGGCACTCAGAGGAGCGTAAGAGAGATGGAAAGCTAAGACACCCTACCGATTCTCGCCAAAGGAGAAACTTCGATCGAGCTTCCAAGAGTTCAAAAGGAACCGAGGAACATAAGGTTAGGGTTGAGTACAGATGGAATGAATCCTTTCGTAACATGAGCAAACCGACATAGCACTGCCCGTGAATCTATGTATGTACAACCTTCCTCCTTGGTCGTGTATGAAGCGGAAGTACATTTTGATGTCACTACTTATCCAAGGGTCAAGCAACGGGAATGATATTGATGTGTACCTAGCACCATTGCCGGAAGATCTTGTGAGACTGTGGAACTAAGGGTGGTGTATGGGATGCGATAAACGAGAGAACTTCACTTTACGCACCATGTTGTTCTACACCATCAATGATTTTCTGCGCTTGGTAACCTCGGCTTCAAGCCAAGACAAAAGGAGCCAAAGCTCATCTCAAGACCGCTTAGATGCTACAGAGAGTGTATGGTCAATAACTCACAGAAAATCGTATATAAGGCCACCGTGAGGTTCCTTCCCGTGAGTCACCCATACCGCAAGATGAAAAACAATTCGGATGTAAATAAAGAGAACGATTCAGCTCCAAGGGTTTTAGAGGGAAAGAGGTCTATGATATGGTTAAGGATATCGATGTTGTGCTTGGGAAGGGACGTAAATTAAGAACCCGTGAGAAGAACATCTAGAAGAAGCGGCCAATTTTTGAGACTTGCCTTATTGGGAGCACTTAGAAGTTCGCCATCGCATCGACGCCATGCACGAGAGAAGAATGTATGTGATAGCTTGATTGGTCTCTTGTCAACATTAGTGGCAAAACAAAGGATGGTGTTAACGCACGGCGTGACTTGGTTGATATGAACATAAGGATCGAGTTAGCACCGAAGAGACCGATACAGATGAACGTATCTTCCCCAAATTTTGCTATACTCTATCCAAGGCCGAGAGAAATGAATCGTGCTGAGCTTGCATGGAGTGAAAGTCCCATCCGTTACTCCGCTAACATTAAGAACCTTGTTTCTATGCAAGATTTGAAATTAATTGGTATGAAGTCTCATGATTGTCATGTGTCGATGACACAAATGCTTCCTGCTGTAATTAGAAGTATCTTACCAACAAGGTCCGAGTGGTAATCTTGAGGTCAGGTGTTATTTTTTCAACTCAATTGCTCAAGATCATTGATCCTCAAGGACTAGATGCTCGCAGCCGAGGTGGTGACCACTCTATGTCATCTTGAGATGTATTTCCCTCCGCCATTTTTTTGATATCATGGTCCATCTCATTATAATACAAACCGCTCGTGATAATAATATCATAGACGGTTTGTAATGAGAACTGCTCAGGATCATATCACGCGGTTCTATTATAGAACCGCTCAGGATATTATTATCACGCTGACGGTTATCATTACAAACCATCTGTGATATACTTTTTATAAGGCGGAAACGCTAGGGTTTTCCTCTCACTTCTCACTTCCTCTCCGCGCCCTTACGCTCTCAAGGCTGCTCGCCTCCTCTAGGGTTTATGGCTCGCTCTTCATCGCCGACCACGACCTCGGCGCCACCGCCCGACATTGGTGCCTCGACCTCTGCTGCCGCCCCGACCTCGGCGCTGACCGACCTCGGTGCCGCCGCCCCAACCTCGGCGCCTCTGTTCACCTCCCCGGCCAGAAGCCCGACGTCGCCGCCGCCTGACCTCGGTCGCCGCCCCGACATTGGCGCCCGACTAACGCCGCCGTCCTCCTCCCGTGTCGGCCTCCTCCCTCAGACCTGCCTTCTCCCCGCCCCCTCCTCCCCCGTGTCGACCTCCTCCCCCACCTCCTCCTCCCAAGATCGGCCTCCTCCCCAGACCGGCCTCCTCCTTGCACCGTGAGTTCTTGTGCGGCATCCTCTCTGGTGAGTATTGCTCCTCGTGGCGCCTTCGGTTGATCTTTGCATATATATATATATATATATATTTGCGATTGCTAGTTGCAAATTGATTAGTGGGCTTTGTTGACATGCTCTGTGATGAACTATGTCTTATAATTGAGATTGAATGTGATAGTTAGTTCATACTTGAGCTCTATTGTATTACTTGCTACCGCTCAATATGTACTTCGTTAATTGGTTACTTTCGGCTGAGCTCATAGTTACATTGCAAATTGATCGGTGGGCTTTGTTGACATGCTCGTGATGAACTCGTCTTATAATCGAGATTGAATGTGATAGTTAATTCATACTTGAGCTCTATTGTATTACTTGCTACCGCCAATATGTTGTATCGTTAATTGGTTACTTTCGGTTGAGCTAATAGTTCTATTGCAAATTGATCGCTTGTATTGACTAGTTTGTGATTCTTCTAGTAGTCTCAGATAAGCTCATTCAACTTTTCATTTGCCATCTTGATCTCTCAGTAGTCAACCTCTGCTTTGATCGAAGTTTAATATGTTTTCGCTAATCAGTTGAGATCATTTGACAGCTTAACAAAGTATTGTTTAGAGCTCATAGTTTGAATTTATATTATCATATTCATTTAATGAAGAGTATAGACAATAGGATTGAGATCGCAAAGACTTGTTCTTTAGCTACTCTCCTTCCGAGAGCACATAATATCATCAATTAATATGTTGGAATAGTGTCTGTGGCACCGTGAGTTCTTGTGCGGCATCCTCTCTCGTGAGTATTGCTCCTCTGTGATTCAGCTTGATCTTGCATATATATATATATATATATATATATATATATATATATATATATATATATATATATATATATATATATATATATATATATTTGTAGTGCTAGTTGATACCTTGATCTGTATTAGTTTCGATTTTCGAGTCTAATATCAAGATATTGCAAATTGATCTGGGCTTTGTTGACATGCTCGTGATGAACTCGCTTTATGCCGAGATTGAATGTGATAGTTAGTTCATACTTGAGCTCTATTGTATTACTTGCTACCGTCAATATGATGTACCGTTAATTGGTTACTTTCGGTTGAGCTCATAGTTCTATTGCAAATTGATCGCTTGTATTGACTAGTTTGTGATTCTTCTAGTAGTCTCAGATGAGCTCATTCAACTTTTCATTTGCCATCTTGATCTCTATAGTCAACCTTTGTTTGATCGAAGTTTAATCTGTTTTGCGTTACAGCTTGACATCATTTGACAGCTAAGCAAAGTATTGTTTAGAGCTCATAGTTTGAATTTATATTATCATATTCATTTCATGAAGAGTATAGACAATAGGATTGAGATGGCAAAGACTTGTTCTTTAGCTACTCTCCTTCGAGAGCACATAATATCATCAATTAATATGTTGGAATAGTGTCTGTGCATTTTTACAACAATCCAAAAAGAAAGTTTTACTTGATTCTATTTTGTTTCTATGTTGGGATTAAACCTTTGCTTAGCATTTCCTTCACGATCATTTTACTTGATTCTAGTTCTATGTCTTCATTAAAGGCTAGTCTTCTCGTACATGAAGCATTAAACCTTTGCTTAGCATTTTCTTCGTCGATCCCGACACACTTGAGTGTACCTTTGCTTCATGCCAATCCTCCACGGCATGAAGCAAATGGTACACTCCAAAGGTGTCGGGCTCGATGAAGTAGGCTCTCGCAAAGATAGGCTCGAAAAAGATTTATATCACTAGTTTCTATCTATACAAAGATCACAAGAGAAGTCGGTGGATTAAGGAATGTTAGGAGTGTTAGAATAGAAGCTCGTGGATTAAGGAATGTTAGGAATGTTAGTAGTCCGTATGAGCTCATTCAACTTTTCATTTGCCATCTTGATCTCTATAGTCAACCTCTGTATTTCTTCCCGAGATTAATTGTTTCATATTTATGCCGGAATGTTAGTAGTCTCAGATGAGCTCATTCAACTTTTCATTTGCCATCTTGATCTCTATAGTCAACCTTTGTACTTCTTCCCGAGGCAAGTAAGCGAGATGGCGAGGCACTGTTTTCGCCGCCGCCACCGACGCCAAGCAGATGGAAGAGGCACCGACGAGGCCGCCAACACCGACCCCTTGCAGATGGAAGAGGCGCCGACGAGGCCGCCGCCACCGCCGATTTATAATGACACGGAACCAAGATGGCAGAGGACAATCCAAAATGCCTACGGGCCGACCGTCATCACGGAGGTCGGTGACTTTGGGGTCCCTCTCGAGTCCCAAGAGATCGCGCAAGATTCCTGACCATCTGCATGGATACTTTGAAGGAACGGTCCTCATCACCACACCAAGGTGGAAGGACTGACGAAGAAGCGAAGGCGCTACTGTGGATAGAACTTTCAGAGAAGTTCACTATTCCGTATAATATGTGGCACGCGCGGCGATGGACGGCGATGCTCACGATGGGTAAATCGTGGAGGACCTTCAAGAGCATTCTTGTCACGGCACGTGAACATGGGTCGACGCCTTCGCAAGCAAAGATAGATTCTGACGCGGAAGCATGGGACACCTTTGTGGCTATGAAAACGACGGCGAATTTAAGGAGCAAAGTGTGGCGCACAAAGCTCTCCAAACACGAAACACTCACCAAGACAGACTCGCACCACCGGGTACGCGGTAAATACGAGGAATGGGCGGCGAGAAGGAGAACCCGCTTTCGATGTCACGCATGCTGCTCCCTAAGTCGGTTAAAAGCGAGGGCACAAGTCTCGCTCTTCGGCAAGATCTCCTTCACAAACCCAGCAGACTGTGAAGTGTCCCAACGTGGTAAATATGTCGAACTACTAAGTTGTTAATAAGTCCATAACTTCATAGTGCCTATAATAACGTGATGACCTCTTGCGCGGACTTGATCGCCTAAGCTTCCCAAGGCTCCTTCCATGCGCATAGGAGAAGGATATACTATCTACGACCTTGGGAAACAAGGAGCACCCGGTCGCACGCGAGGCCTTGGGGTTAACGTACCTTGGAGTCATGGATTCGGACGACTCATCGCACGATAGGACTAGGAAGAGATCCAAGGTCGAGCACGACAACCCGGTTGGTACAGATGATTACTAACCAATTTCAAGTACAGATGGCAAGATTGCAGAGTCAAATGGATATACTCATGAGCCACGGTCGCAAGCCGCCCTTGCTAATCGGGAGGCGATCCTCCTCGACGTCGAGTAGCGTCGTCTCACAAGATAATTAGGAACATGACGACGTCCGACACCGATAGACGACATCAAGGTAACGTACATCTATGGAATGCACCAAAGATAGACCTATAGGACGCCTTAGCTAATTGAGTATCGCTTTGTAGGAGCCGACGCCCTGAAGCTCCAAGTGAGGATGGATGGGTCCTTTGTATTGAGGTCACAGCAGGGATGGTGTATCCATACGAGGAAGGGCAAGGCAAAGACGGTGCTCACCGGGCGACGGTTACGCCAGGTCCGTGGATATGGTACATGTCAATTTCCGAGCCGCCTCGCCAAGATTTGCCCGAACAAAGAGATCACAACACTAGGGATGCCGTCCTCTCTTTTATCCAAAGGGCCCAAGAAGGACATCGCCTCGACCCAAAGAGTGCCGCGATCCGACACGACCATTCCTCTCCAACGGACCTCGATGACTCCACCTCATGTTTCGCCTCGAAGGCCACCTCTTCGATTCCCGTGGAGAAGACGCCAAGGAACAAGAAAAGCATGCCGACGACGGTTCCCGAAGTCGTCTCACAAAAAGACGCCGCCAATCGCTAAGGCCAAATCAAATCAACGAACGTTATAGCGCTTCCCAAGTCCGGAAGTCCGTGATACCCGGAACTACATCATCGAAAACCGCAGTTCGACGCAAGATAATGCACGCTGGATTTGCTTGTCGCTTTGCATGCCCGGTACTTGGACAAGACCCAAAAGAAGGGTTGCGACATCGAATCACCGCCGACACGAGGACAAGCATTTCTTCAACGGACGAGGTACTTCGTCGTGGGCTTCAACGACTTATATGAACTATTCAACCTCGCTGGCCTCGACGCCTCGCTTCTACGATGTTGACATCGTAAGTGCGCATAATCAAGTTCTACATTCATGTAATACCGATAAATATCACAACTCATTGCTTATGTATAGATACATGAAAAATGTCCGGAATGGAAAGAACCGTGGGTTTCTCGACCCACATGTGGTATCGCTGCAAACCATCCAACAAGACTCGCCCTTCGTCGAGAAATACATAACGAGGTCATTGCTTCATCGCATTTAACATGAAGTACATAGTGGTGCCCTACAACTGTGGGTAAGTGTCACTACTTGCTATACAAATTTCATTTGTACTTTATACGCAAAGACTAACTTAGGTTTAATGACTATAGCGACATACATGAGTAGGTACCATCGATCATTTTAGTTATTATACCCAAGAGGAACCATGTGATATACCTTGATTCCCTAAACCGCAATAAGCACGACTTTAGCATTCTAAGAGGAATACTCGAGAGGTATGCTCATTTCCTCCTTACATAACTCTATTGTAGTCTTCATTCGCTTGAAATGGCCGAGGATAACTTTTTCAATCATGTAGGTCGCTCATCAATTATGTTGCCAACAAAGGAATATATGATGGAAAGAGCGCCTAACTAACATACAGATGGATTTTCCTAAGACGCGCTACAACACGATAATCCTATATCATACTTCATAATAACGCGCCTCGAATCGACTATACCTATATATGTAATTCTATTTTTGCAATGCACCAAAGAAAAAGATGATGAGTTATGTGCAATCTACGTCGCTATCATATGCACTAATCCTTAGAGCTAGGAAGAAGGATCCCGAGGTTTGTCAATCTCAAATAATTATTTCCTAATTATAAATTTAAATATATATAGCTTACCACTTTACTCTTAATTGGTAGCGATGTGTCTTGGATTTACAATGTGATTCACTGCTATGAAGAGATCAAGGACATTCGAGGAAGCTCAGACCTTTATCAACACGTAAATCATTAACGATAATGGAGAGTTTCAATTGTCGCCAACCGAGAGCATCACCTCACGACACCTCTCAACGTAAACAATTGTAATCCAAATGTAACTATAGCGACAATACTTGAACAAATGCGATCTTTTGTAATTTATTTTGAGTAATGATCACTTTGAGTTGTCAACAATTGATTATCTCTAATGAACTGCTTTTGTGCATGCTTGAATCTGTTTTTGTGCATGCTTGTTTTGTCATGCTTCGAGGGCATGGCTAGCAATTCCTGAGGCTAGCCAGGAAAACAGCAAAATTGTGTTCAGGGGTATGAGCTATCACAGACGGTTTTTTGTTAAAACCGTCTATGAAGGCAAGTATCACAGACGGTTTCTCTGAAACCGCCTCGTGATACGAGAATATCATGATGGTTTTTATTTAGAACCGTCTGTGATATTCTCGGATCACAGACGGTTTTTAGTCCAAACTGTCTGTGATACTAGCCTTCACAGATGGTTTTTTTAGTAAAACTGTCTGTGATATTTTGTATCACAGACGGTTTTTTACCATTTGTGATAATATCCTGTTATCACAGACCAACAAACATAGACGGTTCAGAAACCGTCTTTGATGACGGTTCCGAACCGTCTGTGATGTGGCTTCCTGTAGTAGTGTCAGTGAGTCCAAACGATGCTAATGGACTGGGCGTAGGGACCTAAGGCTATCGGAGGTGAGCCAGCGACATGCAACCGTGGCGGCGCTATGGGTGGTTAAGGAGGAATGGGTGCTAAGGACTAGGCCGGGGGAAGGATTGAGGTGGCTTGTCGACAACGAGGAGTGGCGGCGTGAAGGAGGTTCACCACGACAGCTCACCACAGTAACAGAGAAGCTACAAGGAGTGTCACGTTAGGTTACTAAGGTGCTAGAGATGGTGTAGACACAAGGAATCAGTCCGATGCTCACCAGGCTTCGGAGGAGAACAAAAATGTCAGCGGCGGCCGTGAGAAAGAAAGATAGCGGTGAAACTCGGATTTTTGCCTGCATTGGGTGAGGGAATAGCATCAATGGGGTATGAAACACGTTGTGACATGGTCGGGGAGAGCAAGAACTCACCGGAACAATGGGAACGCATGGGCGAAGATTTGGTGCGCGTTGGAGTCGGGGACGAAGGCAAGCACGATCATGCTACGAGACTCCGGAAGCTGCATTGAGCAAAGGAGCGGAGTGAGTGATGGGTAAGGATCAAAATGACGTGAGTGTCGTGGGTGAGGAAGCTCACCAGAACGACGGAGTTGCGGAGGCACGCTCACTGGCGTCGGGGACGATGCTAATGTTCCCACAAAACAAAGGAGTGATCGAGCTTAGGTTTGCGTGAAATGGAACAGTGGTGAGCTGGGTAGAGAGGTGCGCATTCCATTGCACAAGTAGTTAGAGCATCTGCGTGAGAAAATCAACAAGACGCTGGTGGTTACGTGAGATTCTCGCAGAAGCTCTCGGGTTCTTCTATCTGCGCGGAAAAAGGGCACCATCAATGCGGTGGTAGTGTTGGGTCACGGGTAGGCTACGATAGCAACAAATCAAAATTTTCTACCATGTAAACCAGGTAGCCAAGCAAGTAGATGATCACAGATCGTTACCACCAGACGCGCAGAGCAGCGGAAGAAGGGTTGGAGTAGCCTGGCCCAACGAAGAGCGCGTCGATGTAGTGGTCGTAGTTGATCATCCAGCGTTGAGCACGTCGGTGCAGTGGTCGTGGTCAATCGTCTCCTCTAGCAACCTCTGCAGTTCCTTATGAAGATCGCGGATCATCCTCAAGCGCAATAGCAACCACAGTAGTGCCTCTACGGTATCCACACGTTCAGGGAAGGAACAACCATGCGCCGGTGTGCTAGCACCAAGTCGCACGGTAGAGCTCTCAGGAAGATGGCGGCTAGGGTTTTGGTGGAACAACTCAACTCACGACTTACGTGTGTCTCGTTTGTTACGTTCACCCCCTCCCAACAGCCTCATGCATCTCCTTATATAGTGCTTGTGACGGATCCTATCCGAATATGTTTGACGAATCGTATCCGTACTGGTTTGTTCTAACCCGTTAAGTGTTTGATCCTGTAGGTTCATGCGTAATCGGTTGTGACTCGGAAACCCTTTCCGATCACGAGTCGTTAGTGGTTCCTAGCAGGACATAACGATTCTCGAATACACACAAATTATATCGGATTTAACCTTACTACAATATGATCTACCACTGTGTCCCCATCACTTATGACTAGATCCTATCTCTATATGACCAGTTCAGATTTGGTCACGACCGTTCAGAACTCCTCACGACTAGGTTTCACCACTGTGATTTCATTCGACCTATCCACGACCAGCTTGTATCTCCATACGACCACCAGAATCGATCGAACTAAGTTTACCTACGTGTATTCTCCTTTGCCTCACGATGTCCGGTTGAACTCCCGGTGAGATGTTGTGTCATCCATGGATTGTTCAATACTTTCCCGATCGAGTGTCGGATAGCTTCACGTGGTCGAACACTTCGACCACTAGTGGCATGGCCATGCACATCTCTCCTGTTATGTTAGGAGGGGAAAATCCCATATCCGACCAGTCATATATTCCTCCGCATGTTTCATAGCATACCCTAAAGCTACCTTTATAACTCCCTAGTTACGAGTAGCGATTGGCAACCCCTAAGAGTGCTATTACACATGTAGGAAACCATGCTGATCTCAGGTCTAAGAATTACACATCATCATTAGTTGAGACCAACTAATGACACATAGAATCATAACAATCTCAATAGTGTCTCAAGGTGGGTCAATTCAACCCCATGTTCTCTAACATGTGTTCACATTATTGATTCGATATCCCTATATCCATGCCGGTGAAACATGGTCATCAATCAATACATGTGCTGGTCGATAGAGTCAATAGTGTTCCGACCATTGACATCCGACCAGGGATTCATTTAGAATGACATCATATAAGTTAAGAGTTTCACCAACAAGTCACATACTTGTTAATCTTCATAACCATTGATTCATTCAAGGAACAAGATAACATATTATCCAATATCATGAACATAATAAAATATAATCATCTCTATGATTGCCTCTAGGGCATATTTCCAACAGTCTCCCACTTGCACTAGAGTCAATCATTCAGGTATCTAATACCGATAGCTCTTGTGTGCGCCTCATGCTTTGGTTATGTGAGAGGCTTAGTTAACGGATCAGCAACATTTAAATCCGTATGAACTTTGCGTATCTTAACATCTCCTCTATTCACTAACTCGTGAATAAGATGATAACGCCTGAGTATATGTTTGGACTTCTGATGGGATCTAGGCTCCTTAGCCTGAGCAATGGCTCCATTGTTGTCACAATAGAGATCCATTGGGCTCGAGGCACTCGGAACCACACCCAACTCAGTAAGGAACTTCCTTATCCAAACACCTTCTTTCGCAGCTTCAGAAGCTGCAATGTACTCAGCCTCCGTCGTAGAATCAACAACCGTCACTTGCTTGGAACTTTTCCATCTCACTGCTCCTCCATTCAAAATGAATACAAAACCAGATTGCGAATGATAATCATCTTTGTCGGTTTGAAAGCTTGCATCGGTGTAACCATTTACAACGAGCTCTTCATCACCGCCATAAACTAGGAATGCATCCTTAGTCCTTCTCAAGTATTTAAGGATGTTTTTCACAGCTGTCCAGTGACCTTCACCGGGATCAGCTTGGTATCTGCTCGTAACACTTAGAGCATATGATACATCTAATCGTGTACATAGCATGGCATACATGATAGATCCAACAGCCGAAGCATATGGAATTCTACTCATTTTGTCTCGCTCATCAGTGGTCGTAGGACACTGACTCTTGCTAAGATTAATGCCATGTGCCATGGGCAAGAAACCTTTCTTGGAATCTTGCATGTTGAACCGTTTCAACACTTTGTCTATGTACACATCCTGGCTTAATCCAATTAGCCTCTTAGATCTATCTCTATAGATCCTTATACCAAGAATATATGCTGCATCTCCTAAATCTTTCATTGAGAAACTATTTCTTAGTGAAGTTTTAACAGATTCAAGCATTGGAATATCATTTCCGACCAGTAGTATGTCATCTACATACAAGATCAGAAATACAAGCTTGCTCCCACTAACCTTTTTGTAAACACAAGGTTCTTCTTCGTTCTTGATAAAGTCAAACCCTTTGACCACTTCATCAAAACGAATGTTCCAACTCCAAGATGCTTGCTTCAATCCATAGATGGATTTATTAAGCTTGCATACCTTTCTAGCTTCCTTTGGATCAACAAAACCCTCAGGCTGTGTCATGTACACATCCTCACTTAGGTTTCCATTAAGGAAAGCCGTTTTGACATCCATCTACCATATCTCATAGTCGAAATATGCAACAATAGCTAGAATGATCCGAATAGACTTAAGCATTGCGACAGGAGAGAAGGTTTCATCATAATCAACCCCTTGAATTTGTCTGAAACCCTTCACAACCAGTCGTGCCTTATGAATGTGAACATTTCCATCCATATCTATCTTTTTGTTAAAAATCCACTTGCACTCAATGGTCTTAATACCATCAGGTGCATCAACCAAGTTCCAAACTTGATTATCATGCATGGACTTTATTTTGAATCTCATGGCCTCATGCCATGACTCAGAGTCTAGGTCCATCATTGCTTTCGCATAAGTTTTAGGCTCATCATTATTCAACAATAATATGTCATGCCCATACCTTATAGGCAATAGACGTGGCCTTTCTTATCTACGTGGGGCTGACGCCTCATCTATAGGTTCAACAACATTTTGTTCATCCTGTAGAGGTTCAGTGGGAGTTGAAACACTTTCAGATGCTTCCCGAATTTCTTCAAGTTGCACCTTGCTCCCACTGACTTATTTGGAAAGAAACTCTTTCTCCAAGAAGACACCATTACGGGCAACAAACACTTTGTTATTAACCCGATTATAAAAATAATATCCTTCAGTTTCCTTAGGATACCCCACAAAGAAGCATTTATCGGACTAGGGTGTGAGTTTGTCAGGCGTCAAACGTTTAATATAGACATCACATCCCCAAATCTTTAGAAAAGACAAACTAGGACTCTTCCCAGTCCATATCTCATATGGTATCTTATCTACTGATTTTGATGGTACCCTATTTAAAGTGAAAGCAACAGTTTCTAGAGTGTAACCCCAAAAATACAACGTAGATTTGATTGGCTTATCATTGATCGAACCATGCCCAATAAGGTCCGATTACGCCGCTCGGACACCCCATTCCATTGTGGAGTGCCCGGTGGTGTAAGCTGTGGAACAATTCCACATTGTTTCAAATGATCACCAAACTCATGGCTCAAAAACTCACCTCCACGATCAGATCGTAGAGATTTGATTGTCTTGCCAATTTGATTCTGTACCTCATTCTGGAACTCCTTGAACTTTTTAAAGGATTCAGACTTGTGCCTCATTAAATAGATATATCCATATCTACTATAGTCATCGGTGAAAGTAATGAAGTACTGAAAACCACCTCTAGCTGTTGTACTCATTGGTCCACACACATCAGTATGTATGAGTGCCAACAGGTCGGACGCCCTTTCACTTCGACCAGTGAAAGGTGTCTTGGTCATCTTTCCGAGCAAGCAAGATTCGCATGTTTCAAATAATTCCAAATCAAAAGAGTTTAGAGTTCCATCAACATGGAGCTTTTTCATGCGTTTCTCACTTATGTGACCCAAACGACAATGCCAAATGAAAGTGGATTTCAAAGCATTAGGCTGAAGCCTCTTTGCATTAATATTATAGACGGGTGCATCATCAAGATTTAAAATATACAACTCGTTCAAAACAGGAGCATAGCCATAAAACATTTCATTCAAAAATATAAAACAACCATTATTCTCTATTATGAATTTATAACCCTCTGCCATCAAACATGATGTAGAGATGATGTTTCTACTTATGGGTGGAACATAATAATAATTATTTAGTTCCATAATAAATCCTGAAGGCAAAAGTAATGGTAAAGTCCCGACGGCTAATGTAGCAGCTCTTGCTTTATTCCCGACGCAAAGATCCATCTCACCCCTTGTAATTCTCCTACTCTTTGTTAGACTCTGCATCGAATTGCAAATATGAGCAACCGATCCGGTATCCAATGCCCATGAGTTAATGTAAGAGTCAAGAAGAAAAACATCTATAACATTAATACCGAAGTGGAGGGTTTAGTTCCACCATTCTTTTTCAGATCAGCCATGTATTTCTTGCAGTTCCTTTTCCAATGGCCTGGTTCCTTGCAGTAAAAGCATTCATTCTCTTGAGTCGGGCCAGACTTACTCTTGGGCTTAGGCTTGTTAGTTTAGATCTCATCCGAAACTTTCTTGCCTTTACCTTTGACCCAAGTCTTAGCCTTCTTCTTGAAGCTTGTACTCTTTTGCACTATCATCACATGACAGTTGCTTTTTGTGGATATCATGGGGATATGCCCATGATCTTAGGATGATGAGACAATTGGCAATGGCGTTGAGGGTTTGTGGAATCACCTGTTTTCAGCGTTGCTCTGCTCTGTCAGCCTCGACAGTCGACCAAACCATGGTGGTGGTCGACTGCCATGCCTTGTGTTGATTTGTTGGTTTGTTCTTTGTGGTCCGACCGGCTGTGGTGGCGGTCGACCGCCATAGAGCGGTTTGACCGGCTTTGCCTGAGCGGTCAGACCGGCCTCTTTAATGACTTTGGATTTTGGAGCTGGGCCAAAAATAGAGGGTGTAGGCAAGTGAGAGGGTTCTTCTGCACTTGGTCCCATAATTTTTGGAGCTTCCTGTGAAAAGTTCTATTTGATTGAAAATTCCAGAGAGTTTCGGATTTCCAAGGAGGAAATTTGGCTAAGTCTTGGACTGGCGGTCAGACCGGTTTTTGGTTGGCGGTCAGACTATTTTGGGAGCGGTCAGACCGGCCATGGTGGTGGTTTGACCGGTTTTGGCTTGTTTCGTCGTCTCGCGTGGCGGCGTTTTGTGGTTGTTAGGTCAAGTTCATGTTTATCGGTGCATATGTGTTGCATGATGCATGTTTTGGCTAACGTGGGTCAAGTTGTGAAGAACTTGTTCCCAGAAACGGTTTGTTGGTCTATTGCTGTGCAGGTGGCTTGTAGGTCTATGACGGTCAGCGGCGAGGTGGATCGGGACTAAGCTTGGAGAGCTGAGGTCCAGAACGATCAAGGATGCTAGGTGAGGTCAGAGGACTCAAGCGGGGCGCAGAATGGACATGGATGACCGAACGGGCGGTTCGGTGCGACTAGTTGGATCAAGCGGCGTGGGAGTCGTTGCAAGTGCTCAGTGGTGCCGGTGGGATCCGGACGGGAGAGACTTGACGACATGGAGCCGTTGATCAACCTACACGTGGCGAAGCATGGGATTGCTTCACGATCTGTGGACTCGGTCTTTTGGAGAAGGATCGAGAAGGGGTATTTTGGTAATTTCACCAAATACCGCCTTGGTGACCTTTTGGCTAAACCGCGGCGCGGGTCGGCGCATGGTGAAGCAGTTTAGGTCAATCGATGATGAAGACGGCGCTTTGAGATACGTGCGTGTGTTAACCCATTTGTGTGTGGGGTCTAATGGGTGCCCTAATGGAATATTCTCTAGGATCTAGCCTCCACTATATAAGGGCTAAGTGCTGGTTGCACTCTTGACCCTTTGGCCATTTGTAACCCTAATTTTGTGTTTTAGGGTTTGGGATGAAAGGAGGAGAGCTAGGGTTCTAGAGAGGGATTGAGAGTGAGTGCTCTTGGAGAGAGCTTTGTCCTCCTTAGTAGGAGTGGTTGTAATCAACAATCATCCATCTCCAATCAATCCAATCTGATTTTATGAGATGAGTCTCTATTTCGTTCTTGTGTTCATCCTCTCTATTTGATGATTTGGGGCTTTTCTTGATCCGGGTGTTTTTACTTGGTTTTTCTTCTTGATCTTGCTTGCTGGATATGTGGGAACCCATCTAAGGTCATCTAGATCATCATCCACCCACGAGCAAGCTTTTGGATCTAAGTTTTGGTTTTGCCTGGTTTTGGTGAAAGAAAGGGTGATTTTCGAGGGTTTTGCTCTTGAGAGCTTTTGGCTTAATTCTTCCTGTGATTGAGAGTGCTAAGATGTATGGGAGACCATCCTTAGCCATCTTAGATTGATTCCTCCCACGAAATCATCTCAATCACCGTTTTCGCATTTGGCTTGGTTTTGAACCCACCTTCGTTCAAACTGAAAAAGATAGGAACTTTGGCATGGATCTCTGCAATCTTTGATTGGAATAGGTTCCTAATATCTTTAAGAAGGTGTGTTTTAAATTTCGTGGAGTTTGGCCTTACGGATCAAAAGTTAGACCGATTTTCGTTTCGGTTTTCGGGCTGTTTGTGCTGATTTTCTGTTCATCGTCAGTCAAGGCGGTCGACCAATATCGAGGTCGACCGCCCATTTGAGAGGTCGACCGCTAGGCAAAAAATTCAACCCGCCAATTTGAGAGGTCTGACCGCCCAACTCTTTGTGATTTGAGTTTTTGGGTGTTTTGCTTGGGGTTTTGATTTGGATTCAATACAAGTCTTCCACTGTGCTTGTATATTGATCTTCATAGCTTTTATAGCTATTGGAGTGATATTGTGTTGAATCTAATCAAGGTGAAAAATTAGGCGTGCTCCTATTCACCCCCCCTTTAGTCGCCTTTCCGGTCCTACACTTTTCTTAATGTTGTCCTCTGTAGTCTTAAGCATCATATGCAGTTCAGTGAGATTCTTGTCTAAGCCATTCATATGGAAGTTCAGAATGAACTGCCCATAGCTTGAAGGTAGCGAAGCAAGAATCAAATCTGTAGCCAACTCTTGGCTAAGTGGAAAATCAAGTTTTTCCAAGCTCTGTATGTAACCAACCATTTTGATCACATGAGGGCTCATCGGACTTCCCTCAGCTAGCTTACTCCCAAACAATTTCTTTGAGATCTCATATCTCTCAGTTCTTGCTTGTGTCTCAAACATGCCTTTGAGCGCCACGATCATATCGTAGGCCTCTATGTTCTCAAAATGCTTCTAAAGGTCTGAGTTCATAGCAGCAAGCATGAGATAGCTAACATCAAGGGACTCATCACACGCCTTTTTATAGGCAGTTTTAAGAGTAGCAGCAACATTTTTAGCAGGCACATCTGGAATCGGTTCCTCTAGAACATGTTCTTTTTTATCTTGCCTAAGAACAATTCTCAGGTTGCGGGACCAATCCACAAAATTTGTTCCATTCAGTTTTTCCTTATCAAGTATCGAACGTAATGCAAAACTGGATGTAGGTATAGCAGTTGGTGTCATGATCTACAATATAAAACATGCAAAGCTAACACATATGTTCAAGTAACTTTTATTAAACAATTTAATAAAGATACTCCCACTAAATACCATATCCCTCTTCTGACACTTTAGTGATTCAAGATCCATAATCATTTAATCTATTAGTGAGCTTTGGCATCACTGCTAGAAGACTAGTGAAAATGGTAAGCAACCCTTTGCTAATCATATCTCTATATGACTCTTGTTGTTGGGCAGCATCTCTATGCTTCGGCACCCAACCCTATGCCCCAAGATCCATAACCGTTATGATGATCTTGTCAAGTTAAACTAATGGCACTCTACGTGTAAGTGTCCGACACAAACCCATCTAGTCAAGTAATATTAATGGCACTCTGCTTTAGCAAGGTCTACCATTAAAATACATGATTTTGGATGGTGCAGCCAATTGGGAGGGCATCAATTTAACTTAATATTATGTGAGGGAATTTTACTTCTACCATGTTAAAAGCATTTAAAGCAATTAAATAACATATATAGAAATAAATGAACATGAATGTAAGGGCTTTCACAGACAATCAAATTGTATTGTGATATAGTATGACCCTTCCACATGGTGATCTCCATCGCCATGCATGTAGTTCGCCATGTCTCCAAGTGGTCGACTCCTCCAAGTACTCTCACTAAGCCATTACTCCTAATAGCACTAGTAATGAATCACAAGGAGTAAAGAAGCATCACAAGTCGACACGTAGGCCGTTATACAAATATAGACAGCCTTGGGCTGCAATAAGCATGACACGCTGGTCATGAATATTACACACATTCATGCATCTCATACATTATGGGTCATACTATTCACATCAATCCCTGCAAAAACAAGTTATGCATAGAATCCAATTCTATCGAATGACATGAGCACACACTACCTATAGCGCGCGGTACGAATACCCAGCACGGCGGTCCCTATTCCGAATCCAACTGATCATTGCCTTGACACGACCACATACTGCGGCATACTCCGATGGTGGAATTCTGACCGGTTGGAGTTATATGCAGTATGGTCGTGAACAAGTGCAATAAACCATCTGGTCCTTTTAAGCTCATACCTCCTCGTAAACCCATCTACTACCACCGGAAAACCAATCGATCTTATCGACCGGGGCCTAGATCGTTCCATCACTATGAACCGATCTAGGTTACCAGACCCGACCTGTAATAGATCCAATCTACTACTATCACATATCAACTATATGCGACTGATCTAGATCAAAAACCACGTAGGATGGCTCTGATACCACTGTTGGGTCACGGGTAGGCTACGATAGCAACAAATCAAAATTTTCTACCACGTAAACCAGGAAGCCAAGCAAGTAAATGATCACAGATCGTTACCACCAGACGCGTAGAGCAGCGGAAGAAGGGTTGGAGTAGCCTGGTCCAACGAAGAGCACGTCGATGTAGTGGTCGTAGTTGATCGTCTAGCGTTGAGCATGTCGGTGCGGTGGTCGTGGTCGATCGTCTCCTCCAGCAACCTCTGCAGTTCCTTATGAAGATCGCGGATCGTCCTCAAGCGCAACAGCAATCGCAGTAGCACCTCTACGGTATCCACACGTCCAGGGAAGGAACAACCATGCGCCGGTGTGCTAGCACCAAGTCGCACGGTAGAGCTCTCAGGAAGATGGCGGCTAGGGTTTCGGTGGAACAACTACTCACGACTATCGTGTGTCTCGTTTGTTACATTCACTCCCCCCTCCCAACAACCTCATGCATCTCCTTATATAGTGCTCGTGATGGATCCTATTCGAACATGTTTGACGAATTGTATCCGTACTGGTGTGTTCTAATCCGTTAAGTGTGTGACCCTGTAGGTTCATGCGTAATCAGTTGTGACTCAGAAACCCTTTCCGATCACGAGTCATTAGTGGTTCCTAGCAGGACATAACGATTCCCAAATACACACAAATTATATCGAACGAATCTTAGTGCAATATGATCTACGACCAGGTCCCCATCACTTACGACCAGGTCCTATCTCTATACGACCAGTTCGTATTTGGTCACGACCAGTTCGTAACTCCTTACGACCAGGTTTCGACCACTATGTGATTTTGTTCGACCAGTCTACGACCAGCTCGTATCTCCATATGACCAGTCCGTAACTGATCGAACTAAGCGACCTACTCGTGTATTCTCCCTTTGCCTCACGATGTCTGGTTGAACTCTATGTGAGATGTTGTGTCATCCATGGACTGTTCAATACTTTCTCGATCGAGTGTCGGATAGCTTCACGTGGTCGAACACTTCGACCACTAGTGGCATGGCCATGCACTTTCTTTATCCGACCACAACGAGAGGCCCAGAGACATCTCTCCTGTTATGTTAGGAGGGGCAAATCCCATATCCAACCAGTCACATTCATCCACATGTTTCATAGCATACCCGAAAGCTACCTTTATAACTAACCAGTTACGAGTAGCGATTGGCAACCCCTAATAGTGCTATTACACATGTAGAAAACCATGCTGATCTCAGGTCTAAGAATTACACATCATCATTGCTTGAGACCAACTAATGACACATAGAATCATAACAATCTCAATAGTGTCTCAAGGTGGGTCAATTCAACCCCATGTTCTCTAACATGTGTTCACATTATTGATTCGATATCCCTATATCCATGACCGGTGAAACATGGTCATCAATCAATACATGTGCTGGTCGATAGAGTCAATAGTGTTCCGACCATTGATATCCAACCAGAGATTCATTTAGAATGACATCATATAAGTTAAGAGTTTCACTGACAAGTCACATACTTGTTAATCTTCATAACCATTGATTCATTCAAGGAACAGGATAACATATTATCCAATATCATGAACATAATGAAATATAATCATCTCTATGATTGCCTCTAGGGTATATTTCCAACAGTCTCCCACTTGCACTAGAGTCAATCATTCAGGTATCTAATACCGATAGCTCTTGTGTGCACCTCATGCACTAGACTTGTGATTGCCTGAATTCCACACAAAAAATGTCTACGCTAGTTTGTGCCTGCTTAATTAAGCCTTGCACGTTTATGACCCTTGAATCATAAGCGTCTGGGCCCTGTTTGGTGGCATGACAAGTAGGGAGTATACGTTGTTGTCGTAGCCCTCATGTAAGCTAGTATGGGATTTAGGGCATGCATGCATGAATGTTTGGTAAAAACGGCTGAAAACTGAACAAACCAAAAGAACCCAAATTCTGAAAAGGCCCTCCTCCAGAAGGCCACTTGTATTCCTATCTATTTCGCCGCCCATTCTCAACAATCACAGGTCACAACAACTCAGATAGATCCACTCGACTGATAGCATCCAACCTCGTTCTCCGCCTCTAAAAAAAAGAACTCCCGAAAGATTTATTAAATAATATTTTTATTTCGGAATAATAATTTAGAATTGTTTTTTATTCACGAAAAGGGGTTTTCTGGGCTTGCCAATGTCGAGCTCAGGCCTAACCATTTTAGACCGGGCTTTTTCAAGCTCGGCCTGGCCTGGCGTTTGAATAGGTCTAATGTGTAGGAATCATGATGGACCTAGGTCAAGCCTAACAAAGCCAGCAGGGGATAGTAAACCCTACAAAATCTGAAAAACTAGCCTTCTATGGAAACAAAACCACTAGCACCTTAGAGAGACAAAAACACAATGACAATGTAACAACCACAAAAAATTTACGCATCTGAAATCATTTAAAAATGTGAAAATTTTAAAACTTTTTTTATTTCCGCTTCATCGATGTTCGAATTTCAGGGTTGTTATTTGAAACCTCAACCCCAAAAACAGAAAATTGAATTGAAACTAAGAATTTTGAATTAAGAAAATAGAAAGGAATTCTTCGAAATCTGTGTGGGCCAAAAACCCGCCGGTTCGGCCCACCTCCTTTTCCTTTTCCTTTCCTTTTCCTTCTTTTCCTTTTTGTTTCCTTTCTGTTTTCCTATTCTCTTTTCTCTTTTCCTTTCCTCCTTTTCCCTCCCGGCCCACCCGCTAGCCTTTCCTTTCTTCCTCCTTTCCTCCCTTGCCTCCCTGCTTCCTTCACCGACAACAAGCCAAGATCGGGCGCTTATGCCACCCACGTTGCCACACCGTATAATCCCTCGCCACGCACGCCGCCTACTCCCATCACTGTGCCGATGCCCCACGCCTACCCTCGTCTCGTCGTCGCCCCTATGCATGTGTCACTGCGCATATCAATGCCTCGCGCACGTCGCTCACTACTTGTCCGTCTCGCCGAGCTTCACGAGAGAACTAGCGCCCTACCGCATCCTACTTAAGTCGCACCCGAGTATTGCAACGCGTTCGCCCACCTTCTCCTCCCTCCTTCATCCAGCAACAGAGAGTGAGGCATGAGCCTCTGTCCTTTGGCCGTCGCACCCCGACGGGTCTCGCCACCGACCCAGCAAAGCTTCGGCCGTCCTCGCCTTCATCTCGGCCTCCCTGTCCTTGCACTCCCCTCCCTCTCTCTTCTCCGCAACTGAGGCGTCGAGGACATCGTCCCCTCTCCGCGACGACGTGTCGGTCGCCACTCCCTCCTTGTCGTTCCGGCAGATCCGATGCACCTCCCTCCCAACCGAGCGCATCAATCCATGTTCCCAGGCCCTCTCCATTTTCCCCCACTTGATTTCATCGCTCACCCACAGGAAGTCGCCGCCGACTTCCTCTTCCCCAAAGACAATAAAAATTGTCGCCATCGCCGCTGTGCTCTCTCCGACGAGTGCATCTTCAGTTCCCTCCACCTAGCGCATCCGTAGACCCCCTCTTCATTCCCCCCCCCACCCACTGCGGCTCCCCATAAACATAGCGCCGTCTCCACGCTGAACCCGCTGTGCCGCCTCAGGCTCACGCCGCCAGCCCGCCCCGGCCTCTCCCCACCGCCATGGACCACTCCGGTGAGACCCTATCTCCTCCCTAGTGTTCACACTCCCCTTAACTCTCCCCTTCAGACGCCGCCCATCTCCTTCCATGGCCCGACCACCACCGTGACGCCCCCGCCGCCGACAACACCACCCTCACTGGAATCGCTTCCCTGACTCGACTCCATTTTTGCCACCCATGGCCGCCGTCGCTGCCCCCTCCACTAGCGCCATATCTACCGCCATGCCTTGGGCCACCTCCTCTGTGCTCTCTCTTTCCCTGAAGGGTAAGGGGGACTAACAGAAGGGGTGCACCTCTAAGTGCTTACATGACTATTAGTAGTTGAATGACAGTGGGTCCATTAGGTTTAAAACATAATTAAAGAGTAGGTTAGTAAGGTAATTAGAAGGTTAGACAATTAAGGGATATTGCAATTAACATATGCATTTTTAAGTAAGATAATTAGCAATTAGTTTAAGCGATTACAGGTTAATTAAAAATCATTAGTGAGCACTAAGCTATTATCAACTAAAATGCAAAGACAAATTTACTTAGGAATTATGCTGAAATAATTCAATTAGACCATTACTAAAATGATAATAACTTAATGAATTAAGTTGATTAGTATGTCAGTGTACGAAGATATTAAATTGAATAGAAGAGGTGTCCAAACAAAACATTATCTCTAACAAATCATAATATCGAAGTGATCACTAGGCTACATCAGTTGGCGTATAGTTGCCTACCGTAAGTGGTTATCAAGATAGTAGTAATAGTAAGTGGTAATAGTGGTAATATGACAATGGCATACGGGACCCACTAGTAAAAACAAAATAATAAATCATAGAAACATACGCTTACAAGTAGACCCTTACCAAATTGTCGATTAAGTAAAATGATTACTTTAGTTAAAACCTAACTAGGATTGTGACACGTCACCAACACATAGACCTATACATTTAGACCTATACGTTGACGAGTAATAATATATACATTAACGAGTAATAATAGTACTTGGTTAATTACTACGGTAAGAGTAAGTCGACCTAAGCATTTTGCTAGGTAGTTTCATTACAGCTAGGACCCACTCGAGTAGATGATTAACCAAAACATGTTAGCATCATAGCCTGACCACTAGGAGATTGACATAGTATCCCTTAGCATAAGGATTAATTAGTTAAAACACCAACTAGAATGTAGTAGTGATGAACATTAATAGAGCTAATTAGTATAACATTAACATTTGAATTAAAATAAGGACTTTAACCAGAGGGGAGGCTAAGCCACGAGGTTGCACCTTGATCGATAAGAGATAATCATATAAAGGATATCTAGGCAATCACTTAACCCTAGGCCAGTAGCAACTGTCTAGTTGGGAGATTAGTATATTCAACAAACCTCAATATAAGCAAAACATGATATGGCAATTGTATATCACACATAAATAGGTTTTAATTGGAACTAGAAGCTAAAGTATAAAATTCGTGGCATATAAGTTTATTAGTACTATTAGATTGCCATGAAGGTTAGTGGTAGAGAGCTCCCCTCTCAAATAGGAGATACATAAGGTATTTATAGGCTCTTGGGCCTGTAGAAATGACCAAAATACCCTTTTGGGGATTTCTACCCTATTAGTGCAAGTGAGGGGTACAATCGATCTCTACAGGGTAGTTACATTCTTGATCTGTTAAGCAGGTGTCTTCTCTGAGGAGTGGCTCCCTCTAGTAAAAGGATAAAATATTCTTCCAACATCTATTAACCCTTTCACGTATGCTCTTTGCTTTTTGCTGACCTGGGAGAGAGAATGATGAGAGAGACTGTCTCTTTGTGAAGAGAAGAGGCAATCCAATTGATAGTATAAAATACCATTGAGTTGTTGTTTATAATAAACACTATTTTTATTTCATAATTAAAAAATTATGACCCCCGGTTGCGGCCGCCGATTCCTCCGATGTGCAGTTTCTGGCATTGTCGTTAACCCTCTCACGGTCTCACCTTCCTTCTATCTCCCAGACAAAGTGAGGAAGCAATGACGTTATGAGCCCATCGAGAAACAAAAGAAATTCAAAATAAAATATGCCCACAAAGGTCTATCGGGTAAGGATAGCAAAACCGTTAAGGTGAGCAGACCCGTTTCATCGATTCACAGTCACAAAGCACACGTTTCTCCATGCTGATCGGACGCTCCAGGATTTGGATGGTTTTTAGCAACAAAACATCCGGGTGGTAACTATCGAAACCCTTTCTTAATTCGGATTTGCTATTTCGAAGTCGTCTGAAATTTTCTTTAGTTTAAGTCAATTGTTGTGACCATTGAATTTGTGTAGAGATTGATGTGTCATATGATTGGATATTGATCCAAAGGATAAAAAATATGACTTATACTTAAGAAAATTTCAGTCACCTGCCCTCCCTCCTCCCCTTCGAAGCTGCTGCTCTTGAAGCCCCCTTCCTGGAGGATGAGGTCAGAATTGCCATCATGGCCATGCCGTCGGAGAAGGCACCGGGGCCAGATGGATTCTCTGGGTTATTTTACAAGCTCTGTTGGCCAACCATCAAGGGAGATCTACTGAACGCCATAGCCAAATTTTCTAATGAAATGCTCAAAATTTCACAAGCTCAACTCCGCCAACCTTACACTTGCTTCCAAGAAGGACGAGCCGAGTCGTCAAGGACTTCCGTCCAATCAGTTTAATACACAGCTTCTCCAAGATCATAACCAAATTATTGTCGCTACGGCTCTCCCCCGTGATTGGCAAATTGGTGTCGCCAATGTAATCAGCCTTCATTTCAAAGCGTTGTATCCACGAGAATTTCAAGCTAGTTCGTAACACCGCGGTGATGCTACATCGGAAGAAAATTCCCGTCATCCTCCTCAAGATTGATATTACGAAGGCCTTCGATTCTTTATCCTGGGAGTTCCTGTTGAGTGTTCTGGTGCAACTTGGCTTCGGCAGCAGATGGCGCGGTTGGATCGCCGCAATCCTTCGTACGGCAACCACGTCGATCCTGCTCAACGGCGGTCGTGGTCCGCCCCTGTCCTTCGCGCGGGGAGTACGGCAGGGGGACCCACTCTCCCCTGCCCTATTCATCTTGGCTATGGACGTCCTGGAGGCTGCGGTGAGATGGGCCACGTGTCAGGGGTTGCTAAGCCCCTCGCCGCCAGGACGGAGCCGCTGTCTCCATCTACGCGACGATGTCAGGTTTTCTTCTTGACCCTTCATCCCAAGGTTGTGAGGTGGTGAGGAGTTGTTGTTCATCTTGAGAGCATCCGGTCTCACCTCCAACCTGGCCAAGAGCTCCATCATGACCATTCGCTGCGATGATGAGACCGAGACGACGGTCGCGGCCATGTTGCAGTGTCGATGGCTTCGCTTCCCGATAACGTACCTTGGACTCCCGCTTTCAATTCGCTCTCTCAGGAAGAGCGACATCCAGCCGCTCGTCGACAAGTTCTCGAAAAAGTTAGCTGAGCGGAAACCTAAACTCCTAACTCCGGGTGGGCACGTCGTACTCACCAGATCTGTCTTGGTGGCACTACCGGTTCACTTCATGACGGTCTTCAAGCTTCATCAGTGGGCGATCAAGTTAATAAACCGTAAGTGTCGTGCTTTCATTTGGAAGAGGTCTGAGTCCATCAGCGGCGATCATTGCTTGCTTGCCTGGTCGAAAGTTTGCAAACCGCTCCGATGTGGGGGCCTGGGTATCCATCATTTGGCGTCGTTCAGTGCTGCGCTCTACCTTCGCTGGCACTAGAACAGCTGGGATCCCGAGCCAAAGCCATGGCACGACGTGACGACCAGCGAAGACGCAGATATCCTGCCCATGTTCAGGGCAGCCATGACTATTCGGCTAGGTGACGGCTCACGCACGTGCTTCTGGCATGATCACTGGATCGAAGGTGGGCGCTTGGTTGCCGATGTCGTGCCAGCCCTATTCTCCTTTGTCAGAAAAAAGAACAAGTCTGTTGCGGAGGCTTTCGCTAACAATTCCTGGACTAAGGACCTGAGGGGGCTCTGTCGTTGCTGGCGTTGGCCCATGTGGCAGGGAAAATTCCGGTTTTACTTCACAAAAATAATTCCATTTAATATGAAAATCCTATTTCATCATTTCATGTAAATTTGAAACTTCCCGGGGTTCGTTCTCCTTCATACGAACTCCGATTTCGTCGATTCAAATGTCTAAATTCATATAAATTCAAGATCTAGCTAACTAAACTAAAATTATATAATTTTGAGTTCATTTGAATTCTATTTTGAATTTTTTTTGAATTTGACTTATTTTCGCGTATAGAATTCGACAACTTCGGAGAGTCAGATTTCGACGCCGTTTGAGAGCAACTAATCAAGTAAGGCAAGTTACATATTTGATCATATTTGCACCCATTATTTTAAATTATTTAATTTCTGTTTTAAAATTATTACTGCATGCTTATTTATATTCAGTAATTTAAATTCTCGTTTTTAAGCATTATAGTTATTCCCAATTCCTTGTATGGCCAATAATTGTCAAGAGAGGTAGTATGGAGAATATTTTTGAATGTGATATATATATATATATATATATATATATATATATATATATTATGGAGTTAGAATTTGATGGTTGGATAATAATGAGAGATTATAGATAGATGTTTATTAATAAAGGAAGAATGTTAATGGATATCGGATTAATGAACGTTGAATTACAGAAATAGGTAACTATTGATATTAGACTATTTACGGATATGAATCATAGATATACACGATTGTTGGTTATTAGAAAGAATTTGATTATCATCGAGATTGAATTGTAGAAATATATTAGGCATCGGATTATCGGGGATGTAATTATAGGATTCATATTGGATGAACTTGGGATTATAGATATACATTATGGATGGATAGTGAATTATAGAATCACGTTATTATTAGATATTGGATTATATGAATATATGATGATAGGATTAGCAAATCATGATGTTAAACCTGGGTGGATTAGTTGAATCAAGCAATATGTATAAAACTTGGTGGAATTAGTGGGAAGAATTGGTTATATTGGATCATCGGATTATATTAATGTGGGGTTATAGGAGTAGATTATTGTTGAATACAGAACTATAAGATTAAATGATTATTGGACTATAGCCATACATGACTGTTGGATAATAGAGATATAGTATTATCGGATGTTGGATTGTAGAAGTAGAATATTGTTGGAGAATGGATGGACAACGTCGGATTATAGATAGATGATTTATGGATATTAGATTACTGGAAGTTGGATTATAGGATTACAATATTGGAGGTTGACCTACTAACCTTGAAATTGACAATTCTTGAATATTAATCCATCGTACCTTGTCACCCTAGATAAAACTCTTGTTAATACATTATTATTAACAAGATGCTCTTGATTGAAAAACTTTATGCTTAGTAATGCTTAGATCCAAAAATATTTGATTTGGGGAATTTCAGCCAAAAATCAAATATTGTTTAAATTGTATCCATGGCATTGGTTTGTCCTGGAGGTTTATAAATGACTTTGAAAAATGAAATAAAATGATGGTTTGGACTTGGGCAAAACGGATGAAAGGTGGGTGCAGGTTTATGCACGGGCTTAATCTAGTTAGGATTAAGGCCCAGGGTTTATTTTGGAAGACGTCCAAGTCAGTTAAGGACCGGCCTCTGAGCGTTCCTTTACTATGCCTATAATGGGCTATGCCTCACCGTGCAACCACATGTCCCGAGAATGGGGAGGGGACCTGGCTTAATAATTTGTGATACCTCATTGATATTTGTGCCATGTTGTATGTGTGGGTGTCGGTCAGACAGTAGTCCCACCTGGCGCAAGAGAGGGCTGCCAGAGGACGGTCAGTCCAATGGAAGAGAAACCTTAGCGGGCGTAAATACTTTAAGGTAGAACTTTGTAAAGGCCTTGTCACATACTCTAGACTGCTTACCTAAGGTAGTGAGCGGTGGCATAGATATATGCCGGATAAACTAGAGAATTCGTGTCTTGTAGGTAAAGTTGTACAACCTCTACAAAGTGTAAAACTATTCGAATAGCCATGTCCACGGTCAAGGACATGCTAGCAAAGCCTCTCAATGTTATACTTTGATTTTGATTTCAAAAGACTTTATCAAATGGTTTATCCAAATGGGAATTGGGCAGGAAGCTATGTGATAGGAGGGTATCCTTCACCATTCATGTATGAATGTTATCTGACTATAAAATTGAGAATTTATAAAATAAATTTTAGTTATGGAATAACTGCTTTGGAACATAGTACAAGTATTTAAAGAAAATGGTGCTTTATGCAAATTTAACCAATAAGCCTTCCTTTGAGATATCCTTGTATGCATGCATTCAATCTGTTACTTGACGGGTGTAACTTGCAAGAACGGTAGTTGCGCTCATACTTGCTTTATGCCAATAATTTCAGAGGAGAAGGACTTCACCATCGGTGTGGATCTCGACGACTAGGCCGCTTCCCCAGTCGATTGCCTGTGGCAGATTAACTGGAATCTACTACATCTTCTTCGTCTTCCGCTGTGTTCTTTATTATTGGCTTGTAAGCCTCTTTTTGTAATAAACTCTGTTGAATTATTAATATAATTGTTCGTTTTATGGATGTTACCATATCTGTTTACTGTGTGAACTAGCTACTGATCATGGGACTAGTTCAGAAATGCACAAAGGATTTGGGGTGTTAATCCCGGGTCCGACACCCACCCCTGTTCCGCGTTGCTCTTATTACATAAGAGCACACGTCTGTCCTGTAGATATTCAATCGGATGAGCAGTGTACTAAGCCAGGGAGCAATGACCACACATGTGGTTGAGCGGTTTTTCTGTGTTTGTTACTTTGGCACAAGGTTCTTGTCCTTACATGTCTCTAGAGAGGCAATGGACCAACACCAACTCGTGGTTGTCCATCCTCACCTTTGATTCACTTTTAACACAAGTCTATTGGGTTGTCCGACTTCCTGGATACAACCCGCAACTCTCCACCAAAACCATTGGCGAACTGTCAATACTGCCTTTCAGGATTTAAACACATTTCTGTGACAAAGCTACTATATAGCTAATATTTATGTGAACTTGTCAAGGTGAATATGGCTTACAAAGGATTTTAACCTTGTCAAGGTGAATATGGCCTACAAGTGCTAGGTGGGTTTGTATGTGGGGTAATAGGATTTATCTAATTATCATGGCATTCAAAAGTATTATTTCAATAATTAAAGTAATTGGCACAAATATAATAATGAAAGTAATAAAATATAGAAATTATAGGCTCAAAATGATCAATGAATGCAACTTGCCTCCTTGCACAAAGTCTTCTAGATATTGATCTTATCCGGTGTCTTCTGGAGTCTAGTCATCAAAGTCGTGACCTGGTGCAAAAAGAAATAAAATAAACCAAATAAAATCCGGCTTGACAAGGAATGAGTTGGGAACAACATGCAAGTAAATAAAATCCAGAAAAGAAACATAAATGAAGGTGGTGTGTGAGGATGGGTATATATTTGGTGTATAATTGGACTGAAAGGAGTGGAGAAATGAATTCACGGGCTCGAAACAGTCGAAAAGGATATGATTTGGGAAATTAGGGTTTCGGACGAAAAAGTATTGGATAGTGAATAGTACTATTTTACTATTCATGAAAGAAAATACGTTGGTGATCAGTAACAAGAATTACTATTTTTGGATAGATGACAGTAATTAGGGTTTACCGTTTTCGGATAATAAACAGTAATAAGGTTATACTGTTTTTAAAAAATGAATAGTGTTTGGGTTGAAAACGGGTGAACAGAATTGAATTTACTATTCATTAACAAAAATTGGATGTGAACAGTAATTATGGATGTTGTTTTCCAGCAGAAAATGAACAGTACTAAGCCCCTTTTTCGGATGATGAACAGTAACCATTTACTGTGCGATGAATAGTAAATGGCAGGTCCATTTACTGTGCGGCCCACGGCCCATTTGGCTAGGCCTTTTAAGGCCCAGCACCCAGCGGCTTGAGCCGCGCGGCCGAGAGGCCCGTGCGCTCGCCCCAGGTAGAGGATAGGAGTCGGTGGTGCTCCGGCCATTCCGATGGCCAGCGAGGGAAGTGGGTGGTGCAGTGAGCACCGGCGAGCGACGGGGATTATGGGGGTAGCTTTGGTGGAGCGGGGGAGGTGCTGTGGCGACTTGGCGGTGGTGGCCGAAGGGGGTGCAGCGGGGAGGGAGGTGCCGGCAAGCTCTAGCCGAAATTGGGCTGAGGGAGAATGGGGAAAAAGGTGGGCGGCGGTGAGGCGGAGCCATTGCTGGAGTTGGGAGGGAGGGGGAGGTGGCAAATTTTACTAGGGAGCTTACCTTGGCCGAGAAGGTGAGCTGACCATACCTTGCAACATTTCTACGGAGGCAAGGGTATCAATAGAGGAAAAGGAAGGAATGATGTTGAAAATCAAGGAGAACCTGCTACAAGCACAAGGAAGGATCAAGCACTTTGCTGATAAAAAGAGAACCGAAAGATCCTTCAAGGTGGGAAATATGGTTTACTTAAAAATGTAGCCTTACCGACAAAATGCGTTTGGGCTAAGAGGTACATTGAAACTGAGATCTAATTTCTATGGGCCATTTCGGGTTATGGAGAAAATAGGAAGATTAGCTTATAAGTTGCAATTACCAGAGGATGCTCATATTCACCCAGTATTCCATGTTAACCAACTTAAGGAGCACCTTGGGCTGAATGCTATTCCTTTTCCTGGATTACCTCTAGTAGGAGCAGACGGAAGGGTGAAAAACTATCCTGTAGCAATACTCGATCGAAGGGTGATACCCAGGAGGAATGAACCGGTAGTTCAATGGTTAATTCAATGGGAGAACTTAAGCAGTGCAGAAGCGACCTAGGAAGATGTATCATTCATCCAGAAAACTTTTCCTGAATTCAACCCTTGAGGACAAGGGTGAAGTCCAGAAGGGGGAATTGTCAGGATGTGCAAAACCATTTACTGAAGAAGTTCAGAATCTGCAGCTTCAGAAGGAAAGACGGCGCTCAAAGTAATGCTTCGGTGATTTCACTTATGGACGCCCGATTACATCTGTACCATAGGAGCTCAGGTTTAAGGAGATCGCACGGTTGGAGCTGGAAGGAGTAACTTCGGCCAAGTACTGTTGACATCATATGTTTTGTCGTTCAACGAAAGCTATCTCAGTTGTTTTAATTCTCTGCTTTGAACTCAGTTAATCTTCTCTGCTTTGAACTCAGTTAATCTTGTTTCTGCTATAACTTTGAGGACTATATAAGTTGAACTCGCAGTAACGAAGAAACAGATTTGATGAAGCATCTTATTAGCATTCCGTAGAGTAAAGTAGCTCTAGGTTTTGCTTTATCAACTCTTCCCCAAATCACTACTGAAATCGAAAATTTTCTGTCGGATTATCTTTGATCCTGACAGTGGATATTCCGCAAGATGCCATCAGGCTGCCGTCCTCCGTTTCTTCTCTGCTTCTTCTTCCTCCTCCTCCGCTTCTGCACAAAGAAATCCACCACCGTCTCCCGGCCCCTCCGCTGCTCCAAATCTTCCTCATTAGGTATTACTATTTAACAGGGAAGCCTCTCTTCTCCTTCCTCTTCCGTTCGTTTCCCCCATGTATTAGATAGATTGGGCTTCTCCTTAGATTCTAGGATTGTATTCGTAAGTCCGGTCCTGTCATTTGTTGGATTGCAAGGATTGTCATTCACTAGTCAAAAATTTAATCAAGAAAACAACTCATTTTTTAACCAATAAAACATCTGATTTATTGTCATTCACTTAATAAAATAGTTAGTAAATAGTGTTAAATTTAAAAGTACGGTTGGCAAGTTGCCAAAATTAAAAGTACAGGTGGTATTTGAACCAACTCAAAAGTATTGGTGGTGAATTGGCAGAATTTAAAGTACCGATGGGGATTTGCAATTTTAGAAATGTACAGGTTGCAACAATGCAATTTGCTCTTAATACTATTGTTCTCTGCCTAAAGCTTCAATGGATAATTTATTTATCTTCGGCAGAAATGGAGGCCAATGCTGGCACTGCTATGTATCCTCTGCACCGCTGCAAAACCATATACCTGGTACTACACTTGCTCAATACTGGATGATAAACTTGTAATAAAGATACAAAGAATGTTGAATATGATTGATTGCAACCAATTGATGTGTGCAGGTGAGGCATGCCCAGGGTATTCACAATGTGCAGGTAAGGTATTCACAATGCTCACCTTACCCCTTTGGCCTGGAACCAAGTAAGGTTTCTTTTTCGGAAATTGATCCTCGTGCATTTCAATCACTGTTCTTAGGGCTATCAGTTCTAACAAAGGTGCATATTGTGGTCAGCTAAAGTTCTGCTTTTGTCAAAATTTAAGTTCATCTACACCTCAGAAGTTAGATCCAAAATGCCTCTGTTTTGTTACAATGAGCAATATAAATGTACTAAAAGATACAGGTGAAGCACAAATGCTCGCTAAGCAGGGATGATTATCCCTTCTCCTTTCCATTGTTTTTGTATTTATTGTTGTCCAATCATGACATGACAAAATTACCACAGGATTGGATGGTAGCCTACATTCTACTCTCATTTGGTGTTCTCATGCTGTCAAGCACGTCCATGATAAAATAGAATCAACCATTAAGATTGTTCAAATGGAAAATGCAAATGTAGCATCATCTCATGGTGCTTTATTGAGAAAAAAAATCATTTTTTTTTTGTAATAAAGTGTTGGATACTTGATTCACTCACCTCCCGTAGTAAACAAATCCTCACTTATGATATTCAATCATGTATTTTCGTTATTACAAGTTTACAACTACTTTTGGATTTTTACATTTTCAATCAAATGCAATTGCAGCAGTTCGTAGTGTTATTGCAATGTTCAATGTTGTGTCTATGTAAAAATTGTCCATAATTGCCTTCACTGATTGAATGATTGTTCTTTGAACCCTCCAGGGCTGAATTCTAAAGGGATTGCCTCTTATCATATTATGGTACTAATGGAAGGTGCAAAGTTCTTAATCTCCACAGCTATTTTAGATGCAAAAACTTATGTTATTGTAAGTAATTCACAAGGTTCCTATCGTTAGGATCAACTTCTGATAAAATATATCGGTCCTAACCCTAGTTGCATCAAAACATAATGACAGCATCTTTTTTTGGATGACATTGAGCCGCCTTAGTGAATAACTTGTAAAATGACATCTCATTATTCCTTTATGGTTTTGAGCCATTTTTTTATCATGTTCAATTCGAAGTCTGTCATCTGTCATTGTGTACATTAGTTGAGTTTCTTTCTGGGCCTGATATATAATGTTCTGGGCCTGATATATAATGTTGATCGAAATGTCACTCAATTGCTTTCATGTGGTGTTTTCAAGTTCCATGGATGTTGATTTTTACATGCATTTGTAGGTTGATTGCCTGCGAGAGCATGTAAAAAAATGTGAACTTGCAAAAAGGATTGAGTTGGTTATTACTTCCCCTCTATTGAGGTATTGTCTTTCCTTGACCTTCTTGCATATATTTCTAGTGTTCTCGATCCTCTTCTAGGCTTCGTTATGTTTAAGAAATGGTGTTCTTCAGTGTTGGCATTGCTGTTCTTTTGAGAATATATTATCTCAGTTACTAGGATAAATTGTAGCACTGCTTAAACCTAGAGACTAGGTCGACCTTCCTAACCATATTTTCCTTTTCCTTTCCTTGAACTGAACGGTATTTTGAAGGCTTGTAAATTATGTCTGTATTCCGTAAGCCTCTCTGCTATGCATGTCGGTTTTACCATAGATACCAAAACATGGCTCCCGTTTGGGGTTAGAGTCAAAACTGTGGAGCATTGGTGAAACACCTGAAAAATTTCAAAGAAGTTCAAATTAGTTTGAATTCAAAATCGAATTTCAAAATTCAAATCCAAATTCAAATTCGGCCAAAATTTGTCAAATCCAAACCCAAACCCTAACCCGCCTTCCCCCTTCCAGTGCAATGACAAAGAGAAGACTTTATTTGCTTCTCATCAGTTCACATCCAAATTCTGGAAGAAATTACAAGAAGCCATGGGAACAGATTTAGCTTTCAGCACAGCTTACCATCCACAAACAAGGGGACAGACAGAGAGAGTCAATCAGATATTGGAGGATATGTTGAGAGCATGTGCTTTAGCCTATGGAGCAACTTGGGATAAGTGTTTACCTTTTGCGAGTTCTCTTACAATAATAGTTATCAAGCCAGGATCAAGATGGCACCTTTTGAAGCCCCAGATGGCGAGAATGCGTAACACCATTGAATTGGACGGAAGAATCGGAGAAAGAGCAGGTTATTAGGTCCTCAGATAGCACAGGACGCAGAAGATCAAGTCAGAATGATAAGAGACAAGATGAAGATCGCTCAAAGCCGTCAGAAAGAGTATGCAGACAAGCGCAGAAAAGATATAAGTTTTGAAATTGGAGATCTGGTATACTTGAAGGTTACACCATTCAAAACAGTTCGAAGATTTCAAGTAAAAGGAAAATTAGCCCCAAGGTACATTGGTCCTTACAAAATTGTGGAAAGAATAGGAGAAGTGGCATACAAGTTACACTTGACACCCAACCCAACTGGTATACATGATGTGTTCCATGTTTCTCAGTTCAGAAAGTGTTTGAGGCAGCCAACAGAGCAAGTACCACTTGAAGAGATAGAATTGCAGAATGATCTGACTTATGAGGAAGAACCCCTGATGATACTTGACACTACAGAAAGGCAGTTGAGAGGCAAGAATATCAAGTTTTGCAAAGTTCTTTGGAAGAATTATACTGAGGAAGAAGCAACATGGGAAAAGGAATCGAAAATGCAGCGAGATTTTCCCAACCTGTTCCCCGGTCCTGCGTGAATCTCGAGGTCGAGATTCCTTTAAGGGGGGTAGGTTGAAACACCTGAAAAATTTCAAAGAAGTTCAAATTAGTTTGAATTCAAAATCGAATTTCAAAATTCAAATCCAAATTCAAATTCGGCCAAAATTTGTCAAATCCAAACCCAAACCCTAACCCGCCTTCCCCCTTCCCCTTCCCGCTTTCCCCTCCCGGCCGCGCCTCCACCTCTTGCCGCCTTCTCCACGCTGATCGCGCCATGTCCCATGTCCGTTTGCGCACTGGCTGTCGTCTGCTGTCATGGAACACCCGCCGCCACCGCTTTGGCCGCATTCCGGCAAGCAATAAAGCGCCGCCTCCACCTCACGCCACACTGCCACCTGCCCACCCACCGCCACCTGCGCCGCCCCCTGCAACCACACACCCGGCGGACTGGCGCCACCTTAGGGGCTGCGCCCGGTGATCAAGGCGCCGCCTTCTCGCCTCGACCCACACCCCTCCGTCTGCCCTGACCATGGCAGACCGCCCAAACCACCTCGCCCTACCACCACCCCCCTCTCAAGGGCGCCCATGCCGTTGTCCTCGCTCCCCATCTCCCACCGCCTCATGGGCTATAAAGCCGCCCGCCGGCCTCCTCAACCCGCACCACCCCTCTCCTCCCACCTTCGTCCCAGCCCGACGAGAGCCCCGCGCCGGCTTCTACCCGAAGAACAAACCCCTCCCCCTTTGCAAATCCCACCCACCCAAAGCAAATCCAACACCCTGTAACCCTTCCCTACCCTCTCCGGTCACGGGCCACGGATGTGTGTGGCCGCCGCCCTCACCTCAAACCCTAAAACCTCGCCAAAACCCACGACACCTAAAACCCTAGGGTCCGAGGACCTACACTGGGGCGGAGCTGCCTTGCGCCTCCCTCCCGTCCCTTGCCAGCTCCTGCCGTCTGCCGACGTCGGCTGCTGCTCCCGAAGCCGCCTCGCCCGCCCGCCGTGCGTGGCGCCATGTGGCGCTTTGGCTCTTGACGGCGCCCGCGTTGCCCTAGCGGTTTTAGCGCGTCTTTGTACAGCCAGCGTGTGCTAAGCAGTGGGCGATTCACTGAGCTCCCATTTCTTTTAAGGCCGCCAAGAAAGCTCATTCTTATTTAAAAACACTGTTTCACCCAAGATCGTTCACAAAGACTGATAAAAATTAGGTTTTTAATCCCAAAAATCCAGAAATTTCACATTAAGCCATAATTCCTATTCCTAAACTTAAAAATGGTGATTAATTATTGTTTATATCTAATTAATAGGTATGAACAGTGAATTGGTCACATTCTGTCAAAAACCCTAACTTGAGTTTAATTAGCCTTTTTGGCCGTCTCGAGCTTTTAAACCTAATCCTAACTCTGTCCAGCCATTTCCAACTCCTTTACCTCTTTAAGTTGATTTTCTTTCCTCTTTTTATATTTTTGTTGTAGTTGGATCTTTTTCGGGGCTCGTTCCTTGTTGAGCCAGAAGTCTTATTGGATTTTGTGTCTTGCGCTAGGTTTCGACGCCGACGAGCCACTCAGACTTCAGAGACAGACCCCGCGTGAAAGGTGACGGTTAAGTGGAATTCGAGCAAGGAGGCAAGTTGCATACCTTGAACATATTGAACCTACATGTCATATATTCGTATTATTATCTTCATTAAAATATTTTAGCCAAGTATTTCAACAAAGAAATAATACTTTGGAATGCCATGTTAAATAGATATAAGTCCTTAACCCCACATATTAAACCACCCATTCTTGTAGGCCATATTCACCTTGACAAACTTGGTTCACATAAAATATTAGCAAATATTCTGATAAGTCATGAAAAACTCTGTTCTAAATGCTTTAAAGAAGGTTGGCTTTAGGCCAAAAGGTTTTGGGTGTAAGTTGAGGGTTGGGACCAATGTGTTGGACAACCCAAGAAACTTGGTAAAATGAGTCATCAGTGAGATCTAGAGGTGGGCAACCGCGGGTTGGGCCATCGCCTCACTGGGTGACATGTAAGGACAAGAACCTTGTGCTAAGTAACAGACACAGTAAACCGCTCAACCACATGCGTGGTCATTACTCCCTAGCTTAGTACACTGCTCATCCAATTGAATTTCTACAGTATCAAAGGTGAGACAGGGGTGTACCCCTAAGGACACCCATTGGTTCTTGCAACCAGTATGGGCCCACAAGATCGGGTGCAGAGTCCACTATTGGCCGGTGGTCTCCCGAGGGCTGTATGGATTAAGATCTACCGGGTAGAGACTAAAAAGGATAAGCAGTGAAAAGGCTTTGTTATCCTGACTCAGTTGTGCACAAGCAAGATGCGTATCAATGTGAATCGGTGATACCGTGTGGGTAAAGTTGGGCAACTCTGCAGAGTGTAATCATTGTTATTCGAATACACCGTGCTTCCGGTTAATGAAGCTGTGTTCATGGGTGATTCCAACATACAAAGCATAAGTAGAATTTTACAGATGTTAATTGGTAATTTCAGAAGTTGTTAACCCCTGTGGCTATAATTATTGCTGTTTTACTGTCTTTATTTACTTGTAAAGCTTTTAAACTCAACTGTTGCATGCCACATATATCTGTTTGGTAAAACCGTACCATTCCTTTGACATTCCCAGCATATAGTTAAATAGCATTTCCTATGCAATTTGTTGAGTACGGTAGTTGTACTCATTCTTGCTTAATTCATCAAACAGAAGAGTTTTGGGAAGATCCAGGTGTTCTCTACGAGCAAGAAGAACCGGTAGACTTTGACGACTACTGGTACTAGGGTCTCGTTTACGCCCAAGCTTCCTGTAGTGCTAGCTTCCTTTTGAAGTGTATTATATTACTTTCGGGCTCAAATGCCTGCTTCTGCTTTAAAACTGGCTGTTAAGCCCTATCTGCTGTAATAAAAGTCTGTCTTTTGTTGTAATCGTTGCTTGCTTGTGAAGCCACGGCTTTACAACTGTACATCCTGGACAGTTGTAAAGATTCTAGCGATCCCTAGGTTTGGGGTCGTTACAATTGGCTCGCATGATTGGAGTAAATTTATGAGATTTAGATGTACATTCTTGCGTACAAGCTTGATTCAACATCTACAGATAGGACTTCACATTTGTCACTAAAGTATGATTTACTTGATATACATGATTTGTTATGTTTTTTGTCTGTATATTCTTGCTTTATGGTTTGCATGACCCATGTGTATAGGACCTAGTACAGATAAAATTCACTTCAAATTCTTTTTTGCACCCTTAATCACGTCCTTCATCTCAATAGCTACTCAATCGCTATTTAGTATAGATTATTATCGGAACTCTTGTTACGAGACATAATATACCATCGGCGAATACCCGACGTTGTAACGGATCTCTATATATATATATATATATATATATATATATATATATATATATATATATATATATATATATATATATATATATATATATTCTAATTTTGAAAAACCAATACACATAAGGTAATTATTTTTTATCTAAAAGTTGCATACAAATTTCACATCCAATCAACAAGCCACAAAGAATCTTATCATAAACCAAATGTGAATATGATCTAACTGTCCACAGAAGATCCTTATAGTAACATATGTATCTATGCATATATCTATCTATAAAAGATCCCACCAACTTACGAGGTAAGAAGATAGATAACAGACTCACCATCATCACCAGTCATTCTTTTATAATAGTAAAGATATATGACGGCGCATTGCAGTAGTGTGTAATTATTAAATGAGCCTCACTGTATTTCACCGAACTAATCTCACAGACTATGCAAGCTGCGGTGGGGTCTTTGGTGGTGAAAGCTATCTTGATGGAGTAGGTGCGCCACCATTAATGGTGGAAAATCTTTGGACATAGTGGACGTCTGGCAATTTCAAGTTTGAACTGCCCACCATTCCTGGCAGTTGAGGCCTGCAGGAGTGAACTTTTTTATTAATTAACCTTTTTAAAAATTTTATTTTAAAGTTAATCTCCGCCGAACTTTATTTCAAATTCTAACTCCTTTGGTCACGCCACCACCCGTGACGTGACAAAATAACATTGTCACGCCATAAGATAAGTCTGCTAAATAGCATTTTTTGTCACGCCACTGGTCGTGACGTGACCAAACAATACTATCACGCCACGGGAATATGTTGAAAAGGAAAAACCTTACGATTGAATGACCCATTGAGTCGACCAGTAACTTTTTTTTTCTAGCTGGATTCAATTGAATTATTCCTCTAATATACTTGCAGGTTATGGACGAGAAGAGAAGGAGATAGCTTTATATTGTCAGCCATAGTGGTTTCTTATATCACACCTTGAACATGTACAGCAAGGAGTGTCATCCAACCATAAGACAGGAAGTGAGCAAGCAGTAAGTGTCTTGACATTGGCAATCTTTTTGCCTTGGTAGTTGCCAACTAATCAGCCCAGCAATATCCTGCGAACTCATGCAGATATATTGTTGCCATGACATTACTATATTCGCAACATTTGACCAAATAGTACAACCAAATTGGAGTACTTTTTTATAAAAAAAAAAAGAAGAAGAAAGTTTCTTATGCTTTGTCTCATGATAATATGACCAAATAGGATTACTGTTTTGAGCTTTTGTTTATTTGTTTTACACTTTCACTATGATGATTCTTGCGCTAAATGCTAAAATGTTCAAACCATGGTTGATTTCATCGGAAGAGCATGTTGCTAACTTCCACTTGGTTGTTTACAGCTTTGGTAGACAGGTGGTCGGTTTTACTTGGAGCTGCTCCTTCCTAGGAGCGATGCTGCCGCCACCCTCCTTCCTTGGAGCGATGCCGCTGCTGCTGCTCCTTCCTTGGAGCTGCTCCTTCCTAGGAGCAATGCTGCCGCCGCCCTCCTTCCTTGGAGTGCCGCTGCTGCTGTTTGGTGGAGGGAGGTAGAAGATAATGTTGGTGAGAGTCGTTTCGTTTCGGCATCTCTCTCCAGTAGCAAGGAAGATTAGGAGAGGCAGCTTTTGCCAAGCCCAAAGCATCACGTGGAGACCAGAAGTGTTGCCTTCGTGCATAGGAGACAGCTCAGTCTGGTCACAACCATGCACACTTCTAGAAGGTTGTCCCTTGGTATGAGGCTATGAGCACACCAACCCGACCGTCCGCTCCAGATCAGACAACAAAGGACATTACGTTGTTTTGGGCTGCTGATGGTGTTGCTTCAAGCTGAGGTGTTGTACTGGTGCTTGCTGGTTGGATAAGGAGATGCGCTGGTTTTTGCTGGCTGTATGAGGAGATGGGTCTTCTGCCATTTTGTTGACATACAACTGTTAGCAACACAACAAGAGTACACTCGAACAAGCACAAACAAAGTTTTGGACAGCAAGGGAAAGTACTAAACTTAACATGCATGATGATATGAAATGCACCAGAATTAACATCAAAAGTATGCTGGAGCATTTGTCAGACCAAAAGACATGACAGTATACTTGTACAAACCGTAGCGAGTAGAGAATGTTGTCTTAGGAATGTCTTCAGCCCTAACTTTGATCTGATGATAACCTGATCGCAGATCAATCTTGGAAAAGACTCGGGCTCCAGTCAATTGGTCAAAAAGATCATCAATGCGAGGAAGAGGATATTTGTTTTTAACAGTGACTTCATTTAACGAACGGTAGTCCACACACATCCGTAAAGTCTTGTCTTTCTTTTTGACAAAGATGGCCGGGCATCCCCAAGGTGAGGAGCTCGGTCGGATAAATCCATTGTCAAGCAATTCCCCAAGCTGTTTCTTTAATTCTACCAGCTCATTGGGAGGCATCCGATAAGGTTTTCTAGAGATTGGAGCAGTACCGGGTGCTAGTTCAATTACAAACTCCACTTCCCGATCCGGGGGCATGCCAGGAAGGTCTTCAGGAAAGACATCCGGATACTCACAAACTAATGGTACCATCTCCAAGGTAGGGGTGGTATCAACTTTCAAAGCATAAAGATGAGAATTGACTGTTTTGGAATGAAAAACAACTTGAATGCCATTTTCACTTGTAACAGAAATGGACCGTTGAGCACAATTAATTTGCCCCTGATTCTTGGACAACCAATCCATTCCCAAGATGACATCTAACCCTTTAGAATCTAACACAATTAGATTTGCCAAAAAAATTATACCTTATCAGTTCTAAAAACCAATCCAGGGGATTTAATAAGATATGGCGGCTAGAGTGTATGCATATCTAACTGATGTTGGATAGCAAATTGACTCTTGACAAAAGAATGGGATGCTCCAGAATAAAAAATAACAGTAGTTGGACTGAAATTAACAAGGAGCATACTGAGAACGACGTCAGGTGCATCAGTCGCCTCTTCTGCAGAAATCTGATTCACATGACCTCGGGCCTGAGCTGGATCAACCTTGACAGGCGGCCTCTGAGGTGGTGCTGGTCGTACAGATGCTGGAGGAGGCTAAACAGGAGGCAAACCACGTTGCCTTGCCAAACAATTATTGGCATAATGTCCAGGACGACCACAGTGAAAACAAATAACACCAGGTTTGACATTGTTGGTATTCTGAGGCTGAGTCCCAGTGGCTCCCGGCTGCCTAGAAGGTGAAGGTGGACGAGGTGCAAACACTGGCGGCCTCGGTGAAGCTGGAGCTGGAGCTCGAGGAGGTTGAGGCTGCCACATGCGCGGCCTCGACGAACTGCCACTAGCTGCGATCTGTGCAGCCCTATTTTTCTTTCGTGCCTCATCCAAGGCCTTGGCCTTGCTTTCAGATATGATGGCTTTATGGACGAGATGCTGAAAATTTCTGAAGTCATGAACTACTAATGACATCTGCAGCTCCTTAGTCAAGCCATTCATGAATCGGTTTCGGCGACGAAGGTCCGTCGAAACGTCATCAGGCGCATATCGAGCAAGGAAGTTGAATTCATGGAGATATTCTGTCACAGTCTTTCGCCCTTGCTTAAGAGCGAGAAACTCATGCTGCTTGTAAGACCCTCAAATATTGGAATGTGCCGAATTAAAATTATACTGGTAGCATAATTCTTAATTAAGGAACAGTGCAATTCCCTCATTAAAAATCATACTAGAAGCATAATAATAATAAGTAACAATTCCAATACTCAGGCTCCCGGATATATGTCATGCAATAGTTCCCAGGATTAGTGACTATTGCGCATACATCCTTAAACAACATTGCATCATACACATACAAGGCATACATTCTCATAATTATACAGACGAAGTTACATTTTGGTTCAAGACTAAAGAATGAGATGACTTTGGTCATCACAAAAATTCAACAATGAAGCAAAATAAACAACAAAAACCACCAATGGCCCCATCCCGTAGGCTATTGTGTGGAGGCTAGAACTAGCTTCACTCGTTAGCGTCACCCTGATCGGCGCTAACGGGTATCTCATAAAGATAACCATCCTCACCTGCAACAAGAGGTCATAAACCCTGAGTACGGAAGGTACTCAGCAAGACTTACACAAACTAATAAAAGAAAGTGTTTGATAGAACCTATACAAAGGAATAGAAATTTTACATGCATAAGGTTGACAACAGAAAGGCTTTAATGGTTCAATTTTGCATAAAGCAATACATCTTAACCTACAATTGCTAAGTTTTGACAAAGAAATTTTAATAAATCATTTTGGACTAAAACAGTAAGTAAATGAGAGCATAATCATAAACAGTAACAATTTTAAAGTGACAGATCACTATCAAACCGTGCATGACAACCCTCATGTCGAAATTATTCCCCAAAACCGAATTTAGAGTAAAGTCTATACAGATGACATCAATTCAAGTGTCGTCCGTAACCGTGGACACGGCTATTCGAATAGTTTTAACCCTGCAGGGGTGTACATATTTACCCACACGACTTAGTTAGCCCGTAAGCCTCCGGAATAATAGCACACTGCCTTTGGTATGCCGGCCGGGTAGACTAAGATTTGGTATTTTTCAACAAGTTGACGCTATTGAGTTGGACAACCCATGTGAGACTAATCCCGCTTAAACAACGACTGATAGCATCTGCTCAACCTGGGCCCACATGTTGTGTCGGGAATGCCGACCCAATCAATTAAATGCAAACTCGTGTTAGCCACACATATTAGACCGCAGTCGGGGCCCTGAAGGTACGTACATGCGATGGAACACATATATGCCCTCACCCTTCTAAGAACATCTGATATCGATATAAACTCCACATGGCATACGACACGGCCCGAAGACTTAAGCATCTATGCCATATGAAATCAATACACATGTCCCTACTCTCTTGTTCCCAACTCAATAGCATTAACCTTCTACTTAACCAAACAGTGCCCATACACTGCGTGTGGAAGTATGTAGGGGATTGAATTGAGCTGTCAGAGTTCAGTCCTTCATCAACCCATACAAGACATCCACATTTCCCAATTCTCGTGCACCAAGGCACCATCACTAGCATCCACTTGTCCAGATTTGAAATCAGTTTAATAACAAGATTTAGAATCATTTCAGATTTAAATAAACTGAACAAAGAATCAAAATAAATAAAATTCATTTGTTGTTCCCAGGTTTGACAAGATAAGCTTGCCAAACACTACCGTTCTATGGACTGCATGGCTAAGCAAAGTTCTAACCTAATTATTTTAATACAAACAATACCTTAAGCTGAGTGTATGATTAAATTCAAGGTAAGTCACAAAAATTGGGTTGTAACTAACTAGAGACAGATCATAAATAATTTTTAGAAAATTGCATGCAACAGTATCACTGTGTTTTGTAAATCTACAGTTCACAAATTTGGGATCAACATGGTGCAAAGAGGAAGCTTGCCTTGGTAATAATAGATCTCTTGTTCAGGTTCTGGTTGTTCAATAGCAGAATCAACAATTTCAGAAGAACCAGAATCTAAAATCAGAAAAATCCAATAAACACAAGAACTGACAGAGGACAAAATAATGAAAAAGAATGTATGATCAAGATGGTAATGCATGGTTAACAATATGCTTAGGATATATCTAACTTACTAAAGATAATAACCCATATTTACCATCTAATGACACTTATTACCCAGATTTAAGTTTAACTTATAGCTACAGTTACAGATTTTTGAAAAGCTGAAATTTAGACAGATTGTAAGAAGGAAGTTTGTTGTTATTGAATCATGTACAAGAAGATATTTTTTATTTAAGTTGTGATTAACACATAAAACTAAAAGTTTACAACTCCTTAAGCATTAGTTAATATTAATTATCAAAATGAGGTTTCACCCTGAACTATAGTTTCCAGATTTCTGAAAACTAGAATATGACAGATTACAAAAAGAGTGGTCAGGTGATCTGAATATGTCTTAAGTAAATTGTTTTTCTTAGACTAAAAGTATTCAAATTGATACTACAGCTTAACTCATCATTTAATAATTCAAGATAACAAGAGTAAAAGACTAGAGGACTTGCTGTGCATGTTGTCGGGCTGTCCAACAACAAAAACAGCAAAATGGCAATTGGCAGTTTTCGGTTGATTTGGAAAAATACACAAAACCAAGATTTTAAATTGGAGTTAGAGCTAATCAGGGGAGTAAGTAATACCCTAAACTACCCTTGCTAACCCTAATCAACAAGTTCACAGAAAGGAAAGAAGAATTAAGCTCTTGTCGGTTTTGCCCGACAAAACCAACAGAGAAAGATCTTGTATCAATAAAGGGATTTGTGACCTTAAGAATCAAAAGAAGGTCTAGTTATCATGCTAGGGTTTATCTAAGACCTACATAAGCTGACATGCTAGCAAGAGAAACCCTAATTCTTGAAAACGATATGAAAGACCGAAAAGTTATAAAAACAACTTTTCAATCTAAAGAAGATTTGAGTAATCGAAAACAAGTAGATAGCTGGGTGATCTATTGAAGTCTTTAGGATGCTCAAGGTGGCAAGAAACAAGATTTAACTTACTAGCTTGAGAAGGAAGGAGATGAAGTCAAGTCCTGGCCGAGACAGCAAGGCTCCAAGATCCTTTGCACTGGTCTGACCAAAACGATAGCAATGACTTTTAAAGCTCTAAAGATTACCCTACATGTTCTTGACAAGGAAGGGTGGAGCCTACTCACCAGAGCAAGACTTTACCGAGGTGGTGCTCCAACTGACCCAAGTCGACAGAGAGCACACCTAGGTCAAACCCTACAACAGATGCCCAAAATCCATATTAATATGAGAATTAGGCATGCTTATGGTTAAGCAAAGGTAAGAGCAAGGAAGCTTCACTGAGAAGAAAGGAGGAACGTGAGGATAGCTCTCGGTCAACAATGGCAGAGCTCCCAAAAGCTAGGGTTTAAATAGAGGTGAACCTCCAGAGAAACCGAGAAGTGTCCAGAACTGATGAGGTGGCCAATTGATGCTAAATATCTCATAGAATATTCGCATCAATATCGGTAATGCCTCTACTCCTAGCACTCTGGTGGCGAGAAGAGGAAGAGAGAGAGAGAGAGAGAGAGAGAGAGAGAGAGAGAGAGCTCACTGACGGGTGGGGTTATGTTGTTAGCCGCTCCCAAACACGACAACACTGGTCACCGAAAGTTCAATAGATTGGCAGCCGTTCGATTAGAAATGAACAATGGTGATAGGATGGACAAATAACCTCCAATCGGTAACTTTTAATATGGGTCGCACGATCCAGATCTAACGGTCGCTCAAAATCTGGTGATAAATGCATAAGAATTAAGGAGCACCGTAGGATTTAAATCCTACGGCCAAATGAGGTTCTGACTTTAAACGCACAAGGTTGGGGCGGTACCGTAGATATTAGATCTAACGGCTACAATGGAATCCCCACTTAAAGCACGCGCTTTGAAGCGGTACCGTTAGATGGGAATCTAACGGTCAACACGTTTTAGCGCTTTCCCGATTCAAAAACTCAAAAGACTGGTGCGGTTAGATCTAAAATCGACGGCTAAGATGGATGCAAGACTCGGGCGGTCCGAACGTCACAGCCCTTCTTAACGGTCCGATTTAAATCCGATGGCTCAGATCTCACAGTGCATTTAGACGGTCCGAACGGCACATTAGATCTGGGCGGTTCATTGAAGATCCAACGGTGACCGATTTTGAAGAGGATTTTAATGATTGGAATAAAATGCGATGCCGTAGGATTAAGATCCAACGGTGGAGATCACGTGGGGCGTTTGGATGGTCCGAACGGCCCATTAGATCTGGCCCGTCCGTGGAGAATCCAACGGCTAAGATCTCGAGATGGATCGGAGTGGTTAGATGGGAATTGGACGGTGAGGATCGAGTAGCGGACGCGCATAAACGCACAGCTTCCCCAATCCTTTCCGTCAGACGCGATGAAATCAGCGGTTCTCACGAACCCGAGCCGGGCACACACGAGGGCGTGATTTGCGGTCTGACCAGTTGCCTGATTGGGACTTAACCCGTGGTGCGTAGTCGCTCTGATCTTTGAGGACAAGAGTTTGGTGAGCGAGTTGACTGTGCCAATTTCAAACCTTCAAAAGTTTGGTGAGACTTAATAAATAGTAAATAAATTCATAAAATGTGAAATTTTGCCAAAATGCTCTTTGGGGTAATATATGTCCCATATAAATTTTGAAAACCACTGTTTTACCCTTTAAAATACACCAATAATTTACTTCACCGAATAGGTTTTGTTTAAGGACAAATGTTTTTCTCAAAATCAAAATAATTTCTAAAAATTCAAAAAAATTTATTTTTGGCCAAAATAATTCATCTGGCCTTTAAATAAAATACTTCCTGGTCTTAATACCAACATGGAGTGGTATTTTCTTTTGAAGCTTCGATCAAATATGAATTTTTGGCTAGAATTTGGGGAAATTAGATTGTAACATGTTGCCCATTTTGCCAAATGAACAGTGGTGCTATGAACAGTATCTTATTACTGTTTATTAGGGCTGAGGCTGTTACACTGCTTGATCATAACAACTCCTTCTGGAATGTGGGCTTCGCGAAAAGCTTCCTTGAACTCGTCCCAAGTCGGGACGTGTTCGACAGGCTGGATGGCACGAAAGTTATCCCACGAAGCACTCGCTGCTCCATCCAACTGATAACTTGCAAACAACACCTTCTCCCTCTCAGAACACTGAGCAATGAACATCTTCTTTTCAATATTCCTAAGCCAATCTTCAGCTTCCGTAGGGTCCTCGGAGCTGGAGAATACCAGCGGGTTGGTCCGCTGGAAATCAGCAAGACCTCCCTGTGCACGATGTCCTCTGGCCTCTCTAGCCGGTGCGGGAGCTGAAGACGTATTACGCGCAATTTGCTCAAGGATGCGCGTCTGTTCCATTCTTTTGTGCTCTATCTGCGAGAGCACCTCGGCCATGGTGGGTGATGGAGGAAGCTGTTCCTCATGCCGACCACTTTGTTGACCACGATGACTAGACGGTTCTGCCTAGTCTCCCTGAGGGTAAGGATCAGTGACAGAAGCAAAACGGGATCTCGGGGGTGAGGATTCCTCTTCTTGTTGTGCTCGCGGGCGAGTAGTAGGTCATGTCATTCGGTTGCCATACAACTGTTAGCAACACAACAAGAGTACACTCGAACAAGCACAAACAAAGTTTTGGACAGCAAGGAAAAGTACTAAACTTAACATGCATGATGATATGAAATGCACCAGAATTAACATCAGAAGAACACAAGATCCATTAAATAGTAACAGAAAGTTTCGGCACAGTACAACCATATATGTCGGTAGACAACATGGCCACTGCCGAAACAAAAGTTCTCCAACAAACATAGTTTTACAAAAGCTATCCTATTACACTTAGGTTAGGGACAGCTACAAGGGGACTACAACCCTGCTCCACAAGTCCTCAACATCCAAGGTATAAACAAAGTGATCTCGGTTGAAGTTCACTGGGAATTCATCCAGAAGATTATATCCCGGTGATCCTGTGCCCTCGGGGTTCTCTGGATTGGTGAGGCGCAAGGGGGACCACTCATCAATAACCTGATTTTCCACTTCAGGGAGCCGAAACTCAAGTGGTGCAGACGCATACAGGGAAACCTCATTTGCGCCATATACAACATGACGGCCAATGAGCCCCATGTTGTACAAGTGCAGCAGACTCCCCTGTGCTGCTATGAGACGACGTCGGGTCTCGTATAGCTCCTGTACAGTGCAAAGGTGAACTTGGTTCATGATGCGAACCAATCTCGCTAGTTGCCTCACATGGGGCTCCTCCCCGAACTGAATCCTGGCAAAAGTGTCCACGTCTACACCATGTGCTTACATAGGAAAATGGTCGTAGGGTGGCTGAGACAACTCCGTTAAGTCATAACGAAGACGACTCATAGCCATACGAGCCACTTCCTAGAATGCCATGGCCTCAGAAGTGCCATGTGCCTGGAAACGGTACGGAATGCTTCCCGTAACTTGTCTTGGAATGATGTGGATCACGGCCTCAAAGTCTTCCATTCCAGGTCCTCTGTCGCATCTGTAGATGGAGTAGGTTGGCTGGTATGTGAAGTTCGCTCTCCACATCATGTCTCTGAGTAGCGCCGAGTATCCGTCCACATCTTGTGCATGCGTCTCCTTCACAAGGTATTGATGATTCATCTAAAGACAAGAAGGACAAGGTATGTAAGCAAAATAGTTTGCAAATCCAACTGGAAGTTGGGGTAAGAAAGGACACTAATATAGATAAGAAATAAAAGATATCATACTTAAACTTGTAGAAAATATTTTGTTATCAAAATAATTTCACAGAAGACTTACTAATACTAACGACCATGCTATTTCTAACCTACGGTCAGTATGGCTTTGATACCAAAACTGTGAGGACCCCAGGTATTGGATACATTCCAAGTTAAAGGATTACACTTGAAAGTATAATTATTAACGAGGAATGAACCCAATGCTAGGTTCCCGGATATGTGTCTCACATTAGTTCCCAAGATCAAGACTAATGTGCACATATCCTATACAACATTTGTACACAGTCATACAAGGCATACAACATATATACATACATAACAAAACTTTACAAGATTGGTTCGGTTCAACAGAAACAACCGACCAGTAGCATTTAACAGAAGTTTTTGCAGCAGAAACAAAAATATAAACATCAAAAGTTCCAACTAAGTTTGCCCATCACCCAATGGCAACTGAGTGGAGGATAGAAATAGCGTCACTCGTTAGCGTCGCCCTGATCGGCACTAACGGGTAGTTCGTGCATGTAACCGTCCTCACCTGCAACAAGTGGTTAAAACACCTGAGTACAAAAGATACTCGCAAGACTTACACAAAACTACTAAAAGAAAGTGTTTAACAGAACCTAACCAAAGGATTAGAAATTTTATATGCATAAGGCTGACAACAGAGAGGGTTATAAAGGCATTAGTTTTGCATAAAGCAACAGGTTGTACTCCTACACTTACAATTTTCTGTGAAGGCAATTATATAAACAAGTTTGAACTAAAAATAGCAAGTATTTAAGGAATCAAACAACAACAAAAACAAAATCAAAGTGGCTATCCACTTTGACTAAACAGCATGCATGAATACCCTTCATGCCGATCCAAGGATTCCCAAAGACAACAATTTAAAACAGAGTCTATACTTTGGTGTCCATCAAAACAAGTGTTGTCCGTAACCGTGGACACGGCTATTCGAATAGTTTTAACCCTACAGGGGTGTACATCTTTACCCACACGACTTGGTCAGCCCGTAAGCCTCCGGATAATAGCACACTTCCTGAGGTATGCCGGCCAGGTAAACCAAGACTCGATATTTTTCAGCAAGTTGACATTATTGAGTTGAATCACCCATATATGACTAATCCCGCTTAGTACAAGCTACTGATAGAGCTTGTTAACCGGAGCACACATGTTGTGTCGGGAATGCCGATTCAAGGAACTGAAAATAAAATTGTGCTCACCCGCACATATAGAATTGAAATCGGAGCCCTACGAACACGTGAACTTCACAAATGTCCTCACTCCACCAGTTCCTCAACTCAATAACATCATCCCCTTACTTAACCAAGTAGTGCCTATACACCACGTGTGGAAGTACGTAAGGTACTTGAATCGATAGGTCAAAGTTCGATCCTTACTGATCCAGACAAAACTACCACATTTCCCAATTCTCGTGCACGAAGGCACCATCACTAGCAACCATTTGTCCAGATCTGAAAGTGTTTTAGAAAGACAACTTTTAAACTTCAGTTCAAGAAACTGAACAGGTAAATAGGATTTTAACAAAAACAAGAAACAGTGTTTTTCCCATAATTGACAAGTTATTCTTGTCAACCCAACTACTGACCTACTAAACTGCATGGCTAAGCAAAAATCTAAAGACCAAAGTACTAGCACCAGATTTCTATCTTAAGCATAAGTGTATAAATTTGATTCAGGATAAGCCACAAAGATTGGGATATAACTAACTAGACTCACAAATTAATGATACATCCAAAAATAGCATGCACACAGTTATCACTGCATTTCGAAACACTAAAGTATCAAAACTGGGATCAACATGGTGCAAGAGGATGCTTGCCTTGGTAATAAACCACTTGTTCAGATTCTAGAGCCTCAGGAATAATTTCACTCACGTCGGTACAATCAGATCCTAGAAAGAACAATATCAAAAGAACATCCAGAAAAACTAACAAGTACCAAAACGCTGAAAAGATGTAGATTAGGGCTAATGATGTGCAAGTGATATAACTAACAATATACTTAAGTTTTAAACTATTTTTAGTAAAGAAATAAACCAGTTCAACTAGTCATTAGTACTAGCCGTACAGGATTAGCAACTAAAGGCTTAGCTACAGCTTTGTCGGGCTGTCCGACAACAGAGCTGCGGAGATTGAGAGCTTTTGCCGATTTGAATGCACATTAAGCAAAGAGACTTTTGCTTAAGATACTAGGGTGCCTAAAAGAGCTACCTAAGCTGAGATGGTGGTCGGAGAAGCTCTAGAGCTCGTCGGCGACAAGAAAGAATGAAAACGACAATAAGAAGCCCACAGTGACAAAATGATCTGAGCAAAGAATCAACAAGTGATTGATTGAGATAGGTTAAATAGGTCCATAAGAAGCTCATAATGGACAAATTGAGAAATGGCTCACCCTGCCAGAGTTGGAGATGGAAAGGGCAAAATTTGGCCGAAACAGGAGATTCTCAAAATTCCACCAACCTGTTTGACCAAATATGAAATTAAATGAGGGGTTTTACTCCTTAGATCATAAGACACGATATGACGTGAATGGAACTACCAAAATCTTATCGAATGCAAGATTGTTCCAACGTTGGCATTCGGTGCGCGCTCTAGTTGCTCAAAAGACAACTTTGAAGTTCCCAATCTACAAGAAATGCCAAAAGCTTCCATTAACAGGATGAACAAGCCATTAAGAGATGAACAAATATGTGAGAAAGAGAGGATATGCCGGAGATGAGGAAGGAACTCAGTGCAGCATCAAAATTGGCCAAGAGTGTGAGCTAGGGTTCTGTGACGACCCACCCTGTGATATACGGCAAAGGTCCGGGAGGACCATTTTTTTTTTTGAGCTGCGGTACTACCTCATAGAGGAGCGGTAGTACCGCTCCATGCATCTCGGGTGAGGTCTACCAGAACCTCCCAGGAGGTCTTCAAGACCTCCTGGAGGTCTTGGCCAACAACCCGCCGGTGGCACCTCTGCGTATATCACCAGGGAGGTCCGACAGGATCTCCCAGGACAAGTCCTAAAGGACCTCCTAGAGGTCCTGCCCCTGTGCACCGAGCTAGTCCCAGGATAACAGAAGCTAGCTCACACAAAAACACAAGATAATATCACAACCACAAGGTCAAACAAAGATGAAGTAGACAAAATAAACTTAATATAAAACAGGACCGTATGGTCAAGCTTGTTAACAAGAGGTCTGCCACTAAGGGCTTACAAAAACCGACAAAGACTTACAAACGGCAACAAAGAGCTCTAAAGCGGCAACACCAAAAGTACGCAGAAGCCATCCAACAAGCCCACAGGCTATTGAGTGGAGGACGTCCCCTAGGTCGCAAGGTCTCCAAAGACCTCTTCATCACTGAGCTTTGAGCTCCCTGGAACTTCCTGCAACTACTGATTTAAACAGAGGGCAAAAGCCATGAGTACATTGAATGTACTCAACAAACCGTGGGGAGAGCATGCAATAAATACTTATGCAAGGCTTGCCAAAACAGAGTTGTATGGTTAGTTGCACAAAGCAGAATTTGACAATAAGTAATAAGTAGATTGAAAAGCTCAAGTTAAAACATTAGTATATAGATACATTTGATTTCAAAAGAGGCTGTGAGCACCCACTCACATCCAAAGCCACCCTGGAGCTCCCACTCCAGGACTACCAAAGCCAACCGTGGGAGGTCTGGTCACACCCATGACCAGGACCTCAACCACGCCACTCTGGAGCACCCACTCCAGAGCTCCATAACCAGCCCCTGGACCACCTAGTGAGCCAGCCATGACCCGTCTGGAGCCGGCCAAGGTCTCTTCAAGGCAAAGCCATGACCTCTCACAAAAGTGTCCAGAAGCACAAGTTCACAAAGCTACCCTTGCACCATTTTCACGGGCATGTCCATAACCAAGGACTTGGCTATTGAATAGATTTAAAACTCTGCAGAGGTGTACAACTTTACCCACAATCCACGATCTCTCTAGTGGGCCGGGTTAGGAAAGACTCTTGCTCACTTCCGATGGTGGCTTGATCTAGAGAGCGCTGGCAAGGCCTTTACAAAGCTTTGAGGCGGCTCGGAGCGCCCGCTAAGGTTTCATAATTCCCCTTTGGTCTAGAAGTCCGCAGGTTATGGGGTGCCCTCTTGCATGTGAATCAACACACTCAACCACAACAGCCCCAAGCCATCTCATTGCTAATTATTCAGCCCAGACCACCCCCATAAAGTGATCTTGTGGTTGCACTAATTGGCCCAGATCAACAGAACATAAAGTTAAGTCCTTAATTGTGCTAAGGCAAGACTTCCACATCCCAATGTGCAAAGCACCCACTACTCACTTCCTGCCTTCTTGCCTCAACAAAACATTTTGTATTTAACCCTACCAAAAGACCACCCAGTCTTGGCACAACAGATTATTAGGGTGATCTCGCACCACAATCAACACAACTTAGGCATCCTACCATAGCTGCTTAACAGTGGCACCGACCACAGATTCCATAATTCATTAGTCAAGATTATTAAAGATGAGGCATGATTCACAGACCCACGATTCTAAAAGCAAGGCTAAGCAATTAGCATACGGTCCCATATTGGCTATAGCAAAAGATGCCAACTAAAGTATCCATCCTAAGGTGTCCAAAGAGTTCATGTCAACATGTTGAGTTCAAGCACACAAAGGAGGCATAACGTCAAATAGGAAGGATAGCTACTGCCCAAACCAGTTTCTATAAAGATAGCTATGCAAGTTTAGTAAATCAAAATAGCTTTGCAAAAAGGAATCAAGATGATCAAGGTCCATGACTTGCCTCTGTTTGGAGAAAGAAAAAACTTCGGCTGATGGAGCTTGACTCACGAGCTTCTCAATGATTCAACCGAAATCTATACGTTCGCAAAAAAAAAACCAAATAAGCAAAAGAAACTCTAAGAAAACCAAAAGAACTTACTTGAAACCAAAAGAGAAGAGGACGTCCATAGGGAGGAGGAGGTCCGAGAGGGAGGAATCCCACAGGAGGGAGGTCCAACGAGTGAAGGGCTCGGACTCAAGTAGGTCCGAACCAGAGGAGCTTGGAGAGCTCCTCAAAACCGAAAGAGCTAGGAGCAGAGGTCGAAATGAAGAACAGGGAGGCAGTGGGTGTCCCTGGTGCTCTATTTAAAGGAAAAAGGAAATAGAAGCACTATAAACAGAAGGTGACCAAATTCAATGTATTGGTACAAAGGCACACTGCCACAAGGTACGAAAAAAATAAAGAAAACAAGGGATGTGACAAAAAGTAGAAAAGAGTACAAAGGTAGGTGGCAGCATTTAATGTGACTCAACCCACATCAAATGCACTTAAGACTGCCAAAGGAGCCAGTCAAAAGGTGCACAGACTAGTCAAAGGGCATGGTCCACAGTCCAAAGAGGAGATCCAAGGAGGAGGTCTAAGGAGGAGATCCTGCGAGGAGGTCCAACGAGGAGATCCACGGAGGGGATCCTACGGGGAGGTCCTGCAAGGAGGTCCTACGAGGAGGTCCAAAGGAGAAACAGGGAGGTCTAGACCACAAAGGTCTAAACACAAAAGAGCAGGTCTGAACCTAAAGGAGGTCCAAACACAACACAGGGAGGTCTGAACCTAAAGGAGGTCCAAACACAACAGGGAGGTCTGAACCTAAAGGAGGTCCAAACACAACACAGGGAGGTCTGAACCTAAAGGAGGTCCAAACACAACACAGGGAGGTCTGAACTTAAAGGAGGCCCAAACATGACAGGGAGGTCTGAACCTAAAGGAGGTCCAAGCACAACACAGGGAGGTCTGAACCTAAAGGAGGTCCAAACACAACAGGGAGGTCTGAATCTAAAGGAGGCCCAAACACAACACAGGGAGGTCTGAACCTAAAGGAGGTCCAAACACAACACAGGGAGGTCTGAACCTAAAGGAGGCCCAAACACAACAGGGAGGTCTGAACCTAAAGGAGGTCCAAACACAACACAGGGAGGTCTGAACCTAAAGGAGGTCCAAACACAACAGGGAGGTCTGAACCTAAAGGAGGTCCAAACACAACACAGGGACGTCTGAACCTAAAGGAGGTCCAAACGCTATAGGGAGGTCTAGACCACAAAGGTCTAAACACACAAGAAGAGGAGGTCTAGACTACAAGGAGGTCTAAACACGCAGAAAAGGAGGTCTAGACTACAAAGGTAGATCCAAACCTTAAACAAATCTAGACCCCAAGGAGGTCTAAATCACAAGAAAACTAGACCTCAAAAGAGGTCCAAAGCACAAGGGGTAGGGCGCTCGAGGAGGCCCTAAGAGCTAAGAGGTCCTGACGGTCAAAATCTCCAAAAGGGAAAATCCGACGGTCAAGATCTCAAAAAGGGGAGGACCTGAACGGTCAAGATTTAAAGGTAACGAGGAGGTCTTGACACTCGAATCTCCAAAGGGGAGGTCCGATAGCCAAGATCTCAAACAAAGGGAAGTCCTGACGGTTAGATTTCCAAAGGGGAGATCCGACGGTCAAGATCTCAAGCCAAGGGAGGTCCGTAGAGACAAGGATACGCGGGGAAAGGCTGAGGCCGTTAGATCAAGATTGGATGGCGCAAAACAAAGGGGCCGTTCGGACCGAGCGAACGGGTCAACAGGACCAGGCCGTCTGATTTAGATCGGACGGCTGGGAGGGAAGGGGGATGTTCCGACCAGCGAACGTGTCAATAGGATCGGGCCATCCAAACAGCATCGAACGGTCCTTAGGTGATGAAGGCAAAGCCTCAAGCGGTACGACCGCAAGAGCCAACGGTGGGTCCAAGCGCTAGGGAGGTCTTAGACCTAAGGAGGCCTAGACCTTTAGATCCAACAGAGGAAGGATCTGGACGGCTAAGATCTCCAAAAAGGGAGATCCTAACGGACAGATCTACACAAGGGGAAGTCTGGACGGCTAAGATCTCCAGAGAGGAGGTCCTAACGGTCAGATCTCAACAAGGAGGAGGTCTAAACGGCTAAGATCTCCAGAGGGAGGTCCTAACGGTCAGATCTCAACAAGGAGGAGGTCTGAACGGCTAAGATCTCTAGAGGGAGGTCCTAACGGTCAGATCTCAACAAGGAGGAGGTTTGAACGGCTAAGATCTCCAGAGGGAGGTCCTAACGGTCAGATCTCAACAAGGAGGAGGTCTGAACGGCTAAGATCTCTAGAGGAAGGTCCTAACGGTCAGATCTTAACAAGGAGGAGGTCTGAACGGCTAAGATCTCCAGAGAGGAGATCCTAAAAGAGCTCAAGGGAGATCCAAAGGGCACGGGGAGGTCCAAGACAGAGAGAGATCTAGATCAGAGGGGACCTAGACAAGGGAAGAAGGTTTAGACCAAGGGAGGTCAAAAGGGAACACCGGGAGGTCTATTTGAACACGGGGAGATCCAAATAGGCAAGGGGAGTTCCTAAAGGACGCAGAGGAGGTCCAAAGGAGTTCCACAAGGATACAAAGAGGTCCATATGGGCACGGGGAAGTCCAGAGGGACTTCGGGACGCCCAAATGAACTCAGGGGTTACAAATGAACGTTGAGAGGTCCACGGGGGGAGGCCTAAACAGGGAAAAGGGGTCTAGATAGAAGGAGATCTAGACAGAGAAAGGTTTAGGCCGAGAGGGAGGTTTAAACACAAAGAGATTCAAGCCAACAAAGGGGAGGTCTGCACTAAGGAAAGTCCAAACAGAAGATTACAAAGAGAGGTCCAGAGAACAGAAGGGGTTGAACCTATAAAGAGGTCCAGCTGAAAGGACGTCTGGGTGAAAGGGAAAACCTAAGGGAGGGTATCCCAAAAGGAGGAGATCCAAGGTAAGAGATCTAAAAGGAGGAACTCAAGAGAGGTCCTGAGAGGAGAAGAAAAGAAGAAGGAAAGGTCAGAGAAATGAGATGGATCTGGGCATCAGGAGATGTCCAACAAAAGGAGGGTCTGGGTATAAGAGAAATGTCCAACGAGAGGAAAGACCAGAGAACGAGAGAGGCCTAGAGGGAGAGAGACTAGCCTGGAGGACAAACAAGGCCAACAGAGAAAAAGAGGCTAAAAGCCAAAGAACAGCAATAACTCCAGATCAACCAAAAAAAAGGATTAATTGAAGTTTGATTAGTTCAAGTTAAATCTCCAAATTTCTGGAATCTTTAAATTAAGCTTTGAACTCTCATCAAAACCAAATGGTTATTATTTTTAAAAGCTTTTCAAAACTCTGGAAAAACGGGACGTTACAAACCTACTCCCCTTAAAGGGAATCTCGACCCCGAGATTCGGGCTGACTAGAGAATGGGTTTAGGGAACTGGGTTTTACTCACTCTTCCAATAACTTTCTCTTTGAGCGAGACAAAACCAAACTACCACTACGCTGACCAGGGACTTACCAGGAGCTAGGTTGAGCAAAAGCGCCCACAAGATCAGACCGCTCAATACATATTGAACGGCACCAAAACGATGGAAGTCCGAATCCAACGGGGATCCGGACGAAAGCGAGGGGATTCAAAACAAGGTTCACAAGGACAGAAGGAGGTCCACGAGAACACGGGAAGGTCCAAAGAAGGGACAAACTGAGCCAAACATGGCTCTCAGAAAGCAAAAGGGGTTTTGAAACACAAACCCGAGCTGAAAGCCACGGGGTGGTTGTGACCCAAACGAAAAGAGGTCAGAACCAAGGATAAGTTCAAACAGAGAGGGAGGTTTAAACCTCAAAGAGTTTCAAACCCGCAGAGGTGGTCTGGTTTAAAAGAGAGGGAGAGATCCAAGCTTAAGGGAGATGCAAAGAACTCAAGGGAGGTTCAATTGATCATAAGGGAAACCAATTGAACGCAGGGAGGCTCAAGATAGCAGCAAGAGGTCCAAACAAACACGAAGAGGTTTAGATGGACAGAGAAAGATTCAAATGGACCTAAGAGATTCAACCAACAAAGGAGGTCTGAACCTCAAGGGGTTCCGAGCACAAGGGAGGTCTAAGCCCTTAGAGACGAACACAAAAGGGGTGGTCCAGAGAACAAGAACTGAGCCAGAGGACACCGCACGGCAAAACAAGGAAAGGAGAAACTTCAGCAAACTCAAAAGGAACCAGCTGCAAGGTTCACCTGGAGGTTTGGTGACTTGTCTCGGAGCTCGGGGAGGAGCTTGCTTTTGTTGGTGATGCTGAGGGCACTGGTTGGCAAAGTGACCCCACTAAAAACAACTAAAACACTGAATGCCTTCGGCAGACTTGGCGCTTTTGGGTTCTTTGTCAATTTCTTGTTGTTGTCCAAGGTACCAACTTCGTGGGAATTTGGGACGAGGTCTTCGCCACGGAGGTCCTGAAATCAGAAGGAGGAGCAGAGCTACCGGGGGGTGGCACACTCTCCTCGAAAATCTGCTGATGCTCTGCTGGAGAATCCTTCTTTAGTGGGCACTCAAAGTCGAAGTGCCCCTTTTTCCGACAACGGAAACAGGTGACACCTGAGACTCGAGAGGGCTTCTTTTGCGACTAGCTTCTGTAACACCCTGATTTTCAGAGCCTTTTTGAAAATTTTCAAAATAAAAAGAACCATTTGGTTTTGATGCGAATTCAAAGCTTAACCTGAGAATTTCAGAATTTGAAGTGTTTAAAATGACTAAACTAAACTTCAACTAAATCCAAAGCTTAGTTCTTTTGGTGTTGCTCTAGCTCTCTAGAGCTACCTCTCCTCTTTTCCTTTCCTCTATCCTATATTTGGACATTCTTATATGTCCAGACTGTCCCTCTTGTTGGACCTCTGATTGTTGTTATTCCCTCCTTGTCTTTTCGAGTCTTTTCTTTTCCCCGGAGGTCCCTCCCCCTTTGAGATCTTTTGCCTAGTCTACCTCTTGGGTCCAGACCACCTTCGGGTCGAGACCTCTCTCTTAATCTCTCCTTTGTAGTTCAAAACCTCCCTTGAGGTTTAGGCTTCCTTTGTAGCTAGACCTCCTCTGAGGTCTAGATCATCCTTGTAACCTTTTCTTCGGAAAAGTCCTCTTAGTGCAATCCAGTATTACCGCACCAACTCGCGGTATTACCATTTTCTAGGACCTCCTTTCCTTGTTGATCGTGACCGTTAGGATCTCCCCCGTGAGGTCCTAGCCATCAGATCTCCACCTTTCTATTTAGGTTTGACCTTCGGACCTCCCGTGAGTAGGTCGTTGGACTTCCTGTCCAGAGGACCTCCTCCCAGTTGTGTCTGTGGGACCTCCCTATCGTTTGACCACATCCTAACCGCCTAGACCTCCTCCGGGCAGGTCTAGACCGTTAAGATGTTCCTTGATCATATCTGAGCCATCCAGACCTCTTTCAGAGGTGATCTGAACCGTTCTGACCTCTATTGATCATCCCCGAGCCGCTCAGATCTCCTTTGCTTATTCTCTTGATCGTCAGGACTTCTCCTGGCTTTTGATCTTGACCGTCAGACCTCCTCCTTACGAGATCTGACCGTCAGGACCAGCTTTTTGTGGATCCTGCCCTCAGGACTATCTTGTGGGTGTGTCTTTCGGATCTCCTGTCCATGTGACCTCCCCCTTATGTGACCTTTGGACCTTCCTTTGCCCTGGGTCTTAATCGTTAAAGCTCTCTTGATTTCATCCCAGCCGTTGAGACCTCCCCTGAGTTGATCTCATTCGTTAAGGACCTCCTAGACCAAATCTTGACCGCAATTTCATTTCAACCCTTTGAACCTCTTTTGTCCTTTGGGACCCCCTCCTTGTTTGGTTGGATCGTTCCATGTCCTTCAGGACCTCTTCGTGTTCTCTCGGACCTCCCCTCACTTTGAATCCAAGGGCCCAGACCTCCTCGCGCGTTATTCCTCTCTGGGGACCTTCCCCTTCGCGCTGATCTGGCTATTGGACCTCCCTCTCGGAGATCCAACCGCTCAGACCTCCCCATGTCCAGACCTCCTCCGCATGTCTGGACCTCCTCAACTTCAGACCCCCCCCCTTGAGGCGCGGGACCTCCTTTGATGAAGTCCTGGTTGTCCGAACCTCAGTCACGTGGACCTTCTCCATGTGTATTTGGACCTCCCCATGTTCGGACCTTCTTTGTGTATATCAGGACCTCTTAGTTCCTTAGACCTCCTTGTGGCCTTTAGGACCTGTTGACCTCAAAGACCTCCCTGTCCGTCTTCAGGACCTCCTTCTGTGGATCTCCTTGCAGGACCTCCTCTGTGGATCTCCTCGCAGGACCTCCTCCTTGGACCGCCCCCTTTGACCAAGCTGTTCACCCTTTTGACTGGTCTTCCCTGGTTCTCAAGTGCATTTGATGTGGGTGGAGTCACATTAAATGCTACCACCTACCCTTGTCCTCTTTTCTACTTTTTGTCACATCCCTTGCTTTCTTTATCCTTTCTAGTACCTTGGGGTAGGTTGCCTTTGTACCAATACACTGAATTCAGACACCTTCTTTCTATGAAGCCTCTATTTTTTTCCTCCTTTAAATAGAGCACCGGGGGCACCCACTGCCTCCCTGTTCTTCGTTTCGACTCTGCTCTCAGCTCTCTGTCTCAGGGAGCTCTCCAAGCTCCTCTGGTTCGGACCCTTGAGCCCGAGCCCTTCACCCATCCGACCTCCTCCCAAGGATTCTCTCTGGGTTTTCTTTTTAGCATCATCCTCTGCTGTTTACCTCTTGCTCTGTTCTTTCGGATCTCATTTGGATCTTTATTTGCTTTGCTTTGTACCCGTGTAGTTCTTAGCGTTCCAGAGAGCCAGAGCCGCGAGGAGGGATAGATTCTTAAGCTGTCAGGCAAGAGGCAAGTTACACTCTTGATCATAATGCACCCAGTATTTCAATTTACTTATGTTCTGTTTCAAAGTATACTGCATGCTTATTTCTATCAAGCTATTTCAATACCTGTCTTTAAATCCATAGTTATGCCTATCTCTTTCATATGGCCGACCTTGATGTTGTACCCAACTTGTTGTCACCATTAGGCAAAATCTGGTTAGTACAATAGTATAAACCAGGAACAATTGTAAAACCAAACGCTTAGTCTTGCTTAGACCAAAAGAATTGGTTTGGGGAAATCTTTACCAACATGACCAACTGTTTCTTTAAAATGTTTTAACCATGACATTGGGTTGTCATGGAGGTATGAAAGTATTGCTGGGGAAGCAAAGAAAATGAAATGGATTTAGACTGGGGCGAAATTGGTTGCTTGGTTGGTGCAATGTTTGTGCACGGACTCTATCCTGGTAAAGGTGGAGGTCCATGGGTTTGTGGTTGTCGCCCTAGTCAGTTGAGGACCGGTCTTTGAGCCGCCAATGCTATGCCTATAATGGGCTATGCCAAAACCGTGCAACCACATGTCTCCAGTATGGGGTGTGGGACCTGGCTAAGTAAATTGCAAAACTCTACCTTATGCTGCTCCATTGGAGGTGTGGGAGGTCTTATATGGCCAATGGTCTTTCATAACCTACTGTTCCCACCGGTGCAAGAGGGGGCTTCCCGCCGGATGGCTATCCACAGGGGGGTGAAACCTTAGCAAGGAAAGGCTATGGTGGAGCAATGCATTGTAAAGGCCTTGTCATGAACTCTAGACCTCTTACCTTCGGTAGTGAGAGGTGGCACTCGCGCATGCCAAACAAACTAGAGGAATCATGTCGTGTGGGTAAAGTGCACAACCTCTGCAGAGTTAAATCTATTCGAATAGCCGTGTCCGCGGTTATGGACGTGCTGGCAGCGGCCACTCAGAGTTAGATATTGGCTTTGGGGTTTCCAAAAATGTTTAATAAACTGTTTTGGGATTGCTATCCCATGGGTTGTGGGCGGGGAGCCTTGTGACAGGAGGGTATCCTTCACCATTTGTGATGAATGAATATCCAACTGAAAATCAAGTTTGGAAAATGAATTTTACCTATTAAGTACCTGCTTTGAAACTTAGTAGTTGTATTTGAAATAAACATGGCTTTATGCAAATCAACCATATTAAGCCTTCCATTGTGATATCCATTATGCATGTCATTTTGTTATCTAACGGGTGTAACTTGCGAGCACGGTTGTTGTGCTCACTCTTGCTTGCTGCTGTCTTTAGCAGGGTATGGAAGCCTTGGGCTGAGCTTGCTGTGGACCAAGTGGTCCTGTATCGACTAGGATTGCGCCCTCCAGCCGGTTGCCTGTGGCGTATCGGGTGGCCTAAATGTTTGGCCTTCTGCTGTATTTTTGTTTGGTGGCTTGTAAGCACTCTTGTAAACAACTCCTTTGATTATTAATAAAGTTTTTGTTGTTGCTATGTTACCATTATTGTTGCTGTGAAGAGCTAGTCATGATCCTTGGGACTAGCTCGGGTTTCACAGGGAACCGTGGAGCAAGCCCAGATCTCCATGTCCACTTCAGGGAATGAACGCGTGAGGATCTGGAGCGGTCTCAGACCTCCACGACCTCCTCTAGAGGGCCGCGGGTGGTCCTGAGGTGCCTTCAGACCTCCTCGTTTTTCCTTGACCTGGCCGTGGTGGATCTTCGGTTGCTCCCTGGCTCCACGACCTCCTCGGGTCTGTCCTCCTGGACCTCCAGGTAGTCTCTTGGACCTCTGGGAGGTCTTAGTGGATCTGTCCAGAGGTCCTTTGACCTCTGGGAGGTCTGATGGACTTTCGGGAGATCTTGGAGGACCTCTCGGGTGCCCTAGGGTTGGGTCGTTACAGCTTCTCAAAGGTGAGCTGGGGAGTAACAAACCGGTAGGCTGCTGCACACTGGTTTCTTGAGGCACTAGCAACCCCATGCTTCTGTGCGCCCACAATTGAGATAAGATCCTTCTATTGTTCCTTCTACCTGCTGCTGGGGTTATTGTTGCTATCAAGGTGTCCTCTGGAATGCTGTCCGGGGCGATCACTTGGCGCTTCTGCGGGCAATTCTTGGCAAAAAGGTCCATTTCTCGGCATCTAAAATACTGAGCTCCTGCTATTGGTGTCTTTTTCTACTGGGGCCGGCCACCAAGATTGTCACGAGGCTTCGGCATTGATGGACAAGGTGTTGTTTTAGGAGCTTTTGACACCGCAAAAGCTGAAGTTTTACTGGGCTGAGGCTGTTCCACATCAGCCTTGGAGCTTCCTGCAGCCTTTTGATCTTGATTCAACATCTTCCTCTTGAGCCTGTGGTCCTGCTGACCACAAGGGGCTTCTAAGATGAATGCTTCGGGGTGAACTTCCTTAGAACTTGGCTCTTCTAACCTGGCTTCCAAAGCTGAAATGGCTGGAGGTGGTGGTGGCAGGGCTGCAAACTGCGAGTTCTGGTTCACCATTGCCATGAGGGCAGCAATGGTTTGGTTCTGTTGATCCACCAAGCTGACTAGGGCTGTTGCAGCTTGATTCTATTGAACCAACATTTGATTCATGCTCTGCATCACTATGCTCATCAACTGAGTCTGAGCTGCCAAAAACTGACTCAAGTTTGGATTTGCAGGGGCTGCCGGAGGAGGAGGTGCAGGAGGGCTGATACTGGCATTGGGTCCCTCTGATTCACTGAGGCTTGCCGAAGAGCGGGACTTGTCCATCTTGAAACAAACCTGCCAGGTTTGATAGGTAAGAGGGAAAAGCACCACCGAAGAGAGGGGAAAGCACTTAGGTGAGGAAGGACAAGGGAGGAAGATGAAACATCCTAGTCGGGGAAAAGTAAGTTAAACCCAACGAAACAAGAGGCCGAAGGGCCAAAAGAGGCAAAAAGGTGCAATAGGATCTCCTACTGGAGCTCCTATTGCCCGAACTAACGATGCAAAACTGAGGGGACCACTAAACAGAAGGAGTCTAGCAACAACAGCTATAGGGTTGGGCCAACGAAACAAACTCCTAACTACAAGAAGTCCAGCGGGATGTCCTTGGAGAGCAAGGACAAGGCTGCCACTTCTTCCAAACAGCTCTTTTCTCAGGAGTTACTTGCCACAACCAAAGGCGGGGTGCTAGCCAAGAACCAGGAATCGGCCTTCCTAACTTGGCTGGATCCTAAACCTATGATTAAAGAGGTCCACCAAATCACTTATCTTAAAGACATCCATTTAGAACAACCAGTAAATCGATTACTCTCCCAGAACACTGGTAAATCAACAAGATTCTCGATTTCTTCCTTGGTCAAGCTTAAGCAAACCCATAAATGTGCACTTTAATTGCACGCTTCTTTGATCCACATCAACAGGATTCTCAATCCAAACATCACTTTTCAGATTAAGAGACCTAAAATCACCTTCCAAGATCACTTAAATCCTAAATTGAAAAGAAGGTTTTCCCCGAAAGTCTTCCTTTAATACACAATCTTTGATTGGATCCACCAAATCATTCTCACCAATTATCCAGCAAAAGTTATAATTATACTACCATCAAGGATAAACCTCAAACACAAAATCCATATTCTGACCAAGATAGGTAAAGCTCGGCTAAGGTTCCTTCCAAATTCTGATTCTTGATTCACTCAAGACCATCTAGATCCGGAAAAACCCACAAACTCAAATTCAAGCTTCCAAACAAACGTTGCAATTCACTCTAGAATCAAGGGTAATCTAAAATCTTTCAATAATCTCATCAAGAATTCACAACCCTACATCCCCTAGGATCCATTAAAACCTTCTTCTTATTACAGAATCCCAAAATCTTCAATCCTCAAGATCAGATTCAAAAGGCTTCTTTCAAGCTACCCAGCTTGACATCCAACACCCAGGTTATTCTTGCAAATGCAACTCTTGAGAAACCAGGAGCCGCTAGCGGCACCAACTGCTCGGGCTTCCAGGACTGGGACACAAGGGCTCGGTCCTATAGCAGTTCTCGAGGTAAGGAGGTCAAATTAAGTTCAAATTAGAGTTCTAGAAAGGGTAAGATTCAAGAATCTGAGAAGGAGATAAGAAAGAATAGAGTAAGAGGAGAAAAGATTGGAACAAGATGAGACTAGAGTAGAACAAGACAAGAGGAGAATCCACTAAACAAGCTTTTAAGTTGGTTTGATTTAGAAAATAATTTTGAAACAGACTAAAATGACCATGCTAACTAAGGTTACGTCCAACAGTCGATATGGAGCTCGATACCACATGACGACCCACCTGTGATATCTGGCAAAGGTCAGGAGGACCATTTTTTTTTGAGCTGCGGTACTACCTCATAGAGGAGCGGTAGTACCGCTCCGTGCATCCCAGGTGAGGTCTACCAGGACCTCCTAGGAGGTCTTCAAGACCTCTGGAGGTCTCAACCCGGCAACCACCCGGTGGCACCTCTGCATATATCACCGGGGAGGTCAAGCAGGATCTCGAGCCAATCGAAGGACCTCACGGAGGTCCACCTTGTCTGCACGAGCTAGTCCCGGGATATGAAGCTAGCTCACCGCGAAACACAAGATAATATCACAACCACAAGGTCAAACAAAGATAAAAGCGAGACAAAATAAACTTAATATAAAGCAGGACCTTATGGTCAAGCTTGTTAACAAGAAGTGCGCCACTAAGGGCTTACAAAACCGACAAAGACTTACAACAAGCAACAAAGAGCTCTAAGCGGCAACACCAAAAATCTGTGAAGCCATCAGAGCAAGCCCACGGGCTATCAGTGGAGGGCGTCCCTAGGTGCATAAGGTCTCCAAAGACCTCTTCATCACTGAGCTTTGAGCTCCTAGAACTTCTGCATTTGCTGATTTAAGCAGAGGGCAAAAGCCATGAGTACATTGAATGTACTCGACAAACCGTGGGGAGAGCATGCAATAAATAATTATGCAAGTCTTGCCAAAAGAGAGCTGTATGGTTTGTTGCACAAAGCGAAATTGACAATAAGTAATAAGTAGATTGAAAAGCTCAAGTTAAAACATTAGTATATAGATACATTTGATTTTAAAAGCGGGGCGTTACAAGCGGTGCTCACACCTCTTTTGAAATCAAATGTATCTATATACTAATGTTTTAACTTGAGCTTTTCAATCTACTTATTACTTATTGTCAAATTCTGCTTTGTGCAACTAACTATACAGCTTCTTTTGGCAAGCCTTGCATAATTATTTATTGCATGCTCTCCCCACGGCTTGTTGAGTACATTCAATGTACTCATGGCTTTTGTCCTCTGCTTAAATCAAGAAATGCAGAAGTTCCAGGAGCTCAAAGCTCAATGATGAAGAGGTCTTTGGAGACCTTATGCACCTAGGAGACGCCCTCCACTGACAGCCTGTGGGCTTGCTCTGATGGCTTCACAGATTTTTGGTGTTGCCGCTTAGAGCTCTTTTGTTGCTTGTTGTAAGTCTTTGTCGGTTTTGTAAGCCCTTAGTGGCGCACTCTTGTTAACAAGCTTGACCATAAGGTCCTGCTTTTATATTAAGTTTATTTTGTCGCTTTTATCTTTGTTTGACCTTGTGGTTGTGATATTATCTTGTGTTTCGTGTGAGCTAGCCTGCTATCCCGGGACTAGCTGCACGTGTGGGTAGGACCTCCAGAGGTCCTTCAGATTTGGCCTCGAGATCCCATCGACCTCCCCGGTGATATACGCAGAGGTGCCACCGGTGGTTGTTGGTTAAGACCTCCAGAGGTCTTGAAGACCTCCGGAGGTCCCGTAGACCTCACCCGGGATGCACGGAGCGGTACTACCGCTCCTCTATGAGGTAGTACCGCAGCTCAAAAAAAAATGGTCCTCCCGGACCTTTGCCGTATATCACAGGGTGGGTCGTCACAGGTTCTTATAGCCATTCTGCCAAAGTGAACGAGAGAGCTCGTACGTGGCAAAAATGGCAGCAATTTGATGCCATGTGGCGATTGCATGCTGCGAAAACCACGGCGTAATGCCACCTCAACGTCGATGTGCTCAGAGCCGGCGCAAAGGTGCGAAGAAGATGAAGTTGAGTCACTGACATGCGGGCCCAAGCTATCAGTCTCAGAAAAAAACAACACAGTGAGCTCAAACGAATGTGGGTGGTCCGATAAAAAATGAACGGCTCAGATTGAGTGGGACGTTCGGATGGTTCGAACGGCCCAACTCATACTAACTGTACGATCAAAATCCAAAGGCCCTGAAAAAGATGCGCGCCTTAAGTTTTCAAGACATAAGAGTGGCACCGCCAGATCTTGATTCAACGATCACGATCAATGGGCTGTTCGGATGATCCGAACGGTCCATTCAACGTGGACGCTTTGATCTAAATCCAACAATCCAAAATCAAGGCATGTTCGAACGGTCCGAATGGCCCAATTGATCTTGGCGGTTGATTTTGAATCCACAAGCTCGCGCGCGTTGGGCTTTCCCATTTGGAAAATGGCACAACCCGATAAAATGCGGATGATCCGATTTAGTTTTAACGGCTCAGATTGCAAGGTGCGTTCGGATGGTCTGAACGTCACACTTGATCTAATCCATTGAGTTTAAATCGAATGGTCCAGAAGTGGGGCGCGCTTAGGTTTGAATCAATTAAGATGGCGCGTCCGATTAAAAATGGACAGTGTGGATCATGTGGCGCGTTCGGATGGTCCGAACGGCCCAATGGATCTTGATGGTCCGTTTCGAAATCGACGGTGGAAATTGTGTGGATGGTTCGGATGGTCCAAACATCCCAACGCATCTAGTTCGTTCGTCTCGAAATCGGACGGCTCGCGTTCACTGGATAATAGGTTGAGCCCTAAACGTTACAGAGCCAGTGCGAACGACACATGGTTGGACTAAACCAAGTTGGTTTGAGTCGCTACAGTGCCAAGAGGCTTGGGACTGGGTCTAAGGTTGACTTGACCCAAAATTAAACTTCAAAAGTTTGACTGGAGGTTTAAAAATATCAAATAAATTTATAAAAATACTAAAAATTTCAGAGAAGATACTGGGGTGATATATGTCCTAGATAAATTTTGAAAACCACTGCTCATGTTTTAAAATACTTACTTAAATACTTTGACCGAAGAGTTTTTAAATAGAGAAAAAAGATTTTTCTTAAGTTCCCCGGTCTTAATACAAACATTGACTTGTATTTTCTTTTGAAGCTTCAAAACAAGCTTTAGATTTGGTTCGACAATGGAAGTTTTTAATTTGTAACATAATGCCCAAGTTTCAAAATGACCATAAATGCTATAAAAAGCATTTTATTACTGTTCACTAAAACTAGGGTTGTTACAGCATGCACCCTTGTGCACCCTATATATATTGCCCATTGGGCCTCTTCAATACATACACAATATTCATAACAGATAGGATAACTTATTCAGCATACTACTCCCTCCATTCAGAAATATATGACGTTTTAGAAAGCGTGCAGTCAAACTTCCTTAACTTTGACCACTAATATATAAAAGAAAAACTATTTGTATTGGTCATGTGAAAATGATATCATTAGATTAGTCATGATAAATATTTTTCGTAATATGCTAATTTTATATTATTTTATGAACATATTCATATAAAAAGTAATAGTCAAAGTTGCATGTTGAAGACCGTATCGATGTCCAGCACATCATATATTCTTGAACAAAAGGAGTATATTCTAACTTCTATGTAGAATATCCTTGTTTGAGAAATTGGATGCTTTGGTTTGTCTCTGTGGTTCTCTCATATCAGTAATGTCTTAATGAATTCTTTTAATAAACATTCTTAATATTTCAATTTTATTTTATTTTAAAATGCAGGGTGTTCATCCCTGTGACAGGAGGAGGAGCACAACAGAATATCGGACTCTCTTTCCTGCCATTGACTTTTCCTTGGCAGGTACCTAGTGTTGCTAATTCATGAGTCGATTCACGGAACCTCTCCGTTGATAACAGCGTTGCAATTGTGTGTGATAACATATTTGTGCTGGCTTTCATTACAGATAGAGAATGATGAAGATGTTCTTTGGGAACCTCATGTCAGAGAAGCAAATGAGTCTGTTGCATTGACTGGTAATTTTCTTTTCTAAGAGCGATTAGTTCCTTTTAATTAATGTCTTGAAACTGGTGATGCTTAATAATTTGTCAATGTGACCATGAAACACAAGGACCTAAAACTGACCATATATCTTACTTTATTTACATCAACATTTGTTTGACATCTTAGTGAAAATCCAGAGAAAAAACTAGAACTGATCGTGAAGGATTGTGCACAAAATGGAAGTTTCTGCATTGGATATATATATCCTCTACTTTCCCTACACCTCATATGGTTGCTTTGAATGCTTGTTTCTCTTATACCAGTGAATTGTCACAGAGTGGAGTGACTTACTTGATATTAGAAAGGTCCTAGATGCAGGAGCACCAGAACCTGTTAGGTGCGGCATATGTTGAAAAGGAAAAACCTTACGATTGAATGACACATTGAGTCGACCAGTAACTTTATTTTTCTAGCTGGATTCAATTGAACTATTCCTCTAATATACTTGCAGGTTATGGACAAGAGAAGAGGAGATAGCTATTGTCAGCCATAGTGGTTTCTTATATCACACCTTGAGTGTCATCCAACCATAAGACAAGAAGTGGGCAAGCAGTGTCTTGACATTGGCAATCTTTCATCGATTCAGCCACAGAGCACACGTTTCTCCATGCTGATCGGACGCTCCAGGATTTGGATGATTTTTAGCAACAAAACATCCGGGTGGTAACTATCAAAACCCTTTCTTAATTTCCTTTCTTCTCCTCCCCATTGATTTAATTTCCGGGGGTTATTCGGGTCAAAAAGGACAGCACAAAGCTACTCAGCTAATGGCCGGGATGACAACAAATTAAAGGAACAGCCTAATTCTTTAGGATCTTTAAACCCCAGCTAGCTGCAAGCAAAGAATCTAACGATGGATGTAGTGTGCAGGCAGGTTAATTTGCAGCTTTATTTTGCAGAAAGCAAACGATAGGAGCAGCCCAATTTTATCTTTACCTTTAAGTTTCGTCTCTCAACTATACACGATGATTAATTTTCGTCCCTCAACTAAAAAACCAGATATAACGACCCTCGAAGTTTACATACCAGGCAAACGAAGTCCCTCCGTGCGTTCCAGAGTGGTTTTGACCGACGTGGCATCCACGCTGGCATTTTGAATACACATGGCATCCACACTGGCATCATCAGCGAGGTCACCGGAAGTGGGGTCCGTAAGTCATACACACCTCAAAACAGATCATTAACTACTAATGATTTACCCTTTGCCCTAATAAGCCGACGGCTCACCGGAGTTCACCGCGCACGGGCGCGGCGGCGAGATGAAGGATCTGGCGATTTAGCGGGTTTCCAGGCTTGGCGAGGATACCACTAGATGCGCAAGGACCTCCTGAAACTGATGACGGTGATGCGGGTCGTTGAGGAGGCCGGCGACGAGCTGGCGGCGGCCGGAGGCGGAGACGAACAACCGACTCACGTGGAGGAGGTGCTACGGGCTTCTAGAAGATTCCGGAAGGTGCGCATCAGCTTCGCCTTGGATCCAGGAGCGATAAGCACAAGACCTTGACGCTGGAGAAGGTTGGAGGCGGCCGGAATCGACGCGGCGGCGCTTGACCGTGCACGGAGAAGAAGAGGTCGTGGATGGTCTCAGAGGGTTCAAGGTGGCCAGGCGATGCCTCGGATACGGACACGCGTGCACGAGGTGGCACCTGTGGCGATGTGGCGCACATGCGCGAGCTCCAGCACCGCTCGGGCTGAGGTGAGGCGAGGAAGAAGACAATACTGACAGGGTGGCCCCACTCGTTAGCGGCAGAAAAGAAATGGCGCGGCTGAGAGATTAGGTTGGTTGGTTTGAGCCGTGCGATCACAACGGTGTCCTCGTCGACAGCCACCCAGGCCTCTTCTCGGTTTGCTCCACCCCCTTGCCTATATAAGGTGAGCACCGGGTGCCTCTAACTCCCTTCTTCACTTCTACACCTCTCTTCTCCATTATCTCCTCCTCCCCGAGCTCCAATTGAGCAAGGCTCCAAATGCCATTTTCAGCCTGGCCGAGCCGCCTCCAAGCTCTTCGGCCACTCCGGTGATCTCCGGCCACCGCCGACCGTGTCACGCCGCGCCCTGCACCACGAAGAGTCGAACCCCTAGACCAATTTGAAGGTTGCGCCACCGGGAAGCCACGCACTCGGCTTCTTCCTTAGCTCCACCCGATTCCGCCTCCACCACCGCCACTTCCTCTCCAGCGAGCCTGAGCTCGATTCCTCCCTTCGTGAGCATCACTAAACATCCCCCTACCTCCCCCAGCCTCTCACCCGCTCTCTCTTCTTCTCCAGGGACCCCTCCACGGTCACCTCCCCGCACTGCCCATGGTCGCTGTCGCTGGTTCACCTCGGCGTCTCCCCGTTCTCAGCGACCACTCCAGTAAGCTCCCCACACCCCATGGCTGCTCATGCTTCCACTAATTCCTCCCCAACTTCACCCTACCCCGCCAACGCCATTTCGCCTCCACGACTGACCGCCGCTCGTCACCTCCCGGCCACCGCCGACCAGCTCAAGTCAAGCCACCAAGCGTCTCAAGCTCCGCCTTCGCCTCCGCCACGAGGTCCTCCACGGCGTCACGCTAGAGAAGGCCCACGTCGTGGAGTTCACCGTCCACGACCACCGTCGGCGGGCTCGACTTCTTCGCATCCTGGTCCCACGCTTGTGTTGAGGCAGATTTGTGTGTCTGCATGTGTTTGCCAGCGTGGACGCTTGGCTGGTAGGGGAAAATGATTTTTTTTTCCACGTGGCACGAAACACTGGTCAAAACCACTCTAGAATGCACGGAGGGACTTTTTTTGTCCGGTATTGATACTTGGAGGGTCGTTATATCCGGTATTTTGGTTGAGGGATGAAAATTAATCATCGGGTATAGTTGAGGGACGAACAATGTACTTAATCCATTCTTTTATGATCTTTAAACTCCAGCTAGCTAGCTGCAAGCAAAGAATCTGACGATGGATGGAGTGTGCATGCAGCTTAATTTGAAGCTTTATTTTGCGGAAAGCAAATTATAGGAGCCAGCACCAAAGCAAAGCAAAGGAAAGGAATAATTATAGGAGGCTGGCAGGCAGTCTGGTCAGGCAGCTGCATGCGAGCTGAGCTTCTAGTATCCTCGTCAACCTGATCGCGCTCGGGATCTATTTGGCCTTCAATCTAGCTGAGCTCGTACCAATTCAGTCCAACGGCGCCGCGCGTGATCAAGGTAATTAACTAGTACATCCGATCTACACCAATCAATTCACATGCATTGATCGATCGTCTATATATATATATATATATATATAGCTGCAGAGAGCTAGAGTTGATATTGCTAGCTTCTCCAAATTTATATAAGCTAGCTTTTGTTAGTCCTTCTTTCTTTCGATAAACGAGGGGATCATACATAAGTATAGGTGCGTGTTACTTCTATAGTTTGTAGAGTAACTGATGCAATTAATCACAATGTCGATAGGTCGAATCAGAAACATACTATGTAGTAATACTACAGTACTATACAATTGGTCCCCACTGACATCAATATAACGTTGCAGCAATTCTAAACCTGCAGGAGCTTGCTGCGTGCAGATCGATCGATCCATGGATTAGAGCCGGCCAAGCTTCAATTCCAAACCAACAGGTGCTGCATATCCATCCAGTACAGATCGATATGGTCGCCTCCTTCTAAGCAAGGCCTCTAGCTTGATCCAGGAGATCGATCAATTCGATTCATCATGCCTTACGAGGTAATAATCCATCATGCACCTCGATCTTCAGCTGTTAATGCTGCAGATTTGTTACAAGTATTTACTATAGTATTTACTAGAAGTGATCAACCTTATCTAGTTTCGATTAAACGCTGCAGACGATCGAGATCGAGGCAGACAACGTCAATGCGGCTGCAGCAGAGATACTTGGTGTTGTGGAGGATACGAGCAAAGCAAATGTGATGTACTTCTCTGGCTGGTATGGATTGGGGGCATCCGCTGCTCTCAGGGTGGTAGCGCAACGCCTGGCATCTCGGCCAGTAAGGTTATCCATGTCGATTGCTCGGTCTGGAAAAGCAGGAGGGCCCTGCAGAAGGCCGTCGCGGAGGAGCTGCAGCTTCCACGTCGGGTGATGGCCATCTTCGACCAGCGCGACGAGGAGGATGACTTCGAGGGGGTGGACGAGGGCTCCAGGCGCGAGATACCGGATGTCACAGGGGAGATCTTCAGGAATCTGGCAATGAAGAGATTTGTGGTGGTTTTCCACAATGGGAGCGGCAGCTATATTGATCTTAGTGACTTTGGTGTCCCCGTGCATGGATACCTGCTTAACAGGGTGCTATGGACGGAGCATGGGAGGTTTAAGCCCTGTCACACACTCCCCGTGCATAAATTTGAAGAGCTTATCGGAAATACCGGTGTTTATCTTCGTGCCAGACCTGAAGAGTACAGTGACAGTAGTACATTGTGGGGTTTAGTGCATGAAGAGGCCGAGGAGCTTGCCAAGTACTACTACACAGGTGCAGCTGCAGGGAACATCATCGACCACAGGCTGGTTGAGGAGTGCGTCCTGTATATGTGGGCACTGCGAAGATTGAAGATCATCGACTGGGGAACCCATGCTTCAAACTACTGGGTATGCGACGGGCTCATACAATGCGGCGGCACCCATACATCAGCATGGGAGATTGGAGATGCTCTGCAGAGATATATACGCTTGGATTGGGATTGGAGGTACATGGATCGTGCCGTTCCCTTCTCAGCTACTCATCTGCAGCATGAACATGAACCGCCACGACAGGCACCGATTTGTTGCCTCTCTTCTTCTTCTTCCAAAATTACTATTGTGCCTCCGGGGGTGACTTCCTTCTTCCTAGCAGCAGCTGCTGAAGAACCATCTACTCATACAACGACATTACCCGCTGGCATGTTCCCACATTCAGGCAGCAGGCTGCGCGTGCTACATCTCTCCCGGTGCACCTTCAGTTTTGCATCTCCTCCCTTCCTCTGTTGCAGCGACTTAAGATTCCTCCTGCTCGACCACTGCAAAGATGACAAGGGGCACAACCAGAGCGGAACATCATGGAGGGCATCATGTTTCCGCAAGTTATGGGTGCTGGACCTGAGTTATACAGATTGGTATTGGTTGATGTCAGAAGAGATGGCTAACCTCAGGGAGCTGAATGTAAAGGGGATCAAGCATGGGAGCATAAGTGATTTACGGGGAAGCTGCGGGCTGCTTAATCTTGTCAAGCTCCTAGTAACAGCCGAGCCAACGGATGAAGCAGAATCAGCAATAGCAGCAGCATTCCCCAACCTGTCCAGCGCGAGCAGCCTTAAGACAGTCATCCTTGACGGCTGCGTTGGGTTGCAACAAGTCTGCCCCGATGCCCTGCCTGCCTCACTCGAGTCATTTAGCTTCTCCGTTGATGCTGCTACAGAAGGTAAAGGTACCAAACAGATATCTAGCATCTCCTTCCTGGGTTGTGCTCGGTTGAAGAGCTTACTACTGAGAGGATTTTTCGGGAGCCTCGAGGAGCTGGACATCTCGGGCACAGCAGTGAAAACCCTCGACCTCCGCGCACTGCAGGCCCCGAGACTCAAGCGGCTCCTTCTATCAGGCTGCGAGAAGCTCCGCGCAATACTGTGGCCACCCGGTCAGGACATAAATGCTGGAAATTTGGAGTTGTTGCGCATCGACACCACCTCCCGATCAGCACCAGCTGATGGAGGGGAAGAAAACTTGGTTGCTGCTGCTGCTGCGGGATCATCATCAGTACCACATGGCGGTCGACTCCAAGCGAAGAAAGAAGAATCCTTTAATAAGTGGCGTATTTCTCTGACGGACGCAAGGCTCCTTAGGTCGCTTGAGCCCGTAAAAGGTTATATTGAGAGAGCGGGCCCATGGCATGTTGATATCTGTGCTGCATCTACTGTTGGTGATAGCATCGTCCAACCGCATACAGAGATATCCTCAAGGAGGCTGCTCCGGCTAACAATGATGTGGCTGCAGTGCCAGTGACGATGATGACGTGGGACTGCCCCGAGATGCCGCTACCTTCGTCAAGTGACGAGAGGACCTGTATCATAGAGTTTATCACGCAGGGGCAGGGTAGCAGCAAACTCTTGGAGGGTGCTCCTCAAAGTGGTTTATTACTATCTGATTTCGTATGTAATGTGGCTACATCGCTGCACGTGTACGACAACTCATCCATCACCAGTGTCCCTGCACCACCGGAAGGATCAAGCTGGTATTGGCTATTATGGTGCCGAGTCGAGAGGTGCCCCAAGGTACACACCGTCTTCGCTACTCCCCAGGGCAGTGATGTGCTCATCTTTTACCACTTGAGCACATTCTGGGCTTCCGACGGCGCGCTACATCTGGAACTGGCGAAGTACTGCTGCAATGTCGCAGTCCTTTCAAGACCTGCGATTCTTGCACCTTGTAACGTCCGTTTTCGGACGGTCCAATAGTAATTGATTTCGTTCCGTTCTTCGCCGTAATTCAACTAAATCCTATTTTCAAAAATCTCCGTTCTTCCTCGGTTTGAGTTTCAAATGCATTGCTCGTAGCATTTGAAACTCGATTCAGCGATTTGGAGCTCGTCTCCTCCGTTTCGAACCTTCGGGCCAACTCTCGGGCTTAGCCCACTTCCTCTCTCGGGCCATACCTTGCCCAGCCCAGCCGGTCTTCCTCCTCTTCTCTCCCTCCCCATTCCCCCTGTGCAGCAGCAGCAGGTGGAGGACCTTCTCCTTCCCCCCCTGGTCAGCATCGCCTGCTCCTCTGCCCTCTGCTCAGCACCAACCCCGCGACCTTGGAGCCGCTCGTACGCCTGCGTCAGCACGGCGTCACAGCATCGTCCTCGCCGTCCTCGCGCTGCACCCCAACCACCCGTCCTCGCCCGTGGACCAAGCCGCGTGCGCCCATGCCTCCGCCTCGGGACGCAGCCGCCTACTCTCGTCCTCCCCCTTGACCCCGCAGCTCCCTCCCGCTCCTCCTTCTCCCCTTTAAGCCCCTTCGCCCCCCCAGAGCTCCCCCCCACGTCGCCCCATTGCAAACGGTAAGAAAACATACCTCCAAAACCGTGAACTCCTCCTCTGGCCGCCGCGCCTCGCCAACGTGTGGTCGCCTCGGTGAGCCCCCGGCCGAGGCGTCACCATGAGCCCCGTAGCACGAGGAGTCCGTCCCCCACCTCCCGTCTCCGCCCCCGTCGCCGTAGACCTCCACCCACGCGCCCCTTCTTCTCCGCTCCCGGCCGCCGTCGCCGAGCCGCACCGGTCTCCCCCATTCCTCCCGGACCGCTCCTCCCACACCCCCTCGCCCTCATGGCTGGTGCGTCTTGCCGCCTCCTCCAAGGCGCCAAGATCGCCGAGCCGACGAGCTCGAGCCGAGAAAGCCCGCCGCCTCTTTCTTCCTCTCCGCCGCCCACCTCTCCCGGCCCGCCGCCACCTCCCCAGGCCGCCTCCCTCTGGCGACCCAGCCCTCTCGCCGGCCTCCCGCCGCCCCTCACGCCGTCGCCGCCCCACACGGATCGGCCCGAGCCTCCCTCGCCTCCGCTCTGAAAAATGGGAGAGGAAGTGATTTGGGGTTTTATTTTATTTTTGGCGTGGGCCCCACCTGTCATAGGGTCTTCTCCCCTTGTTAGGGTGACCGTGGGCCCCGAGCCTCAGAAGCCTGCCAGCCCCCTCCTCATTGCCGGTGGGCCCCAGCATCTTGTTGCGTGAACCCGAGCCGCTCTGTCTTTGTGGATGGGTCTACACTGCTTTCGTGAACAATGACCCTCTCTCTCTCTTTTTTTTCCTTTTAAGCTTCAGAATTGTGTATCTCCTCCGTTATAGCTCCAAAATTGCAAACTAAATTTCTAAAAATTAGTTAAGTCGAGACCTTGCTAATGGCATAGGCCTTGATTAATTTGGAGTTTATTTGTGTATTCATTTGTATTTACTTGCTCTCTTTGCCGTTGTGCTTTTTAGGTAAATCGCCTGCTTAGGATTCAAGGCGCGGAGATCCTCAAGTCGATCAAGACCAAGAATATCACGATCATCTTGCCTCTAACCAAGGCGAGTCAATACTTTGACCATGTTGCTCCTACATTTTATGTAAATTAATTTCTTTTAAATTAATAAATTGCATGCTTTAGTTTTTAATCAAAGATATGTTAAAGCTTAAGGTAGTTAATTACCTACTTGTTGTTTAAATAATTAATATGCCATCCATGTCAACATGAATCCAATATCCTTTGTCACCCTAGTAATACTATGGTAATACTAGTTATAGGTAAATACTTAGGCGACATGCTAGCCTTGCTCAAATATCGGGTATTAAATACCCCAAATCATCATGTCTTCAAAAATAAAATGTTTTGGGTAGTCATTGGTGGTCCAATGACTAAGGCGAGAAAATAGTTTGGTTTACTCCTCAAAAACCCTAAAAATGCTAGCTCTATCTGGGCGGATGGTGAGGCGGATTGGTGCTCCGGGAGCACGAGAATGATTGGGTTGTGGAATGAACCGCCCAGATAACCCTAAGGACTTAATCGGGTCACGACCTCCCGTGTTAAACAAGTACAACCACAAGTTGCAGAAAAACTTGCGACTTAGCTTAGTAGGTTTATTGAACCTTGGATGCCATTTCATTTGGGCGGATAAATGGGGAGCCAAGGGATTTATTCGCTTGAATGGGACACCGAGAGGAGGGTGACGTTTTGCGGTCGAGGTATAGCACCGCTATACCGGTCGCCGAGTAAAACATCCCGCCAACACTATGGGCGTAACCCTATATGTGCGAAATGACGAAGGGGCAAGATAAGTCGAAGCGTTATTGTGACAACCTCTCGACTACACATCTAAGGAATTGTGTAGGGAAATGAGTTAATTGTCTCTTGTGGGTAAAGTGTGCTATCTCTGCAGAGTATTAAAGCTGTTTAAGCAGTACCGTGCCTTACGGTCAAAAGCGGACATGGGAACTTAACTTGAGTTAGTTCTATTTCAAAACCTCGTGGGTGGTATAAAACGCGTGGCGGGCTCACCTAGCCCTGAATTTGTTTTTCTGGGTGGATGTACCCAGTCTTTGTTAATATGGTGGATGTAACCATAATCAAAATAAGCATGAAGGTGGAGGTAACCTCTCTTTGTTAATAATTATTGCACATTACTCTCTTTATAAAAATTGCAATTTGTTAAAAATGCTAAGTCATAGGATTGGTAACTATAGTATTGCAAAACTGGCTTTCGCAAATAAAAGAACCCGAGCCATCCTTGTTAAGCCGTGCATATATATAATTGCATTTGTGTGTTGGCTCGCGAGCACGGTAGTAGTGCTCATCCTCGCTTCTCTCCCCCACCCTTCAGATAATGAAGATGAAGGAGACTACGCCTACTACGATGGACCAGAAGACGATGGACAAGGATATGACGAGGAGTAGGATAGTTCTGTAGTTTAGATCTCGCCCAGTCTAAGTAGACTCGTTGGTACCCGCGTACAACCGATATTATCCAGCCCTTGGTTAATATCTGTCAGACCTGAGACACCCGATCGCTTGCTGTGTGAGATGAGCCCTACCTTCCCCTTTTGCTTCCGCTGTAGACTTGGTCGTTCTTTTGTAATGTATTATATTTGGCCTTGTGCGGCCCTTTTGTAAACTCGACCCGATGAGGTCTATGTTACCATGTGTTGTAATATATTTGTTTTAGTTCACGCCTTGTATGAATGATGCAGCAATGTGTACTGTGAAGTGCTAGCTACTGATCCAGGGAATAGCACAGTGATTCACAGAGGATTTGGATTCTCAGAATCCGGGTCCGACAGAGCTGGTATCAGAGCATACGACTGTAGAGTCTTAGTTAGATTGGTCGTTGCCTTAAGGACTTGGATCTTATTTTTAAAATTAAGAAAAGTTTGCCAAAAATATAGAGTATTTATTGCTTCTACTCATCATTCCTAGTTCCATACTTATCTTTATTTTCATTAAGTGTTACTAATCTTTTCCCTTGTTTCAAAATTTGTAGATGACTTCTCCCCCAGCTGCAGGCCCATGGGACCATAGCTCTCATGGGATTAATGAAGGCGGTTTCGTCGATCTCCTTCGCGAGCTGATGCAGTTCCTTAGCTTCCCCCGCCCTCCGCTCTTCCGAGGACGGAAGACGATGGTTATGGCTCACGAGTCTTGGGACATGGAGGTTTTCCTCTATGCCAGGACCGGCGAGTTCACGACCCACAGGTTCTTTGCCGAGGCACCCCGCCTCAGCAGCTCTGACGCTATCCAGGATGCAGCCCGTGTCGCCGTCACCTGCTTGTGTCAGATACACGAGGTCCTCCTGCAAGAGTCGCCGTACTGCTTCTTCCCGTGTCTCTACAATGGAGAGAGCTCCCCGGAGTCCTTCGTCGCCATCGACGATGAGCCCCGACCGACAGTGCGGTGACCCAGCGATGATCCACAACATCCACTCCCATACCAGCGAGATCCGCCAGCTTCGGATGCTTCTCACTGGTAGTGAGGCCCACTCCGACACCCTTCGCACCAACATGATCAGAAGCGATGAAGCCCACCATGATGCCATGTGGGAGAGAGACAGCATCGCTGTGGACAGAGACATCATCAAGATGGAGAGAGACGCCGCCCTTGCAGAGGTAGCACGTCTCACAGCAGCCAGCACTTTCGCCGCCACTTCTCTGACTTGACCAGGCTCCTCCTCGCCCCGAGGACTCAAGACCAAGTTGATGCGCGAAGAGCGGCGACGCCCGATCGCCGCCTTCGACGACCTTCCGGTGTCCCGGCGTGGACGCAGCCCCCGCCGTTCCCGTTCTCGCTCGCCGCACATCAGCTCGGGTCACTCTCGTTCGCCGAGCTTCAGTCAGAGCCGCTCCCGCTCCCGTTCCTCGATGGAGTAGTCAGGATAGGCTAGGATAGCTAGCAGTGCTTGCTAGGCAGTCTTTTGGGTTGCAAGCACTTTTGTTTCTCCCTTTTGTAGACGATGTGTATCTTGTGTCATGACTTAGCTTAGCGTATAAGCTTTGTATGGAAGTCATGTAACACTTAACCCCTTAATATAATGCAGCCATTCTAGGCTTTGTATTGTATTTGTTCGATCTTCCTGTTTGGTTCTTTTGTGTGTGCCTTAGAGGGCTAGTAAACCCTCATATACCCCTTCCCCTGATCCGCCCTGGTTCTAAGTCTCATCTTTTCTTCAGGATGCCGCCAAGAAGAGCCGCCGCCCCTGTCCGTGGAGCCTTTGCCACTGGCCGAGGAAGAGGCCGTGGACGTGGCCATGATCGTGGACAAGGACAAGACCTGCCCCCTCCACCACCAGCAAATCCGACAATGGCCCAAGTGATGTTCCAGCAGACCCAAATTCTCCAAGCTTTGCTCAACAATCAGCAGACAGGGGCTCGCCGCCGCAATTCCAAGCTCGCTGACTTCTTAAGGACAAGGCCCCTCACCTTTGTCAGCAATGACGAACCTCTTGAAGTCAAGGCGGCTCGGGGACACCGAAAAGAAGCTTCGACTCGCTCGTTGCTCCAACAAAGACATGGTGGACTTTGCCACCCACCAACTAAAAGGTCTTTGCGATCGCATGGTGGGAGAATTACCTTGCCGCCAGAGGTAAGGAAAGTCCAGAGTCCGAAGAAGAAGAAGAAGAAGAAGAAGAAGAAGAAGCGAAGCCGTAGCATCTACGACTGGAGAACCAAAGACCTCCTTAACCAAGATGCGGCAGCTGGCCAGAGAAGAAGTTGCGTATCCGCGTTTGATGAGGATGAACCGACTTTTGCGGCCAATTCCTCGGACGGAATTCAAAGCACCTTCAAGACCAACTTCGCATCCGGTACAATGAGATTGAAGAAGAATGAGTTCAGAACTCTGAAACAAGGACATATGACGGTCAACGAGTATGTCACTAAGTTTACCCAGCTTGCTCGCTACGCCCCCAATGACGTAGCCGATGAAGAAGAAAAGATAGACCGCTTTGTGGAAGGTATGCGTGGTGACATGCGTGGAAAGCTTATCCTCCATGACTATGCCAACTTCCACCAGTTGATCAACAAGGCTCTACTACTAGAAAATGAGAATAAGTTAGCAGAAACTAGCCGCAAGAGGAAGATGCCTTTCCAGAAGCCCCAAGGAAACTATCCCCAGAAGTCAACTTTCCAGGGCAGTTCATCTTTCAGATCATCTGCAGCCCAGCCTCAGAAAAGCTCAGCTCCGGCCTCCCATCCTCAAGGAAGCGGTTTCCGCGCCCTTCGCCTCACGGACACCAAAGAATCGTCAACCCCAAGCAAAGACACCTCCATTGCTTCGGCTGTGGAGAAAAAGGTCACTTTGCTAACCGGTGCCCTCATCGCAGCAACCCCGCTCCAAAGAATAACCCAGGAGCCGCCCTAGTTCAAGGTCGGAGCTCAGCTCCGAGCAAGAGTCACCAGACTTCCCAAGCTTCAAGGTCTACCCCGACACAAAGCCGTGGCAATGTGAATCATGTCACCGCAGAGGAGGCACAAGAGGCCGCAGGAGTACTGATGGGTACGTTCTCTGTTAATTCAGTACCCGCACAAGTATTGTTTGATTCTGGAGCTTCACACTCCTTTGTTTCAAGAAAGTTTGTTGAAAGGCTTAAGTTGCCGACTTATAAGCTAAAGAAACCCGTGGTACTTAGATCACCCGGGGGAACCCTATATGCTACTTCAGTTAGTCCCAAAGTAGAAATTGCTTTGGAGGATTCTGGATTCTTAGCTACTCTTCTTGTGCTAGAATCCCAAACACTAGATATCATCCTCGGGATGGATTGGTTGGCCGCATATCATGGATTAATAGATTGCGCCAACAGAAAAGTGGTACTTGTCAAGGATCCTGAAACCACAATAAGGATTAGTGTGGATCGCCCTCCTTTGGATCGAACAATCCACCACCTTGGAGAGTTGTCCTTAGAGACAACGTCAGTAGTTCAAGCTTACCCGACGCCTTCCTGTAAGAATTGTGGGCATGCCACCTGACAGAGATATCGAGTTTGTGATCAATTTGAAGCCCGGAACAGCCCCAATTGCTAAGAGACCATACAGAATGGCCGCTGACGAACTTGAAGAGTTGAAGACACAACTTGAAGACTTACACGAGAAAGGATTCATTAGACCTAGTTCTTCTCCCTGGGGTTCGCCAGTTCTTTTTGTAAGGAAGAAAGATGGTTCCGCCAGATTGTGCGTGGATTACAGATCACTCAACGAGGTGACAATCAAGAACAAGTATCCCTTGCCCCGCATTGATGATCTATTTGATCAGTTGACAGGCGCTTCAGTTTTCTCCAAAATAGATTTAAGATCTGGATACCATCAACTCAAGATCCGGAACGAGGACATTCCTAAGACAGCCTTCACCACTCGGTATGGCTTGTATGAGTTCACAGTCATGTCGTTTGGCTTGACCAATGCCCCAGCCTACTTCATGAATCTGATGAACAAGGTATTTATGGAATATCTGGACAAGTTTGTGGTCGTGTTCATAGGCTACATCTTGATCTATTCCAAGACCAATGAAGAGCATGCTGAACATCTGCAAATGGTCCTGGAAAAGCTAAAAGAGCATGAGCTCTATGCCAAGTACAGTAAATGTGAATTTTGGCTTAAAGAAATCAGTTTCCTCGGACATATTGTATCCGCAGGAGGAATAGCGGTTGATCCAGCCAAGGTAGAAGCTGTGATGGATTGGAAACAACCTACATCAGTGACAGAAGTCCGTAGCTTTCTCGGTTTAGCCGGATACTACAGACGCTTCATAGAAGGATTCTCCAAGCTTTCCAAGCCGATGACCCACTTGCTTAAGAAAGAAAAGAAGTATGAATGGACAGATGCTTGTGAGAAGAGTTTTAAAGAATTGAAGAAGAAGTTAACTTCTGCACCAGTGTTGACCCTGCCAGACATTCATCAAGACTTTGAAGTCTACTGTGATGCATCGCGCCAAGGTCTTGGTTGCGTGCTTATGCAAGGAGGAAAAGTTGTAGCCTATGCATCCAGACAGCTCCGTCCTCATGAAGACAACTATCCAACTCATGACTTGGAGTTAGCAGCAGTAGTGCACGCCCTCAAAATTTGGCGGCATTACTTGATTGGAAATCATTGTGATATTTATACGGACCACAAGAGTCTCAAATACATATTCACTCAATCGATCTCAACCTCCGACAAAGAAGATGGTTAGAGTTAATAAAGGATTACAATTTGATGTCCATTATCATCCGGAAAGGCTAATTTAGTTGTTGATGCATTAAGCCGTAAGTCATACTGCAGTAATGTTATGGTTCAAGAACATCAACCCGAGCTTTATAAGGAATTTGAAGCCCTCAACCTGTGTTTGATAGAACAAGGCACTGCAGATGCTATGGAAGCACATCCAACGTTAGAAGAGCAGATCAAGACCGCTCAACAAGGACACTCTGGAGTCCAGAGGTTCAAACATCTCATGGCAAAAGGAAAAGCCCCCAAGATGATTGAAGATCAGCAAGGAATCCTATGGTATGGGAAACGTCTCTTTGTTCCCCACCAGAAGGAACTCAAGGACATAATTCTGGAAGAAGCCCATAGCTCAACAGATACCCCGCACCTGTAGCACCAAGATGTATCAAGACATGAAAATTTTGTATTGGTGGCCACGCATGAAGAGAGATATCGCCGAGTATGTCGCTCACAGATGTATGTCGTCAATCAAATTTGAACATCGGCTGCCAGGATTGCTCCAACCCCCGCAAGTCCCTCAATGGAAATGGGAAGAGATTTGAATGGATTTCATTACGGTCTACCCCAACCAAGTCCGGCCAGACTCAATATGGGTTATAGTTGATAGATGACCAAAGTAGCCCATTTCCTCCCAAAGGAAGACAACTTACAAGGAGACAAGTTAGCCGAAGTTATATATGGCTCAGATTGTGTGTTTACACGAGTACCCAAGAGGATAGTCTCCGATCGAGGATCCCAATTCACCTCGCATTTCGGGCGCTTTGCATGATGCCCTTGGAACACACCTCGATTTTAGCACGACTTACCATCCGCAGATCGATGGTCGACAGAAGGACAAACCAAATTCTCGAAGACATGCTTCGAGCTTGTGCTTTGAATTTACCGAGATTGGGAAAAGTGTCTACCGTATGCCGAGTTTGCATACAATAATAGCTACCACCAAGTCTGAAAATGTCACCGCTTGAAGCACTTTATGGAAGAAAATGCGAACCCTCTGCATTGGTCGAATCCGTGAAGGATATATCTTCGACCAGATACTCTCAAGCAAGCCAAGAGAAAGTTCGTCGATCCGAGATCGCCTCCAAGCGGCTCGATCGAGACAGAAGAGTTATGCCGACAACCGTCAAGAAAGTTAACTTTTGAAGTTGGAGATGCCGTGTACCTTAAGGTATCACCGCTTCGTGGAACTCAAGATTCAAGGTTAAAGGCAAGCTTGCCCTAAGGTATATAGGCCCATTCCCCATCACCGCCAAGCGTGGAGAAGTTGCCTACCGCTTAGAGCTACGGAGAATTTGTCGGTTCACAATGTGTTTCACGCCTCGGCTCAAGAAGTGTCTCGAGTACCAAGAGCAGACGCCCGTCCGGGCCATCGCCTTCAAAGAAGATCGACTTATCCCGAGCATCCGATCAAGATCCTCGACGTCATCGAGAAGCTTAACAAGGCGTCAAGTCATCCGCCTTTGCAAGGTCCAGTGGAGTCACCACACCGTTAAGGAAGCCACTTGGGAACGCGAAGATCAACTGAAGCAAGACTACCCGTTCCTGTTCTCGGAGCAGCTTGAATCTCGGGGTCGAGATTCTATTTAAGGTGGGTAGGATTTGTAACGTCCTGCTGGACGGTCCAATAGTAATTGATTTCGTTCCGTTCTTCGCCGTAATTCAACTAAATCCTATTTTCAAAAATCTCCGTTCTTCCTCGGTTTGAGTTTCAAATGCATTGCTCGTAGCATTTGAAACTCGATTCAGCGATTTGGAGCTCGTCTCCTCCGCTTCAACCTTCGGCCAACTCTCGGGCTTAGCCCACTTCTCTCTCGGGCAGCCACTTGGCCCAGCCAGCCCGGTCTTCCTCCTCTTCTCTCCTCCCCATTCCCCTGGCAGCAGCAGCAGGTGGAGGACCTTCTCCTTCCCCCCAGGTCAAGATCGCTGCTCCTCCGCCCTCGCCAAGACTAACCCCATGACCTTGAGCCGCCAGACGTCATACAAGTCGGCCACAAAGATCGCCCTCGTCTCGCCGTGGCACTGCACCCCAACCACCCGTCCTCGCCAGGTGGACCAAGCGCGCGCCCATGCCTCCGCCTCGGGACGCAGCCCACCTACTCGCGTCCTCCCCTTGACCCCGCAGCTCCTCCCCTCCTCCTTCTCCCTTTAAGCCCTTCGCTTCAGAGCTCCCCACGCCGCCCCATTGCAAACGGTAAGAAAACATACCTCCAAAACCGTGAACTCCTCCTTCGCCGCCGCGCCGCTAACGTGTGGTCGCCTCGGTGAGCCCTTGCTGCCAAGGCGTCACCATGAGCCCCAGAGCACGAGGAGTCCGCCCCCACCTCCCGTCTCCGCCGTCGCCAGAGACCTCCACCCACGCCCTTCTTTCTCCCGGCCGCCGCCGCCGAGCCGCACTGTCTCCCCATTCCTCCCGGACCGCTCCTCCCACCCCTCGCCCTCATGCTGCAGTGCGTCGGCGCCGCCTCCTCTCGGCGCCCAAGATCGCCGAGCCAGACGAGCTCGAGAAAGCCGCCGCCTCTTTTCTTCCTCTCCGCGCGCCCACCTCTCCCGGCCCCGCCGCCACCTCCCCAGGCCGCCTCCTCTGGCGACCCGGCCCTCTCGCCGGCCTCCCGCCTCACGCTGCCGCCCGCACGGATCGGCCCGAGCCTCCCCACGCCTCCGCTCTCAAAAATGGGAGAGGAAGTGATTTGGGGTTTTATTTTTATTTTTTGGCGTGGCCCCACCTGTCATAGGGTCTTCCCCTTGTTAGGGTGACCGTGGGCCCCCGAGCCTCAGAGCAAGCTGCCAGCTCCCCTCCTCATCGCCGGTGGGCCTCAGCGTCTTGTTGCGTGAACCCGAGCCGCTTCAGGTTGTGGACTGGTCTACACATTTTCGTGAACCGTGACCCTCTCTCTCTCTTTTTTTTTTCCTTTTAAGCTTCAGAATTCAGATTCCTCCGTTATAGCTCCAAAATTGCAAACTAAATTTCTAAAATTGCTAAGTCGAGACCTTGCTAATGGCATAGGCCTTGATTAATTTGGAGTTTATTTGTGTATTCATTTGTATTTACTTGCTCTCTTTGCCGTTGTGCTTTTTCCGGTAAATCGCCCGTTTAGGATTCGAAGACGCCGGAGATCCTCAAGTCGATCAAGACCAAGAATATCACGATCATCTTGCCTCTAACCAAGGCGAGTCAATACTTTGACCATGTTGCTCCTACATTTTATGTAAATTAATTTCTTTTAAATTAATAAATTGCATGCTTTAGTTTTTAATCAAAGATATGTTAAAGCTTAAGGTAGTTAATTACCTACTTGTTGTTTAAATAATTAATATGCCATCCATGTCAACTTGAATCCAATATCCTTTGTCACCCTAGTAATACTATGGTAATACTAGTTATAGGTAAATTTGGGCGACATGCTAGCCTTGCTCAAGTACCGGGGTATTAAATACCCCAAATCATCATGTCTTCAAAAATAAAATGTTTTGGGTAGTCATTGGTGGTCCAATGACTAAGGCGAGAAAATAGTTTGGTTTACTCCTCAAAAACCCTAAAAATGCTAGCTCTATCTGGGCGGATGGTGAGGCGGATTGGTGCTCCGGGAGCACGAGAATGATTGGGTTGTGGAATGAACCGCCCAGATAACCCTAAGGACTTAATCGGGTCACGACCTCCCGTGTTAAACAAGTACAACCACAAGTTGCAGAAAAACTTGCGACTTAGCTTAGTAGGTTTATTGAACCTTGATGCCATTTACGGGCGGATAAATGGGGAGCCAAGGATTTATTCCGCTTGAATGGGACACCGAGAGGAGGGTGACGTTTTGCCGGCCGAGGTATAGCACCGCTATACCGGCCGCCGAGGTAAAACATCCCGCCAACACTATGGGCGAACCTATATATGCGTAAATGACGAAGGGGCAAGATAAGTCGAACGTTATTGTGACAACCTCTCGACTACACATCTAAGGAATTGTGTAGGGCAATGAGTTAATTGTCTCTTGTGGGTAAAGTGTGCTATCTCTGCAGAGTATTAAAGCTGCTTAAAGCACCGTGCGTTTACGGTCAAAGGCGGACATGGGAACTTAACTTGAGTTAGTTCTATTTCAAAACCTCGTGGGTGGTATAAAAACGTGGCGGGCTCACCTAGCCCTGAATTTGTTTTTCCTGGGTGGATGTACCCCAGTGCTGTTAATATGGTGGATGTAACCATAATCAAAATAAGCATGAAGGTGGAGGTAACCTCTGCTGTTAATAATTATTGCACATTACTCTCTTTATAAAAATTGCAATTTGTTAAAAATGCTAAGTCATAGGATTGGTAACTATAGTATTGCAAAACTGGCTTTCGCAAATAAAAGAACCCGAGCCATCCTTGTTAAGCCGCATATATATAATTGCATTTGTGTGTTGGCTCATGAAAGCACGGTAGTAGTGCTCATCCTCGCTTCTCTCCCCACCCTTCGATAATGAAGATGAAGGAGACTACGCCTACTACGATGGACCGTAAGACGATGGACAAGGATATGACGAGGAGTAGGATAGTTCAGAGTTTAGATCTCGCCCGGCCTAAGTAGACTTCGTTGGTACTCAGCATACAACCGATATTATCCAACCCTTGGTTAATATCTGTCAGACATGAGACACCCGATCGCTTGTTCGTGTGAGATGAGCCCTACCTTCCCTTTTTGCTTCCAACAGAGACTTGGTCGTTCTTTTGTAATGTATTATATTTGGCCTTGTGCGGCCTTTTGTAAACTCGATTCGATGAGGTCTATGTTACCATGTGTTGTAATATATTTGTTTTAGTTCACGCCTTGTATGAATGATGCAGCAATGTGTCTTGTGAAGTGCTAGCTACTTGATCCAGGGAATAGCACAGTGATTCACAGAGGATTTGGATTCTCAGAATCCGGGTCCGACACACCTGGACTACTGCCCCAGCCTGATACACGTGCTCCCCGCCTCCCCTTGCCCACGCACATGGCCACCTTGCGCAGCCTGGAGACCCTCCAGATCGTGTGCTGCAGCGATCTCAGGGAGGTCTTCCCTTTGGACCCTGGGCGCCAAGAGCGGGGAATAGAAATAGAATTCCCCAGGCTGAGGCGCATCCACCTGCACGAGCTCCCCATGCTGCAGCGCATCTGCGGGCGCAGGTGTGCCGATGCCGGTGCGTTCGTCTGCCAATTTACTCTGGTTTGGTTTGGTCGATCTTAGTTGCTCGATCCATCCATCCCTTAGTCAAAATAAACCATATATCGATCAATCATCTAGCTCGTTAAATAGATAGATGGTATCGACCGTGTGTGTCAGTGTGTGAGAGAGAGAGAGAAATAATTATAAAGGGTGCTCAGCTAGCTTCTGCATCAGCATGTTGCTGGTGTGCTCTTTTGTTTGTGTTGTGTGTCTGTGTGCGTGTGACTTCTCAGCTATGGATGGACCGATGTAGTATTTACTCCAGTACTTCTGAACGATTGTGATGATTAATTGTGCGTGTGGTTTGTGCAACATCCTTGCTATGCTGGAATGTACTACATGACTAGTTTAGCTGCTTCTCCCTGAAACTGAAATATTGTCTGAATTCACGCATGGAGTTGGCCAAGGAAGAGAAAAGATCGAACAATCTGATAGCCAAATCTTTGAGCTCACTCACGCAATCCATTAGCTTTACAAGAGCAACCGATGTACGCTCAAACAATCTAGTTTCAAGAGATTAATTGGTCATGCATACAAGCCTTTTTTTCTTGGTCGATGACAATTGCCAAGCTAGTAAAATGCATCACACGGAACACTACTTGGGAATTGAACCTTTTATCGTATCTCAACCCTCACCCACAATATGATGATAACTGTCACCGGTAGAGTTATATGTTTTGCTTTCTAGTATATTTCAAGATAAAAAAATGCATGGTTTCGTCACCAACCACAAACTGATCATGCACAAACTCGCTGGTGCCCATCCGATCTGGAATTGGCGCCCGAAATCATCCGATCTGGATCTGCATCGAAACGTTCTCCTCGGTACGGACGTAAGTGTTGAACCTGGGGATCCTCAACAGAAGGGACCGTGCCAAGAGTGTGTTAACGTATCTTTATTGTCTTAAAAAGGTCCTCCTTCATTGTATGGGGAAGGAGCCTATTTAGAGCATGTTTCGTAGGGTTTCACTCATTTTTTTTAGCTCCTAATTCCTGAGAATCTAGAGTTGACTGACGAAAGCATTTAGTAGGAGGTTAACTCTCAAAACTCTAAAAGTGAGGATTTAAGACAAAAGACCGTGTTATCTCTATTTTCAACTCCTAAGTCTACATTTGGGATAGGAGATGCGATGAAAATGCTCCCTGCCATTAACACATTTAAAATGTTAAATACGAGTAGTCAGACTTATTGACCAATCGACCTGCAGCATCTGAAGTAGTAGCAATTGACCGACACGTCGTTTTCATCTTCGAAGAGAATGTCAAGATGAAAGCGGGGCATCGGCGACTCATGGCCAACTGTATACTACTCCTAAAATAAATTCCACCCGTAAAAAAAACTTCTTAACTCCATCGAGCAGCTAGCACACTGCGCACCACCGTTTGTGCCCCAATTTGACGGAGAAATATCATGAAATGCAACCTTGCGAGGATGGCAAGCGAGCGCGGCAGTCAACTAGCAACCAGGACAATGGAAAGTTGCTAGTTGCCACTGCCTCGTGCAATGAGAAGTGTAACGGAATTGAACTCTCACCGATCGCTGAGTTCATCGGTTCGAGACAACTGCATGCAACAAAAGTTGTAGTTCTGTTTCAGTTTTGGCTCCACATGGTATGAACAGAAATATATAAAAGTGTTCAAAGATAAATATATAGAAGGATTTCACAAGCAATCGACGATTTTGCCGGCCACATAAATATATAAGTGTTCAAAAATAAATAATTGCTAATAAAAGATCGCAAAATGTCACATCAACTGGTCTGGCAATCATCCAGATTGAGCAATTGCCCTTATAAGTTGTGAAGTCCAATGGTTACTGCTAGAATCATCTTTTGCGTTGTTATGGGAAAGCACGACATCTTTAGCAAAATTCTCCACTTCATCTTCCATACGCCAAAGGATCGCTCAACGACATTACGACAAGTTGAGTGCAGTTGGTTGAATTTCTCTTTGTCACCACTTGGTACAGGACCCTCTGAAAATCAGGAACATGGTACCTTTGGCCCTTGTATGACGCAAAGTACCCTGGTCGGTTCGAATAACCGGCATCGACAAGATTATATTTCCCTATAACAAAAGATGCAATAATCATATGAGTAGTACAAGTGGAGAAATTGTGAAATGTTGGCAAGAAAGAAAATTATCATGCGAAGGATGCGGAAAGACATCTCTATCTACATCCAACGCATGATATATACATTTTTCCTCCACTTCCTCTGCACTTTCTCTCGCCGAATACAAGGAATGGATTCTTCAATCTCACCTGAAACTGTAGATCAGTGGTGATAGAAAAACAAGAGTCATCCTTCCACAAATTGCCGGCTCCATCATATCGCAGTTTGTCAGCAAGTTGGAATGGAAATGGATTTGGACGACCATACCATACTCACTACAGGAGGCGGGCTCTTTGTCGAGTGCTGCTGCACTCGGCAAAGCAGCTTTGCACTCGCAAAGCCTTTGTCGAGTGCAACACTCTCAAGAAAGAGCCTCCGTCGAATCTCCTTCCTAGAAGGCCGCTTTGCCGAAAGTGCCAAATTCGGCACTCGCAAAGGCTTTGCCGAGTGCCGAATGGGCACTCGGCAAAGATTTGACGCCGCCGGCCCTAATTTTTTAATTTTTTAAATTTTGCCGAAAGTGCAATGGTCATTGCACTCGACAAAGCGTGTTTTTTATTTTTTTAAATTTTCTTTGCCGAGTGCAATGGTTATTGCACTCGCAACCATTGCACTCGCAAAGCCATCTCTAAAATTCAACCGAAAAACCCAAAAAAATAGCAAATTTTTTTTTAAATCGGGAGGCCCCCACTTAGCCTTGCTTGTCTCGCGTCGCCGTCGCAAGTCGCGGCATTTTTCAAGACAAAATTCGCGTGCTCTACGCTGTCGGCGGATTCGAACCCGCGACCTCTCCCTCGTCGTAACCCCTCTACCACCGCACCACACCGTCACTTGTGTCTATATTCCCTTCGGTTCCCAAAATATTATACAAAACCGAGTGTAAATTGCTTGTTTGAGGCCCTAAACGAATTCAAATCAAAAGTTGTCAACTACAAAGTTTCATAACTTTTCGAGATCTACAATTTTCATTTAGGGAGTTTCTCCATCCGAGGTCGTTAACAAAATTTGAATTTCAAATTTAAGAAATTCAAACGTAGTTTTGCATGAAAAGATGATTTCAAATCAAAATGTTATTAACTAAAAAGTTTCATAACTTTTCGAGATCTACAATTTTTATTTTGGTTGTTTTTCCATCCGAGGTCGTTTGAAAAATTCGAATTTTAAAATTTTCAAATTCAAACGCAGCTTTCCTTAACAAAACGAATTCAAATGAAAAAGTTGCCAACTACAAAATTCTATAACTTCTCAAGATCTACAAAGTTTATTTTGGTTGTTTGATCATTTGTTCATCCGAAATGGTGGTTCTAACATTGTTCACAAATTTTTGCCAATTCCTCACTTTCGGTAAATCCTTCTTGCCGAGTGCCAAAAAAGCACTCGGCAAAGACTTTCTTTGCCGAAAGTTAAAAAAGCACACTCGGCAAAGATTTTTTTGCCGAAGTGCCAAGCTACTCGCAAATTTTTTTTTGGGTTTTTTGCCCCATTATTTTTGCACCTTAATATATTATTTAAAACTCCATGTTCAAATTTGGGACAATTTTGACTTTTTTCCTATATTTAGTTAGTTTTATTGAGAAGGTTTGAGCAAGTTGCGATGTCGGATGCCTAAAACCGGACATCTTCACATGACTATATGCGATAACATGGAGATGTCCGGTTTTAGGCATCCGACGCCGCAACTTGCTCAAACCTTCTCAATTTTTTATCATAGACTCTACATGCGATAACACGACGCCTCGACAAGTTTCGTCATTTTCGACTTCGCTCGATTTTATATAATTTAAATACACTTTTCTCGCAGTACCTCGTCATGTTACGCCAACAAGATGCTCGAAATTTCATGTGAGTTCCCGGATACGGCCTCAACATACACCAAATATCATGAATATCATTTTTGAACGACCAAATTCGATTATTTCATGCACTTGCGCTCAAATTTGAAATATTCCATAAAATTCAACTAAACAAAAAAAACTAACTAAATATAGCAAAAAAAGTCAAAATTGTCCCAAATTTGAACATGGAGTTTTAAATAATGGGAAGGCCTCACAAAAAATGGGTCAAAAAACCAAAAAAAAAATTTTTGCCAATTCCTCAGACTCTAGAATCCTTCTTGCCGAGTGCCAAAAAAAGCACTGCAAAGACTTTCTTTGCCGAAAGTGCCAAAAAAAGCACTCTAAGACAGACTTTTCACGAGTGCCAAAAACACTCGGCAATTTTTTTTTTTTTTGGTTTTTTGCCCCATTATTTTTTTTTTTGCACTTTTTTTTTAAAAAATGAGTAAGTTGCACGTCGATGAAACCTGCATATCTTCACATGACTCTATATGTATAACATGAGATGTCCGGTTTTAGGCATCCGACGTCGCAACTTGCTCAAACCTTCTCAATTTTTATCATAGACTCTACATGCGATAACACGACGCCTCGACAAGTTTCGGCTATTTTCGACTTCGCTCGATTTTATATAATTTAAATACACTTTTCTCGCAGTACCTCGTCATGTTACGCCAACAAGATGCTCGAAATTTCATGTGAGTTCCTCGGATACGGCCTCAACATACACCAAATATCATGAATATCATTTTTGAACGACCAAATTCGATTATTTCATGCACCGCAGCTCAAATTTGAAATATTCCATAAAATTCAACGAAACAAAAAACTAACTAAATATAGCAAAAAAGTCAAAATTGTCCCAAATTTGAACATGGAGTTTTAAATAATGTGGGAAGGCCTCACAAAAAAATGGGTCAAAAACCAAAAAAAAAATTTTTTGCCAATTCCTCAAGACTCTAAATCCTTCTTGCCGAAAAAAAAAAAGCACTCAAGAAAGATTTTTTTGCCGAAAGTGCCAAAAAAGCACTCTAAGACAGACTTTCTTTCACGAGCAAAAAACACTCATGGAAGATTTTTTTTTTTTTTTTGGTTTTTGTTCCATTATTTTTTGCAATTTTTAAATTTTTTTTTTTCTTGTCGGGTGTTTTTATACATATAAGTCTATGGTAAAAAAATTGAGAAGGTTCGATGCCTAAACCTGCACATCTTCACATAACTCTATATGCTATAACATGAGAGATGTGGGTTTTAGGCATCCGACGCCGCAACTTGCTCAAACCTTCTCAATTTTTACCATAGACTCTACATGTATAACACGACGCCTCGACAAGTTTCTGGCTATTTTCGACTTCGCTCGATTTTATATAATTTAAATACACTTTTCTCGCAGTACCTCGTCATGTTACGCCAACAAGATGCTCGAAATTTCATGTGAGTTCCTCGGATACGGCCTCAACATACACCAAATATCATGAATATCATTTTTGAACGACCAAATTCGATTATTTCATGCACTGCAGCTCAAATTTGAAATATTCCATAAAATTCAACTAAACAAAAAACTAACTAAATATAGCAAAAAAGTCAAAATTGTCCCAAATTTGAACATGGAGTTTTAAATAATGTGGGAAGGCCTCACAAAAAATGGGTCAAAAACCAAAAAAAATTTTTTGCCAATTCCTCGCGACTCTCAGAATCCTTCTTGCCGAAAGTGCCAAAAAAGCACTCTAAGCAAAGACTTTGCCGAAAGTGCCAAAAAGCACTCGGCAAAGACTTTCTTTGCCGAAAGTGCCAAAAAACACTCGGCAAAATTGACTGGCTGGTATGGCTCTACCAAGGGCCATTTTTTGCCGAGTGCCACTTTTTGTCGAGTGTTGCACTCGGCAAGAAGAGGGCTTTTGCCGAGTGTCGCCTTTGCCGAAAGTGTCGCACTCGAGGCACTCGCAAAGCCACTCTTTGTCGAAGTGTTAGACTTGCCGAAAGTGCCAACTACCCCAAGACTCTAAGAAGAGTGGTTTCACGAGTGCCCATTTTGGCACTCTAAAAGTCAAGACTTTCTAAGAAATCTGCTTCTCCGTAGTGACTATACTGCATTAGTTTACGGTAACTTGAGATTGCTAATTGCCATATGATCGAGATCGTGATAGAGTAATCATATGGACTTCAAATGAGGCATTGTAGCAGAGCGCGACAATATCATGTGTAACGAGCTGTGGTAATCAGAGCAAACCGTGAACAAAGATTTTAATTAGGAAGGACATGTTATTTAGGAATCCATCTATTAGGTATTTGATATTATCTATTAGTTAGATAAGTTGTTATTAGATTAGATTGTTAGAGATAAATTTCTTTATAGATTATTTCTTAAGGGTCAAGTCGGGTCGATTTTTTTAATTATTTAATCCTTTTTTAATTATATTTTAAAATTAACCCCTCGCAAACTTTATTTCTAAATTTGACCCTTTTGGTCACGCCACCTCCCGTGGCGTGACCAAATTGAACTGTCACACCACCAGTGGCGACGTGGCCAAAGGTGGCAGGTAAGCCCTCGCCCGCGCGCCGCGCCAGCGTGGAGGGCTTGCGTGGCAACTGTCACGCCTTCTTTCTTGGCGTGACAGAGACCGATTGTCACGCCTTATTTCTTGGCGTAACAGATGCAGTTGTCACGCCATGTATCACAGCGTGACAGGCGCTATTCCAATTTGTTTGAATTCGATACGGTGGTACATAATGCCATGTACATATAACATGTCTCTATTCACAACTTGAAAAATAGAGACCTCTCTACATAAGCAAATATAACACCATCCTTTTTAGCTGAGAGTAAATAGAATATGTAGACCTGTAATCTTTTTGTGCTTTGAAAACCTTAGACACTTTACAATATTTTTAGGGCGTGTCCCAGAAGTGATACATAATGCATTCTGGAAAAAAAATGAGTTTACATCCTAGTGGAAAGATGCATAGACAGTATGCTAGACATTACCGCTGATGAAAGATGCGTAGACATCCTAGTGGAATGATAGGTGGTGCGCAGACATCCTACTAGAATCATAGGTTTGTGGTCGTAGACCAAACCGTAAACTTTCAGAACTCGTTTTTGTCATGTTGTTGGATGCCTTACTACGCAAAGAATTGAAAGCTTAAAAGACGCATTTAGATTTAAAGTTGCTAATTAAAATAGACTTCATAACAAAGCTTGGAATAATATGGCGATGTGGTTTGGTTACATGCATAAGAAACAACATCATGCACGATGCAATAAACCAAGTTCTCCTATGATACATATGCGCTTTTTTGAATGGAAATAAATTAGACCTTCCGGAACTAGTACGAAAGGTGCCTCGACAACCCACATGGAGTGTTCTATACTGGCGCTTGGACGTGGTCGGCCGTTGCTTGTAGTGGCAAGCACATATTCACTAGGGTTACGCAGAAGAAGATGTGGGATCATAGGAACTTCCTATGTTCACGACCTCCTCGTTCCCTCTCACGCCAGATCTCACGGGCAGAGGTTATCATTTTGCTCCTTGAGATCTTCAATTTGCGCCTCCAAATCAAAGATTCGATTCCACAATACCTCCATGTACCTCACAACATAGTAAGCGTGGGGAGGATCGATCCAACGGGTAAAGTTACATTTCGCCATCTGCTGTAAGGGACGGTTAGTATGGAGGATGTATTAGCAGTAAGTAACCTGAACAAAACTATTTACCTCAGAGTATGGGCATCGGAAGAAACGTCGTCCGCCATCGAAAGGGCCGTCTATGACCTGCACGATAGCGTCCTCCCCGTGTCCGCATTTCGACCACTTAGGTTAAGCACGCTTGTTCGGCACCAACCGTAGTTAGGGTCAAGTCCTTCCTCCTTTCCAGCGGGTCTTGCTTCGCGAATTTTGCTGATCGGGTCCATCGGCGCTCGCCATAGTATGTTAGTGTATGACGGAGAAGGTTCTTCTTTCTACAGTTTGAAGGATCGAGTGGTCCTTCCAGAGCATGGGGTGCACATTTTATAGCCCGCGAGAGGAGGTCAAGACCTGACGGGGTAATGTGTTAGGTTGTAGATGACAAGACCTAACGGGGTTGTCTGCTTTGCGCAGAGATAAGACCAAACGGGGCAGCTTTGTGCAGTGACAATACCAAAAGAGACAGCTGAAAGCATCTAGGCCCCTAAAAATTGTTTTGGTAATTAATGACAATGTGTGAATATGGGATTAACATGTTTATTGAGTATTTACAAGGTTAACTCCCATTGGTAATCATGTTGATGCAAAGTGGCATGCAAATGGACTACATGAAGATCTTTTGGCTCAAAGACAAGGTACAAGTAGTCTAGGATCTCTTTTTCATTTTACCGGTCTAGGTGTTTTGGATGGAAGACCGGATTATAGGATAAACACCGTACTATTAAGAGGGATCATGACTAGTAGCTTGATAGCATATTCTTGTGCCATATGGATCAATTTAGGATCATGCATGCATTTGAATTTAAACTTGAAATTGATTTGAAAAGTTCTAAGTCTTCTGTTCAAAATTGGTAGTACCGCAGTGTTACTTGCAACAGATCGCTTGGTGCGGTATGACCGACATTACTTGGCGGTAGTACCGCATTTTGAAGGAACCGCTAATTAGTGTTGAAGCGAACGACGGGTCCTTGAACGGTCAGACGCATCGCGGTCATTCCGCATTTTAGTTGGCGGTTCAATAAAACCGAAGCGCTGTAAATTGCCTCGACTTTCTCATGGAAATCGGTCAGATCGCCGTGACTAACGGTCGTACCGTTATGCGGTCGTTCCGAATTTTGTGAGGCGGTTGAATTAAAACAGAACAAGTGCATATCTACTCTAAAAACTCAATCTGGAAATTGGACGCCCGCCTTTGGGAACGGTCGAGCGCTCGCGGTCATTCCGATTTTTACATGGCGGTACTAAATTTCCAGAACCATTGCAAATCTTCAGCAAATCGCGAAACCCTACGAACGGTCGTACCGCTCGTGGAAACGGTATGACCGGGGCAAATCGGACGCATCACAAGATTTGTTCGCAATGTTCCGACCGGGAGTTCAACGGCTAGTTTTTCTTTTTATAGTAATCGTTTAGCCGCTGATCGTGTTTCAACAGAGGTGCGGTGATCGCATCGCCTTATGCTCGTGGGTCGTTCGATTTTGTCTAACTTCTCTGGTTTCATTTCCAACGGTCATAATTGTTTGTGGAGGCTTTAAATACCCCCCCCCCAACTGCTCAAGGCAGGGAAGCAAGTGCCCATTTGACATTCATAGAGCCTTGAGAGCCTTTGCATTCACTCAACACTCAAAACACTCTTGTGCATTCATTGTGAGGTTGTTGAGATACATTCAAGTGTATTTATACTCCTAGTTGATCCATTTGCACTTGAAGTGTGATCAAGCGAAGACCTTGGTCTATTACTCTTGGAGTGTTGTCGCACTCCTAGACGGTTGGTGGTGAAGCGCGGTGATCTCTTCAAAGAAGATTGTGAAGAGGCCCTGCAAGCTAGGAGTGGTTCGTGTTCACCATCTCCGGAGTGGAGGAAGAACAACCATAGTGATTTGAGGGAAGGCTTAATTGTGGAGCCGCTTGAGACGCCAAGCTTCCTCAACGTGGACTAGTGAAGACCGCAAGTCTTCGATACCACGGAAAAACATCGCCGTGTCTTTGTGGTTATCTCTAGTCTTTACCTTCCGTGATTTATATTTCTAGCTTATTATTGTGATTGATTTGCTTAGCTAGAAGTATAACTTGTTTAGACTAAGTTATTAATTGGGTAAATTGTTAATTTGTTAAAAAGTTTAAAACCTCCTATTCACCCCCTCTAGTCGGGCTTATCCTTGATCCTACAACACCTTTGCAAAGGACAAGACCGGACGGGCAGCTTTTTATGAAGGACAAGACCACACGGTGCAAAGACATAAAGGATAAGGCTAAAGGACACGCGCCTTGCAGAGTGACAAGACAAGACGGACGACTTTTGTGCAAAGGATAACTCGATCGCTTCACCAAATTTTTCGTAACGAAAAGACATTACTCGCAAGGAAAGACGAGAGTGTTATCACGCCGATCGACAAAGGATGATTGTTAGTGCACAAGGTCAGGTCCTTTGGTCTTATCTTCTGCTAAAAGTCGCCCTGTGGGCTTGTCATCACAAGCAAAGTCGAAGTCATTTGGTCTTATCACTACGCATGGTGTGGTTAATTTCATGCAGAGTCCTGTCTTGCTTTGCAGAGTGATGTCTTATCGGTCTGAAAAGTGTAACCCTAAACCTAAACCCTAAACTTAGACCTAAACCTAAGACTTTAACCCTAACCCTAACCCTCAATCTGAAACCCTAACCCTTACTCTAACCCTAACCCTGAACCTAAAAACCACCCTAACCCTTGACCTATAAACTTGAAACCCTAACCCTTACTCTAACCCTAACCCTGAACCTAAAAACCACCCTAACCCTAACCCTAAAAACCTAAAGCCCTAACCTGACCCTTGACCTAACCCTGACCCTCAATCTAAAACACTAACCCTGAATCTCAACCTAAACACCTAAAACCCTAACCCTAAACCTAACCCTAACCCTGAATGAAATCTAAGACTTTAACCCTAACCCTAACCCTCAATCTGAAACCCTAACCCTGACCCTTAACCTAAAACCCTAACCCTAACCCTTGACCTATAAACCTGAAACCCTAACCCTGAATATAAAAACCTAAAGCCCTAACTCTAACCCTAAAAACCTAAAGCCCTAACTTGACCCTTCACCTAACCCTGACGCTTAATCTAAAACCTTAACCCTGAATCTCAACCTAAACACCTACAACCCTAACCCTAAAAACATAAAACCCTATCCTTAACCCTTGTCACGCCACCATACACGGCGTGGCCGAAACATTCTGCCACGCCAAAATGCTTCGTGTGCCAGAGAGCTTGCCAAAAAAGGGCCATCGCTGCAGGGGCTAAGTCCTGTCATGCCACTTACACTGGCGTGCTAGGACTTTATTGTCACGCCACCCTTAACGGCCTAACAAAACGCATCGCTACGCCAAAATTCGTGATCGCCGCTCGCTCGCGCCCGCCGCACAAGCCCACGCGTTCTACCCGCAGACTGTCCGTGTTTCGGCTCAACGCCACGCCGCGCATCCACCTACCTCTTCACCAACATGAAGCTCACCATCGCCCGCAACAACAACGACCGCATCGGCGCCCACTACGACAAGTTGGACGGTACGCGCAGATAAGGACGTGCCCATCACCGAGGCCACGCCGCTTCCCGCCGAAAGTGCCGGGACAACAACGACTACCCGCTCGTCGCCCAACTCGCTGTCCTGCGGACAACTTCCACCGCCGCCCTACCTCGCTGCCGCGGCCACAAGCAGACGAGACCGCCGGTACGCCCAAATCGACATCCGCGCCGATGGATGGATACGCTGGAAGGTCGACCCTCGACCTCCGGCCGATACCACCTCGCGCCAATCGCCCCATGCTCCTCACCGCCAACGACGGCAAGGGAAGCTACGGCGCCAACACCGGCGGTGCATACGGATGCTTCCAAATGCAAAGAAAAGAGTCGCAGAGCATGCTCCGCCGACGCTTAGTTTTTACCATTTGCTTCTTCTTCTCCTCGCTTGCTTGTTGTTCTTTGGAGAAGAATTAATGAATGAATAATGAAAAGATAGCTAGGGAGTAAACGTGAAGGTCGATACTTATTGGATCATGCAACCTAGCTAGCAGAAGCTCATGCATATGGCTTAATTACTACTCCCTCCGTTTGGGAATAGTTGACGTCTCAGCACCAGCAATCCCACGTTCCAGCGTCATTTATAAAAGAATGGAGGTAGTACTCCACTAGATCGAGTAACCACTTCTTCATAATGGTGTTTCTTTCACTTGCTTGTTGTTCTTTCGAGAAGAATTATGTGTTGATTTGATTTGCATTTCGCAAGAAGAAGGCCATCGTGTTTCTTTCCTTGGTTCCTCTTATTCCTAGCTAGCTCTTTCTTCTTTTGCTTTTGCGGATGGGACGTTCGTCGTCTTAGTTTGTGCTTGAGATATATGACTTTTCTCTTGGATCTCAGGCTGAGATTCTCAGCTTTTAGCTTAAAGTGATCCTTTGAAAACGATCAAAGACTGAACGAAAACCTTCTACGTACTCTACTGAGTGAGTTGTTGGTTGCGAGTGGATCAATGTCTAGCTGGCTTGGATGGAAACCGGGGCACGTCACTGCACATGGCGATGGTGAAGCAGCCGCGCGCGCTAGTCATCTTTCGCCCTCGTGCGAGGAATTTTGTGCAGAAATGTGATGCATTTTGTATCCGGTTTCCACCGAAACCATCATGGCACTTGCACCGATCCCCACGCCGTTTGATCCAACCCGTCGCACCGAACTTCCCGTTCGGTCATCCTTATCTATTCTGCGCCATGCTTGAACCCATTGACCTCACCCGGCATCCCCGATCGTTCTGAACCTCAGCTCTCCAAGCCTAGTCCCGATCATCCTCGCCGTTGACCGTCGTTGACCTCCAAGCAACCTGCACAAACATAGACCAAGAAATCGTTTCCGGGAACAAGTTCTTCGCAACTTGATCCACGTTAGTCAAAACATGTATCATGCAACACATATGCCATGAAACCCATGAACTTGACCTAACAAGCAAACATCGTCGCCATGAAGGACGACGAAACACATCGAAACCAGTCAGACCGTCACCTTGGCCGGTCTGACCGCTCCCCTGCTGGTCAGACCGCCAGTCCATGACTTAACCAAATTTCCAACCTGGAAATCTAAAACCTACTGGAATTTTCAAACCAATAGAACTTTTACCTGGAGGCTCCAAAAATTATGAAACCAAGTTCAGAAGCACCTTCTCACTTGCCTACACCTTCTATTTTTGGCCCAGCTCCAAAATCCAAAATATTAAAGGGCCGGTCGACCGCCAGCAAGGTCGGCCGATCGCTTCCATCGCCGGCTCGACCGCCACTCTGGCCGGTCTGACCGCCAGCGACCATTTCAGGAAAACCAAGTCAAGGCATGGCTGGTCTGACCGCCACCATGGCCGGTCAGACCGCCAGAGGGCTGACAGAACTGAAACTTTGCCGAAAACACGTGATTCGATAAACCGTCAACGACATTGCCAATTGCAACATCATCCTAAGATCTCAGGCATATCCCCATGATATCCACAATCTCTCCCTTGATGAACACATTGGCAATTTTCCACAAATGTGAATTTAGAGGTTTGAAAAGTAAAAACACGTCGTTTTCGATTAAAGGCTCAACTTGGACCTTAAAGGCAAAGGAAATGACCAAGCTGGCTCCAGAATAGTATCAGCAAGTGAGATACGGCAAAAGAAAGCACGAAAGCTTCAAATTCCAGAAAAGAGTTAAATTCTCACTTAAGGTCCATATGAAAGAACAATTGTTCGATATGACCTTTGATCATTGTGAGGATCAAGAATTGCAATTCAAGTTCAAAAATAGCAATAAAATCGTAAGAATGCAAATAAGAAACTCCCCCTCACTATGATCCTTAGAATTTCAAATTTTCTCCAAGTAGCTCCCCCTTTTTCAAACGTCTTCTCCCCAAACAACTTCTCCCCTTTTTAACACTTTTCCAATATCTTCTCCCCCTTTGATAATGGAGTCATCAAGGAATCACGTCTTCCTCTCGTCCAGAGATGACAAATGCAGAATGAGGAAAAAGCATAAGATGGAGTATACATGAAATGCAATGGAGTGGCTTCATTTTTTCTTTTTGTATTTTTCAATTTTTGAGTACAAGAAGCTTTGGAGATTACCCAAAAGAACAAGCTAGTATTTCTAAAGTTGCACAAACAACATATCAAGCCTAACAGCGCTAGCAAGATCATAATAAGACATGTATAACAAAGCTAAGCAAGAATGCTCAATATAAAGCAATGAATTTTAGCATTTTAAGCAAAGCTTCAAATCTAGCAAGTTCATCAACAGGGATCCTAAAATGATACTGGCCATGTCAAAATGTCCACATTAAGAGACAAATAGGTCCTGAATTGAATCATTTTGCTCATTTTTCTCAAACGCCCATTTTTCAACTGTTTTTCATTTACAATGAATATTGAAGTTGACTAATGATCTAACTTAGTGACAAGATCCTGGACTAGGAGCCATCCACAAACTCATCCTAAGTTTCGACCAAAAGTTGATTAAAGGTGTATCTTAGTGAAGAAGATCTTGGACTAGGAGCCATCCACAAACTCTTCCTAAACTTCTACCAGGGCAACAAATCTTGAGGTTCATGTCGGCCAGACAAGCGGTCCCCATGAGATCGTTCGATCATCAAACTATCTCCAAGTTCATGTCTTTGACATGCGCCTCGTAAGAGTAGTTTGGCACAATTTAAGCATAAGACAATCTTGAAGATTTATTTTCATTTTTCACAAGAGCGCTTTTAGATTCTCAAGAACACAAGAAGCTCAAGTAATGATCAAAGCTAGATTCAAGAGCTAACAAAGCAATTTTAACAGGGCCAATGTCACAAAAGGAGCACTAATTAAGAATCGCTAAACAATTCACAAATTGCTAATTTCTTAGTTCAAGTTGTTTGTCAAGTTCTAGCTCATACAACAAAGACTTAGCTACACATGTGAAAGCATGGTAATTCTAGCAAGTCAAAGAACTAGACATGGCATTGAGCAAGAATTGAAACACTAAAGCTCCAAAGGGTAATAAGCAAAGCTTCATCAAATTTAAAAGATAAGCGAAAAGCTTATATTACAATGCATCTTTTTGGATTTTTCATATAAATGCAATATGATACAATGAGATGCAAGAAAAACTCAAAAAAAAACCTAAAAAGCCTAAAAAGATAAAAAAGATCAACAAGTTCAAAAGAAGATCAAACAGAGATCAAAAGAACAAGAAAAGATCAGAAAAGATCCAACTCCCCCTCAAACCAACCCATAGGGATAAATTACCCCTAGCTCACTTCTCAAGGTGGCAAACCTTGTTGGGTCTAAAGGCTTGGTGAGGATATCGGCTAACTAAGCCTCGGACTCCACAAAAAGCAGCACAATATCACCCTTTTCAACGTGATCTCTAAGGAAGTGATAGCGAATGTCTATGTGCTTGGTCCTAGAATGTTGCACTGGGTTTTTAGCAATGTTAATAGCAGAAGTGTTGTCACAGAAAAGAGGAACACTAGGAAAAGTTAACCCAAAATCCTTAAGAGTGGAGACCATCCACAAAATCGACTACAAAGAACTAGCGCTAGCCTACATATTCAATTTCAAAAGAAGGATTATGCAATGTAAGACCGCTTCCTAGAAGACCAAGAGACAAGAGAAGTGCCTAAGAAATGACATGTGCCAGATGTGCTCTTCCAATCTAGCCTACAGCCCGAAAAAACAGAATCTGAAAACCCCCGGATGGACAGCGAAGATGAACAAGAATACCAAATGCCATACTGAAGGGTAAAGTGTAAATACCTGAAGATGCGCTTAACGGCTTAGCGATGTGAAGTCATTGGTGACGCCTGAAACCTCATCTTCTTCAACAAAAATGCTCTCAGTCACCTGTAAGTCACCTGAAACATCGGATCTAGCTCCAGGGCTAGTCTCATCAAAAGTGACATTGCATGTCTCCGGACAATGTTAGTTTCAACATTAAAACCCGAAAACCTCGAATGAGCAGGATAACCCGTAAATAAACCATCACAAGTCCTTGATTCAAATTTATCTAGGTTTCTGTCTTAAGAATAAAACACTTCGATCCAAAGACTCAAAGTGAGAGACAATGGGTTTTCTCGCCAAAATGAAGCTCATATGAAGTCTTGCCCAAAGACGGTCTCAAAAAGACACGGTTTGAAATATGGCAAGCTGTAGCAATAGCTTCAGCCCAAAACCTCCTCGATGTGCTATACTCATCTAGCATCGTCCTAGCCATCTCGACTAGGGTCCTGTTCTTCCTTTCCACAACGCCATTTTGTTGAGGGACGTGTGGAGAAGAGAACAGATGCTCAATACCGGCCAAAGACAAAAACAGTAAAGAAGCATTCTTGAACTCCGTACCATTGTCACTGCGGATCGCTCTCAAGGCACCAGGAAGTTCAAAAGCCAAACGAAGAACAAGGTCATGATAATGATCAAAAGCCTCATCCTTCAAGCAAGAAAGAACACCCAAGAGTATCTCAAAAATCATCGACTATGACAAGAATGTACCATTTGCCACCGATCGACCGAACCCTAGCAGACCAACAAGATCCATATGAAGCAACCGTCGGTCCGTCACCATGACCATAGTCAATGATGGGTGTGAGGCGGCAACTTGCTTGCCATGCCTACTGAGGCTACATACAAAGATCCTTGACAAATTTTGAGTTTAGGCAAACCTCTCATGAGATTAAGGCCGCTAACTCGTGTTAGATGATCAAAACCAATGTGCCCCAATCGTCGGTGCCAAAGCCGATATCGAAGAAGAAGCAATTACACTTAAGGATCCGCAAGTGATTCAAAAGTCACCCAAAAATTCTACCAACTCTAGAAATCCCAAAACGAGCTCACCAAAAGAATCAAGCACACGATGACATTTTTCTTAAAACGAGTCTCATAGCCATCATCGAGAAGTCAGGAGACGTAAAGGAGATTATACCTTAGCTTGGACACAAGAGCGACGCCTTGAGAATGAACTTGTCGCTCACCCCGATCACCCAGCCTTCAATGCGCCTTGTGTATCATCTCCAAAGGTGATGAAATCATCACCGGCTGACCGCGGAAAGAGGTGAACCATCTTGAGTCTCCGGTCATGTGGCGTGAACACCGAGTCGATTTAACCATGTGTTCTTCCCTCTTCCGCTGCAATCTGAAAAATCAAGGCACAAAAGAACGATGTGTCTCAACATCAAGTTAGTTAAAAGCGACTTGGGAACCCAAGATCGAGACACTCGCCTCATGAAAGTAGTATGCAAAGCGGATGTGCTATCCTTGACTTTATTAGCAAGATTATTATGAGCAATGGTAATGTAAACATGAGATGCATCCTGTCTAGGAACATGGTGATGAGCATGTGCAAAGAAATCCTAGACCGGGTTCTTCTTTTGTGCGTGACCATGTCTCATAAAAGCTCTAGGTTGATTAGATAACATTCTAGCAATATTTTTCTTAGCGTTCTTCAACCCACGCCAACAGAACTCAACCAAATGTCCACTCTTCTTGCAATAGGTGCAATGGTATTTTGTACCACCGAGAAGCACCTTTACCTTAAAAGAAGGTTGGACAAACCCCGCAGATTTAAAAACAGTTTTTGCAGGTTGGGTTTTGAATTCAACTAAGCTATTTTTCAAGACCTGAATGACATTAGGCTTGGACATGTCCTGGGCAGAGTTGTATCCTAAACCTTGCTTCTTAAAAGGAGTTTTAGATTTATCTAGAATCATGTTTAACTGTTTTTCACCATTAGAGAATCTTTCTAAAGTATCTTTGAGATAGGCATTCTCTTTTTCAACAATAGCACATGATTCACAAGTCTTGCCCTTAATGGCTCTAGCATTTTTCTCCTTAAGATGAGCAACTTCAAGCTTATAGGCAGCACAAGAGGCACAAGGTGTAGACTCAATTGTGTCCTTAAACTTGGCATATTTAGCTCTAACTGCTTCTAGAATATCCTTAACTTCATGTTCGCGTTCTAAGCAGAAAGAGCAAAAGCTAGATTTCACATTGCCAGATGCATCCAACTTGCTAGACTCTAAGCATTTTTCACATGGAGCAGATTTAACATTAATTAGCTCAGTTCTAGCATTTTTCAAGTTGATGCAAAGCAATATCATGAGCAGATTGTAGTTTAGACAATTCAGAGTGCAAAGCATGGCAGGATGAACATTCATCAACATCTAGACTCTTAGCATTCATAAGCTCTAATGTCAAATTCTCGACTTGTGACTCTAGATCCTTGTTCCTAGCCATGGTGAACTCGAAAGCCTTATCTTGACTAAGCAATTGCTCATACATGTTATCGCATCTAGCAGAAAGAACATCATAGGAGAGAGGTACCTCATCGTCGTCATCGGCATCGACGGAGTCGGCTATGAAGCACATGCCAGTGAAGTCCTTGGCCTTCCCCTTCTTGTCTTGAGGAATCTCCTCCTCCTTGTCCTCCTCGCACCCGGAGTCCACATCACTCATGGATTGATCTCCAAAAGCGGCAAGGACCCGGTGAGCAGCCTTCATGAGCTTGGCAGCATCATACTTGGGCTTGCCCCTTTAGGCTTCTTCCAGCAAAGCTTCTCAATCTTCTCGTTGCCCTTACCTTTCATTTTGGGGCAATGGGTCTTGATGTGATATAGCTCTCCACACTCATAGCATGTCATAGGGCCACCTCTCTTTCTGCTTTCGACATTGTTATATGCCCGTGTGACTTTCTTGGTCAAAAGAGCTAAATCAGCCTCAGAAGACTCTCAAATTCTTCTTCTTGAATAGCGATAAACACGCAAGAGAAAAACCGTAAGAAGACTCAAGAACCATCAGAGCCCTTTGAGAGGATCAGCCATCAAAGCCATGTTATCCTTCTTAGGATTACCGCCTCTTGATCTCATGAGTTTTAGCTTGCTATAAAGCAGCTCCAAAGTGAGATTAGAGAGTTCGACGTTCTCCTCTATGGCGCTTGCCTTTATCTCCCACTCCTTGGTGTTGATTGCAGCCAAGAGGTGGTGGCATTCTCGCATTGAGAGTACTCAATGTCAATAACTCTCATCCGATTGATCACCTTGTTAAAGCGAGTAAAGACGCCATCGATGCTCTCACCAGACGATCTCAATATGTTGTAGTCTCGCTTGTAGAGATTCTCGACGACTTGCTTGATCCGGGACGATCCTCATGGTAAGTTTCGAGGTGTGCCAAATCTCATGTGCGGTTGCAAGATTGCAAATCCTATCGTATTTTGCCTACCAAGCCCAAAGATATAAAAGGTTCTTTGCTTTGTTGTTGCTAGCCAAGAGGGTCACTGAAGCCAGAGTAATTTCGGCAAAACGAAGCGGGCTCGAACAACCTCCCATATAGCTTGTCCTTCGCTCTCAAGGAAGACTCGCATGCGATTCTTCCAATAGGCATAGTCGAGCCCATCAAAGACATGCGGCTTGGTCGAGTACTTATCCATCGCCAGTTCAAAGGACTGCTAAGATCAAGATTGAACTAACCGGCTCGATACCACTTGTTGGACCGAAAAGGCGACTAGAGGGGGGTGAATAGGAGCACACTCACTTTTTCACAAAGGATGGATTCAACACTAATTTTACTCCAGTAGCTATGAAAGCTATGAAGATCAATACACAAGTACAGCGGAAGACTTGTATTGAATCCAAACTAAAAACCCCAAAGCAAAAGATCAAAACAAAATCAAATCAGAGGTCGAGGTCGACCGGCCAACACAAAGGGTCGACCGGTGGCTTTATGCTGTTCGACCAAGAGACCAAGGCGGTCTCGATCACCGGAGACCGTAATGACCCGTAGCAAAGGAAATCACCAAAAACTAAAACACAAATTGGCCTAACTTTTGATCTATGTGGTCAAACTCCACGAAACTTTACACACACCTTCTCAAAGATATTGTGAACCTATTCCAATCAAGGATCGCAGAAATCCAAGCCAAGGTTCCTCTATTTTTCAGTTTGAGCAAAGTAAGGTCAAAAACCGAGTAAGAATCGAAATATGATCTAGAAACTTGCTCGTGGGTAATTGATGATCAAGATGATCATAGATGGGTTACCACAAGTCACAGCAAGTTAGATCAAGCCAAGAAACCAAGAAAAAACTGGTGGAACAAAGAAAGGCACCAAATCACCAAATAGAGAGACAAAGAGATAATAGATTCATCTTGAGAGAATTCTCTTTGGATTGATTTGATTGAGTATTGGTTTACAACCACTTCACCAATGGAGGACAAAGACTCAATACATGAGCACAAAATCAAATCCAACTCTCTAGAACCCTAACCTCCACTAATCCTCTCCCTAAGCAAAATAGGGTTTCAAAAACAATGAAAGGGTTGAAGGAGGTGCAGCCACCTCACTCCTCTATTTATAGTGGAGGCTTAGACCTTCTAGAAGATTGAACCCTAATGGACTCCCGTTAAGGCCCACACACAAACGGGTCACATACGCACGCGTTTTAAAGCACCGTCTTTATCTCTTGACCTAATCTACTTCAACTTGCGCCATCTTGCACCGTGAATTGGTAAAAGGTCACAAAGGCAGTATTTGGTAGTGTCGGTGTTTTAGAACCGAACTTACGTAAAGATTGTTTGATTCGGGGGGTCTCCTAGAATAGAATCATGCAGAGAGATTGACACGGGAATTTTTATACAGGTTCGGGCCTTCTCCGGAGAGAATAACAACCCTACTCCTGTGTGTGTATGGTATTGAGTGTATACTGAACAATCAGGGGAAAAACTAAGACTATTATAGATAGTGCTTGTATTATCGATGGCTCGATCCTCGCTCCCCTTTCTAGTTGCCGCCTTTTATAGTACGTGAAGGAGCGGCAATTATCTAAGTAAAGCGGCTACTCATCACCTCCTATGAAGGCGCATGTCGGTAGTAATTACCGTGTATTAATTCCTCCACGCCGCTCAACAAACTATATACCGTAGATAATGGAGTATTACGTGCCATTATTCTCAGAGAATAACAACAGATGATGATCGCTTGAATCCCTTAATCAATAAGACCCACTTGTCTACTGTGTTCATTTGATTATAAGGTGGTCGTGGCTGACCTAGTCGAGAGGAATCTACGATTATGAGGTAGTCGTAGCAAGACTTACGACTATGGGATAGTCGTAGCATAACTTACGACTATGGGGGTGGTCGAGAAGAACTTACGACCATCCATTTGGTTCTTCCTTCATAACATTAAGGGTACACTCGTGGTTCACATGACGTCATATTTATCTATAATAAAAATTATAGATAAAAGGTAAAATGAGGATTATTATATCTCGCCATCTAGCCCCCACTTCAAGTGAAAGCAACTTACTTGGTAAAGGGTTCTAGATGGTCTTACGATCATGAGAGGATCGAGAAAATAATCAAAGGAAAAACTCTTCGATTGTATACTACTTTGACCGAAATGTGCTTGGTCAAGAAAATTGCTTACGATTATCAAGTGGTCGAAGCATTTCTACGATCACAAGGTGGTCGAGTATAGTGATCGGAAGAAGGAACTTTCCGATTATCATTTCCTTTGGTTGAAAAGATCTAACCAAGGAAGTAATTTCGCTTGAGATGTAAACGTAAACCTGAATTTCTAACGGACACACTGGGAATCTCAAACGACGCCTGTTAGCTCGTCTGTTGAAACGGTTCCGAGACGGTGGCGACCCTTGAATGTCACGCCTCCGCTCAAGGTACGTGATTATATATACTCACCGAGGGTAAAACCTAAGATCTTACTTTTCCCCAAATTGCTCCTCGCTGTTCTTCAAGCTCTTGCCTTCTCCGCCGAAGTCGTTTTGCCTTCTCCGCCGCCATTCCAATTGTGCCCTCTTTTTCGACCCACAATTTCCTGTTTCCGAGAGGGATGGCCAGGAAAGTTTCTGAGTGGGAAGAGTCGGAGATGGATGCGCGAAGATTCAAGCCCTAGTTGTCGCGGAAGATTCCAGAGAAGACTCTTGTGAAATGGTTTCCGCAATTGGGCAACATTGGCCGTCAGGAGAATGGGCAAATTCCGCCTTCCGTGCTTATTGTGAGTGTGGCCTTCAACGCTCGCCACCCCTTTTCATCACAGTTTCGAAAGATTTTGGGGTGGAGTTAGTGAACCTTGGTCCTAACTCCATCACCATGCCGAGCGCTTTTGTATATTTGTGCGAGGCGACTGGGAATTCCATGACCTTGAGCTTTTCCAATATTTCTATGGAATGTCTCGGCAAGCGGGATTGCCGGAAGTTGTGGTCAAAACTCCACGACGGAAGTCGAGGGAATATATTCAGAGTTTCACCCGGTCTTCGTGGGTCGGATGGAGGAAGAGGTGGTTTTATCGAAAGTCACCTCGTAAGATGACCTCTCTTTCGTGGGAAAGGTCATTAAAAGAAATCTTCATGGATTCGACTCGAAGATATCACCGGATTGCCCCTTATGTTCAAGCTATCAAGGACTTGAAGAAGGAAGGGTCGACCGGATGGAATGTGGTGAAAGATTTCATCACACGCCTAATTAGTCCTTGAAGAAACGAGCATCCCTATGTGGAGATACTGGCTAACTGCACTCCAACTGGGGACTACAACGAGGGTAAATGAATTTTCGACTTAGCTCTCGTTTGGTCTTTCTCGCAGTTGTTTAAAAGATGCCTTTATCTGTTTGAACAGATCTTTCACCGCCGGAGATTGACGTTAGAGTCAATCTGCTTAGAGAAGTCCCCGCCACTTAGTGTGGCGGTTCCTAAAATCCTTGCGGTCGATCCGCAGAGGAAAGGATGGTTCGCCTAAAGGTAATCAAGAGTTGATTTTATCTTTAGGAATTTATAGTCGAGAAAGAATTTATGACTAGAGAAATGTTGTAGAAAAACTTACAACTTATTAGTGACCGAGGAAATCTTATACGAGGAAAGGTCGAGAAAAACTTACGATTTGATATCGGGTCGAGAAAATCTTACTTACCGCTTAGTAATTCTTCTCTTCTGCTTTTGCTTTACGTAAAGTAGGCATGGAAAATCGCGGGATGATGAAGAAGTCAGACCGATAACCATCGGTGCGGGGTTGACAAAGGACAAAGGCTCGGCTCCTTCGCCCAAGAGACGCCGACTTTTAAGGGGTGACGACAAAGGAGGGCGAGCTCGAGTTCCAAACCTTTCACCGGATCCTCTCGCAAAGCTTGTGGCGTATATAGTCAGAATCGGAAGCCGAGGCTAAAATAGCTGAAGTGGAGGAGGTCAAAGTAGCTGAACCTCTAAAGCGCAAACCTCACAAGGCCAAGGTACTCTTCTATTATGACAAAAAATCTTTCGCAGCTTCGCCACTCGGTTTTGTTAAGCACTTGGAAAAGGAGAACCGAAGGATTTTATGTCTTTTGTGAAGGATAATACCGCTCAAAGAGAGCCTATGGTCGATGGCATGTTGCTCTTGGAGTGGTCGAGACCGATCTCGCCATCCAGAAAGTCGAGACCGAGAGATGGTCCTCGCTCAAAATCCACCACTGTGACGTGGTTGTGGCTAAGCCCATTCTTCAACTCGAACTTCACCGTAGTGGTCGAGAGAAGAAGAAATCTTCCGCTGGGAAAGTGACTCCCAAATTCTGCTTAGGTCCAAGGTGCGAGGTATGTGAAATATACTAAAGCGTAAGAACGAAATTTACCTTTTTCCTTTCCACAACCTGAATTGCTTTCCTTTTTGTTGCTTTTTAGCCCGACTCCTTCAAATTTCGAGAATGCTTCCATTGAGAAGTTTATTGCTACCTCTCCATTGCCGGAGAGACAACAACGGAAATGGTCGAGGATCATCCTCGCCAGTGGTAGAGGAAGTCGTGGCGCCAAGTGGTTACGACAATCAATGAGGTACTGTTGTACCCAAGAAGGTAGCGGCTACAACCTCTGAAGTAGCGGCGATGACCACAGAGATGGTCGTGGAGACTCCAAAGAAAAATGCGACTAATCGAGATGGTCATGAAAGCTCAAAGAAACAATTGCGACTCATCGAGAGGCCGCCACGACCATCGAGATGGTCGTGGATAGAACAGAGGCAATGCAAAAGCCTCTGGTCAAGATGGTGGCGGTTCGCCCACCGTCTTGGGAAAGGAGATCGTTGCGACGTTCCTCCCAGACCCAAAGAGAAACCGGTTACGTAATTAGAAGAAGAAGAGTATTTCAACTTCGCTACCGACTTCTTTGGGCCTCGCTTCCATCGAGGGTCTTCGCTTTCAGATCTCGCGATCGAAGTCCCCCATCCCAACGATATTCCCAATAGAGGGATACCTTTGATAATGAACGCCTTGAGAAGGTTTTGGGACCAAGTGTAACATCTCTATTTTCCTGGCCTTTTTGAAAATTTCCAAAACCCTAAAAAGGAACCATTTGATTTTATTAATTTGCCAAAGCTTAAATGGTAATTTAGAATTTCAAAAGTGGTTTAATTTGAAATTAATTAAACTTCAATTAATTAAAGTTGGTTTAGTGAGTTTAGTTGGATTTTTATTTGGTTTTTCCTTTGGCCTTATGTTAAAAATAATTAATTGCAAAAACTAAAAGCAAAAGTGAAGCTGAAAACTATTTTTACTAAGTCCTAAATAATTCAAGGGATTTCGTGAATTTTCCTAGAATTTTTGGACAGCTTAAGCTATTTTCTAAAAATGCTTTTGCTTTTCTGCTATTTTCTAAAAAGAAAAAGATTAGGAAATCCTCCTCAACAGTGTGGGCCGAAACTCCCTCGGCCATCAGGCTCACGCTGCCCAAATTTCATGCAGCCTCTCCTCTCCACTGCTCGATCTGGATCGAGCAGGCGTGTTCTTGGCGTCGCCTCTCTCTCTCTCTCTCTCTTTCTCTCGCGCCATCGGGGCCCTTTGTCGGCCTCGGCCACTGGTCGTCCCCTACCTCCGTCCCCCGCGCCTCGCCTCGCCGCCAAAAATGCGCTCTCGCCGCCTCCTCGTTGTTCTAGCGCACTGGTCACACTTCGGCCATGCTTCGGCCGCCTCCATGGCCCTGCCCCCCTCCTTCTGCCCCTCCTCCGCGTTTCTCGGCGGCCGGCCACAGGCCATTAAAAGGCAGCATGAGAGCTCAGACCCTCCTCCTCAGGGGCCCCCTCCGCTTATTTAAGGGAGCACCGTGACCGCCTGAGCCCCTCTCTTTCCCCTCACCTCTCTCCCTCTACCCCTCGGCCTCGTGAATTTGAAGCTTTCTGCCGCCGCCGCGGCGCTTCCACTCCCGCCGCCGCCGTCAAGCCCCGCCGCCGCCGACCCCACCCTCAGATCGCCGTGCCGAGGCGCACCCGGCGACCTCCCGTCGCTTAAACCTCGCCGAGCTCTTCGCGTTGAGCCGCCGCCTCGCCGCTTTTTTCCTCGCCGCTGTCGTCTCGTCGCCGCCCGCGTCTCGAGCCAGCAGATTAGCTTCGCCGCGACCTCCTCTTCGCGACGGTGCCCTCGCCGCCGGCCTTGCTTTGTCACGCCGATTCTGGCGACCCCAGAGCGCCCCGTCTCGTCCGACGTGGCAACCACGTGGCCGCCACCTCGGCGCCCGTCATTATCGTCACTTTTTCACGACGTGTTCGCCAACAAGACTCAACAATACAATGCTGGATTTTCTTCAGATTTTCTTTAGGAAAATAATTCCGAAATTCGAGAAAACCCTAAAATTCATCATTTTATGTGATTTTCTAACTTCCTTTGGTCAGAATCTCTTCATTCAACTCCGATTCGAGTGATTCCAATTTCTAAATTCATCTAAAATCCTTGTCTTCCTATTAGTATTTATTTGGTATTTATTTGGATTTTATTTGGAGTTGTTTTATTTATTTAGCTTTGGTTATGCTGTGATAGGTTCCTGTTTTTAAGATTTCGCAGAATTCATTTAATCAAGCACCTCCACTCTTCAACGAAGGCAAGTCATAGACCATTGATCATGTTGATCCATGTTTATAAAAGTATATTGTTTTATATAAACATGCATGGCTAGTTTTATAATAAATGGTTTCGGTTTAGTTAATTACCTAATTGCCATTATACCTCCATGATAATTTGTAATCGATATGTATCCTTGAATGACATAATTCCTTGGACACCTTAGGATGGTTAATTATTAGTTGGACATTATTGTAATACCAACATGGGCACGCTTTATTGCTTAGTCATGCTTTAGTAGACGTTGGTCTCATGATTCAATAAAGGTTGATTTGCCCTAGCGCATATGGTTTGTGGCTTGTGTAGTAACGACTGTGTTGCTAATAATGCGAAGTGTGGTCTGTGTGAGACCACTTACATTTGTTGTCACCTTACTAAAATTTGTGTGCCATGACTAGGTGGTCCTCTCGTCGGGTTGAACCCAACATGATGAATTTGACTAATGGAACTTATGGAACCGTATGAGCCACTTTTGATAAAGATGTTGTGCCATGACTAGGTGGTCATTTGGCCAAAGTTGAACGAAAATGATTTATGCTCGGACGAGTGGGTGGTGGAAAGGGTGGGTGCCGTGAACGCACACTTGGAATGTGGAACCGTCTCGCTCGAAAGCAACCAACTAAGGACTTAACCTTGAACCATTGATCTGGGCCTCAACCGCACAACCACATGTCTAGATTGGGATAGACCCGCCGACTAATTAGCAATGTCTTGGTTCGGTTCGGTTTTGCTGGGAACGGCGCAAGAGGGGGCGATAGAGGCTAAACCTTAGCTTAATGTGAATCGAAGTCAAGATGTAACTTTGTAAAAGCCTTGTCACGTGTTTCTAGACTGCTTACCTAAGGTAGTGAGCGGTGGCATAGATATATGCCGGACAAACTAGAGAATTCGTGTCTTGTGGGTCAAGCCGCATAACCTCTCGCAGAGTGTAAAACTATTCGAATAGCCGTGTCCCCGGTTACGGACATGCCTGGTGATTTCACGCAAGGGGTAGAGCTGTATTTGAAAATGTTGGAATGGTTTGGTCGAATCTTGTAGTTGGTTGATGGTTGGGTAGTGAACAGGGTGTTCACTATTTGTTTCAAAGAAAGTTGCTTACTTATGTATTACTCTTTTAAATTATGCTTTGCAATCTACTTATCGATTTATCGTCAAATGTCGCTTTCGCAAATGAGCCATAAAGCTATCCTTGTTAAGCCTTGCATAAATATTACTTGCATACAATTCACTATGACTTGCTGAGTACATTCAAAGTACTCATGGCCTTGCGCCCTCTGTTTAAATCAGCAGAGGAGGGGGGAACCTGGGACTCAGAGTTCTACGAAGAAGACTTCTTTGAAGACTTTACGAATTAGGTCGCGTCCTTCACTCGATTGCCGGTGGGCATATTGGGTGACCTCCACCAGATGTTTTGTTCTCCGCTGCAAGTTTACTCTGTTATCTTTAGCCCTGCGTGGCAACCGTTGTAAGACTTGACCATAAGGTCCCTTTTGCCTAATATTATTAATTTGTCTGCTTCATCTTTAGTTTGGTTGTGTGGTTATGATTACACTAATGTTGCAACTGTGTGAGCTAGCTACTGATCATGGGACTAGTTCAGAATACACAGAGGGTCCTAGGGTTGCATACCTGGGGTCCCGACACCAAGTCACGAGGGTAGACAAGCTGAAGATCCCGGAGCTGGTTTACTCGATGTTTGCTCGATCAACCATGAATGTAAGTACTTAATCGTACTTATATATACAGTATAATCTTCTCTCGTTTTTCACCGTCTTTTCATCTTGCGTAAAGCCATAGAGCAAATTGTCGTTGTCGGTGAATATCATCGACAACTTCTAGGGTCTATGACAGAAAAAGAGGAACTCGCAAACAGTAGAGAGGTGGTAAGTCACTACTATTCATAGTCACCTTGGATTTGACTACTTATATAGTGCTTACGGATTTGTCATGGAAAAACTCACGACTAGGTAATGGTCGAAAAGACTTATGACCAAAGGGCTTTGTCGAGAAGAACTTACGACTAGGTCAATGGTTGTAGAAGAACTTACAATCGATTGACCCATGCTCATGTCCACCGTCATCCTTGCGTGTTAAACAAAGGACGCTTAAGACCTTAGCCGACTCGCCGATTATGAAAAAGAGGAGTCGAAAAAGTTTAGGAAGTGGTATTAGACCTCCGGAAAAAGCTTAAAGAAGCTAACTCGCAACCATGAAGTCACAGAAAAATTAAACAAAGAAGTGCTGAACTTAAGGCGCTTATATCTTTGATCTTTACCTAACTTTTGCTTCTTTTCAGAAAAAGAAGACGAGACGAAAAAGCTCCAGAATGAAGTTAGAGAGAAAACTTTAGTTATTCACGAGCTTACTCGTATGTCTAAAAATAAAGATCAAAACCTTGAGACGCTGAGAACTCGAATATCAAGTAAGTAATTCTTTACCGCAATTCCTTACGAGTTATTTCCTTTTCTCACTTCCACTTCCTTTCTAGCAATGGACGTTAAATTGAGAGAACTTGAGGCTGAAATCGCGGATAAAGCCGTGATTTATAACTGCACCGCCCTTATTGCAAAGAAGAATGTAGACGATATTGTATCATGGGAGAAAAAGTATGCCGAGACCGTTGCTTCCCATAATGAAGAGGTCAAGAGGTTGGATTCTCAACTAGTGGGTAAGAAATTCTTTTACCCGTGATTATTTTGTTTTTTTTTCCTCTAGGAGTTTATTTTTGTTTGACCAATCTTATTTCTTCAGAGCAAGTGGTCGAAAACAAAAAGCTCATGAGGCTTCGACTTGTTCCCAACAGAGATGGAAGCAATGAAGACTAAACTTCAAGGAAACATCACGCCTCTGAACAATGTGCTTGGTGAGCTACATAGTGAGGGAAAGACTCTCAAGATGATACAATAGCTGCTCACACAAGTACCATTGGGGATCAAGTCGATTTTGCAAGATCCGTGACCACTCAAGGCCAACCAAGTCAATCGATAAAGGAGGGTCGAAATCGCAGAAGTTATGCATTAGCAAAACTTAAAGCTCATGACCCCAACCTTAATGTGCACCACTGGCCGACTTCAACCGCTCAAGGTAAGGAAGACGCGTCGATGGAGGAGATGCAATCAGTTGGTAGGAAAGTTTCAGAGGAGATGCAGTTGGGCTCTCCTCTTGAGTAGTCTCAGAATGAACTTGTGAAAAACAGTCTTTTGTTGATGTAATCCATCTTGTTCTCGCAAATCATCTTGTTGAGTAGTTAGTAACTCAAAAGATAATTAACTAATTTAAAGACTAAGAAATGAAGTCAAATGTGATGACTTTATCCTAGCCCCGACTATTTGCTTAGTTTGTGAAAACTAAGTAAATAGTTTTGTCTCTCGCAAATCATCTTGTCGAGTAGTTAGTAACTCAAAAGATAATTAACTAAATAAAGACTAAGAATTGAAATCAAATTATTCTAGCCCTCGACTATTTGTTGAGTTTGTTTAGACAAACTAAGTAAATAGTCTCAGAGAAAGGGTTTCAAAAACAGGAGGTTTGTTTAACTTGTAGTTTTTGGGTCTCAATTGTCATGCATCGGTCTAAAGGGTGGTAACGGTTGACACTAGGAAGTTCCTTCTAGTGGGCGTGACCACGCAGAGAGGAGAGGCTTCGACTAGGTAATGTTAACATCTCCGACTAGTTTAATCAAATCGAGAACGGCAACTTGAGTTAAGCAAACGTCTAGAGGACTTTAAAATATTTACTCGCCCTTCTCCCGTGGACTCGATAAGTCTGCCCGGTAGCAAGAGTAGGAAGCCGAATAAAGCTAGGAAGCTCCTTCCAGCAAGGTGACCACGCAGAGAGGAGAGGCTTCGACTAGATGTGTCTCTTCCTCCCACCAGCTTGAGATGAAACGAGTACACCCAAGACGGTTAAGAAAAATCGAGAAAGTGCACTCTTCTTAGAGTATTTTTCAAATTAATCAAGAAATAAACTAAGGTGAAAAGAGTTGGCCTTCAAAAATATTTCGACTAAATAAAACCCGAGTTCTTTGTGTTGGCCATAAAAGCGAGTAACGAGTCGACACTAGGAAACTCCTTCTAGTGGGTAGGACCACATGCAGAGAGGAGAGGCTTCGACTAGGTGATGTTATCGCCTTCCTCGACCAAAGGTAAAGAAAAGCGGGTGTTTAAAACATAGTCGAAAAATAATGAAAGCACTACTCAAAAGTAAGACAATAGAGATAGAAAAAACCTGATTCTTTATTGTCCGAATGGCTGGTTACACATAGAACTTGTGTAATCGGGTCGATGTTCCAAGAATTGAGAGAACTCGCCGCCTTCCATTGCCAATCGTATCGACCTCGACGAGTAACTTCGACCACCGTAAGGACCTTCCCACTTGGGAGAAAGTTTGTTCCGATTAGACTTGGATTGGCAAAGCCTCAATACCAAGTCACCTCTGAAGAAGGTCAGCGAGGTTGAACCTTACGATCGTAGTATCTTCGCAGGCTTGTTGGTAGATTGCCGAACTAATTAGGGCCCTGGTTTCTCCTTTCTTCAAGTAGATTAATATCATCTGCTCAATTTGTTCTGGTTGGAGTCCGTGAATGTTTCACTCGTGTTGACCGTATCTTTAGTTAGGAGGAAGCATAGCTTCAAAGACCAAGACTAAAAAGAAAGGTGTTTCTCCCAGAGTCTGACCGTAGTTGTACGAATCGCCCATAATCTGTAGGGTAATTTTGTACCCAAGCCCCGAGCGCTTGATGAGTGGTCAAGACTCGAGTTTTAATTCCTCTCATTATTTGGCCGCTTGCACGCTCGACCGCTTCCATTACTCGGGATGGGCCATGTAGCATAACATAACTTGGTACCCAACTCGTCGCAAAATTCCTGAAATTTTGCGCTCAAAATTGCTTACTATTATCGTAATTATTCGACTTGGTACTCCAAATCGAGTAATTACGATCTCATCATAAACCGCTTTGTCGCTTCGTTGTTATCGATCCACAGTGTTCGCTTCAATCCATTTTGTGAACGATCAATAGCCACAAAAGGAACTCAAACCTCCCGGAGCTTTAGGAAACGGTCCCGGGATATCAAGACCCCAGTTGCAAAAGGCCAAGATAGAGGTATTGTTTGTAATGCCCGAGTGGTTGGTGTATTTGCTCGCTATGAAACCGCATCGACACACTTCTTAACCAACTCTTTAGCATCAGATAGGGTCATGGCGGTAAAAACCCTGTCGAGAAGCCTTGCCGACCAACGCTCGTAGGAAGCATGATTTCCAAAAATGCCACCATGTATGTCGTGAAGGAGTGTTAATCCTTCGCTCTGCGGAATGCATCGCATGAGCACCCTTGAGTACCTCGCTTATAGAGAACTCCTTCGACCAAAGTATACATTTTGGCTTTTCGATAAGCGATCCGCCTCGAGATCGTCTTCGTGCTGAGCCCTTCAAGATAATCATAGATGGGCGCCATCCATGTATCCTCGTATTCTAGAGAGGCTGCCTCAATAGGAGGTGTCTCTGGCTCTTCGACGAGAAGGCTTCGAGTTGTTCCAAGAAGACTCCTTTTGGTACTTCAGATCCGAAGAAGCTATTCGAGCAAGTCGGTCATGCGAGGAAATTATCCTTTCGAGGATGAATTGTGCCTCGAAACCTAAAAAATGCTTTTCTAGCTTACGATTCGATAAGTACCGAGACATTGTCGGGTTAGAGCACCGGTACTCTTTACCAACTTGATTCACGACTAGTTGAGAGTCTCCTCTCACGAGTAGTCGGCGAATCGAGAGTGCTTTTTTGCGTCAGATACCACCTAGCAAACCTTCAGATTCTCGCCACATTATTAGTGGCCCGAAAGTTTAATTGTATGGCATACTTTAAGGTCTCTCCCAGAGGAGATACTAGGACCACCCAAACCCGAGCCACTTAAAGTAAGCGACCCGTCAAAGTACATCGCCCACGGGTCGTGGGAATCAGATCTTGGGATCCCTGAATGTGTTCAGATTTGTCCATTCGGCGACAAAGTCCGCCAAGATCTGGGATTTAACGGCCGCTTGGGGACACGAATGGATGTCGAACTCCCCAAGTTCGACCGACCATTTTGCCATGCGCCCCATTGCTTCCCTATTCTCGAGGATCGCTCCCAAGGGAAACTCGGGCAAGACATGACTAGTTTGTGCTTTGAAAATAATGCCGCAGCTTCTCAAGACATGAGGAGGGCATCTGAAGCTTTTGGACCCGAGGGTAACGCTCCTTAGGTCCGGTAAAACTTCACTTACGAGTAAACCGGTCGTTGTACATTTTCACATTCTACAACCAAGATCTTTTTACCGACCGCTGTGGCGTGGCGCCTAGGTAAACCAAGAGCGCTTCTTCCGCCTCGGAGAAACCGTAATAGGAGCACTCAGAAGGTACCTCTTGACATCCTCAAAGGCGCTTGTCTCATTCGACCACTCAAAACTTTCGTGTCTCCTTAGAAGTTTAAAGAAAGGTAGTCCCTTTTCTCCCGATCGTGCGATGAAACGACTTAGAGCCGCCATGCACCCAAAGTGAGTTTCTCGGACTTCTTTCCGTAGTTGAGGGCGATTTGTAAAATGGCTTTTATCTTTTAGGGATTCGCTTCAATTCCTCGATAGATACTAGGAATCCAAGCAATTTCAAGAGATTCCAAACACACACTTCTCGTGATTAAGTTTTAAGCGATGTTTTACGAGATTGTTGAATGTTTCTTGTAGGTCGGTAATATGATTAAGTTTCTTGATGCTTTTGACAACTAAGTCACCAACATAGGCTTCTAGATTTCGCCTAATTGAGATGAAAAAGTTGCTCTGATCAAGCGTTGAAAAGAAGTTACCGCATTTTTAGACCAAATGGCATTTTGACATAGCAAAATATACCAAATGGTGTAATAAATGCGGTCTTTTCTTCATCGTCTAGACACATATTAATCTGGTGATATCCAGAATATGCGCACAGAGTTCTGAGGCGAAAGCAATAATTGCAAGGTGAAGAGGGGCTGACAAGTGGGGCCAGTCAAAAAAGTGCACCACTGGTCAAAGAGGTGGCCCCACCAAGAAAGGGTCATTCCCGCCAAAGACCACCGCGAGGTCTCCGGGCAAGAGGTCCAAGACACTCAGAGAGGGAGGTCCTGGACAGGAGGTCCAAGGACGCAAGAGGAGGTCCTGACACTCGGATCTGCACCAGGGAGGTCTAAGGGTCAAGATTTCAAAGGGGGAGGACTTCAACGGTCCAGATCAAAGGGGGCAGGGAGGTCCTGACGAGTAGATCTCCAAAAGGGAGATCTAGTGGTCAAGATCTCAAAGAGGAGGACCTCAATGGTCCAGATCAAAGGGGGCAGGGAGGTCCTGACGAGTAGATCTCCAAAAGGGAGATCTAGTGGTCAAGATCTCAAAGAGGAGGACCTCAATGGTCCAGATCAAAGGGGGCAGGGAGGTCCTGACGAACAGAAAAATTCAAGATTAGGAGGGTGGTTTTTTTATAAAAGACCAGCAAGGGCCGGGGAGGTGGTCTTTGCAAAACAACCAGGAGGAGGTCCTAGGAAACAAAGGCAAGGCCTCAAGCGATACAGCCACAAGATTCAAAGATGGGTCCAAGCGCTAAGGAGGTCTTGGACCTAAGGAGGTCGGAACCTTTGGATCCAACTAAGGGAGGACCTGGACGGCTAAGATCTCCCGAGAGGAGGTCCTAATGGCCAGATCCTAACAAGGGGAGGTCTGAGCGGCTAGATCTCAACAAGGGGAGGTCTGAGCGGCTAGATCTCAACAAGGGGAGGTCTGTTTGGACACAAGGGAGGTCCAAATAGCCACGAGGAGGTCTAGGGGGGTCCAAAAGGGGGCTCTGGGAGGTCCAGAGAGGCTCGAGCGCCCAAGAGGACCTGGGGTTCCAAGAGAGCGTGGAGAGGTCCACGAGGGTCCAAAGAAGCAAAGCCAAGCGTGGCTTGGGGGAAACCAAGAGGTTTCAAACACAAACCCGAGCCGGGTCCTGACAGAAAACCCCAAGCAAGGGAGAGGTTCAACAGAGGGAGGTGAGAGAGAGGTGCGGATCTTAAAGAGATTCAAACCAACAACGGAAGTTAAGAGAGAGAGAAGAGGCGAACCTGGGGGCACACAGAGAGGCTTTGGAGACACAAAGAACCTGTATAAAGAAAGACACAACAGAGAGCCACAACCAAAGAAGGAACACCAACAACGACTTAGTTAAGGTTTGATTAATTCCAATTGAACTCTCCAGATTTCAAAATCTCGGGTTAAGCTTTGGATTCTCAATAAAGCCAAATGGTTACTTTTATTTTGAAAACTTGGCAAGGACTTAAAAGAAAACTGGACGTTACAAACCTTCACCCTTAAGGGAATCTCGACCCGAGATTCAGCCGAGCTAGGGAACAAGTGGGGAACCTTCTTGAGGTCCTCTTTCGCTCCCAAGTTGCCTCGGCTTCAGAGTGGTTGCTCCATTGCACCTTGCACTGCCTTGGTGGTCTTGTTCCTTGTAACTCTCTCGACACGCCCAAAATCTTGATGGGGTGCTCTCTGAAGTGAGGTCTTCTTGGAGGTCCACGACTTCTAAAGGCATCTGGTCCTCTGGCGATCGTAAGCACTTCTTCAATCTGTGAAACATGGAACACGCTAGGACTCCAATGAAATGAGGAGGGAGGTCCAACTTGTAGGCTACTTCACCTTCTGCAAGGACTGGAAAGGGTCCAATAAATCTTGGGGCAAGTTTCCCACTAACTCGAACATTGCATACCCTTGAGAGGTGACACTTTGAGGTAGACTTGGTCTCCTAGAACAAAAGCTAGGTCCCGACGCCTAACATCTGTGGTAGCTCTTTTGCCGGGTTTGAGCAAATTTCTTAGCTTTTCCCTTATTGACCTTACTTGATCTTCTTCTTTTAGTAGGTCCTGCCAAGAACTTGGCCTTCACCCGATTCTCATCAAAGACAAGGAGTTCTACACTTTCTCCCATAAATAGCTTCAAATGGGGACATTTGGAGACTCGCTGGTAGTCTGTTATTATAAGAAAATTCTGCATAAGGTAACATCTTGTCCCAACTGGATTGTCTTTCTAGAGCACAAGCTCTCAAAGATGTCCTCAAGGACTTGATTAACTCTCTCGGTTTGGCCATCCGCTTGTGGGTGATATGTCAGACTAAAGTTGAGGTCGGTGCTCAAGGCATCATGTAGCTTTTGCCAAAATTTGGAGGTGAACCGAGATCCTCTATCGAAACTATCTTCTTTGGAACACCATGCAAGCATACAACCTTGCCATGTAAATTTCGCCGCTTTGTCTCCGAATAGGTAGTCTTCACAGAATGAAGTGAGCCATTTTGTCAATCTATCCACAATGACCCAAATAGAATCAAAACCAGCTTGGGTACGGGTAAACCAATTATGAAGTCCATCCCGACCTCTTCCCATTTCCACTCGGGTATGGGTAAAGGCACTAAAAGTCCTCTGTGTCTTTGGTGCATCGCCTTAACCTTTGGCAAGTGTCACATTTGGCCACAAAATCGCTATTTCTCTCTTCATCTTCGCCACCAAGACAATTCCTTGATGTCTTGGTACATTTTGTAGCTCCTGGGTGTATAGAATACAATGTCTCATGTGCTTATTTAAGTATTATTCCCTTGAGCTCTGGTTATTGGGCACACAGAGCCTCTTATCAAACCGCATCGCACCTAGGTCGCCTATAGAAAACCTTGACCTTCCCTTCTCTTATGTTGGCCTTGATTTCTTGGATGTTAGCATCTCCTCTTGGGCTGCCTTTGATCTGCTTTTTGCAATGTGGGTTGCACTTCAAGTGTTGCTAAGAATCCTCTTCAACTAATTCAAGTCTAAGCTTCAAGAATTCTTCATACAAAGTAGGTTGGCTCTCCTTGATCATCAAAGTATTAGCATAAATTTTCTGCTCAAGGCATCTCGCCACCACGTTGGTTTTGACTGGTGGTAATGAATTCCCACATTGTAGTCCTTAATAAGCTCTAGCCACCTCTCTCGCCTTAAATTCAGATCTGCTTGAGTAAAGATATACTTTAGGCTTTTGTGGTCAAGATAGATTTCACACCTATTACCTATGAGGTAATGGCGCCAAATCTTTAAGGCGTGAACCACAGCTAGCCTAACTCTAGGTCATGAGTAGGGTAGTTTGTTTCATGAGGCTTCAACTGCCTTGAAGCATAAGCTACCACTCTTACATCTGCATTAGCACACGACCAAGTCCTTGCTTTGATGCATCACAATAAACTTCAAATCTTTCCCGACATTTGGAAGAACCAAAAGCTGGGCAGAGGTCAACTTTCTTGAGCTCTTGGAAGCTCTGCACAACTGAGGTCCAAAGGAACTTTTTTCTTTCTTTAACAGCTGAGTAAGAGGCTTTGCAATCCGGGAGAAGCCTTCAATAAACCTTCTGTAGTAACCGGCCATGCCAAGAAAACTCCTAACTTGAGGCACTGTCCTAGGGGGTTCCCAATTAAGCACATCTTGAACCTTACTAGGGTTGACAGACACTCCTTCTTTTGACAAAACATGCCCCAAAAAGACCACTTCTTTTAGCCAAAACTCACACTTACTAAATTTGGCAAAGAGCTGATGAGCTCTCAGCCTTTCCAAAACCAAAAAGAGATGACTCGCATGCTCCTCTTCATTTTTGGAATACACTAGAATGTCATCAATAAAGACAATGACAAACTTGTCTAGGTAGTCCATGAACACTCGGTTCATCAAATTCATGAAATAGGCAGGGGCATTGGTCAGCCCAAAAGACATGACAGTGAATTCAAATAACCCATATCTAGTTGAAAAAGCTGTCTTAGGGATGTCTTCCTTTCGAATTTTGAGTTGGTGATATCCTGTTCTCAAATCTATCTTGGAGAACACAGCAGCTCCCTTCAATTGATCAAACAAATCATCGATTCTTGGCAAATGATACTTGTTCTTGATGGTGACATCATTGAGAGCTCTATAGTCCACACACATTCTTTGAGTACCATCCTTTTAGGCACAAAATCACCGGGCTCCCCAAGGTGAGGAGCTAGGTCTAATAAAACCCTTGCTCGCAAGTCTTCCAACCGCTTTTAACTCCACATGACCATCAACATGCAATCAGAGGGCCTTTTGGAGATGGGGAGGTCCCAGGACAAGGTTAATGACAAACTCAAGGTCTCTGTCTGGGGCATTCCCTGGAGCTCATCAGGAACACATCCACAAAATCTTTAACAACAGGACATCCTTCAAAACTTGAACTTGAGCGCTGCAAGATAGGGCTCCTTGGAGCTTTCTAAGGTGGCGAAAACTTCACAAAGGGCACCACTAGGGCTGGTCAAAGAGATACTTTTGCCACTACAATCCAACATGGCATGGTGGTTAGCTAGCCAGTCCATGCCCAAGATCACATCTAGGGACCTGGTGTCCAGAAGGATAAGGTTGGCTAGAAATTCTACTCCTTCTATGACCATTTTCACTTGTGGGCAACCCTGGTTCGTACTTAGTTCTGAGCCGGGGGATTGAACCAACAAGGTAGACTTAAGAGTAACAACTCGAAACTGGTGCTTTGCAGCAAAACTCCGAGAAATAAACGAATGGGAAGCTCCAGAGTAAAACAAAACTGCGGCTGACACTGAATTTACTAGGAACATACCTAGTACCACGTCTGAGGAGGTCTGTGCTTCTTCCACTGCCACATGGTTCACACGGCCCCTTCCAAATGTCTGGGAGGTTCTGGCTTGAGGAGGAGGTCCTGCTGCTTGAGAGGTCTTGGCCAAGGGAGGTCCTGAAGTAGAGGTCTTTGCGGCTTGCTCTGTCTTCAGGGGGCATTGATTGGCGAAATACCCCACTTGGTGACACTTGAAACAGGTGATCCCCGCTGCTGTGGAGGTCACTGGGGTTGACTTGGTGCTGCCAAGGATGTTGAAATTTGGCCGGGGTACCAAGGGAGGTCTTGGCAGAGGTCCTGGGAGGTCCTTGGCGCTTGGATTGGTATTGCACAAACGTCTTGACACGCTGGGGAGGTCTTTGCTGAGCACTGGAGGGTGGCACCTTTCTCTTGAAGGACTCAGAGAGTTCTCTTCGGGATTCCTCAATGAGCATTGCTTTGTTCACCAAATGCTGGAAATCAGGATAATCGTTGCCCACAACTTGAACTTTTAAACTGGGATGAAGGCCTCGCTTAAAGCGCTTCTGCCGTGCATCATCTGTAGCCACATCTTCACGAGCATAACGTGACAATTGGGTGAACTTTGTGAGATACTCGCTCACTGACATGCTGCCTTGCTTGAGCTCTCTAAACTCTTCCTTCTTCATCTCTACCTTCCCATCGGGGACATGCGAATGACGAAAAGCAGCTGCGAATTCTACCAAAGTGATCCTCTGGGGGTCAGCATGTGAGGCACAAAATGTGTCCCACCACTCGACTGCAGGTCCTGCCATTGATGTGAGGCAAACAAAACCTTCTCCCTGTCTTCACAGCGAGCAATATCCAGCTTCTTCTCTGTTGATCTCAGCCAATCATCGGCATCTAAGGGCTCAGGGGAGCTAGAAAATGTAGCTGGGCGTGTCTTCATGAATTCTGACAGCCTTGATTGATGGTGAGCTGGGGGTGGAGGTGGTGGCGCTGCTGCAGTCTGACTATTCTGACTCATCATGGCAAGTAAAGCATTGGTGGTCTGGCTTTGTTGAGCCATGATCTGGTTCATATTCTGCATCATAGAGCTCATCATCTCGAGCTCTGGCCGCCATGAACCGCCCAAAACCCGGTCTCTGTCGCCACAGAGGAGGTGGGGGTCGAGGCAACTGTTCTGGGGGCTCACCCTGACTTGTGGACTGCCGAGTCTGCACCATCTGAACAAAACTCTAAAGGTTAATAGGTAAGAGAGAAAGCATAAAGGGTAAGAGAGAACAAAGAGATAAAGGATAGGGCATCTATTAGGGGTGACTAGGTTAAACCCTAAGAGAGAACCAAAAGGCCAGGAGGCCAAAAGAGGCAGCAACCACAAAACAGAGGTCTACAAGACCCAAGCTAAGCGAGACTCAGAATAGAACCACTAATCCTACCCTTTCTACAGTCGGCCCTATAGAAGTTATAAAGACAAGGGGGGTCAAATTAGATTCAAAATCAAGGTTCCAGCAGAGATAAGATAATGGAACTAAGGAGTTAAGATGAGAGTAGAACAGGACGAGAAAAGATTTAGACAAGATAAGGGCAGCATAGAACCAGCACAAGGAAAGAACTACCAAACAGGTTTTGAGTTGATGTACTTTTTAGAAAATAACTTTGAATCAAAACTAAAACGACCTTTCTACCTACGGCCACGTCCTACAGCCGACCTAGGCTCTGATACCAACTGTGACGACCCACCTTGTGATGTACCGCAAGAGGTCCGGGAGGACCATTTTTTTTTGCGCTACGGAGTCACCACGGGAAGAAGTGGTAGCACCGCATGGAGCTTTACCGAGGAGGTCTGCCAGGACCTCCCAAGAGGTCTTACGGACCTCCTGGAGGTCTTGGTCCGCCACTGACCTCCCAGGAGGTCTTGAGGACCTCCTGGAGGTCGTGGGCGCCACCTGCTCGGTAGCACCTCCAGGCACATCACCAAGAGAGGTCCGGCAGACCTCCCGAGCTAGGTCCCGAGGACCTCCCGGTGGTCTGCCGCCTGCATCCGAGCTAGTCCCAGACAACAGAGCTAGCTCACACAAGAACACAAGCCAATACCATAACCACGAGGTCAAACAAAGATGAAGCAGGCAAAATAAACTTTATATAATAGGACCTTATGGTTAAGCTTGTTAACAACAGGTCTGCCACTGAGGGCTTACAAAACCAACGAGGACTTACAACTGGCAACAAGGAGCTCTTGGGCTCGAACACCAAAACCCGCAAAAGCCATCCAACAAGCACCACAGGTTGTCGGGTGGAGGACGTCCTAGGCAGCTTAGTCGTCGAAGAACTCCTCCTCGAAGAGGTCTGCACCGCCGCACTTGATCATCCTCAAAATCTGACTTTGTACGGGCTTAAGCCATGAGTACTTGGAATGTACTCAAGAAGTCACAGAGCAAAGATGCAATAATATTCATGCAAGGACTTTCCAATGGAGAGCTGTATGGTTAGTTTGCGCAAAGCCAGATTTGAACAATAACATAGTAATAGATTGAAAAGCAGCAAGGTAAAACCATAATACATAATACTTTTAATGTTTAAAAAGGTGGAGTGAGCACCAACTCACGGCCACAACCAAAAATGAGGGAGGTCTGATCACACCAGTGGCCAAGTCCTCACCCAAAACCCACTCCAGAACACCCATTCCAGAGGTTCGAGCCAGTCCCTGGACCACTACCCGAGCCAACCCTGACCCCTCTGGAGCCGGTCAAGGTCTCTTCGAGGCAAAGCCAAGGCATCTCGCTGTAGTGCCCAGTGACACAAACTTTTCAAACCACTACCCCTTGCACCATTTCACTGAGCATGTCCATGACCAAGGACTTGGCTATTCAATAGATCTTTACTCGCAGAGGTGTACAACTTTACCCACAATCCACGATCTCTAGCGGATCGGTTCCGGCCACCCTTGCTCACTTCCTAAGGTGAGCGCCTAGAGAGCGCAAGGCCTTTACAAAGCTTTGAACCGACTCGGCTGCCCGCTAAGGTTTCGAATCCCTCCTCGTGGTCTAGAAGTCCGCAGGTTATGGGGTGCCCCTCTGCGCCAACTAATCACACGCCAACCACAACAGCCCCAAGCCAACCCATTGCTAATTATTCAGCCTGCACTATTCCCATAAAATGATCTTGTGGTTGCACTGCTTGGCCCAGCTCAATGACACAAAGTGAAGTCCTTAATTGTGCCAAGGCAAGACTTCCACAACCAAGTGTGCAAAGCACCCACTACTCGCTCCCTGCCTTCTTGCCTCAGCAAAACAATTGTGTAAGCCCATGCCAAAAGATCACCCAGTCTTGGCACAACAGTTTTTAACCAAGTGATCTCACACCACAGTCAACACAGCTTAGGCATCCTGCCATAGCTGCTCAACAATGGCACCAGCCACACATTTCATATTTATTAGTCAGGATTATTAGAGATGAGGCATGATGCGTCTGAAGCGAGTTATCTAAGCAAAGCTATATAAACCTACGGCCCCCATGTTGGCAAGTAACAAAGAACACCAACTAAACTATCCACCCTAAGGCTCACAAGGTGAACATGGCAACATGATGGAGACAAGGTATGAAGGAGGCATAACAGCAAGTAGGCAAGTAACTATAGCCCAAACCATTTTCATATAAACATAGCCATGCATGATAAAGTAAAACCAAATACATTTATGAAACTTGGTTCAAGATGATCAAAGGGATCTGTGGCTTGCCTTGGTCAAGCAAAGGAGAGCCTTCAAGCAAGAGCTGGGTCCAAGATCTCCTCGAACTCGTGATCTACACGTCGCAAGAAAACCAAATAAGCAAAAACCACACTAAGCGAGAGAACTTCAAAAGAACCAAAAGGAACTCAAACCAACTCAGCCAAAAGGAAACCAAGAGGCTTAACAAACCTCAAAGAGCTCCCGGGAAAAGTCTTGCACAAGGAAGAACCGAAAGGTGGCAGGGGGGAAGAAATGAGCAAAGATTACAAAGTCTCGCCTCCAAAGCTATCTGACCAGAGTTGGTGGAGTGCACCACAAGGAAAACCCAGAGACGGTTGGTAACGGGACTACAGGCGGGGCTTGCCCAAAAGAATTGAATAAAGTACTCAGATGTGACTTGCATTTAATGTGACCCGACACCTATTAAATGCGCACAGAGTTCTGAGGCGAAAGCAATAATTGCAAGGTGAAGAGGGGCTGACAAGTGGGGCCAATCAAAAAAGTGCACCACTGGTCAAAGAGGTGGCCCCACCGCAAAGGGTCATTCCCGCCAAAGACCACTGCGAGGTCCTGGGCAAGAGGTCCAAGACACTCAGAGAGGGAGGTCCTGGACAGGAGGTCCAAGGACGCAAGAGGAGGTCCTGACACTCGGATCTGCACCAGGGAGGTCTAAGGGTCAAGATTTCAAAGGGGGAGGACTTCAACGGTCCAGATCAAAGGGGGCAGGGAGGTCCTGACGAGTAGATCTCCAAAAGGGAGATCTAGTGGTCAAGATCTCAAAGAGGAGGACCTCAATGGTCCAGATCAAAGCAAGGTGGAGGTCCCGACGAGTAGATCTCCAAAAGGGAGATCTAGTGGTCAAGATCTCAAAGAGGAGGACCTCAATGGTCCAGATCAAAGGCGGTGGAGGTCCTGATTTAATGTAAAAATTCAAGATTAGGAGGGTGGTTTTTTTTATAAAAGACCAGCAAGGGCCGGGGAGGTGGACTTTGCAAAACAACCAGGAGGAGGTCCTGGGAAACAAAGGCAAGGCCTCAAGCGATACAGCCACAAGATTCAAAGATGGGTCCAAGCGCTAAGGAGGTCTTGGACCTAAGGAGGTCGGAACCTTTGGATCCAACTAAGGGAGGACCTGGACGGCTAAGATCTCCCGAGAGGAGGTCCTAATGGCGAGATCCTAACAAGGGAGGTCCGAGCGGCTAGATCTCAACAAGGGAGGTCTGAGCGGCTAGATCTCAACAAGGGAGGTCTGAGCGGCTAGATCTCAACAAGGGAGGTCTGAGCGGCTAGATCTCAACAAGGGGAGGTCTGAGTGGCTAGATCTCAACAAGGGGAGGTCTGAGCGGCTAGATCTCAACAAGGGGAGGTCTGTTTGGACACAAGGGAGGTCCAAATAGCCACGAGGAGGTCTAGGGGGTCCAAAAGGGGGCTCTGGGAGGTCCAGAGAGGCTCTGGAGCGCCCAAGAGGACTCAGGGGTTCCAAGAGAGCGTGGAGAGGTCCACGAGGGTCCAAAAGAAGCAAAGCCAAGCGTGGCTTGGGGGAAACCGAAGAGGTTTCTGAAACACAAACCCGAGCTGGGTCCTTGACAGGAAAACCCCAAGCAAGGGAGAGGTTCGAACAGAGGGGAGGTGAGAGAGAGGTCTGGATCTTAAAGAGATTCAAACCAACAACGGAAGTTAAGAGAGAGAGAAGAGGCGAACCAGGGGCACACAGAGAGGCTTCGGAGACACAGCAACCCAGAAGCAGCAAAGACACAACAGAGAGCCACAACCAGCAAGGAACACCAACAACGACTTAGTTAAGGTTTGATTAATTCCAATTGAACTCTCCAGATTTCAAAATCTCAGGTTAAGCTTTGGATTCTCAATAAAGCCAAATGGTTACTTTTATTTTGAAAACTTGGCAAGGACTTAAAAGAAAACGGGACGTTACAGACACCATCTGGCGACTTGGAGTAATCCCCTCCAAGTAGGGGAAGTCCGGGTTATAACCGTCTCCGTCGGCAGTGTGACTCATGGAGAGATGGTCGAATTTGCGTGAAAAGCATGCTTGATCCGCTCTCTCGGGCGTTATCCAGAGAGGAGAATCACCAGATTTGGTGAAGTCCTGCAGTGTGGCTTCTAGAGCTTGCCTCACCAAGTCGGACCGCCTTAGGGGAACTTGGACACTTCGAGGAAAAACTCTCGTCAGGTCGTGAGTCCACTGGTGTGGTCTGGTCGATTGACCCTTGCCCTTGAGAGGGTAGATTCCTCTCTTGGACGCATCACAGGGGGATAAGGATCCTCCTCAACTCCACCGGCGACATTGTCTCTCGGATCGTGGGAAGATCCCTGAGGCAAGAATGCCATAGGATGAGTCATCACTCGGTTCATAACCGAATCCGGCATCCATGTCGACGTCACAGACCGCCAAGTCGAACCAGCTTCTCCTCGCTCCATTCTCCGCCATGAGTGCATGAGATTTGGAAAACAGAGAGAATGTTGACAAGAAATTACCGAAGATCCCCACGGTCGGCGCCTAACCGCCGTTGTTTTAGAACCGAACTTACGTAAAGATTGTTTGATTCGGGGTCTCCTAGAATAGAATCATGTAGAGAGATTGACACGGAATTTTTATACAGTGTTCGGCCTTCTCCGGAGAGAATAACAACCCTACTCCCTGTGTGTGTATGGTATTGAGTGTATATCGAACAATCGGGGAAAAACTAAGACTATTACAGATAGTGCTTGTATTATCGATGGCTCGATCCTCGCCCCCTTCTCTAGTTGCCGCCTTTTATAGTACGTGAAGGAGCGGCATTACTCCAGTAAAGCGGCTACCATCACCTCTGTAACAGGCGCATGTCGGTAGTAATTACCGTGTATTAATTCCTCCACGCCGCTCAATGACTATATACCGTAGATAATGGAGTATTACGTGCCATTATTTCGTAGAATAACAACAGATGATGATCGTTTGAATCCCTTAATCAATAAGACCCACTTGTCTGCAGTGTTCATTTGATTATAAGGTGGTCGTGGCTGACCTAGTCGAGAGGAATCTACGATTATGAGGTAGTCGAGCAAGACTTACGACTATGGGATAGTCGTAGCATAACTTACGACTATGGAGGTGGTCGAGAAGAACTTACGACCATCCATTTGGTTCTTCCTTCATAACATTAAGGGTACACTCAGGTTCACATGACGTCATATTTATCTATAATAAAAATTATAGATAAAAGGTAAAATGAGGATTATTATATCCTCGTCAGGTAGAATTACCAAAATACCCCTCCTCGATCTTTTTACAAAGACCGAGTCCCAACTGCGTGAAACACATCCATGCTTCACCACGTGTAGGTTGATCCTGCGGCTCTCTTCATGTCGGTAAATCTCTCCCATCCGGCTCCCACCGAAACCACCATGGCACTTGCACCGACCCCCGCGCCGCTTGATCCAACCCGTCGCACCGAACTTCCCGTTCGGTCATCCTTGTCTATTCTGCGCTATGCTTGAACCCATTGACCTCACCCGGCATCCCCGATTGTTCTGGACCTCAGCTCTCCAAGCCTAGTCCCGATCATCCTCGCCGTTGACCGTCGTTGACCTCCAAGCAACCTGCACAAACATAGACCAAGAAATCGTTTCCGGGAACAAGTTCTTCGCAACTTGATCCACGTTAGTCAAAACATGCATCATGCAACACATATGCCATGAAACCCATGAACTTGACCTAACAAGCAAACATCGCCACCACGGCGACCATTTAAACACATCGAATCGGCCGACCGTCACCTTGGCGGTCGATTGCCTCGCCGGCCGATCGCCACCAAAGGTCGGTCTCGACCGCCACCCATGACTTAACCAAATTTCTAACCTGGAAATCTGAAACCTACTGGAATTTTCAAACCAATAGAACTTTTACCTAGAGGCTCGAAAAATTATGAAACCAAGTGCAGAAGCACCTTCTCACTTGCCTACACCTTTTATTTTTGGCCTAGCTCCAAAATCCAAAATATTAAAGGGCCGGTCCGACCGCCAGCAAGGCTTGGTCAGATCCGCTCCATCGCCGGCCCGACCGCCAATGACCATTTCAGGAAAACCAAGTCAAGGCATGGCCGGTCTGACCGTCACCATAGCCGGTCTGACCGCTAGAGGCCTGACAGAACTGAAACTTTGCCGAAAACACGCGATTCGACAAACCGTCAATGACATTGCCAATTGTAACATCATCCTAAGATCTCAGGCATATCCCCATGATATCCACAGAAACATTATCTCTACCTCATGTTTGATGGCAGAGGGTTATAAATTCATTATTGAGGACAATGGTTGTTCTATATTTTTTTAATATGTTTTATGGCTATGCTCCTGTTTTGAACGGATTGTTTATTTTAAATCTTGATGATGCACCAGTCTATAATATTAATGCAAAGAGGCTTCGGCCTAATGATATGAATTCCACTTTCATGTGGCATTGTCGTTTGGGTCACATAATTGAGAAACATATGAAGAAGCTCTATGATGATGAAATTCTAAACTCATTTGATTTGGAATAATTTGAAACATGCGAATCTTGCCTACTCGGAAAGATGACCAAGACACCTTTCGCTGGTTGAGCTGAGAGGGCGTCTGACTTGTTGGCACTCATATACTGATGTGTGTGGACCAATGAGCACGACAGCTAGAGGTGGTTTTCAGTACTTCATTACTTTCACCGATAACTATAGTAGATATGGATATATCTATTTAATGAGGCACAAGTCGGAATCTTTTGAAAATTTCAAAGAGTTCCAGAATGAGGTACAGAATCAACTTGGCATGACAATCAAATCTTTACGATCTGATCGCGGAGGTGAATTTTTGAGCCATGAATTTGGTAATCATTTGAAGTAATGTGGAATTGTTCCACAACTTACACCACCGGGCACTCCATAATGGAATGGGGTGTCCGAGCGGTGTAATTGGATCTTGTTGGATATGGTTCGATCGATGATGAGCCAATCGGATCTGCCATTGTATTTTTGGGGTTACGCTCTAGAAACTACCGCTTTCACTTTAAATAGGATAACATCTAAATCAGTAGATAAGACACCATATGATATATAGACTGGGAAGAGTCCTAGTTTGTCTTTTCTAAAGATTTGGGGATGTGATGTCTACGTTAAACGTTTGACGTCTGATAAACTCACACCCAAGTCAGATAAATGCTTCTTTATAGGATATCCTAGGGAAACCAAAGGATATTATTTCTACAACCAAGAAGAGGGCAAAGTTTTTGTTGCCCGACATGGTGTCTTTTTGGAGAAAGAGTTTCTTTCCAAAGGTGTTAGTGGAAGAAAGGTGCAACTCGAAGAAATTTGAGAAACATCTGAAAGTGTTTCAACTCTTACTGAACCTCTACAGGATAAACAAATTATCGTTGAACCTGTAGATGAGGCATCAGCCCCACGTAGATCTAAAAGGCCACGTCAATTGCCTATAAGGTATGAGCATGATGTATTATTATTGAATAATGATGAGCCTAAGACTTATGAGGAAGCGATGATGGACACAGACTCTGAGAAATGGCTTGGAGCCATGAAATCCAAGATAGACTCCATGAGAGACAATCAGGTTTGGAAACTAGTCGATCCACTTGATGGTGTTAAAACCATTGAGTGTAAATGGATCTATAAGAAAAAGATCGATATGGATGGAAATATTCAGATTCATAAAGCTTGACTAGTCGCAAAAGGGTTTCAACAAGTTCAAGGGGTTGACTACGATGAGACTTTCTCACCGGTAGCGATGCTTAAATTTGTACGGATCATTCTAGCTATTGCTGCATATTTCGACTATGAGATATGGGAAATGGATGTCAAAACGGCTTTCCTTAATAGAAACCTAAGTGAGGATGTGTACATGACATAGCCTGAAGGTTTTGTCGATCCAAAGAATGCTAGTAAAGTGAGCAAACTTCATAAATCCATTTATGGATTGAAGCAAGCATCTCGTAGTTGAAATATACGTTTTGATGAGGAGATCAAAAGGTTTGGTTTCATCAAGAACAAAGGAGAACATTGTGTTTATATGAAGGTTAGTGGGAGCGCACTTGTAATTCTAATCTTATATGTGGATGTCATATTATTGATTGGGAATGACATTCCTATACTGGAATCCGTTAAGGCATCATTGAAAAATAGTTTTTCTATGAAGGACTTAGAAGAGGCAGCATATATCTTAGGGATAAAGATCTATAGAGATAGATCGAGAAGGCTAATTGGATTAAGCCAAAGTACTTATATTGATAAGGTGTTGATTCGGTTCAACATGCAGGACGCCAAGAAAGGGTTCTTGCCTATGTCACATAGCATAAGTCTTAGCAAGAGTCAGTACCCTTCGACTACTGATGAGTGAGACCGCATGAATGGTATTCCATATGCTTCAGCTATTAGAACTATCATGTACGCCATGATATATACTCGACCAGATGTATCATATGCTCTAAGCGTTACGAGTAGATACCAAGCTGATCCCGGTGAAGGTCACTGGACATCTGTGAAAAATATTCTTAAGTACTTGAGAAGGACTAAGGATGTGTTCCTAGTTTATAGCGGTGATGAAGAGCTCGTTGTAAATGGTTACACCGATGCAAGCTTCCAAACCGACAAAGATGATTATCGTTCGCAATCTGGTTTTGTATTTGCTTTGAATGGAGGAGTAGTAAGCTGAAAAAGTTCCAAGCAAGAGACGGTTGTTGATTCTACGATGGAGGCTGGGTATATAGCAGCTTCTGAAGCTGCGAAAGAAGGTGTTTGGATAAGGAATTCTATTGCTGAGTTGGGTGTGGTTCCGAGTGCCTCGAGCCCAATGGATCTCTATTGTAACAATAATGGAGCCATTGCGCAGGCTAAGGAGACTAGATCCCATCAGAAGTCCAAGCATATACTCAGGCGTTATCATCTTATTCGCGAATTGGAGGATAGAGGAGATGTTAAGATATACAAAGTTCACATGGATTTAAATGTTGTTGATTCGTTAACAAAGCCTCTCACACAGCCAAAGTATCAGGCGCACACAAGAGCTATCGGTATTAGATACTTAAATGATTGACTCTAGTGCAAGTGGGAGACTGTTGGAAATATACCCTAGAGACAATCGTAGAGATGATTATATTTCATTATGTTCATAACTATGGATAATATGTTATCTTGTTTCTAGAATAATATCGATAATATTTATTATCAAGTATGTGACTTGATTGTGAAACTCTATATTTCTGCGATGATTATTCTTAAATGATTCCTGGTCGGAAACATATGAGAACACATATGAATAGACTGGCATATATTGGTTGATGACTATGTTTCACAGGTCATAGATATAGAGATATCAAACTAATAATATGGACACATATTAGAGAACATGGTGTTGGATATGATCCACCTTGAGACACTATTGAGATTGTTATGATTATATGTGTCGTTAGTTGGTCTCAAGCAATGATGATGTATAATCCTTAGACCTGAGATTAGTATGGTTTCCTACATGTGTAATAGCACTCTTAGGGGTTGCCAAACGCTACTCGTAACTGGGTAGTTATAAAGGTAGCTTTCGGGTATGCTATGAAACATGCAGAGAAATGTGATTGGTCGGATATAGGATTTGCCCCTCCTAACATAACAGGAGAGATGTCTCTGGGCCCCTCGGTGTGGTCGAATAAAGAAAGTGCATGGCCATGGCACTAGTGGTCGAAGTGTCGACTACATGAAGTTATTCGACACTTGATCGATAAAGTATTGAACAGTTTATGGATGACAAACTATCTCACCTGGAGTTCAACCAGATATCGTGAGGCAAAGGGAGAATACACAAGCAGGTTGTTCAGTTCGACCAGATGTAACTAGTCATATGGAGATACGAGCTGGTCTTAGACTAGTCGAAGCCAGTCGTAGACTGGTCGAACATATTCACAGAGTGATCGTAACCTAGTCGTAAAGAGTTATGAACTGGTCGTATAGAGATAGGACCTGGTCGTAGATCATATTGCATTAAGGTTCGTCTGATATATTCTATGTATGTTCGGGAATCGTTATGTCCTGCTAGGTACCGCTAACGACTCGTGGTCGGAAAGGGTTTCCGAGTCACAACCGATTATGCATGAACCTACAGGGTGACACACTTAATGGATTGGAACAAACCAGTATGGATACGATTCGTCAAACGTGTTCGGATAGGATCTGTCATGGGCGCTATATAAGGAGATGCATGAGGCTGTTGGGCGGTAGACGTGAGTTGTTCTACCGAAACCATAGCCGCCATCTTCCTGAGAGCTCTGCCGTGTGACTTGGTGCTAGCGCACTGGCGTACGGTTGTTCCTTTCCTAGACGTGTGAATACCATAGAGGCGCTACTGCGGTTGTTGTTGCACTTGAGGACGATCCGCGATCTTCATAAGGAACTGCAGAGGTTGCTAGAGGAGACGATCGACTCGCAAGGACACTGGACGATCGACTACGACCACTGCATCAACGTGCTCGATGTTGAACGATCGACTACGACCACTTCATCGACGCGCTCTACGTTGGATCAGGCTTCTCTAACTCTTCTTCCGCTGCACTGCGTGTCTAGTGGTAACGATCTGTGATCTTCTACTTGCATGGCTTCTTGGTTTATGTGGTAGAATTTTTGAGTTGTTGCTAGTGTAGTCTACCCGTATCCTAACAATTCCGTACACCAACAATACTATTTTAGCAAAAAAAACTCCGGAAACAAGTGATCTTCTGCTTTCATTGGGCCAAAGATTGGCTATACCCATAACCAAACATCCAAACCTTTGATGTAAAGCTTGTGGTTTGTTGTTGCTCAAATTGATCGAGCATTGGTGCTACGCGTTTTTCTGGTTGCCAAACACACAAAAGTTTCATATTCGTTATTAGAAGGAAAAAAACTGACTACCCCCTTGTCATTTTCTTTCATATCCGCCAGAGGTTTAGCAGAGGTCCTGCTATTTTCCACACAAAAAAAAGGATACTGACGCTAACATTTCTAGTCCCTAACACGGTAACACCTCCCTACCATCCCTCTATCCTCTATCTCACTTAGGCTTTGTTTGGGTGCTAGAGAAAATATTTCCATGGACAAAAATCCCAGGTGGGGTTTTCTTTGCCACATAGAAACCCCGTGGAATGTAACCCCCGAGGAGACTAATCCCCATCGTCATTTGGGATAACACATATTTTGCACCTACCCTGGGCTGTGCTTCCTGCCCTTGTTCCACGGCTTGTTCCCATTGTTCGCCTGCGAGATCCACATCCGCCTCAACCTTTCCCTCTCATCCGCTGCATCCTCCTCCTCACGCCTCAACACCTCCTCGTCTTCCCTCGGGAACTGGATCTCCACCGCCTAGGTGCCGCAGCCGAGGCCATGCTCGCCCAAGGCGTCGCGATAACCCGGAGCTGCGGCCAACATGAGGCACAAAGATTCATGACGCTGGGAGTGGGAGGAGCAAGGCAAGGGAGACAGCTGCATGAGCCAGGGCCAGGAGGAGACCCAATAGTAGCCCTGCAGCTGCGGCGCCATTAGAAGGTTGTGCTCTTCACGACGAGGTGGTCAGCCCAACAGGACGCCGCACCTTATGATCGGAGAGCCGTCGGAGCACCACCGCGGCCGCCGGATGGGAAGGGAATGGAGGGTGGCGAGGCGGCGAAGGGTTTGGCAACGGGGAGCGAGAGATTGGTGGTGGGATGCCGCTGGAATTGGGGAAAATTTCCCGACCTTAGGAGGCGTGGATTTCTTCCCCATGGATTGGGCCGGGTTCAACCGGGATATTCCCCTCCCCTTCTTATTCCAAACAGCCACTTAGGATGAGGGAGGGAAATCTTCCATGGGGCAAGTTTTCCCTGGGATTTGACCGGGATCCCGGCCGGGATTTGGGTTCCCAAACAAGCCCTTATAGTGTCCCCTAAAAAAAACTCAGTTATAATGTTATACATGATCCATTTTTTTAAGGAATATACATGATCCAATTTGATATGCAAACTTTCTTAATTATACAACAGACACGAAACACAAATGACCTATTAGGGCACGTGCAATGGTATGACGTCATCCGTCTATAAGCTTTGCCACATATGATTTTTGTAGGACCGGAAAGGCGACTAGGAGGGGGGTGAATATGAGCACTATCTATTTTTCGCTTTGCTGATCGGATTCAAACATGATATTGACTCCAATAGCTATGAGAACTATGAAGATCAATATATATAAGCGTAGCGGAAGACTTGTACTTAAACCCCTTCAAATCCCAAAAAGAAACGACCAAAAACACAAAAATCAGCCTTATGAAGCAGTCTTGATGACCAAGAATGATCGAACCGGATGAACAGATGGCGGTTGTACGCAGATCCGGTTGAACCGGATGAATAGTGCCGTCGTTCGCGTGAACAAGAAAATCAGGCGAATGAACAGTAAACAGCCTGAAAAACGAAATAAAAAATCGACGTAACTTTTGATCCGCTTGGCCAAACTCCACCAAATTTGAAACACAACTTCCTAATGATGTCAGGAACCTATTCCAAGCAACCATTGCAAATATCCATGCCAAAGTTCCTATCTTTTTCAATTTTACGAAGGAGGGTTCAAAACCGAGCAAAAATGAAAAACTTGATCCAAAACTTGCTCGTGGGTGGATGATGATCAAGATGACCTTAGATGGGTTCCCACATATCCCAGCAAGCAAGATCAAGAAGAAAAACCAAGCAAAAACTCACGGATCAAAGAAAGCCCCAAAATCATCAATTAAAGAGGATGAACACATAAACGAAATAGAGACTCATCTCAAGAGATTTGGATGGATTGATTTGAGATGAATGATTGTTGCTTACAGCCACTCCACATGGAGGGCAAAGCTCACCACGTGAGCACACACTCTCAATCCAAACCCTAGAACCTAGCTCTCATCTTTCTCCTCAAAACCCTAAACCAAAATAGGGCAACCACAAGGGTTTTGGGCTGGCTATCTCCTTGGTTTCCAAAGAACCCTAAACAGCCACCAACACCCCTATTTATAGTGGAGACTAAGCATCTAGGGAATATTCCATTAGGGCACCCATTAAACCCCACACACAAATGGGTTAACACATGCACGCATCTCAAAGCGCCGTCTTCATCTTTGCTTGACCTAAACCACTTCTCCATGCGTCCTCTTGCGCCGTGGTTTAGCCAAGGTCATCACTTTTCGGTATAGAGCAATTTACCAAAATACCCTCTACCGACTTTTGGCGATTCTTCGCCTCAAGCATCTTCCATGCTCGTCATCATCCATGTGTCACCAATGACTTCCCTTAAGCTTCTCACGCGTCCGGATCACATCGAACCGTCCTCGCTTGTAGCTCGAAACAAATCACTTGGCGCACCATCTGTTTCACCATGATCGCACTGCTTCCTTTACCGATCAGACCTCACCATCCTCGAGCCTAGTCCAGACCTCAACTCTTCCCGAGTCTAGTCTCGGTCATCCTTGCCGCTGCCGTCATGTTCATCACCGGTAGCTTCGCTCCGGTTCCTTGTCTTCTCGGCCATACGCACTCGCTAGCCTCGGTCATCTTCCAAAGAACACCTCGATCGCTCGACCTCGGTTCCAAACCTAGTCCCGATGTAGTGTGCCTCACCATGACCTAGCTCCGGTGTCCTACAACCATCACAGCATAAGCAAACCATTACGTAGCACCAGACGATACACACAATCATCAATTCACATAATTGATGAGGCATGAGCACATACCTTCACAAAGGCCTTTGCTCAAACTTCGCCTTCTATGGTTCTTGACCATCTATGCCTTGCTTGAGACCAACTATCTCACCCGACATCCATGACCGTTTCGGACCTCGGTTCTCCAAACCTAGTCCCGGTCCACCTCGTCACGACCATAGTTGACTACAAGCTACCGCACAACAATAAACCAAACAACCATTTCCGAGCACAAGTTCTTCACAACTTGACCAATATTAGTCAAAACATGCATCATGCAACATCTATGCAATGAAACCCATGAACTTGACCTAACCCAAAACCATTTCTCCAATTGAACCAACATTCACCAGATTATTCCACAAGCGGTACTACGCCACATATCCACCGCAGTACTACCGCATCATGGTCGCATCACCACAACACTACGATCATCCGCAAACTCGAGAAAACCCAAAATCTCCAACGACATCCTCTCTGGAAATTCCATACCGCCACACGCACGGTCATTCCGCCATGCGGTACTACCGCAACCAAAGCACAATCGAACCGCTCCAGAGAAAATCCACACTCCAAAACAACAGAGACACCTTCTCGGAATTTTGCAACCGCCACACAAAATTCGGACTCACCGACATGCGGTACTACCAAGCAACTAAAGCCCGGTACTACCGCTCCTCGAGAAAACCCAAGAAACCAAACACAAGGCTTGGAAAATTCAAACCGCCAACAAACTTGCGGTCGATCCACCAAGCGGTACTATCATCAGCCACAACGCCAGACGACCAAGAAAACCCGACACTTTGTCAAAACTTCAAATTTCGACAAACTCTCAAAGCAATTGCCAATTGTCTCATCACCTAAGATCATGAGCATGTCCACATAACATCCACAATGTCCTCATGACATCCACAATCTCCCCTTGATGAACACATTGGCAATCTCCCAAAATGTAAGTTTGGAGGTTTGAGAATGAAAATACTTGACATTTTTCAAGAAAGGCACAACTTGGCTCAAATACATGAGAAGGCAATGAGAAGGACCAAGTTGGCTTCAAAATAGTTTCAGCAAGTGAGACACGGCAGAAGAAGCAAGAAAAACTTCAAATTCAAGATAATCGACAAAAATCTCACTTACGGTCCATATGAAAGAACAATTATTCTCTTTGACCTTTGATCATCGTGAGTTCAAGAATTGCAATTCAAGTTCAGAAAAGGCAATAAGACCAAAAGAATGCAATATGAATGCTCCCCCTCACTATGATCAATTTCTCCATTTCTCCCCCTTACAAAACTACTCCACCATAACCAAAAAGCTCTTTATTAACATTACATTTTCGCTATATCTTCTCCCCCTTTGACAATGGATTCATCAAGGAATCATCCTTCCTCTCATCCAGAAATGACAAATGCACAAGAAAGAAAGAAGCAGAAGAAAGAGCATGCATGAAATGCAATGGGGTGGCTTCATTTTTGTTTTGATTTTTCAATTTTTAGGTAAAAGAAGCTTTGGAGATTACTCAATTGAACAGGCTAGCATTTCTACCATTACTCAAGATACAACAAGCCTGACAAAGCTAGCAAGATCATGATAAGACATATATAGCAAAGCTAGGCTAATGAGCTGAAAATACCATATGTTGTTGGATTAAAGTAAGCAATGCATCAAAATTAGCAAGTTCAACAACAGGTATCCTAAAGTGATAATGGCCTTGTCAGAATGTCAATGTGAGATCAAGAAGCTAGCAAAGACCATTTTAGAGACAAAAAGTCCTGAAACGAATCATTTAGCTCAATTTTTGTCAAAAGCCCAATTTTCAACTATTTTTCATTTGCAATGAATATTCAAGTTGATAAAAGGTCTATCTTAGTAAAGAAGATCCTAGACTAGGAGCCATCCACAATCTCTTCCTAAGCTTCAACCAATTTTGACAATTTGCATTTTTAGCCATATGCTAGATCTCAAGCCTCACTGCGACCATCCCAAGCAACAAAAGCTTAAAAGAGTGGTCTAGGTCATCCAAAACTCCCCCTGAGTTCATGCCTAGTACAATGGCAAGCCGTCTCATGAGAAAGAATTGGTGAGATCAGTTTTTTCGCACAAAAGAGATCATTTTTATTTTGCACAAGGGCTATTTTAGATTCTTTAATGAACTGAAAGCTCAAAGATGTTCAATTCTAGATTCCAGAGCTAACAAAGCAATTTTGACAGGGCCAATGTCACAAAAGGATCACTAATTGTGCAACTAGCTAAAAGATCCACAAATTGCAATTTTCAGTTCAAGTTATATTAAAAGTTCTAGCTCATATAGCAAAGACATTGCTGCACATGTAAAAGCATGATAATTCTGGCAAGTCAAAAAGCTAAACACGATCTTGAGCAAGAATTGAATTACTAAAGCTCAAGTGGGTAATAAGCAAAGCTTCAACAATTAAAAGAAGGAAGCGGTAAAGCTTATATAACAATGCATCTTTTTGGATTTTCCATATGTATGCAATATGATACATTGAGATGCACAAAAGACTTAAAAGCCTAACAAGATCAAGAAGATACCACTTGAGAAAGGTATCAGAAAAGATCCACAAAAGCTCAAATGAACAAGGAAAGTTCAGATGAACAAAGAAGGTTCAGAAAAGAACTAAGAAAGTTCCGAAAAGAACCAATTCCCCCTCAAACCAACCCATAGGGATATATTATCCCAAACTCGATCTCAAGGTGGCAAACCTTGTTGGGTCTAAAAGCTTTGAGGGAAATCGCCAAAAGGCCTCGGACTCCACAAAAACTAGCACAAATACTTCAAACACCACAAGATCTCTAGGACAAAGAACTCAAAAAGCTAGGGAGCGAAACACCAACACTAAAAAGCTTACAGCAACTCAAAACCTGCTAACACTAGTGATTGGGAGACAAGCTCGACCTAGGCGTGAGAGAAGTGCATCCTAGAAAATCATGGGATAAGAAGAGTGCCTAGAAAAGACACGTGCTAGAACAGAGCCTCCTATCTACCCCGAACCCAACAAACCTAACACCGACACAAACCGGAGATGATGCAAGGTAGACTAGGGATACCATACGAAAAGTAAGGTATAGAAGCTCGAACTCGAGTCACATGCTTGGCAAGAAGATGTAGTCATGATGGATGAAGATTCATTCCTTAAAGCTTCGAAGGTAGTTGCGCCACCCATCATCCTCATCTCAAATTCCTTCGTCTCCAGAAGTGATAGTCAATCATGAAAGCACAAATGAAGAAGAACCAACAGCTTGAGGTGATAACACTTGTTGGACCACATGTTCTTTTTCTCAGATGAAAGACTACACCAAAGAGACAGAAAAGTCTATGCCTTGGTACTGGGTTAGTGAAACAATATCTATGAAACAAGACCAAGACACATGACTAGCCAGATAGCAAATAATGATCCAAAACTCATAAAAGCACATAATCAATAATTTAAGACATGAGCATGGAGATAGACAAGACAATTTCAGCACATGCTATCCAAGATATGATAAAGCTCAAACTATCCCTAATCCACAATAAGGCATAGGAGCAAGCAAACAAGCACATAGCATATCACCCATCATATACACAGTCAAAAGCAAGCTAGTGAAAGCTATGGCAAGACTCATGCATCTACAATTAACAGTAAGGCACAATACCATGTAAGCATAAGGCAAGTTATAGAACAAATCATGGATAAAGTATGCTAACATGGATATCAAGTGAACAAGTGGATACATAAGACAAAAATCAACAAGAGCAATATGATAAATGTATGAAAACAAGACAAGCTCTTGAAGACACAACCAAGCTTATACATCCATAGAAATTAAGAACTACAAAATGATACATGGATATATAAGCAAGAATCAATCATGAGCAAGATAATAAAGGAACAAGACAACACAAGCTCATGTTGACAAAACCAAGCTCATATAACCATGGAAGTAATGAATAACAATCTAATACATGGATACATAAACAAGGTAAAGGCATGATAAAGAATATCAAAGAAGTAACACATGCCAAAAAGGTACAGGTGAGCACAAAGACAAGCACAACATGCCAAGTATGAATAATCATGAAGATAAAAGCATGAAGGTATAAGATAGCTCACCAAACATGTGAAAGCACCAATCATGAAAGCACATGCCTCTTGGAGGCCATCGTTGAGGTGGAGAACCATCAAGTGTCCCGATCATGTGATGAAGCAAAAGATCAGAATCTTTAAGTCCATGTTCTCCAACCCGCGTTCTTGGTACCTACACATGAGAAAGGCAAGGTGTCCGAGTCTTGGGTCCCGAAGGGTTAGAGAGCGAATGCTTGGGAACCCAAACCTTGGACACACCACCACCAGAGGCAGTCGAACCATTATGTGAGTTAGCATGATGCAAATGATGGTCCATGTAAGAAGATCCAATCTCATCCTTGGAGGCACGCCATGAGTGGACAACTCAAGAGAAAACGAGATCCATCTCTAGAAAAGCGGTGATAGCCTTGCTTGAAAGCACCATGATGAGAACCAACGAAGCATCAAATGAACTCACACATCCTCGCCGTGGGTGTGTACCTCGATGAACAAAACGAGGTCCACCTCTTGGACAACGGCGAAATCTCGCTCGGGGCAGCTCGTGGACCAAAATCAAAATTATGCAAACCATGTCCACGGTGTCTGTCCGACACTACTAGAAAAGGTGTCAAAGAAGCTATCAACAAATCGAGTCTTCGTGCTTGGCTCTTTAGTATGCATGTCATGAGAAAGACTATGCCCACTAGGAGACTTAGAAGCATGAGCTCGACGCAAATATTTTGCACGCCGAAACAAAAGTCTACATGATGTCCATTCTTCCCACAAAATGAGCAATGGTGTAAAGGTCTACTAGTAGACACGGTCCGAGAGGACGAAACACCATTGTCGCCAAAGAAGAAGTCTGGAAGAACTAGCATCATGACTCGTCCTCAGATCGACACTAGACCCACACATGCCATGAGAAAGGCTATGTGTGTTCCTAGAGGTACGATGACGACTCGACGCTCATGTTTCAAACGGCGAAAGCAAAACCCAATAGTGTGTCCATTCTTCTTACAAAATGTGCAATGGTACTTGTCTTTTGAAGATTTAGTACCATTTGAGAAAGAAGCACATTTATCTTTTGAAACCGTTGGACAACACAAGAAGAGTCCGAAGAGTCGAACTCACCAAAGAAGAGCTATCCAAAGCGATGCCACAAAAACCAACACCAAATGACTCACGTTTAGCATAAAAGGACTCCAACTCCGAATGCAAAGATGCAAGAGAAATCTTAAAAACATCAATCTCAGAGTGAAGGCAAATACAAGAGTCACATGATTTGGCGCCATATCATCGCAAAAACTCAACCTCGCTCTTCAATGAAATACAAGATGTGCAAGAAATTAATGATGCATTTGAATTAAGCTTGCAGTTCAAAGCATCAATTTCAGTTTCTAAACAAGCACAATTCTTGCAAGAGACTAAACCATTCTTAAGCAATTTTTCATATTCAAAGCACATGCTACAAGGCCTAGCTTCAATTTCAATAATCTCAGCCCTAGCATTTTCTAATTGCTCAAGATGAAAGGTATTAGTCAATTTCAACTTCTCAAAATCAGCAAACATGCCTACACAAGATTCACAATCATTTCTAGCCATAGATCTAAAATTGCCTATTTCTAACTTAGCATTATCAAGCTCATGATGTAAGGCAACACAAGAATCACATGGCATAGAAGCATTTAATTTCAACAATTTATTTTCAGATTTTAGGCATGCAAGACAGTTATTCAGGTTCTCCATGTCTACAAGCAATGAATCATAAGCATTCATGGAGGTTTTCAATTCGGAGAGCTCATGAGACAAATCATTCTTTTCTCTTTTCAGCAATTTCATTTTCTCCCTAAGAGCATGTAATTTGTATTCATATGAAATCAAGTCATCAATGAGTTTTTCTTTGCTCACCATGCTTAGCTTGAGTAGGGGATCGTCCTCGAAAGACTCATCATTATCATCCTCAATCGCTGCTGCACATACGTCACTGGGCTTCTTCTTCGCGGGCTCTAAAAGTGACTTATCCCTGAAACTAGGACAATCAAAACAAAAGGATTTGCCACAGATATCACAGGAGACTTCCTCCTCCATCGCCATTACACTTATCATATATTCAAATATCTTGTTACGACCAACACCATGGGTAAAAGAACCACGACAAGATGCAAAGAAGCGCCACAAGTCCTCATATTTGTCGCCATGCTCAAAGATCGGTTAAGATCACAAAAGAGCAAACTTGGCTCTGATACCAATTGTAGGACCGAAAGGCGACTAGAGGGGGTGAATAGGAGCACTATCTATTTTTCGCTTTGCTGATCGGATTCAAACATGATATTGACTCCAATAGCTATGAGAACTATGAAGATCAATATATATAAGCGTAGCGGAAGACTTGTACTTAAACCCTTCAAATCCCCAAAAGAAACGACCAAAAACACAAAAATCAGCCTTATGAACAAGGTCGATGAACAAGAACGGTCGAACCGGATGAACAAATGGCGGTTGTACCGCAGTCCGGTTGAACCGGATGAATAGTGCCGGTCGTTCGCGTGAACAAGAAAATCAAAGCGAATGAACAGAAATGACTGAAAAACGAAATAAAAATCGACGTAACTTTTGATCCGCTTGGCCAAACTCCACCAAATTTGAAACACAACTTCCTAATGATGTCAGGAACCTATTCCAAGCAACCATTGCAAATATCCATGCCAAAGTTCCTATCTTTTTCAATTTTACCGAAGGAGGGTTCAAAACCGAGCAAAAATGAAAAACTTGATCCAAAACTTGCTCGTGGGTGGATGATGATCAAGATGACCTTAGATGGGTTCCCACATATCCCAGCAAGCAAGATCAAGAAGAAAAACCAAGCAAAAACTCACGGATCAAAGAAAGCCCCAAAATCATCAATTAAAGAGGATGAACACATAAACGAAATAGAGACTCATCTCAAGAGATTTGGATGGATTGATTTGAGATGAATGATTGTTGCTTACAGCCACTCCACATGGAGGGCAAAGCTCACCACGTGAGCACACACTCTCAATCCAAACCCTAGAACCTAGCTCTCATCTTTCTCCTCAAAACCCTAAACCAAAATAGGGCAACCACAAGGGTTTTGGGCTGGCTATCTCCTTGGTTTCCAGAACCCTAAACAGCCACCAACACCCCTATTTATAGTGGAGACTAAGCATCTAGGAATATTCCATTAGGGCACCCATTAAACCCCACACACAAATGGGTTAACACATGCACGCATCTCAAAGCGCCGTCTTCATCTTTGCTTGACCTAAACCACTTCTCCATGCGCCCTCTTGCGCCGTGGTTTAGCCAAGGTCATCACTTTTCCAGATAGAGCAATTTACCAAAATGCCCTCTACCGACTTTTGGCGATTCTTCGCCAAGCATCTTCCATGCTCGTCATCATCCATGTGTCACCAATGACTTCCGCTAAGCTTCTCACGCGTCCGGATCACATCGAACCGTCCTCGCCAGTAATCGAAACAAATCACTTGGCGCACCATCTGCTTTCACCATGATCGCACTCTGGCTTCCTTTACCGATCAGACCTCACCATCCTCGAGCCTAGTCCAGACCTCAACTCTTCCCGAGTCTAGTCTCGGTCATCCTTGCCGCTGTTCGTCATGTTCATCACCGTAGCTTCCTCCGGTTCCTTGTCTTCTCGGCCAGTACGACTCCGCTAGCCTCGGTCATCTTCCAAAGAACACCTCGATCGTTTCGGACCTCGGTTCTCCAAACCTAGTCCCGATGTAGTGTGCCTCACCATGACCTAGCTCCGGTGTCCTACAACCATCACGCATAAGCAAACCATTACGTAGCAATCAGACGATACACACAATCATCAATTCACATAATTGATGAGGCATGAGCACATACCTTCACAAAGGCCTTTGCTCAAACTTCGCCTTCTATGGTTCTTGACCATCTTTGCCTTGCTTGAGACCAACTATCTCACCCGACATCCATGACCGCTTCCGACCTCGGTTCTCCAAACCTAGTCCCGGTCCACCTCGTCGCTGACCATAGTTGACTACAAGCTACCTGCACAACAATAAACCAAACAACCATTTCCGAGCACAAGTTCTTCACAACTTGACCAATATTAGTCAAAACATGCATCATGCAACATCTATGCAATGAAACCCATGAACTTGACCTAACCCAAAACCATTTCTCCAATTGAACCAACATTCAGCTCAGATCATTCCACAAGCGGTACTACCGCCACATATCCACCGGTACTACCGCACCGCGGTCGTACCGCTCACAACACTACGGTCGTACCGCAACCTGGAGAAAACCCAAAATCTCCAACGACATCCTCTCTGGAAATTCCATACCGCTCACACGCACGGTCATTCCGCCATGCGGTACTACCGGCAACCAAAGCACAGTCGAACCGCTCCAGGAGAAAATCCACACTCCAAAACAACAGAGACACCTTCTCTGGAATTTTGCAACCGCCACACAAAATTCGGACTCACCGACATGCGGTACTACCGGCAACTAAAGCCCGGTACTACCGCTCCTCGAGAAAACCCAAGAAACCAAACACAAGGCTTCGGGAAAATTCAAACCGCCAACAAACTTGCGGTCGATCCACCAAGCGGTACTACCGCGGCCACAACGCCGGTACGACCGCAAAACCTGACACTTGCTGAAAACTTCAAATTTCGACAAACTCTCAAAGCAATTGCCAATTGTCTCATCACCTAAGATCATGAGCATGTCCACATAACATCCACAATTTTTTTTTTGCTGACATGAGAGAGAGAAGGATGAGAGAGAGTTTAGCTGTTTCTTTTTGAAGAGAAGAGACAACCCAATAGATAGCACAAAATACAACTGTATGAGTTGTTGTCTGTTTTTGCCACCGATGATCTCTCCTATGTGTAGCGTCTGGCATTGCCATTAACCCTCTCACGGAAATAAATTTTTTGAGAGCCGGCCTCCGCAAGACCCCTCATAACCCGCCGTTCATGTGTACCGTAGCAAGGCGAGGGGGAGGGGGATCCCCCTCTCGCGGTCTCACCTTCCTTCTCTCTCCCGGACAAAGCGAGGAAGCAATGAGCTTATTCGCCCATCGAGAAACAAAAGAAATTCAGAATAAAATCTGTCCCACAAAGGTCTATCGGGTAAGGGTAACAAAACCGTTAAGGTGAGCGGACCCGTTTCATCGACTCACAGTCACAGAGCACACGTTTCTCCATGCTGATCGGACGCTCCAGGATTTTGATGATTTTTAGCAACAAAACATCCGGGCGGTAACTATCAAAACCCTTTCTTAGTTTCCTTTCTTCTTTAGGATCTTTACCTTTATTCTTTAGGATAAACCCCATGTTACCACCCAGACAACAAATTAAAGGAACAGCCTAATTTTATCTGTACCCTTATTCTTTAGGATCTTTAAACCCCAGCTACCTAGCTAGCTAGCTAGCTGCAAGCAAAGAATCTAACGATGGATGGAGTGTGCAGGCAGCTTAATTTGCAGCTTTATTTTACAGAAAGCAAATTATAGAAGCAAGTAGCAAAGCAAACGAAAGGAACAGCCCAATTTTATCTTTACCTTTATTCTTTTGTGATCTTTAAACTCCAGCTAGCGAGCTGCAAGCGAAGAATCTAACATGGATGGAGTGTGCAGGCAGCTTAATTTGCAGCTTTATTTTACAGAAAGCAAATTATAGAAGCAAGCAACAAAGCAAAGGAAAGGAATAATATACTAGTACGTGAGGCAGGCAGCCTGAGCAGGCAGGTGCATGCGAGCTGAGCTATTTGGCCATCTATCTAGCTGAGCTCGTACCAATTCAGTCCAACGGCGCTGCGCGTGATCAAGGTAATTAGCTAGTACATCGATCTACACCAATCAATTCACATGCATTGATCGATCGTCTATATATCTGCAGAGAGCTAGAGTTGATATTGCTAGCTTCTCCAAATTTATATAAGCTAGCTTTTGTTAGTCCTCCTTTCTTTCTATAAACGAGGGGATCCTATATATTGAGTAGCTGATGCAATTAATCACAATGTCGATAGGTCGAATCAGAAACATACTATGTAGTAATACTACTGTACTATACAATTGGTCCCCACTGACATCAATATAACGTTGCAGCAATTCTAAACCTGCAGGAGCTTGCTGCGTGCAGATCGATCGATCCATGGGTTAGATCCGGACAATTCTAAGCAAGGCCTCTAGCTTGATCCAGGAGATCGATCGATTCGACTCATGATGGATTTCGAGGTAATAATCCATCATGCACCTCGATCTATAGTTGGTTTCTTTAGCTATAATTGATATTTGCATTTATTAATATATTTTGCTTGTACACTTTGTGGGGTGCTTTTTTAGGCTTGTGCACTTTGTGGGTTTAATGTGGTGGGTTTTGCCGTACATGTATACTTACGTTTCATTTTTGTTTGAGGAGAAGAGTGTATTTACTCCATATATGTTGGCGGTGTCATTTACTCTACATATCATCGCTAGATGTTAAAGTTTTAACAATCTATAGCAGAGTTATACTTGTAGTGTATTCACTTTTAGTTATTTTTACACTCAAGTGATCGATTAAACAGCCATCACTCCCTGTATTGGCATGGTTTTCTATGTACCCGTATTTTTTTTTAGAAAAGAAGTAACAACTCCCGGCCTCTGCACCAACTAAGGATGCACACAGCCAAATAAGCACCTAAATTCGTCTAGAAGAGGACTAGAATCTGAGTGGTGGGGGTGTACACCCACACCTTCCCACCAACTGAGCTAGACTCAGTTCCTAAATATGTACCCGCATTTGACCATAGTTTCTTTCTTTTGGGGGGTTTATATGTAAGCAAAACATTTGTAGATTTTTTTATGGAAATACTTTCGATGCCAATTCGACTCGTCTTATTTTCATGCGATCAAGCCAAATATAGTTTCGAACGAAGGAGTAAAAAAAGACTAGAAGTTATCAGCCTTATCTAGTTTCGATTAAACGCTGCAGGGGATCGAGATCGAGGCAGACGACGTCAATGCGGCTGCAGGAGAGATACTTGGTGTTGTGGAGGATACGAGCAAAGGAAATGTGACGTACTTCCTTGGCTGGGATGGATTGGGGGCATCTGCTGCTCTCAGGGTGGTAGCGCAACGCCTGGAATCTGGGTCAGGTGGTCCAGGATTGCAGTTTGACAAGGTTATCCATGTGGATTGCTCGGTGTGGAAAAGCAGGAGGGCCCTGCAGAAGGCGGTCGCGGAGGACCTGCAGCTTCCACGTCGGGTGATGGCCATCTTCGACCAGCGCGACGAGGAGGATGACTTCCAGGGCGTGGACGAGGGCTCCAGGGCCGAGATACCTGATGTCACAGGGGAGATCTTCACGAATATGTCTGGCCACAGATTTGTGGTGGTTTTCCACAATGGGAGCGGCAGCTATATTGATCTTGTCGACTTTGGTCTCCCCGTGCATGGATACCTGCGTAACAGGATGCTGTGGACGGCGCACGGGAGGTTTACACCCTGGGTCCCTCCGGACACGGAGGAGAAAGCTGAAAAGTTTTTGGGAAATACCGGTGTTGGTCTCTATGCCACAGCTAAAGAGGACAGCAGTACATTGTGGGGTTTAGTGCATGAAGAGGCCGAGGAGCTTGCCAAGTACTACACAGGTGCAGCTGCAGGGAACATCATCGACCACAGGCTGGTTGAGGAGTGCGTCCTGTATATGTGGGCACTGCGAGGCATGGCCGGCATCATCGACTGGGGAACCCATGCTTCAAACTACTGGGTATGCGACGGGATCATACAATGCGGCGGCACCCATACATCAGCATGGGAGATTGGAGATGCTCTGCAGAGATATATACGCTTGGATTGGAATTGGATGTACATGGATCGTGCCGTTCCCTTCTCAGCTATTCATCTGCAGCATGATCATGAGCTGCCACGACAGGCACCGTTTTGCTGCCTGTCTTCTTCTTCTTCCAAAATTACTAGTGTGCCTCTGGGGGTGACTTCCTTCTTCCTAGCAGCAGCTGCTGAAGAAGCATCTACTCATACAACGACATTACCCGCTGGCATGTTCCAACATTCACGCAGCAGGCTGCGTGTGTTGCATCTCTCCCGGTGCACCTTCAGTTTTGCATCTCCTCCTTCCTCTGTTGCAGCGACCTAAGATTCCTCCTGCTCGACCACTGCAAAGATGACAAGGGCACAGCCAGAGCGGAACATCATGGAGGGCATCATGTTTCCGCAAGTTATGGGTGCTGGACCTGAGTTATACAGACTGGTACTGGTTGCTGTCAGAAAAGATGATGAGCGTAATGGCTGACCTCAGGGAGCTGAATGTAAAGGGGATCAAGCATTGGAGCATAAGTGATTTACATGGAAGCCGCAGGCTGCTTAATCTTGTGAAGCTCCTAGTAACAGCCAAGCCAACGGATGAAGCACAATCAGCAATAGCAGCAGCATTCCCCAACCTGTCCAGCGCGAGCAGCCTCAAGACAGTCATCCTTGACGGCTGCGTTGGGTTGCAACAAGTCTGCCCCGATGCCCTGCCCGCATCACTCGAGTCATTTAGCTTCTCCGTTGATGCTGCTACAGAAGGTAAAGGTACCAAACAGATATCTAGCATCTCCTTCCGGGGTTGTGCTCGGTTGAAGAGCTTACTGCTGAGAGGATTGTTCGGGAGCCTCGAGGAGCTGGACGTCTCAGGCACAGCAATGAAAACCCTCGACCTCCGCGCACTGAAGGCCCCGGGACTCAGGTGGCTCCTTCTATCAGGCTGCGAGAAGCTCCGCGCAATACTGTGGCCACCCGGTCAGGACATAAATCCTTTTAAATTGGAGTTGCTGCGCATCGACACCACCTCCCGATCAGCACCAGCTGACGGAGGGGAAGAAAACTTGGCTGCTGCTACTGCGGGATCATCATCAGTACCACATGGCGGTCTACTCCAAGCGAAGAAAGAAGAATCCTTTAATAAGTGGCGTATTTCTCTGACGGACGCAAGGCTGCTTAGGTCGCTTGTGCCCGTAAAAGGTTATTTTTGGTGTGGAAACGTACATATTGATATATGTGCTGTAGCTACTGTTGGTCGTAGCATCGTCCAACCGCATACAAGTACTCCTATGGTGGACTCCAAGTACAGAGATATTTCCAAGGAGGCTGCTGCGGCTAATAATAACTATGTTGATGTGGCTGCAGTGCCAATGACAATGATGACGTGGGACTGCCCCGAGATGCCGCTACCTTTGTCAAGCGACCAGAGCAGCTGTATCATAGAGTTGATCACGCAGGGGCAGGGCAGCAGCAAACTCTTGGAAGGTGCTCCTCAAAGTGCTAGTACTAGCACTAGCACGAGTGGTTTATTACTACCTGATTTCGTATGTAATGAGGCTACATCGCTGCACGTGTACGACAACTCGTCCATCACCAGTGTCCCTGCACCACTGGAAGGATCAAGCTGGTCTTGGCTACGATGGTGCCGAGTCGAGAGGTGCCCCAAGGTACACACCGTCTTCGCTACTCCCCAGGGCGATGATGTGTCCATCTTTTGCTGGTTGAGCACATTCTGGGCGTCCCAGCTCCCGACGGCGCACTACATCTGGAACTGGCCAAGTACTGCTGCAATGTCCCAGCTCGATGGAAATTCCTTTGAAGACCTGCGATTCTTGCACCTGGACTGCTGCCCCAGGCTGATACACGTGCTCCCCTTCCTCACGGGCGTGGCCACCTTGCCCAGCCTGGAGACCCTCGAGATCGTGTGCTGCGGCGATCTCAGGGAGGTCTTCCCTTTGGACCCTGAGCGCCAAGAGCGGGGAATAGAAATAGAATTCCCCAGTCTGAGGCGTATCCACCTGCACGAGCTCCCCATGTTGCAGCGCATCTGCGGGCGCAGGATGTCTGCGCCTAGGCTCGAGACCATCAACATCAGGGGCTGCTGGAGCCTCAGCCGCCTACCCGCCGTTGGCAGCAACACCAAGCCTCTGGTGGACTGCGAGAAGGAGTGGTGGGACAGACTGGAGTGGGACGGCCCGCAGCAGAAGCACGACCGTTCCCTCTACCAGCCGAGCCACTCGCCCTGCTACAAGAAGACCTAGCTGCCCAAGGGATCCATCGTCAGGTGAGGTTTAATATTTAATTAATCTACCCACTAATTATACACGATTTGGCGATCATATGATGTTACATGTACAGTTACGTCGATCTATCAATACATACATGTACAGTCATGCATGCAGAAAGATTCATTCATCCATTCCTAGCTCGATATGAAAGGTTTTATTATTGCCTGCTTCTTCACTGACATATACACACGCATGCTTCGGTTGGATTCATCCTGAAGGTAATTGCTTCCTTGAATTGCAGCTACCCATGCAGTTTGTGCTGCCTGAGAGGCAACAGCTGCTCTCCTCTGCTTCTCACGGTCTCACCTGCTGCTGCTTCCCCTGCCTGCTGATGCTTGCGAGTTGGGAGTTGCTTTTGTGTAAGTGCGTTTGTCTGCCAATTTACTCTGGTTTGGTTTGGTCGACCTTAGTTGCTCGATCCATCCATCCCTTAGTCAAAATAAATAGATGGTATCGACCGTGTGTCAGTGTGTGAGAGAGAAATAATTATAAAGGGCGCTCAGCTAGCTTCTGCATGAGCATGTTGCTGCTGTGCTCCTTTGTTTGTTTGCGTGCCTGTGTGCGTGTGACTTGTCAACTATGGACCGATGTAGTATTTACTCCAGTACTTATGAACGATGGTGATTATTAATTGTGTATGTGGTTTGTGCAACATCCTTGTTACTTGTTCGGTCGTTGTCGCATTGGTCATGAGCCTGCATTCACACTTGTTACTTGTAACCTGCTTTCTTCTTAATGGAATGATATGCAATGCAATATTCTTGCGTGTTCTATAGAACAATTAATGGAAAGGGGGAGGGAAATCCCTTGGCTCGCTTATTTCATGAGTTATACAGAAGCATATATATACGGTGCTAGCGCGCGAACGTACGGTCCGAGCGCTAGCACCGTACGCTCCTCCCCGACACAATCATAATATTTGTTTCACTTGTTGCAACATATCAAAAATTCATATGCAATATTTCAAAGAAGAGGATATCTCAAAAATATCAGAATCAAAACAAACATCTAGAATCAAAACAAAAATTATCAAAGAAAAGGATATCAAATTCATATGCAACATTTCAAAGAAGAGGCTATCTCAAAAATGTCAGAATCAAAACAAACATCTCAGAATCAAAACATCTGGAAAAGGATGTGTTAAAAAGCTCGTCTTGCAATATCACGCGCAACAAAAATAAAGAACAAATATATTTTTTTCACTTGATGCAACATACCAAAACAGAGGATGCAACATTTTTTTTCACTTAATGCAACATATCAAAGAAAAGGATAGCACACCAACAAAAATGAAGAACATGAGCTACAAAAATGAAGAACCCAACGCATACATCGAATGCTCAAAAGGGCACAAAATTTGAGATTAACTTGTGAAACTCGACATTTTTATCTCATGGCAACATTATTTTCAACAGTCACAACAAAAAATTTCAACGGTCACAACAACAAAAATCCAACGGTTGCAATATTCTGAGACGCAACATTTAGGATCTACAACCGAAACACTTTATGCAACAAATTTCAGAAAAGATAAAATTGCAACAAAAAAAATCACTTTGCGCAATATTTTCATAAAAGGGCTGCAACACATTTAGGAGAAGACTGCAACAACGTGATAAAAACCACATTTTTGTCTCCAAAACAGTCACTTTCTCGCAAATCTCAACCGCTCACTCCACACTGCAAGTACCAAAGAACCGCAAGAACGAGCAAAGATCGCATTTCCAAGCACAGAAATGTTCGAAGGAGGGAGCCCAATAAGCAGGGAGCGCACGTACCACCGAGTTCTTGTCGTTGAGCAGGGAGGGGTTCTCCTGCAGCTTCCTCTGGACGCTGGGGAGGTTGCCGGTGCGCGCGAGGCCATGGATGGTCTCCGCCTTGGCCAGCCTCGGCCAACCATTCTGGCTCCCCGGCATCTCCCGCTCCCTCCCTCCCCCGTGGCCCTCCGTGTGCGCGCGCTCTTGTGCGTGTGAGAAGTCATTGAGGAGGGAGGAGGAAGGGGAAGGGGACGGGCGAACGGGGACCTCCTGGAGCTTGCTACTACAGTGGGTGTGGGGGCGTGTGGTAGAGACAGAGAGCACTTGTGGAGCATTTGAGAAAGGCACTCATGGGTAGGAAGGAATGGATGGTTCGAGTTGCTGGGAGAGAGTGGATAACGTCTGGACTGACAGCTTCGTGTCAGACGCCCGACCGCTATCAATTTCCATATTTTTTTTTGTGTATGCTCGCAAAAAGAAAAGGAAAGAAGGAGGAAAGAAGGAGGAATAAGCTATCCAATCTAATTGAGTGGGGCATGTGCCAATTTTTTTTCCTATTAGTGTGTGCCTCACATGCCAGGGAGGGAGGATGGACATGGATTACGGGACAGAGGATACTCCGAAGGATGCCATCCACACCCTTAGCAAAGTGCAGCGATAGCGTTCGCAAGGAGTTGAAGAAGAGCTAGACCGAATGTGCTCGTGGTAGTGCTAGTTACCAAACCAATGCAGTCTATTGCTGCTTCTTTTTTTCCTCTCTGTATTTCTCTCTCAGTATGTCAAGCCAAAGGATATATTCATGCATAAAGAATAAAGAGGATAGGGGCACGTTTAGTTGAAAGTCGAAGGTTACCACGCTTTGCCACAAGTGTTTCAGACAAGTTTAACTAAGGGTAGTGTTTGGTTCCTAGCCACAAGTTAGACAAGCCAAACTTTCAGTGTTTAGTTCCTAGCCACAAGTTGGACATGTCAAACTTTTTTTGAGTTAAGTCTTGTGTGTCATAGACACAAAAAAGTTGTGGCAATATTCCTTTAGTCATGCTAAGTTGTGGCTCTAATTATTTTGATCATAACTTTGAAAATTATGCAAAAATGTTTGACAAATTTAGAAGTCTCCGTGACTTCTTTTTCCCCTCTCTTTTTATTTCTCTCTCGGTATGTTGAGAAGATGGATATATCCATGCATAAAGAGGATATGAGTAGTTGGGGACATCCTGCGCTCCCTTCCTCCTGCGCCGCCCGCTACTCCAGCGGCGGCGGCCACGGGCCCTCCCTCGTCTCCCACTACTCCGGCGGCGACAGCCACCGGCCCTCCCTCATCTCCCACTACTCCGGCGGCGACGGCCATCTAACCTTCATGGCCTCGCAGTCTCCCTCGGATCTTGATTTCCAGCGGCGCTCCTTGGCAAACGCTCGAAGAAGGAGTAGAGATGGTGTTCTTCCCCACTCTCTAGTCCGACCTCTATGGAGTCGAGGCGTCGCTCCTTGTCCCCTCGACCTTCATCCCCTCTCCCAGTGTTGTCTCCTCTCTAGCTGGTGGGCTTGCCTATCGTCTAGGTTCGCCAAGACAAGGAGCCCTCGTCCAGTGTTGGTGGTCCGCTGCTCTCGAAACGTCCCAACATTGCAGCCATGGTCGAAAAGGCTCCGCCTGTCAATGCTGTTAGAGATATATGTCTAAGTATGTTATTCCCTATTGTTATGAGGGGTTTTGTACATATTCACCACCTGTATTTGTGTATATATACTGGCCCATTGGCCTCATATTGAATACAAGCGATATTCATAACATGGTATCAGAGCCTACCTAGGGTTTTGGATTTTCCGTCGCTTCGCTTGTCGTCCCGACGCCGGCCTCCTCCCGCTGCACCGCATGCCGGCCTCCTCTTCTTCGCCAAGACGCCGGCCGGCCTCCCGCCATAGCTGGATCTCGCCGGATCCTCTGGCTGCGGGTCGCCGCTGTCCCGAGTCGCCGTGCCTCTGGTCCGCTCCTCCTGTCGGATCCGAGAGCCCAGGCCTCCGGTCCCGCCCGCCCAGACCTCCGGTCCGGCCCGTCGCTCGGCCCGTCGCCGCGCCTCTGTCCGGCCACACCACCGCGCCTCTGGTCGGCCCGCCGCCGTGCCTCCCGGTCCGCCCCGCCGCCGCGCCTCCCGTCCGGCCCTCCCGCCGCCCGGCTCGGATCCGCCCCTCCGCCGCCGCCGGCTCGGATTCGGCTCCTCCGGCCGCCGCTTCGTCCTCGCCGCCGCCATCGAGGATCTCCCACCGCCGCAGAGGCCTCCGCTGCCGCCAGGGGTCCTCCGCCGCCGCCGAGGACCTCCGCCGCCGCCAGGGACCTCCCCGCCGCCATCAGAGGAGCTAGGCAGGGGAGCTAGGGTTGCCCCTGTCGATTTGTTTTGGGCTGTTTTGAGCAGGCCGGCTAAAAGAGTAGTCTCTGTTTTCTTTTAAGTCGGCCCAAAAAAAAATGTTGTTCTTACCGCCGCGCCGTCCAGCGCCGCCTACCAATGGCCACTGTTTCTCTCCCTCGCTGCCCGGTGATCTTCGATGGTGTTAATTACACCGACTTCGCGTCTCACATGCGCATTCATATGCGTGGTCTTCGTCTCTGGGGCATCCTCTCTGGCGATGTCATCTGTCCGCCTTGCCCCACTCCTCCGACGGAGCCTACACTGTCGCTGCCGCCTCGACAAATGACAAGGTCGCCATCGAGGCCGCTCACTTTGCTGATGATGCGGCTGCCTCTGCCTACCAAGAGGCCCTGGATTCCTACAAGGATCAACTGACCGTCTATACTCAGTGGTACGACGATGACGCTCGAGCTGCTGCTGTCCTCATTGCCAGTGTCCAGCCTCAGTTCTCTTCTGAGGTTGTGGGACTCTCCTCGGCTTTTCAGATGTGGACTCACCTTCGTCAACGCTACGAGCCCTCTGGTGATGCCTTGTACCTGTCCGTGGTCCGCCAGAACACTCTCTTCAAGCAGGTGATGCTCTCGTTGGACGCTTTTACGCTCGAGCTCGCTGTTCGGGCGTCGATTGGACTCTCTCCGCGACCGCTTGGTTGTCGCTCTGTCCGTGCCGCTTAGCCAGACGTCTTGACTGGAGTTTCAGCGGGTCTACGAGTTCCTTACTCGCCTTCGTCCTGAGTTCGAGCAGAGGCGTGCCCAACTCCTTGCACGCCACCCTCGTGTCACTCTCCTAGAGGCCCTTACCGAGATACGCGGAGGAGACTACTTTGAGTGGTCTTGGTGCGATGCCACTCCCTTCATGTTTCGCCGCTTCGTACACTGCTACACCGTCGGCTCCACGCTTCAAAGACCGCTTCCTCCGGCCGATCGCCACAGCGGTGGTGGCCGCCTCCATCGAGGTGGCCGTCCTCATCGCTTCCTATCGCAACAAGGTCGGCCACATTGAGTCCCAGATGCTATAAGAATAAACGGCATCTTTCACGCCGTTCTTCTACTAGCGCTGACACTGGTGCTTCTACATCGACGCCTGCATCGACTCCTTCAGCAGTTTCTCTTACGGAGCAGGAGATAGCCAGACTTCGACGCCTGCTTGCCGCTTCAGGTTCTCCCTCGACAGGTTTTGCAGGCTCACATCGATTCTTCTGCACCGAGAAACCACCCTCTACGGTCGGTACCTCCCGTGGATTCTTGATTCGGAGCATCTTTTCACATGACTTCTGATGCTTCCACTCTGTCCTTCATTACACCTCTTGATTCTCCTGTTAGTGTTCTTACTGCTGATGGTACCTCTCTCTCTGTCTCTGGTCGAGGAACTCTTAGCAACTCATCCTTTCATGTACCGTCTGTTGCTCTCATGTTCCTCGCCTTACCATGCAGCTTCTTTCTGCTGGGCAGATTACTGATCTTGGTTGTCGGGTCATTCTCGACTCTGACTCTTGTTGTGTTCAGACCGCCACACGGAGCTCTGGTTGGTTCGGCCCTCGGCGCCTTGACTCACTGGCGTCTCTGGGAGCTTGATCGCTTCACCTTCCTTCTGCGCCACCGCCGCCGCCAGTCTCTCCGCCACGCCACTCGTCCACCGGCTCTTTCCAAAGAATGGCATCACCGTCTTGTCCATCTATGTGGATCTCATCTGTCGTCTTTAGTTCATCGTGGTCTTCTGGGGTCTGTCTCTGGAGATGTGTCTTTAGATTGTCAGGGCTGTAAGTTAGGCAAACAGCTTCAGCTTCCTTATCCTCATAGTGAGTCAGTATCTCAGCGTCCTTTTGATCTTGTTCATTCAGATGTTTGGGGTCCGGCTCCTTTCGTTTTGAAAGGGGGTCATCAATATTATATCATATTTATAGATGATTTATCTCGCCACACTTGGATATATTTCATGTCTTCTCGTAGTGAGGTCTTGTCTATCTATAAACAATTTGCTACTATGGTTCGCACACAGTTCTCCACTCCTATTCGTGTCTTTCGTGCTGACTCTGCCGGCGAGTACCTCTCTCGTCACTGCTGATTTCCTTCTTGCCGAGCAGGCACTCTCGCTTCGATTCTCTTGTCCGGTGCTTATGCTCGAGAATGGTGTTCTTGGCGTAAGCATCGTCACCTCCTTGAGTCGGCTCGTGCTCGATGATTGCCGCCTCTATTCCACCTCACTTTTGGGCCGAGGTCGTTTCCATCGCCACCTATCTCGTCAACATCGGCCTTCTTTCGCTCTTCGTATGCAATCCCTTTTGAGCGTCTCTGTGGTCTCCTTCGACTACTCGCCGCCGTCTTTTTTGGTTGCGTTTGCTCGTTCTTCTCGAGAACGCAAGCAAACCGACCGCTTAGTCTGTTGAGTGTGTTTTTACGGGATCTGAGGCGAGCACAAGGGCTATCGGTCTTGAGATCTGTTGGTCGACGGATGCGGATTTTCGGGATGTGACTTTCGACGAGTCTCGCCCTTTCTACCCACGTCTGTGCTCTCCTTGGCTTCCTCTGTGGAGTCTCTCGTCCTTTTGACCTTTCCAGATACACCTATATCTGTTTTGCCCTCGCCCACCCGCCCCATCGAGTCTCCACATATTCCTCCTGTAGCCTCTCCGCCGTTAGTCGCCGACCGCTTGTCTCTGCGGCTCCTCAGCTCCCCTACTACACTCGTCTACACTCGTCGACCTCAGATTGAGGATCTTCCAGATGAGCCATCTTCTTCGATGTTCCATCTTCTTCTCGATGCTCCATCTTCCTCTCGATGGGTCATCTTCTCCTCGCCACGCTCTTCGCGATCGCCGATCGATTCGGCCTCCCGCCTGCTTTTGCTTTTTTTGGTGCGGCTACTTGTGAGCTTTGTCTCCCACGGATGTTGTTGCTCGTCCGAGTGGCAACATGCCATGGCCGAGGAGATTGCTGCCCTCGAGCGCATCTTGGTACTTGGGATCTTGTTCCTTTTCCATCTCACTCTCGCCCTATCACGTAAGTGGGTCTATAAGATTAAGACTCGCTCGATGGCTCTCTTGAACGTTATAAGGCGCGTCTTGTTGCTCGTGGCTTCCAGCAAGAGCATGGTCGTGACTACGACGAGATTTTTGCTCCTGTGGCCCACATGACCACTGTCCGCACTCTTCTTTCGGTGGCGTCTGCTCGCCATCGGGTCATTTTCGGCTTGATGTCAAGAATGCCTTTCTTAATGGCGAGCTGCATGAGGAGGTCTACATGCATCCGCCACCGGGTATTCATTCTCGAGGGCATGGTGCTGCCGCCTTCGCCGCTCTCTCTATGGCCTTAAGCAAGCCCCTCGTGCTTGGTTTGAGCGCTTCTCCTCGTGGTCACTTCTGCTGCTGGCTTTTTAGCAAGTGATCATGATCCTGCGCTCTTTGTCCACACTTCGCCCTCGTGGTCGGACTCTTCTTCTTTCGTATGTTGATGATATGATCATCACCAGAGATGATTCTCGAGTACATTGCCTTTGTCAAGGCTCGTCTTAGTGAGCGATTCCTTATGTCAGATCTTGGTCCTCTTCGTTACTTCCTTGGGATTGAAGTTACTTCCACTTCCGATGGTTTCTTTATGTCCCAAGAGAAGTATATTCAGGATCTTCTTGATCGCGCCTCTCTCATCGATCACAGATCGTTGAGACTCCCATGGAGCTCAATGTTCACCTCCGACCCTCTGATGGCGAGCCTCTTTCTGATCCGATCCGCTATCGTCATCTTGTTGGGAGCCTTGTCTACCTTGCTGTTACTCGTCCGGATATCATTTATCCAGTTCACATTCTCGAGTCGATTCGTTTACTGCTCCCACTCAGTCCACTCTGCCCACCTTCTTCGAGTTCTGCGGATACCTTCGTGGACTATCTCTCGCCGTCTCTTCTTTCCACGCTCCAAATTGCGTTCTTCAGCTTATTCGGGACGCTACTTGGGCCAGCGATCCTCGATCGCTATCTATCTCTGCATCAGATTTTTCTTGGTGGTTCTCTCATTGCCTGGAAGACAAAGAAATGATCATGTGTCCCGTTCGAGTGCAGAGGCTGAGTTGCGAGCTATGGCTCTCTTGACAGCAGAGATTACTTGGCTACGGTGGTTACTTGAGGATTTTGGTGTTTCTGTCACTACACCAACTCCTCTCTTGTCTGACAGTACAGGTGCTATCAGTATTGCCCGTGATCCTGTGAAGCATGAGCTCACCAAGCATATTGGTGTTGATGCTTCCTTCATGCGGTCTTGTGTGCATGATCAGGTGATTGCTCTTCAGTATGTGCCTTTCGAGCTTCAGATAACGGATTTCTTCACGAAGGCCTAGACTCGAGCACAGCATGGCTTCTGCCTCTCCAAACTCAATGTTGTTGATCCACCATGAGTTTGAGGGGGGTGTTAGAGATATATGTCTAAGTATGTTATTCCCCATTGTTATGAGGGATTTTGTACATATTCACTACCTGTATTTGTGTATATATACTGGCCCATTGGCCTCATATTAAATACAAGCGATATTCATAACAAATGCCATGTTGGTCGCTAGCCCCCCCTGAGGACGCCGGCTGGCAGGAGGTCCGCCGTCGCTCGTGGCGTAAAAGGCCTCATCCCGGTCGCCGTCACGCTAGCACCTCCCGCCCGGTGCCAAAGGACCTCATCGGACGTTGCTTCAACTACTTCGCTAAAGATCATGTTGCGGCGGTCTGTCAGAACCCAATGCGGTGCTTCCATTGCAATGAGGTTGGTCACACCTCGGTGCATTGTAAGAGATCTTCAAGTCCTGTTGCCTCACCTTTGCCTGCTCATCGCCCATCTCCTCCTTGCGCCGTGTCTAGGTGCCGGCTCCGAGGCCGTCTGGTCCCAGAAGTGCCTCTTCTGAGTCGCCGTCTTCCCAGCGCTGTCGAGTCGCCTTCCAACTAGACAACATGTCCCCTCCCAGTGGGGAGCATACTACTCATGTTCCCGTCCAAGATTCGCCACATCCGTTGGTGCAAGGAGCTCCCTACAGTCCAGCTGGTGTGAGGGGCTTCGTCCCCTCCATTTCGGTGATGCTGATGATGAATTTCCCCTAGGCTGCCCTCTCGGATGTCCGGAACGTGAAATGTGTGTGGTTCCCCTCTCCCCGGCCATGCACGATATGGAGCGCTGTCTGGAGTGAGCTCTCATTGTATGCGTCGGTGGTTCCAGACCTACAGTAGGGGCGCAAGAAGTCTCCAGGGTGCTTGAAGCCGAGCATGGAATCTCTCCTTCCTGCTTCTCGGTTCATCCCTATTTCCCAGAGAACTTCCTCGTCGTCTTCGACTCCCACTCAACTAAAAATTGGGTCCTGCAGAGAGGCTCAATCAGGACGGACCGGTTCCTTCTTCTGCTCTGGTAATGGACTCGGCTTCCGTAGACCTGCTGCCAGCCTCTGTGCTATCAGGTTACAGTGAGCTTCGAAGGACTGCCGATTCATGCTTGGAGTCTTTCCACAGCTTCAGCCATCCTCTCCTCTTCTTGTTGGATTGAAGCATTTGGCGAAGCTTCCACTTCGCGTGCTGATTTGTCGGCTTTTCGTCTAGTCGCTTGGTCCCTTAATCCCAATCTCATTCCCAAGGAGAAGACTGTCATCATCACCGAGCCAGAGCTCCTCCCGGACGGCTCGCTGGTTGATCACGGGTCGCAAGTCTTCTCCAAACCTTCTGACACAAGATCGTTGAGAGAGGCTCTCAGCTACAACGTTCTCATCCACATTCACTCAGTTGTTGATTTTGCTTCCTCTGCCAATCCTTACGTTCCTTTTGCTCCTTCAAGTGACGATTCTGGTTTCAGGGGATTGCCGAGCGATGATCCAGATCACTGCAGCCCCCGTCAGCATGATTTCCATACCATCTCCGGTGTAGCAGACGGGTCAGAGTAGGCCGGCGCCCACCATGGTGGGAGCCATTCTGGTTGGGAGGGCTACGGTCGGGTCCACCCCTAGAAGCTACCTCCCATGTGTTTTGAGGTAAAGCAGTCCTCTTGGTCTTCAACTTTGCCAGTGGGTGTCCAGCAGCTTTGGGGACCAGCTTCCAAAGGAGGCATCAGGGGATGCCAGCAATCTTCACTCTTGTCTCCTTCCAAGATTTTGAATGTAGAAGCTGCTCCTTTTCTGTCGATCAAGTCTGTGGCCCATGTTGCCTGTCAAACTGACAACAGGTCTGCCCTCTCAGTTGTTGACAAATCCCCAGCAGCGCCTGTTGTACTTCTCCCTGGTTACAGTACAGAAGTAGGGGAAGAGCTACAAGCGCCAGAGGTTCAGTTGGACCACTCCCCCACCCTAGCCGCTTTTTAGTCTCCTGTTCATGCTCCACAAATTGTATTACCTCGCGATGAAGCAGCAGTTGCCACACCTCAAGCGCTCTCTTCAGTTGATATCCCTGCAGGATTGATTCAGTTGCAAAATGGCCCGGTCGTGTCGATCGAAGTGGGCCTGCAGCCTTCTTTCCCACAAGTGGGCCTGTAAGACTCAGCCACGGTCGTCCCCACTGCGCGCCTGGCGAATGCTCCACTCATTACTTTTGGCTGTCGAATGTAGAAGCAGCTGAGTGTTCCCCTGCTCACATTGCTGGATCTGCAACAGTCCAGCGGTAAAGCCATCCCTGAAAATTTCTCACCCAGGCGTAGTGCTCGTCTAGCGGCCAAGCATCCAACTGCTCCAGTGGCCTTCCGCACCCAGCTTGTGTTGGCTGAAAAGTTTGGATTTTCTCCTAATAGCAAGATGTCAGCCATGGATGCTATATCCAAGTTCCAGGATTGCTTTAACTCCCCGTTGCATCTTCATCAAATTCGGGCCTTGGCTGCCCCGGATCAAGGGCTGGCAGACAACAACGCGCTGGCTATTGCTACGCTGGTCAATTCGATAGTGGTGGCCTGTTAGAAGATAGCATGGTGTGTTTCTGGTCGTCGTTCCTTGTCTAATGGAATGTAATTGTAATATCATTAATTGGAATGTACAGGGTCTGAACATGAGGGCTAAGCGTGACTTAGTCAGAGAGGTCGTAGTTTCTTCTCTAGCCTCGGTCGCTTGTCTCCAAGAGACTAAATTGGATGTAATTGACTCGGTTCTTTGCAAAGAAATCTTAGGCCCATCGTTTGATGGGTTCTCTTACCTGCCGGCCAACCAAACTAGAGGGAGCATTCTCTTAGCTTGGAACTCCTCTACTGTCTCTTGTACCTCAATTGCAGTTAAAGAGTTCTCCATTACTGCAAACGTTGTTCTCCCGGGTGGTCAAGGGTGCGAATAGTTCCCCTGAAGCAGCTCTGGGATGGTAGCGGAAGACAGTGTTCTGCAGTTCTCCCACGTAGATGTGGCAGACTCGGAGTATGGCCAGGCGTGACGACTCCTGGATTCCCTGCGTGAAGGTGATCCTCCGGACTGAGATGTCCAAAGGCTGGCTGCCTCTGGTGTTCCTCCAGGCGTAGACCGTCAGGCGACAGACCACTCCACGATCTCATCCGTTGACCATGTACTCGCTGCCACGGTACATTGGGCAGTCAAAGCCTCCAAGTGTCTGCAGCAGCTTCCACAGCTCTGCGGCAAGTCCTCCATTGCGATCTCCGAAGGTCTGAAGGTAAGGCATGTGGCAAGGCAGACAAGAGGTAAGAACCAAGTTAAAACAGTGGGGAGAGGAGAAATTATAGCAATAGATGAGTCAAGAGAGATATGAGAGGAGTTAAGCAATTCATTTAGTCTTGCGGTTTAAATTTTTTTTTAGAAAATAATTTGGACACTTAAACGGCCGATCTAACTAAGGTCTAGACCTACGTCAGTATGGCTCTGATACCACCTCTGTCGGGACCCAAAATTACAATTCGGGACCCTCTGTGTTTAATGCATTAGTTCAGGATCACGCTAGTGCACACAGTGTCAACAAAGGTGGATATCGATCCACACAAGCGAATAATAGCATAAACGATAATTTGATTAATAAATAATGGTTTGACCTTACGATCGAGTTTACATTTATTTAAGCCACGCAGGGCTAACAGAGAAATAAAGTAGCGGAAACAGAAACGGTAGCAGCATCCCATCGATTCACCACAGGCAACCGACTGGGATCAAGACCTCGCGATCAGGCACCTTCGATGTACTCGTCCTCGAAAGCTGGTGAAGACTCCTCCTCTTCTTCTTGATTCGTTAAAACAAGCGTGAGTACACACCGTACTCGTAAGCCACACCACAGAAATGCAATATATACATGTTGGCTTTTTACAAGGGAAAGGCATTATATGGTTCTTTTTAGAAATGCAATGTTTGCAATTGAATACTATATATTAATAGATTGAAAACAAGTAAAACAAATAGATAACAATAATTTTAACAATTGATTTCACAAAGACACACACACCTAAACAGATTATCCACATAGCTAGATGAATTAAATCACATAGCTCCTTCCCACAGCTTTTATGAAGATCTACCCCTAGTGTGAAATCCCGAGCATTGTCCATGATCATGATGCTATTCAATAGATTAAATTATACTCTGCAGAGTTTGTACACTTTACCCACAAGATATAATTAGTGTAGCTAGCACTAATCATAACAAAGCATTTCGGAACTTCATCTTACTATGCTAGGCCCGTCCCATAACAGGCATGTGGTCGTACAGATGGCTCAGTTCAATGGCGCACATGGTGAGGTCCTTAATTGACCAAGGCAAGAATACCATATGCTACTATGCCACACAGATTAATTCCCATGCACACAGCTCACACAGTTCACACGATCCAATTATATCACACAAGATCCACCCTTTGCCTCGGTCCAAATCCTTTTACCACCGGTTGATTTAAGTGCAACACATGCCACAAAGACACATAGTACACACAGATTATTACAAGATTGCATATTCACTTAGTCAGGTTTAATAATTGCAGCCTCACATGAATAAATGATTCATGGCATGACTAAGCAATCTAATCGCACTAACCAACCCACGTTGGTTCTACAATATTACCAACTAAATATCAACTAGGGTGACAAAGGATCAAGGCATAACAATTATACAAGGAAGGCATAACAGATTGGATTTAGTAACTAATCCCAAAAGCATTTAAATAATTACTTGAATTAAAATGCAGTAATTTGAATTAAAAAACTTTTAGCAAACTGGGAAGCAAGATGGTCAAGGGTATAGCTTGCCTTGGAACAGGTCTAGGTGTTGGTCCTGGTCTTGGAAAGCTCCTTCTTCTTCAACTCTTCTAGCAGCGTCGAAGTCTACTCGCAAACGAAGCATAAAAATAAACTAAATAAATAACAGAAGCAAATAACTCCAAAAAAAATAAATAAATAACTCCAATAGATAGATCTTGATTTTAGACGAATTTAGAAATTTGAATGGGTTGATTTGGAGTTAGGATGCAAAAGTTATGGGGTTTGGAAGTTTGAATCTAAAGAAAAACCCTAAAATTGGAATTATACGAATTTCCCGAATTATTTCTTAAAAAGAAAACCCGGATTATTGCGCACTGATGACGTCAGCAAGGGATTTCCGGGAATTAAAAGAAATAAAGTAAAATCTGACATGTGGGACCCACATGTTAGAGGCACGGCTCATGGTGGACTATGTCCACCGAGCCTTTGGATCTGGGCCGGCCTAGACTGCCACGTGGCAGCTAACACGGCGCCACTTAGGATGCCACGCAGGCACAGAGGTGAGGTGGCGGCAACGCGGCGGCGCTCTAGACCCGATGGTCGCCGGTGAACGGCGGCGATCTGCCAGCGGTGGGTGGTACCAATGGGTAGAGGGCGCTATTGCGAACCTATTGGTGTGCTCACCAGTGCGAGAAGATGATGGTGGCGGCCGGCGGCGAGCTCGAAGCGGCGGAGCAGCTCGGGTTGTGTCGGACGGGAGCTCCGGTGAGGTTCCGGCGGCGTGGGTGGTCGCTGGAGGTAGCTCTGGTGATGACGGACTCAACGGTGTGCTCCACGGGGGCAGGGCGTCACCAGCGGCGGCGTAATCGAAGAAAGCAACTGGCGGCGAGAAACTCTAAAAGCTCGGATTGAGGCGGCGTTGGGGCTCATCCCGGGGGTGCCTTTTATAGGGGCCGGGAGGCACCAGGGCGGCGTGGCGATGAGGAGATCGTGGCGGCGGCATTTGCGGGAGGTGGGCGCAACCGGCCGCGAGGATGAGGGGGTCGTGGGGTGTGGCGGTGTGGTCGTGGGGCGTCGTGGCGCGACGTAAGCGAGGAGGCGGTTAGAAGGCGTCCGTTGGCGGTTCGCCCATGAAGCTTCCGAGGCGGTTGCGGGTGGCGCGTTGGAGAAGAAGGCGGCGAGGACAAAGGCTCTGACACGGCGGGCCCACTGGCAATGAGCGAGAAGTGATGACAAGACGCGTGGCCGACGAAAGACGAAAAATGGGTCATGAGATGAAGCCACATGAAAGAGAATTAGGCTGAAAAGATTCGGCCCAAGAGAGGATTTGAGATTTTAAATACATTTTCCTTTTTAGAAAATAGCAGAAATTCCAAATGGCAATAGAAATTAGCAATTGAACTTGGAAAAATTCTAGAAAATTCTAGAAAATATGTCCAAGCACATAGAATCCAAATAAAATAGTTTTGACCATTGTTCATGTTGACTTTACCCATATTAAATTGTTTTGCTACTCAAAGTCCAATATTAAGCTTTTAAATTAAATTCAAATAAATCCAAATGGTGAATTTTCTCACTACCACTATTTAAAAGATTTTTAAAGCTCTGAAAATTTGGGATGTTACAACCTTGCTGTCCACCTCGTCGTCCAGAATTCTTCTCAATGGTCAGCCCAGCAAGTCCTTTCGTCATGGTTGTGGGCCGCATCAGGGCGACCCTCTATCGCCGATGCTTTTTGTCTTGGCAATGGATATCCTCCACAACCTTCTTCTCTAAGCTGAATTTTTTTTGCTGTTAGCTCCGATTGGGGAGCTAGGTATCCTCCATCGTCTGTCTCTCTATGCAGATGACACGGCCCTATTCCTCACCCCGGTTGTCACTGACCTTCAGACAATCAAATAGGTTCTGAGGTTGTTTGGGTAAGCTTTAGGACTCCACGTTAACTTTGCCAAAAGCTCAGTAACCCCCATTCGTTGCTCTAAACATCACCCGCAACTCATCGAGGACGAACTTCATTGTTCCTGGATAGGCATCCCTTGCAAGTATCTGGGACTTCCCCTCTCTCTGTGGAAAGCAACCAAAGGTGATTTTCAACCGCTTTTAGACAAGATTGCCAACCGGCTAGATCCTTGGCAGGCACGCATGCTCTCGTCAGGTGGGAGGTTGGTGTTGCTCAAAAGTGTCATCACGGCAATGCCAGTTTATCATATCATGGCTTTGGAACCACCGCAGTGGGTGCTGAAACAAATTGACAAACGAAGACAAGCCTTTCTGTGGAAAGGTGCCGAGTCGGTCTCGGGTGGCAACTGCCAGGTTGTGTCGTCGACGGTGTGCAGACCAGTGGAATATGGGGGTCTTGGCATCCACAATCTCCGATTGCTTGGTAGCGCATTGCGTCTTCGCTGATTGTGGCTTTAGAGGGTTTGGAGTAATAGACCGTGGCAAGGTCTCCAGTACATTGCTAGCCAAGCGGAAAAGGATTTGTTTCAGAGCTCCATTTCAATCAGACTGGGCAATGGTGAGGACTGTTTGTTTTGGTCTGACAAATGGCTAGATGGTCAAAGCATCTCTTCACTAGCACCTTCTATAGTAAATTCGGTTCCATCCTCCATCAAAAGAACTAGATTGGTGTCTGAAGGTCTAAGCAATGGAACCTGGATTACAGACATTTGTGGTGATCTCAACGTGCAGGCCATTACAAAAATATTTGGGATTATGGGACAGATTGCAACACGTACATACTTTGCTCGGCCAACAAGATGTGGTCGTTTGGCATTGGGAGGCTTCCGGTCTCTACTCTTCCCGTTCGGCTTATAAGGCTTTTTTCTTCGGTTCCACTATCTTCGCTTGCAAGGATGCTTTGTGGACGTCTTGGGAACTGCTTAAGTGCAAAATATTTCTTTGGTTAGCCATCCGCCGTCGGTGTTGGACGGCTGACCGGCTCCAGCGTCACGGTCTTCAAAACCAAGGAGTATGTGTGTTTTGCCTTCACTCTCCGGAGACAATTGACCACCTCTCCATAGGTTGTGCGGTCACGGCCCAGATTTGGGGTAAATTCTTTTCACGGTTGCGTCTTAGTCGCTTCGTCCCGGTCGGTCAGGACAGCATCGCAAACTTCTAGCTAGTTATGCGTGCCAAGCTACGGGGCAAACAAAAGAAGTGTCTTGATTCTTGCATCATTTTAGTGATGTGGATGATTTGGAAAGAGCATAATTGTAGGATCTTTAACCAAGAGACTTCAGATATTCACTCTTTGGTTTGTCATATTTCTGAAGAGCTCGCCCACTGGCGTCTGGCGGGAGGTCGTTACTTGGAGGCGCTTCTGTTTAGGGAGTAATTTGTTTTAGGGAAGGGGGCTGCCCCCATATCTTTTTATTGTTGCCACTCTTTCTTTGTTTTGTTTCTCCCTGTACATTGTGGTTTCGTTCCTGTTTTGGTGTGATATCCTCTTAATATATTGACGCACAAAGATTTTGCGTGTTCTCTCAAAAAAAACATATTTAGTTGGAAGTCAGAGGTTGCCATAAGTGTTTTAGACAAGTTTAACCAAATTAGGCTAGTGCTTGATTCCTAGTCACAAATTAGACATGTCAAACTTTTTTTTGAGCTAGTTCTTGCCAGGTTACAGACACAAAAAGTTGTGGCAAGATTCATTTAGTCATGCTAAGTTGTGGCTCTAATTTTTTTGATCATAAATTTGAAAAATTATGCACAAATATTTGACAAACTTAGTCGATTTTGAAGAAGGCAATGCAACGCGGAAAGAGAACAAGGAAACGAAAAGTTGGAACCGCGCGCAGCCGCAGCATGCCGTTGTTTAGTCAGACCAAGCAGAGTTGTTGACTTTGGAGAGAGAAAGAGCGTGCGTGACTGCATGTCATTGTGTGCGTTCCGCAAATCCATTTGGGACCTGAGCGTGCATACTAGTAGTAGTATTACCACCACCCCAGCAGCCCAGGCTGAACTTTTTTTTATTAATTAACCTATTTTTAATATTAACCCTCTTGCCAATTTTATTTATAATTTTGACCCTTTTGGCCACGTCACCATAACAAAATAATATTATCACGCTAGCACCATGGCGTGGCCAAATCTTATCACTCTACCACCAGTGTCGTGACAGTATTGTTTGGTTACGCCACCACCAATGGTGTGACAAAAAATGCTATTTAACTAGGCTTACCCAATGACGTGACAGTGATGGCATGGCCAAAAGGGTCAGATTTGGAAATAAAGTTGACGAGGGATTAGTAATCAAAATAAATTAAAAAATAGGTTAATTAATAGGGACAATTGAGAATTTGCCATCCAATAGAACGCTCTTCTGAGCTTTGCCATTATGTAGATTGCAATCCGTTATTTATCACTTCTTACAATTTTCAATCATTATTTTGCCACTTTGGAGTTTTTATACCAATTTCTATTTTTCAAGCCAATTATGCACACCGGAAGTTACCGAAATGCAACCACTTCTCTCCCCTCTCGCTTCCTCCACCTCCTCCCCAGCTCCGCACCACTCCATTCCGCCGCCCACCACTAACCTCCACTCCCCTCCTCTCCTCCCGCACTCCGCTTCTTCTCATCCCCGCCTCCAACTCCGCAATTCGCACCGGTGACCCCCTGCCCTCGCCGGTGGTGGAGACTTTTTGGGGTAGCGGCGCTCGCGGATCGGCGTAGCCATGCTCCAGAAGTTCGTGCTCGCGTTCAAGACCAAGACCATCCAGTTCTTCACCGAGGAGGAGGACGAGGACGCTAATGACGTTGCTGCGTCGGTGAACCACCTCCAGGCCGCGCTTGACGCCAAGGACGCCGCGGTCGCCACACCACACCAGGAGCACACGGCGACGGAGGACAAGAACGTGCGGCTTGCCACGCGGCTCGACCGTGCCCTCGCGTCGCCGCCGCCATCTCCTCCTAGCTATCGCCTCCAGCCACACGCCGGTATCCAGTAGCAGCCGTGCTCACGTAGTCGCATGGTGCCGTTGCGCCTGATTCTCATCTCAAATTCCCAATGCTCATCCTGCATCCAAGAGCAGTAAAACTCCAATCGAGGTAACGAGCTCTCCAAATAGAAACTGATCGCCGGCGACCAAAAGCGGCAACCTCGGCAGCGTGCTCAGCGACCAAGGCAACTTGAAATGTCTGGCTCGGTTCCAAGCTTGATGGTGGCCTTAGCCCATGCAGGGATGGCTCTCGAAGTGCGGCACCCTAACCCTCTCCCCTCAACACCCTCTGTCCTGCCGCCGACGCTGACGACAATGACGAGATGGGTGGGTTGTGCGCGCAGGTGAACAAGCTGCACAAGAGTCGCTTCGCCTCCAAGGCCTCCCGCCACACGCACAAAATCGGTATAGCATAACCTCTCCCTCTCCCCCCTGGCTTCTTGTTCCATCCATCCCTCCTCCCCGTCCTCACATGTTTCGACGACGAAGGTCAGTCGAAACATCATCAGGTGCGTATCACGCCAGGAAGTTGAACTCATGGAGATACTCGGTCACAGTCTTTCGCTCTTGCTTAAGAGCGAGGAATTCTTGCTGCTTGATCATCGTAACTGCCTCTGGAATATGGGATTCGCAAAACGCTTCCTTGAACTCGTCCCAAGTAGGGACGTGTCCGGCAGGCTGGATGGCATGAAAGTTGTCCCACCAAGCACTTGCTGCTCCATCCAACTGAAAACTGGCAAATAGCACCTTCTCCCTCTCAGAACATTGAGCAATAAACATCTTCTTCTCTATCGCTCTCAGCCAATCTTCTGCTTCCATCAGGTGTCTTCGGAGCTGGAGAACACCGGTGGGTTGGTCCGCTGAAAATCAGCGAGACCTCCCTGAGCACGATGACCTCCTACCTCTCTAGCTGGTGCAGGAGCTGAAGAAGTGTTACATGCGATCTGCTCCAAAATGCGTGTCTGGTCCATCCGGTTGCACTCTATCTACGAGAGCACCTCAGCCATTGTGGGCAGCGGAGGAAGCTGTTCCTCATGCCGACCACCCTGCTGACCACGGCGACTAGAAGGTTCTGCCTGGTCTCCCTGAGGGTAAAGATCATTGACAGAAGCAAAGCAGGATCTCGGGGGTGGAGACCCCTCTTCTTGTTGTGCACGAGAGCGAGTAGTAGGTCCTGTCATACTGTTGCCATACAACTGTTAGCAACTCAACAAGGATACACCCGAATGAGCACAACTCAGAATTCTGGACAGCAAGGAAAAGTACTAAACTTAGTCATGCAAAAAGATATGAAATGCACCAAAATTAACACCAAAAGAACACAAGATCCATTAAACAGCAAGCAGCAAGCTTTGGCACAGTTACATCCATATATGTCTGTAGACAACATGGCACTACCCGAAACAAAAGTCTTCTAACAGAACAAACATAATTATACGAAAGCTATCCTATTACATTTATTTTAGGGACAGCTACGAGTGGACTACAACTCTATGCCACAAGCCCTCAACATCCGTACTCTAGCCAAGATGATCCCGGTTGAAGTTCACCAGGAACTCATCTAAAAGATGAGCTCTAGGAGATCCCGTGTCTATAGGATCCAGCGGACTGATGAGACGCCTCGGAGAGCCTAGCAAAGGAACATGACCTCCACGGGCTGCCGGCCGCTGCGCGCGAAGAAAGCCAGCAAACATCCGGACTTGGCGACACTGTCCATATGTAGGTACAAGCCCCACCACTTCCGGAAGTCAATAATTTGGTGGTGCAACAGCAGCTGGGGAGGTCTCGTTGTTATCATAAAGCACGTTACGAGGAACGCGATTCATGCTAACACCGATCCTGAGGTACTCTTGAGCTTCTCTAAGACGGCGGCGGGTCTCCCACAGCTCGTACACAAGGTAGCGATGAATTTGGTCCATAATGTGAACCAATCTCACCAACTTAGTGAGGCGCTCTTTTCCTTCTTCCTTCTTTCCTTCTCTCCTCATCTTGTTTTTTTATCTTTATTTTTGTATAACTTTTTATTCTTTTAATATATACAGTAGGGCTCTCTCTACTGTTTTCAGTCAAAAAAAAATCTCGCCAACTTGCGCACGTGTGGGTCTTCTCCAAACTAAATCTCATTGAACGAGTTCACCTCTGCTCTAGGGCCTCGGCTAGGGAAATGGTAGTAAGGTGGTGGAGATAACTCTGTCAAATCATGACGAAGTAGGCCCATCATCCCACTAGCTGCTTCCTGGATAGCCATGGCTTCAGAGGTGGAATGTACTTGGATACAGTATGGAACGCTCTCCGTCACCTGCCTAGCAATAACATTGACTACAGCTCGATATTCCTCCATCCCAGGTCCTCTGTCTCGATGATAGATAGCGTACTCTGGTTGGTAGGTGAAGTTAGACCGCCACATCATTTCCCACAGTAATGCCGGGTATCCACCCACTCCTTCAGCACGGGTCTACTTAACCAAATACCACCCGCTCATCTATAGACAAGAAGATAAGGTAAGTGAGCAAATTAGTTTGTAAATCCAACTAAAAGTTGGGATAAGAAAGGACACTAAGATGGGTAAGAAATAAAAATTGTCATACTTATATTTGTAGAAACTATTTTTTTTATCAAAATAATTTTATAGAAGACTCACTAATGCTAACGACCATGCTATTTCTAACCTACAGTCAGTATGGCTCTGATACCAATGCTGTGAGGACCCTTAGTATTGGATCGGTTTCGAGTTAAAAGATTATACCGGAGGTATAATTTTTTACAGGGAACAAACCCAATGCTAGGTTCCTGGATATGTGTCTCACATTAGTTCCCAAGATCAAGACTAATGTGCATATATCCTATACAACATTCGTACATAGTCATACAAGTCATACATCATATATGTAACATTAATTTTTACAAGACTAGTGTTCGGTACAACTTATACAAATGACCAGCGGTCATCTAACAGAAGTTTTGCAGTGGAAACAGATATAAACATCAAAAGAACCACCAAGTGTGCCCATCATCCCAAAGGCAACTAAGTGGAGGTAGAAACAGCGTCATTTGTTAGTGTTGCTTTGATCGGCGCTAACAGATGGGTCGTAAACGTAACCATCCTCACTTGCAACAAGTGGTTAAAACACCTGAGTACAGAAGGTACTCGCAAGACTTACACGAAACTACTAAAAGAAAGTGTTTAGTAGAACCTAACCAAAGGATTAGAACTTTTATATGCTTAAGGCTAATCAAAGGGAAGGTTATAGTGGCATTGGTTTTACGTAAAACAACCAGTTTTATTCCTACACTTGCTAAGTTTTGCTAAGGCAATTTTGTAAACAAGTTTGGACTAAAACAACAAGTAATTTAAGAATTAAACAACAACAAGACCATGTCAAAGTGGCTGTCCACTTTGACGAATTAACATGCATGAACAACCATGTTCATGCCAGTACCAAGTATTCCCATGTCAAAAAATTTCTTAGAGTCTAACTATGATGTCAATCAAAACAAGTGTCGTTCGTAACCGTGGACACGGCTATTTGAATAGTTTTAACCCTGCAGGGGTGTACATCTTTACCCACACGACTTGGTCAGCCCGTAAGCCTTCGGATGCCTCGGAGCAATGACATACTTCCTTTGGTATGCCAGCCGGGTAAACCAAGACTCAATATTTTCAGCAAGTTGATATTATTGAGTTGAATCACCCATGTGCGACGAATCCCACTTAGTACAAGCTTCTGATAGAGCTAGCTAATCGGAGCACACATGTTGTGTTGGGAATGCTGATCCAATGAACTAAATCTAAACCTGTGCTCACCCGCACATATTAAATTGCAATCGGTTCCTCAAACACACATGTTCTCACTCCACCAGTTCCTCAACTCCATAACATCAGCTCCTTACTTAACCAAGCAGCACCCATACACTGCGTGTGAAAGTACGTAAGGTACTTGAATTGACTACCTCAAAGTTCGGTCCTTAATGATCCGGACAAGACTAACACATTCCCAATTCTCGTGCACGAAGGCACTATCACTATCAAGCACTTGTCCAGATCTAAACCAAGTTTTTATCAAACAAAACTTAACTTAACTTTCAGTTTTAACAAGCTGAACAAAGAAACCAAAATAGAAATAATTTAGTGTTTCCCATGACCGACAAGATAAGCTTGTCAATCAATCTATCGTTCTACTGACTTGCATGGCTAAGCAGTTATCTAAAGACCACTTTACTAGCACCAGATTTCTATCTTAAGCATAAGTGTATGAACAGATTAAAGGTAAGCCACAAAGGTTGGGATATAGCTATCTAAACTCACAAAGTATTGATACTATAAAATAGCATGCACACAGTTATCACTGCATTCCAAATTACTAAAGTATCAAAACTGGGATCAACATGGTGCAAGAGGATGCTTGCCTTGATAATATTCCACTTGTTCAACCACAGGTTGCTCAGCAATATATTTACTCACGTCGGTAAGATCAGAACCTAAAAGAATGATAGCAAATGAACATCCAGAAAAATACCAAAATACTGAAAAGATGCATGATCAAAGTTATTAATGTGCAAGTGATTTAACTAACAAAATACTTATGTTTTAAACTATTTTCAGTAAAGGATTAAACCAGATTAACATTCATTAGTACTAGTCGACAAGGATTAAAGGTTAACTAACAAGCTACAGTTCTGGCCGGAAATCCGACAACAGAAACTAGCTACCGTGAGCTTTCTTGGCAAAATGCCAGAGCTGAGGTCCAAGGCAGCGCTAACTGAAGATCAAAATGGATTCTCAATAGCGTAACAAACCTAATGGTGGTTGGAACATGGCCGGAGTTTGGCTGGAGCGGCGGCATGGCAATGAAATGTGGCAGCGCTCAAATGACACAAATGGCTATGTCAGCCTGACAACGATTTAAACGATTGAAACATGCTTAAGCACCTATGGATCACAAAGAAACTACCTGAGCTAAGAAAATGGTCAGAGATTCAAGAATTAGCTCTGACGATGTTGACCGAAAAGATGGAATGAGAGCTTCACACGAACAAGATAACCTAGACCAAATCAAATGGAATGAGTGGTTAGGACAGCTTAAGTAAAGCTCCTAGATTCTCTAAAACAAAGGAATTGAACAATAGCTCACTAGTTTGGAAATGAGGGGTTTTGCTCATCAAACCCTAAGACAAAATATGACACGCAAGAAATATGAAGGAGCTCACCGGAGCAAAGAAATCCACACGGCGGCGCTCCGGACGTGCTCTAGACAACTCAAAAGGCAAGCTCGTGATCCCAATGCTGTCCTGCACAAACGAGATCCGGCTTAGCACGAATGAGAACGACAAGCAAGAAGAAAAAGAACATCGTAGAGAATGGAGGATTTGCCTCAGTGAAGAGGATGGAAATGCCGGCTTGCCTACACGGCCGTGAGTGGAAACAATGAGTTTTGATGAAGCTTTTTTGCTGGAGCAAACAGTGGCGGCCATTCGTGGCAGCACCAGAGCAAGCTTAGTCATCACGGTGATGCCAAGTGGCATTTGCATGCAACGAAAACGCGGGCGCGAAGCCACCTCACGCGCGTTGTGCTCGGAACTGGCTCAGTGGCGCGGAGAAGACGAAGAAGAGACACTGACAAGTGGGCCAGGGCTATCAGTCTCAGCGAAGAAACAAAGCGGTTGGCTCAAATGCATGCTGAAGGTCCGATCGCAAATGAACGACCCAGATTGAGTGGGGCGTTCGGACGGTCCGAATGGCCCAACTCATATTGACTGTGTGATCAAAATCTAACGGTCCCGAAAAAGTGCGCGCTTTAGATTCAAACGAAGGAAAAAGTGGCGCCGTTGGATCTAGATTCAACGGTCAAGATCAAAGGGTTGTTTGGACGGTCCGAACGGCCCACTCAATGCAGACGGTTCGATCTAGATCGAATGGTCCAAAAGCAATGCGCGTTCGGACGGTCCAAACGTCACACTCGATCTTGGTGGTTGAATTTGAATCGAACGGATCGCGTGCGTTGGGCTTTACCATTTGAAAAATGGCACAGCCCGATAAAATACGGACAGTCCGATTGAAAATTGACGGTCTAGATTGCATGGAGCGTTCGGACGGTCCGAACGTCACAACTGATCTGGTCCGTTCGTTTCAAAATCGGATGGCTCGCACGCCACCTGGCGGTTAAACTGAGTATTTTGAACGTGGCTCGGGTCGGTCCGAACAGCACAAGGTTGGGTTAAACCAAGTTGGTTCGAATCGCTACAGTGTCAAGGGGCTCGGGCTGGGTCTAAGGTCAACTTAAAACTAAAAGCAAACTTCACAAGTTTGACTGGAGGTTTATAAATATCAAATAAATTTATAAAAATACGAAATTTTTTAGAGAAGCTACTGGGATGATATATGTCCCATATAAAATTTGAAAACTCACTATTCATGGTTTAAAATACTTACTTTAAATTCCTTAACCGAAAAGGTTTAAATAAGGAACGTAGGTTTTTCTTAAGTTCAAACAGATTTCTAAAAGTTTGACAAAAATTATCTTAATTTGTGAAAAATAATCTAGTATTTGATAAAAATACTTTCCAGGCTTCAATACAAGCATTGACTTGTATTTTTATTTGAAGCTTTAGGACAAATTTGAAACTAGGGTTTGGAAATGAGGTTTTAAAAAAGTAACAACTTATGCATATGCTCTTAAAATGATAAATATGATATGAAATGCATATTATTACTGTTCACTAAGTTGAGGCTGTTACACAAACCGTCTGTGATTATCTATGATTGTCGACTATCACAGACGGTTTTGAGTTAATAACCGTCTGTGATAGTATGTATTACAGATGGTTCAAAAACCGTCTGTGATGAGCTCATGTCATTACTGACCCATAAACTCAGACGGCTCACGAAACCGTCTGTGATAACGTTTTTGAACCGTCTGTGAAGGCCTTTTCTGTAGTAGTGATTATTTTTAGCAACAAAACATCCTGGTGGTTACTATCAAAACCCTTTCTTAATTTCCTTTCTTCTCCTGGGGTTATTCAGGTCAAAGGACAGCACAAAGCTGCTAAGCTAATGGCCGGGATGGCAGGCAACAAATTAAAGGAACAGCCTAATTTTACCTTTACCTTTATTCTTTAGGATCTTTAAACCCCAGCTAGCTAGCCAGCTGCAAGCAAAGAATCTAACGATGGATGGAGTGTGCAGGCAGCTTAATTTGCAGCTTTATTTTACAGGAAATAATTATAGGAGCAAGCAGCAAAGCAAACGAAAGGAACAGCCCAATTTTATCTTTACCTTTATTCTTTCTGATCTTTAAACTCCGGCTAGCTAGATGCAAGCATAGAATCTGACGATGGATGGAGTGTGCAGGCAGCTTAATTTGCAGCTTTATTTTACAGAAAGCAAATTATAGGAGCAAGCAGCAAAGGAAAGGAAAGGAATAATATACTAGTACTTGAGGCAGGCAGTCTGGTCAGGCAGGTGCATGCGAGCTGAGCTTCTAGTTTCCTCGTCAACCTTATCGCGCTCGGGATCTATTTGACCTTCTATCTAGCTGAGTTCGTACGAATTCAGTCCAACGGCGCCGCGCGTGAAGCGTGATAAGGTAATTAACCAGTACATCGATCTACACCAATCAATTCACATGCATTGATCGATCGTCTATATATCTGCAGAGAGCTAGAGTTGATATTGCTAGCTTCTCCAAATTTATATAAGCTAGCTTTTGTTAGTCCTTCTTTCTTTCTATAAACGATATTATACATATATTGAGTTGTTACTACAATATTATACAATTGGTCCCCACTGACATCAATATAATGCTTGCAGTTGCAGCTCAGTTGGCCAGCGGTTTGCCGGAAGAGGAACAGTGAGAGCAACCAATCATGAAGTCCAACGAGCTCAGTTGCTGCAATGTCTTCCTTGCCTGACGCGATCCCTGGGAGCTCCTGTTTGAGTTGGTACTGATAGAGAATGATGAAGATGTTCTTTGGGAGCCTCATGTCAGAGAAGCAAATGAGTCTGCTGCAGCTAGGGGCATGAAGTTCATTGACTGGTAATTTTCTTTTCTAAGATCGATTAGTTCCTTTTAATTAATGTCTTGAAACTGGTGATGCCTAATAATTTGGCAATGTGACCATGAAACACAAGGACCTAAAACTGACCATATATCTTACTTTATTTACATCAACATTTGTTTGACATTTCAGTGAAAATCTAGAGAAAAAACTAGAACTGATCGTGAAGGATTGTGCACAAAATGGAAGTTTCTGCATTGGATATATCCTCTACTTTCCCTACACCTCATATGATTGCTTTAAATGCTTGTTTCTCATATACCAGTGAATTGTCAGAGTGGAGTGACTTACTTGATATCAGAAAGGTCCTAGATGCAGGAGCACTAGAACCTTTTAGGGGCGGCATATGTTGAAAAGGAAAAACCTTACGATTGAATGACCCATTGAGTCGAGCAGTAACTTTATTATTCTAGCTGGATTCAATTGAACTATTCCTCTAATATACTTGTCAGCCATAGTGGTTTCTTGTATCACACCTTGAACATGTACAGCAAGAGTGTCATCCAACCATAAGACAGGAAGTGGGCAAGCAGTAAGTGTCTTGACATTGGCAATCTTTTTGCCTTGGTAGTTGTCAACTAATCAGCCCAGCAATATCCTGCAAACTCATGCAGATATATTGTTGCCATGACATTACTATATTCGCAACATATGACCAAATAGTATAACCAAATTGGAGTACTTTTTAAAAAAAGTTTCTTATGCTTTGTCTCATGATAATATGACCAAATAGGATTACTGTTCTGAACTTTTGTTTATTTGTTTTACACTTTCACTATGATGATTCTTTCATCGGAAGAGCATCAGTATCGGTGAAACCTATTATTCTAAGATAACAAAACCAATACGGTCGGCGTACGTACAAGACAAAACTTTAATTCCAAACATAAAAAACATCATGATTAGTATCTTGAGCAGTGTTTCGGAATGCTGGCTCACTAGCACAATCGGAAACAAGTGAGCAGTGTTCGTTGCTGCTCAAATTGATCGAGCATCGATGCTATGCGTTCTTCTGGTTGCCAAATACACAAAAGTTTCAAATTCGTTATTAGAAGAAAAAAAAACTGATTACTATACAGAACTAAATGCTACTTCTAGTCTACCCTCTTGTCATTTTCTTTCATATCCTCCAAAGGCTTAGCAGAGGTCCTGCTATTTTCCAAAAAAAGGATACTGTTATACATTTCAAGTCCCTTACACCTCCCCTACCATCCCTCCATCCTCTATCTCACTTATAATGCCCCCTCAAAAAAAAAAAGTTATAGTGTTATACATGATCCAAATTTTTTTAAGGAATATACATGATCGGATTTGACATGCAAACTTTCTTAATTATACAACACGATACACAAATGATCTAATAATTAGGTCATGTACAATAATATAACGTCAACTGTGTACAAGCTGACACGTCTCTCCATGCTGATTGGACCCGTCAACTGTCTACACTCCTATCAGGTAAGGGTAACAAAACCGTTAAGGTGAGCGGACCCGTTTCATCGATTCAGTCACAGAGCACACGTTTCTCCATGCTGATCGGACGCAAAGGTCTATCGGGTAAGAGTAACAAAACTGTTAAGGATTTGGATGATTTTTAGCAACAAAACATCCGGGTGGTAACTATCAAAACCCTTTCTTAATTTCCTTTCTTCTCCTCCCCATTGATTTAATTTCCTGGGGTTATTCAGGTCAAAAGGACAGCACAAAGCTGCTCAGACATCAAATTAAAGGAACAGCCTAATTCTTTAGGATCTTTAAACCCCAGCTAGCTAGCTAGCTGCAAGCAAAGAATCTAACGATGGATGGAGTGTGCAGGCAGGTTAATTTGCAGCATTATTTTGCAGAAAGCAAACGAAAGGAACAGCCCAATTTTGTATTTACCTTTATTCTTTTATGATCTTTAAACCCCAGATAGCTAGCTAGCTGCAAGCAAAGAATCTGACGATGGATGGAGTGTGCAGGCAGCTTAATTTGCAACTTTAGCAAACTATAGGAGCAAGCAGCAAAGCAAAGGAAAGGAAAGGAATAATATACTAGTACGTGAGGCAGGCAGGCAGTCTGGGCAGGCAGGTGCATGCGAGCTGAGCTTCTAGTTTAATTCCTCGTCAACCTGATCGCGCTCGGGATCTATTTGGCTGGCCTTCTATCTAGCTGAGCTCGTACCAATTCTCAGTCCAACGGCGCCGCGCGTGATCAAGGTAATTAACTCGTACATCGATCTACACCAATCAATTCACATGCATTGATCCATCGTCTATATATCTGCAGAGAGCTAGAGTTGAAATTGCCAGCTTCTCCAAATTTATATAAGCTAGCTTTTGTTTTTAGATAATGGAAGAGGGCACCCTCTCCCGGTCTCTGCATCAGAGATACACACAGCCTACTTTATTAAAAAGTTAAAGGTACCATAGTAACCAAACTGTTAATATTGGCCAAAGCCTTACAAGCAAACCTTGACTAAAAATTAAACTTAATCATTACAAATTCTTTGACTAAACCGTCACCCATAAGCATATAATATTTGCTTCGCCATAACCTCCAGACGGATGCTTCCATCCAGCATGGACTCCTTCTGGACCGGTTTCTGTAGGTTTGCCCAAGCCCTCAGCCAGTGCCCGGTCAACAGGATAACCTGTAAAGAATTAGTAACAATCTTTTTATTAAAAACGGCATCATTCCGGCATAGCCAGATAGCCCAACATAAGGCACTAGCTCCCACCAAGAGTTGTGACTTTAAAATTGTTGGAATTTGTCGGACCCGGATTTCGAGAATCCAAATCCTCTGTGAAATCACTGTGCTATTCCCTGGATCAGTAGCTAGCACTTCACAGTACACATTGCTGAATCATTCATACAAGCGTGAGCTGAAATATTAAAATATTACAACCAACTGAGTAACATAGACCACGTCGGGTCGAGTTTTACAAAAGGGGCCGAACAGGCCAAATTGATTACATCACATAAGAGCAACGTGAACTATAGCGGAAGCAAAAGGTGAGGTAGGGCTCATCTCACACAGGCAAGCGACTGGGGTAACCTGTGTACGACGGATATTAACCAAGAGTTGGATAATATCGGTTATGCTGTGATACCAACGAGTCTACTTAGGCTGGCGAGACCTAAACTCTGAGACTATACTACTCCTCGTCATAGCCTTGTCTATCATCTCCTGGGCCGTCGTAGAAGGCGTAGTCTCCATCATCTTCATTATCTGAAGGGTTGGGGGGAAGAGCGAGAATGAGCACTACTACCGTGCTCGCGAGCCAACACACAATGCAATTATATATATGCAAGGCTTAACAAGGATGGCTCGGGTTCTTTTATTTGCGAAAGCAATTTTCCAAATATCATAATTACAAAGTCCTATCACTTAGCATTTTAACAAATTGCATTTTGATAAAGAGAGTATGTGCAATAATTATATTAGTAGAGAATCCATACGGCGGAAACTCTACCAATGCATCCTTTTAATTGGAGCGGTCTCCAATAATCACACCCACTGAGCTCGACGACTCAGGCAAAATCCAAAACAGGGCTAGGTGAGCCCTTCCACCATTTTCCATTCCACCCACAAAGTCGTTTGAAATAGAACTAACTCAAGTTATGATTCCCATGTCCGCCTTTGACCGTAGGCACGGCTGTTTAAACAGTTTTAGACTCTGTAGAGGTTGCACACTTTACCCACAAGAGATAGTCTACCCGTTACCCCACATGATTCCGTAGTCATGTAGTTGGGCGACCAAATCCAAAGTAACCTTTCTAGCTATCTCGCCCTTCCGTCAATCCACCCATACGGAGTTCGCCCATATGTTGTGCGGGATGTTCACCACAACGACTAGCGCTTGTTGTAACTTCACCTTTTGGTGTCCTTCCAAGCGGAGTATCTCCGCACTTGTGCGTTCTTCATTCCCCTCGGTGAGATGACATCCAAGGTTTAATAACTTTACTAAGCCAAGTTGCACTTTGCGGACTTGTGGTTGTACTTATTTAACACGGAGGTCGTGACAAGATTAAGTCCTTAGGGTTATCAGGCGGTTCATTCCACAAGCCAACCAACCATGTGCTCCTGAGCACCCACCACCTCACCATCCGCCCAGATAGAGCTAGCATTAGGGTTTTTGAGGAGAAACCAATTTATTTTCACAATCCTTTAGCCAATGGACCACCAATGACTACCCAAACCATTTTATGTTTTGAGGAAATGATGATTGGGATATTTTAATATCCCGGTACTTAAGCAAGACTAGCATGTCGCTTAAGTACAACCTATAACTAGTATTACCATATAGTTACTAGGGTGACAAGGATTAATGGATTCAATTTATCAAGGATGGCATACTAAATTATTTAATCAACAAGTGGGTAATTAACTACCTTAAGCTTTAACATACATTTGATAAAGACATAAAGCATGCAATTTTGCTAATTTAAACGAATATAATTTGCATAAATGTAGGATCAATATGGTCAAAGTATTGACTCGCCTTGGTGAAAGGCTAGGGGATCTTGGAAGTCTTGGTCTTGATCAACTCGAGGGTCGCCGGCGTCTTCAAATCCTAATTGCGCGAGAATACCGGAAAAAGACACAACAGCAAAGAGAGCAAATAAATAAATAAGGAACAATAAATAAACTCCAAATTAATCAAGTCCTATGCCATTAGCAAGATCTTGATTTAACAAATTTTAGAAATTTATTTCATAATTTTTGGAGTTAAAATGGATGAGATATGAATTTTGAAGTTCCTTTTAACAAAACTCAAGAAATAAAAGAAAAGAGGGGAGAGAGAGGGTCATCTTTGGCGGGTGGGGCCCACAAGGTAGCCAAAGGGAGGGGTCAAGAGTATGACAGTGGGCCTCAAATCCAATCAATCCCCAATTTCATTCCTCATCTCCTTTGCTCTCTTTGCTTGAGAGGAAGCAGGGAGGCACAGGTGGAGGGCGGCCGTGGCAGGCGGCGGGGAGGCCGGCCGGGTGGCGAGTGGGGGTCGCCGGCGGCGGGTCTCTGGCGGTCTGTGGCCGGGAGGGGCAGCCTTGGGCGCGGCGTGGATGGCGGCACGGGCAGTGGCGGGGAGCGGCGCTGGCGGGGACACGTGCACCGGCGGCGCTGGTCTTGAGGAGGCAGCCGGTGGTCGGGCCGGCTCGGGGTGGCGGAGGCGGGCGGCGGCAGCGGCCATGGGCGGAGGAAGAGGAGGCGGGCTCACCTCGGCGGCAGGGATGGCGAAGGAGGTGGGGATGGGATCTGGCGTTGCGGGGATGCTCGTGTGTGATCGGCGGCGGGCGCTCACCGGGCGGTGGCGAGGCGAGGAGGCGGCCGAGAGGGGCGGCTATGGCTCTGATGCAGAACTTACGGAGCTCGGGCGTGGGAGCTCACGCAGGGAGGAGGAGCTTTATAGGGAGCCATGGCGCGGAGGACGGGGGTCCGGTCGGAGCGGCATGGTCCCGAGCGGCAGGACGCAGCGTCTGTGGCGCGGAGGAAGCGCCGCGAGGCGTGCGGCTCGGCGGCTCTGCGGTCGTGGGCGTGTGTGGCCTTGCGCTGGCGGCACAGAGGCGGCAAGTGGCGGCAACGCGACGGGTTGGTGGCGACAAGACAAAGCGAGCGGCGAAGCGGTGATGCGGCTGCTGCTTCTTCTTCTTCTTGACCGGCGGCGACGCGACCATCCGAGTAGGTGGCGGGGAGGGTGGTGGCGTGCATAAGCGCCGGCGCCGGCCACGGAGAAGAGAGGAAAAACGATAGGGGCACGGGAGGTAAGGCGCTTTGAAAAAAAAGGATGTTACAAATCCTACCCACCTTAAGCGGAATCTCGACCCGATATTGACCGCTCCGAAACGAGGCAGGTAGTCTTGTTTGATTGATCTTCGCATTCCGGTGGCTTCCTTGGTGAGTGGTGACTCCTTTGGACCTTGCAAAGCGGAAGACTTGGCGTCTTGTTCGCTTTCGATGGCGTCGAGGATCTTGATCGGATGCTCTGGATAAGTCGGATCTTCTTTGAAGGCGATGGCTTCAACAGGCATCTGCTCTTGAGTACTCGAGACACTTCTTGAGTGGGAGGCGTGAAACACGTTGTGAACCTCGGCAGATGTTCGGTAGCTCTAGGCGATAGGCTACTTCTCCACGCTTAGCGATGTCGGAAGCGGTCCTATATATCTTGGGGCGAGCTTGCCCTTTACTTTGAATCTTGAGTTCCACGAAGTAAAGGATACCTTGAGGTATCTGGCGTCTCCAACTTCAAAAGTCAATTTCCTTGACGGTTGTCGGCATAACTCTTTGTCTTGACCGAGCGGCTTGAAGGCGATCTCGATTAGTCGAACTTTCTCTTGACTTGCTTGAGGGTATCGGTCCAAATATATATCCTTCACGATTGACCAATGCGAGAGGGTTCGCATTTTCTCCCATAAAGCGCTTCAAGCGGGACATTTTCAAACTTGACTGATGACTGTTGTTGTATGCGAACTCGGCATAAGGTAGACACTTTTCCCAGTCTACGGTGAATTCCAAAGCACAAGCTCGAAGCATGTCTTCTAGAATCTGATTTGTCCTTTCTGTCTGACCATCGGTCTGCGGGTGGTATGCTGTGCTGAAATCAAGGTGTGTCCAAAGGGCATCATGCAAACTAGCCCAAAAATGTGAGGTGAATTGAGATCCTCGATCAGAGACTATCCTCTTGGGTACTCCATGTAAACACACAATACAAGCCATGTATAGCTCGGCTAACTTGTCTCCCTTGTAGGTTGTCTTTACTGGGATAAAATGTTGGGTCACGGGTAGGCTACGATAGCTACAAACAAAAATTTCTACCACGCAAACCAGGAAGCCATGCAAATAGATGATCATAGATCGTTACCACCGAGCCTTGTGAGCAGCGGAAGAAGGGTTGGAGCGACTGGTCCAACGAAGAGCGATGTCGATGTAGTGGTCGTAGTCGATCGTCAACGTCCGACAAGTCGATCACGATGGTCGCGATCGATCGTCTCCTCCAAAGAACGTCTGCGGTTCCTTGTGAAGATCGCGGATCGTCCTCAAGCGCAATAATCGTAGTAGTGCCTCTACGGTATCTACACGTCCAGGGAAGGAACAACCGAACACCGGTGTGCCAGCACCAAGTCGCGCGGTGGAGCTCTCAAGAAGATGGCGGCTAGGGTTTGGTGGTGTTTCACGCATCCTCCCAATGACCTCATGCACCTCCTTATATAGTGCTCGTGACGGATCCTATCCGAACACGTCTACGAATCATATTCATACTGGTTTGTTCCAACCCGTTAAGTGTGTGACCCTGTAGGTTCATGTGTAGTTCGGTTGTGACTCGGAAACCGTTTCCGATCATGAGTTATAGCGGCTCCTAGCGAACATATCGATTCCGAATACACACAAATTATATCGGCGAACCTTAATGCAATATGATCTCGACTAGGTCCTCATCACTTACGACTAGGTCCTATCTTTATCGACCGATTCGTATTTGGTCACGACTAGTTCGTAATTGCTTACGACCAGTTACGACCACTCTGTGACTACGTTCGACCGATCTCCGACTAGCTTGTATCATATCGACCGGTCCGTGGCTGTTGAACTAAGCGACCTACTCGTGTATACTCCCTTTGCCTCACGATGTGCGGTCGAACTCGGGTGAGATGTTGTGTCATCCATGGACTGTTCAATACTTTCTCGTCGAGTGTCGAGATAACTTTCGTGGTGAACACTTCGACTACTAGTGGCATGGCCATGCACTTTCTTTATCCGATCACAACGAGGGCCCGAGACATCTCTCTGTTATGTTAGGAGGGCAAATCCATATCCCACCAGGCACATTCCTCTCCATGTTTGAGCATACCGAAAGCTACCTTTATAACTACCCGATTCACGGTGTAGCGTTTGGCAACCCCTAAGAGTGCTCTTACACATGTAGGAAACCATGCTGATCTCAGGTCTAAGGATTATACATCATCATTGCTTGAGACCAACTAACGACACATAGATTCATAACAATCTCAATAGTGTCTCAAGGTGGGTCTTATCCAACATCATGTTCTCTAATCATGTGTCCATATTATCGGTTTGATATCTCCATATCTATGACTCGTGAAACATAGTCATCAACCAATACATATGCTAGTCTATTCATATGTGTCCTCATATGTTTACGACTAGGGATCATGTAAGAATAATTATCGCAGGAATATAGAGTTTCACAACCAAGTCACATACTTGATAATAAATATTATTCTTGGAACAAGATAACACATTATCCAATGTCATGAACATAATGAAATATAATCATCTCTATGATTGCCTCTAGGGCATATTTCCAACATAAAATGGACTACTTTGGTCAGTCTATCAACTATAACCCATACTGAGTCGCATCCGGACTTGGTTAGGGTAGACCGATAATGAAATCCATTCAATTTCTTCCCATTTCCTTTGGGAATTTGCGGGGTTGAAGCAATCCTGGCAGCCGATGTTCGGCCTTGATTCGTTGACATACATCACAACAGGCTACATACTCGGCGATATCTCTTTTCATGCGTGGCCACCAGTACAAAATCTTCATGTCCTGATACATCTTTGTACTTGCTGGATGTAGGGTATCTGTTGGTGTGGGCCTCCTTTAGAATTAAATCCTTGAGTTCCTTCTGGTGGGGAACAAAGAGACGTGTCCCATACCATAGAATTCCTTGCTGATCTTCAATCATCTTGGGGGCTTTTCCTTTAGCCATGAGACGCTTGAATCTTTGGACTCCAGGATGTTCCTTTTGAGCGGTCTTGATTTGCTCTTCCAAAGTTGGATGTGCCTCCATGGCGTCTGGGTTACCTTGCTCTATCAAACAAAGGTTTAGGGCTTCGAATTCCTTATAGAGCTTAGGTTGGTGCTCTTGAATCATAACATTATTGCAGTATGACTTGCGGCTTAATGCATCGGCAACTACATTAGCCTTTCCGGGATGGTAATGGACATCCAAGTTGTAATCCTTTATTAACTCTAACCATCTTCTTTGCCGAAGGTTGAGATCAGATTGGGTAAAGATGTACTTGAGACTCTTGTGGTCCGTGTAGATATTACAATGATTTCCAATCAAATAGTGCCGCCAAATCTTGAGGGCGTGCACTATTGCTGCTAACTCCAAGTCATGAGTTGGATAGTTGTCTTCATGAGGGCGAAGTTGTCTGGATGCATAAGCTACAACTTTTCCTCCTTGCATAAGCACGCATCCTAAACCTTGGCGTGATGCATCGCAATATACTTCAAAGTCTTGATGAATGTCTGGCAGGGTCAATACCGGTGCAGAAGTCAATTTCTTCTTCAATTCCTTGAAACTCTTCTCACAATCCTCAGTCCATTCATACTTCTTTTCCTTCTTAAGCAAATGGGTCATTGGTTTGGAGAGCTTCGAGAATCCTTCTATGAAGCGTCTGTAGTATCCGGCTAAACCGAGAAAACTACGAACTTCTGTTACGGATGTGGGTTGTTTCCAATCCATCACGGCTTCTACCTTGGCCGGATCAACTGCTATTCCTCCTGCGGATACAATATGTCCGAGGAAACTGATTTCCTGAAGCCAAAACTCACATTTACTGTACTTGGCATAGAGCTCATGCTCTTTAAGCTTTTCCAGGACTAACCGCAGATGTTTAGCATGCTCTTTCTTGGTCTTGGAATAGATCAAAATGTCGTCTATGAACACGACTACAAACTTGTCTAGGTATTCCATAAATACCTTGTTCATCAGATTCATGAAGTAGGCTGGTGCATTGGTCAAGCCAAACGACATGACTGTGAACTCAAACAAGCCATCTAGGGTGGTAAAAGGCTGTCTTGGGAATGTCCTCATTCTGATCTTGGTAGTGGTATCACCGACCGTAGGTCTATCTTGGAGAAAACTGAAGCTCCTGTCAATTGATCGAACAGGTCATCAATGCGGGGCAAGGGATACTTGTTCTTGATGGTCACTTCGTTGAGGGATCTGTAATCCACACACAATCTGGCGGAACCATCTTTCTTCTTCACAAAGAGAACTGGCGAACCCCAGGGAGAGGAACTAGGTCTAATGAATCCTTTTTCTTGTAAATCTTCAAGTTGTGTCTTCAACTCTTCAAGTTTGTCAGCGGCCATCCTATACGGTCTCTTGGCAATTGGGGCCATCCCTGGCTTCAAGTTGATCACGAACTCGATATCTCTGTCAGGGGGCATGCCTGGCAATTCTTTTGGGAAGACTTCGGGGTAAGCTTGGACTACAGGCGTTGTCTCTAGGGACATCTCTCCAAGATGGTGGATTATTCGAACCAAAGGAGAGGAACGATCCACACTAATCCTTATGGTGGTTTCAGGATCTTTAGCAAGTACCACTTTCTGTTGGCGCAATCTATTAGTCCATGATCTGTGACCAACCAATCCATCCCTAGGATGATATCCGGTGTTTGAGATTCTAGCACTAGAAGGAGGCTAGGAATCGAGTCTTCCAAAGCAATCTCTACTCTGGGACTAACTGAGGTAGCATATAGGGGTCCCCCGGGTGAGCTAAGTACCACGGGTTTCTTTAACTTATAGGTCGGCAACTTAAGCCTTTCAACAAACTTTCAACTTAAGCCTTTCAACAAACTTTCTTGAAACAAAAGAGTGCGAAGCTCCAGAATCAAACAAAACTTGTGCGGGTACTGAATTAACAGAGAACGTACCCATTAGCACTCCTGCGGCATCTTGTGCCTCCTCTGCGGTGACATGATTCACACGGCCACGACTTTGCGATGGGGTAGACCTTGAAGCTTGAGAAGTCTGGTGGCTCTTACTTGGAGTTGAGTCAGACCTTGAATTGCAGGCTCTGGGTTGTTCTTTGGGGCGGGGTTGCTGCGATGAGGGCCTTGATTGGCAAAGTGTCCTTTTTCTCCATAAAGCAAGCGGTGGAGATTAGCTGCTTGGGTTATTGTGGTAGGGTGTCGATGAGGGCGGAGAGTGCGGAATCCACTTCCTTGGGGCCTTGGAGATGAACTTTTCTGAGGTGTGGCGGCAGAAGATTTAAAGGAAGAACTACCCTAGAATGTTGACTTCTGGTGAAAGCTTTCTTGCGATTTCTGGAAAGGCATCTTCCTCTTGCGGCTAGTTTCTGCTAACTTATTCTCATTTTCCAGCAGTAGGGCCTTGTTGATCAACTGATGGAAGTTGGCATAGTCATGAAGGATAAGCTTTCCACGCATGTCACTACGCATACCTTCCACAAAGCGGTCTATCTTTTCTTCCTCATCAGCTACGTCATTGGGGGCGTGGCGGGCAAGTGGGTAAACTTAGTGACATACTCGTTGACCGTCATATGTCCTTGTTTAAGAGTTCGAACTCGTTCTTCTTGATCTCATAGTGCCTATTGGCACAAAATTGGTTCTGAAGGCGGTTTTAAATTCCGTCCAAGGAATTGGCTGCCAAGCTGGTTCATTTTCAACAAGAGGTGTTTCAACAACTTCTTCTTCCACGGCTTCGGTGGCGAAATTCTTTGGTTCTCCATTCGTGGATCCCACTACTACAGTTACATTCTTTGCATCTTCTTCTTCATCCTCTTGTCCTTCATTACCTCTAGCAGCAAGGTAATTCTCCCACCATGCAGCAGCGGCACCTTTCAGCTGGTGGGTAGCAAAGTCCACCTTATCCGCGTCGGAGCAACGGGCAAGTCTAAGCTTCTTTTCAGTATCCCTGAGCCAATCTTCGGCTTCAAGAGGTTCATTAGCTGCTTCAAAAGTGAGAGGTCTTGTCCTTAGGAAGTCCGCGAGTTTGGAGTGGCGGCCGGCAGGTCCTGACTGCTGGTTGTTGAGCAAAGCCTGGAGAATCTGAGTCTGTTGCAGCATTACTTGTGCCATGGTCGGGTGAGCTGGTGGTGGGGGAGGTAGCTCTTGTCCTTGTCCACGACCACGACCACGACCATGGCCTCGACCAGTTGCAAAAGCTCCACGGGCTGGGGCGGCGGCTCTTCTTGGCGGCATCCTGAAGAAAAACTGAGGTTTAGAACTAGAGAGAACCAGGGAGGGGTATATGAGGGTTCACTAGCCCTCTAAGGCACACACAGAAGAACATAAACCAAGCGAGAAGATCAAATAAGTACAATACAAAGCCTAGAATAGCTGCATTATATTATGGGGGTTTAGTGTTACATGACTCACAAACAAAGCTTATATGCTAAGCTAAGTCATGACACAGGATACACACATCTCGTCTACAAAAGAAAGAGAAAAAGTGCTTGCAACCCAAAATACTGCCTAGCAAGCACCAACAGCTAACCTAGACCATCCTAACTACTCCACCGGGGACTCGGAGCGGGAGCGGCTCTGGCTGGCTCGGCGAGCAGAATGACTCGGCCGATGTGCGGTGAGCAGGTGAGGCTGCGCCCACGCTGAACACCGAAAGGTCGTCGAAGGCGGTGGGTGAGGCGTCGCTGCGCTCTTCTTGTATGATCATCCGGTCTGCAGCTCCTCGGGCGAAGAGGTTGGTTGCACGTCCCTGCTGGAAGGAAGGTCGGAGGGGAATTGAGCTGGAGCCGGGCCGAGCTGGGCGAGGTAGCGCTCGCAAGGGCGGCGGTGAGACGTGCCACCTCTGCAAGTGCGGCGTCTCTCTTCGTAGTGACGGTGTCTCTCTCCCATCTGGCAGCATAGAGGGCTTCATCACTCTTGTTCCAGTTGGCGCGGAGGGTGTCGGAGTGGGCTTCGCCACCGGCGAGAAGCGTCCGAAGCTGGCAGATCTCGTCGGTGAAGGTGTGGATCTTTGTAAACCATTGCTCGGGTCATTTGCACAGTGGGTCGGCGGGGCTCGTTGTCGATGGCGACAAAGGACTCCGGGAAGCGCTCTCGTCGGGAAGGTACGGAAAGAAGGAGAACGGGGATCCGCGCAGGAGGTCCTCGTGCATCCAACATAAGCGGGTGATGGCGACACGGGCTGCGTCCTGGATGGCGTCGGGGACGCTGCGACGAGGGGCCTCGGCCTGGAAGGTATGAGCCACGAACTCGCCAGTCCTAGGATAGAGGAAGACCTCCATTTCCCAAGACTCGTGAGCCATGACCCTCGTCATCCGGCCTCTGTAGATTGGAGGGTGGATGAAACCAAGTTGCACCATCAGCTGGCGAAGGAGCTCGGCGAATCCGCCGTCATGCTCCCCATGTGAGCTATGGTCCCATGGGCCGGCAGCTGGAGAAGAAGCCATCTACAAATTTTGAAACAGGAGAAGAGGTTAGTAACACTTAATGAGAATAGAGATGAGTAAGGAACTAGGAATGATGAGTAGAAGCAATAAATACTCTATATTTTGATAAAATTTTTCTTAGGTTTTAAAAATAAGATCCAAGTCCTTAAGGCAATCGACCAATCTAACTAGGGTCCTACGATCGTATGCTCGATACCGGCTCTGTGGGACCCGGTTTTGAGAATCCAAATCCTCTGTGAAATCATGTGCTATTCACTGGATCGGTAGCTAGCACTTCACAGTACACATTCTTTGAATCATTCATACAAGCGTGAGTGAAATATTAAAATATTACAACCAAGCTGAGTAACATAGACCACGTCGGTCGAGTTTTACAAAAGGGGCCGAACAGGCCAAATTGATTACATCACATAAGAGCAACGTGAACTATAGCGAAGCAAAAGGCGAGGTAGGGCTCATCTCACACGAGCAAGTGGTGGGGTAACTTGTGTCTGACGGATATTAACCAAGAGTTGGATAATATCGGTTATGCTGTGATACCAACGAGTCTACTTAGACTGGGCGAGACCTAAACTACAGACTATACTACTCCTCGTCATAGCCTTGTCCATCATCTCCTGGGCCGTCGTAGAAGGCGTAGTCTCCATCATCTTCATTATCTGAAGGGTTGGGGGGAGGAGCGAGAATGAGCACTACTACCGTGCTCGCGAGCCAACACACAATGCAATTATATATATGCAAGGCTTAACAAGGATGGCTCGGGTTCTTTTATTTGCGAAAGCAATTTTCCAAATATCATAATTACAAAGTCCTATCACTTAGCATTTTAACAAATTGTATTTTGATAAAGAGAGCATGTGCAATAATTATATTAGTAGAGAATCCATCCGGCGGAAACTCTACCAATGCATCCTTTTAATTGGAGCGGTCTCCAATAATCACACCCACTGAGCTCGACGACTCAAGCAAAATCCAAAACAGGGCTAGGTGAGCCCTTCCACCATTTTCCATTCCACCCACAAAGTCGTTTGAAATAGAACTAACTCAAGTTATGATTCCCATGTCCGCCTTTGACCGTAAAGGCAGTACATTTAAGCAGTTTTAGACTCTGTAGAGGTTGCACACTTTACCCACAAGAGATAGTCTACCCGTTACCCCACATGATTCCGTAGTCATGTAGTTGGGCGGCAAATCACGATAACCTTTCTAGCTATCTCGCCCTTTCGTCAATCCACCCATACGGGTTCGCCCATATGTTGTGCGGGATGTTCACCACAACGACTAGCTTGTTGGCCCGCCACAACGACTAGCGCAGCTGGTAACTTCACCTTTTTGGTGTCCCTTCCAAGCTAGAGTATCTCCGCACTTGTACGTTCTTCATTCCCCTCCAGTGAGATGACATCCAAGGTTTAATAACTTTACTAAGCCAAGTTGCACTTTGCAGACTTGTGGTTGTACTTATTTAACACGGGAGGTCGTGACAAGATTAAGTCCTTAGGGTTATCTGGGCGGTTCATTCCACAAGCCAACCAACTATGTGCTCCCTGAGCACCCACCACCTCACCATCCGCCCAGATAGAGCTAGCATTAGGGTTTTTGAGGAGGGAAACCAATTTATTTTCACAATCCTTTAGCCAATGGACCACCAATGACTACCCAAACCATTTTATGTTTTGAGGAAATGATGATTGGGATATTTTAATATCCCGGTACTTAAGCAAGACTAGCATGTCGCTTAAGTACAACCTATAACTAGTATTACCATATAGTTACTAGGGTGACAAGGATTAATGGATTCAATTTATCAAGGATGGCATACTAAATTATTTAATCAACAAGTGGGTAATTAACTACCTTAAGATTTAACATACATTTGATAAAGACATAAAGCATGCAATTTTGCTAATTTAAACGAATATAATTTGCATAAATGTAGGATCAATATGGTCAAAGTATTGACTCGCCTTGGTGAAAGGCTAGGGGATCTTGGAAGTCTTGGTCTTGATCAACTCGAGGGTCGCCGGCGTCTTCAAATCCTAATTGCGCGAGAATACCGGAAAAAGACACAACGGCAAAGAGAGCAAATAAATAAATAAGGAACAATAAATAAACTCCAAATTAATCAAGTCCTATGCCATTAGCAAGATCTTGATTTAACAAATTTTTAAAAATTTATTTCATAATTTTTGGAGTTAAAATGGATGAGATATGAATTTTTGAAGTTCCTTTTTAACAAAACTCAAGAAATAAAAGAAAAGAGGGGGAGAGAGAGGGTCATGCTGGTGGGTGGGGCCCACAAGGCAGCCAAAAGGGAGGGGGTCAAGAGTATGACAGTGGGCCTCAAATCCAATCAATCCCCAATTTCATTCCTCATCTCCACTGCTCTCTTTGCTTCAGAGGAAAACAGGGGAGGCACACGGGTGGAGGCGGCGCAGACAGGCAGGCGGGAGAGGCGGCGGGTGGCGGGGTGGGGTCGCCGAGGCGGCAGGTCTCTGGCGGCGGGGCGCGGGGGAGGGGCTGGCGGGCGGGCGTGGATGGCGGCGGCGGCTTGGCTGCACGGGGCATGTGGGGAGGCGGCGCTGGCGGGGACACGCGCCGTGGCGTGTGGTGCGGGAGGCCAATGGTGGTCGGGCGGCTCGGGCGAGGCGGAGCGGGCGGGCGGTGGCAGCGGCCGGAGGCGGAGGAGGCGCGGCGCGCTCACCTCGGTGACGAGGGCGGTGAAGGAGGTGGGGTTGGGATCTGGCGCCACGGGATGCTCGTGGCCGATGATCAGCGGGCGCTCACCGAGGCGCGTGGCGGCGAGGCGCGCCGCGGAGGGGGCGCGGCTATGGCTCGTGCAGAACTTACCGGAGCTCGGGGCGGTGTGGGAGCTCACGTAGGGGAGGAGGGAGCTTTATAGGGAGCCCTGGCGCGGGAGGACGAGGGGGGTTCGGTCCGGCGCAGCATGGTCCCGAGGCGGCAAGGAGCAGCGTCTTGTGGCGTGGAGGAAGCGCCGGCGAGGACGTGCGGCTCGAGGTGGCTCTGCGGTCATGGCGTGCGTGTGTGGCGCAGCGCACGCAATGGCACAAGAGCGGCAAGTGGCGGCAACGCGACGGGTTGGTGGCGACAAGACAAAGGCGAGGCGGGGAGCGGTATCGTGGGCTGCTGCTGCTGACTCGGCGGCGCCGCGACCATGCCGAGTAGGTGGCGGCAGGGAGGCTGGTGAGGCGTGCTGCAGCGCCGGCGCCGCCACGGAGAAGGGAGAGGAAGAACGACAGGGGCACAGGAGGTAAGCCGCTCGAAAAAAAAGGATGTTCTGAAATTCCACTAACCAATTCGAACATGTTTGCTATGCTCATAGGGGGGTAAATTAAACGCAACCGACAACCCACCAAGTGAGACGCGCAAAAGTGCAATCAATAAAAGATGCTGAATTGTTTCCTCTTTATCTGAAACAACACTGCTTGCTTCCCCTCCAATTTCTTTTAAGCAGATTATCTTTAGTTAAGACCACCCCTCTTTTGAGATACCAAAGGAAAATTTGTACTTTTAAAGGAATTTTAATTAACCAAAATAAATTCTTAATAGGGACTTGATAATTGTTAATTAGAGCCCCATAGAAAGATTTAGCGTAAGCAGGCAGATTTATTTAAATTCCATCGAAGGTATCTTTTGAGAGCTTAACTGTAAATTAGCAATTCTCAAAACTAGATCATTCGAAGCATTTAACTTGGGACCAATAATGGGTCTACGAAAGGAAATATTTAAAGGTGTCAATCTCATAATATTTGCCACAGTATCCTCCTTTCTCCTTACCACATTATAAAGAATAGAGTATTGTCTTTTCAAAGGAGAATCTCCTAACCAAATATCTTCCCAAAACCTAGTTTGCCTTCCATTTTGAACCTGGAAAGATCCGAACCGAAGAAATTGATCTTTAATTTTCATAAGACCCGACCAAAAATGAGAAGTCCTAGGCTTATTAACCACCTGCGACAGACTTTTGTCACCCAAATATTTCCTCGTTAGTAACGATTGCCACTCACCTTCTTCATTCAGTAGTTTAAATAACCATTTCCCAAGCAAGCTTTTATTTTTTGCATCTAAGTTTGGAACGCCTAGTCCGCCATGCTCTTTGGGTGAACAAATTACACTCCATTTAGTAAGCCTGTACTTACGTTTATGATTGTCACTCTGCCAATAGAATCTAGATCGATAAAAATCTAGTCGTTTGAGGACTTGTCTAGGAACTTCAAAAAAAGAAAACATAAACATTGGCAGGCTGCTTAGTACTGAGTTAATAAGTACTAACCGTCCCCCCACAGACATATTTTTTCCTTTCCAACTACTAAGCTTTTTCTCAATTCTATCCTCTACCCCTTTCCAATCCCTATTCCTTAACTTTTTAAAGTGGATAGGAATGCCCAAGTACCTGAAAGGAAAAGTACCCACTTCACAACCTAATAAATGTTTAAACTGTGATTCAACAGCTTTGGCAGAACCAAAACAAAAAATCTCACTCTTATGAAAATTAATCTTTAAACCCGATAATTGTTCAAAGACACAAAGAATAAGCTTTAGATTTTTGGCTTGTTCCAAATCATTATTCAAAAAGAGGATCGTGTCATCAGCATATTATAAAATTGACAAACCATCCTCAATCAAATGAGGAACTATGCCTGATAAAAGGCCTGCTTCTTTAGCACAAGAAATAAAAATGGCAAGCATGTCCCCTACTATGTTAAAAAGAATAGGAGACATAGGATCACCTTGCCTAAGACCCTTCTGAGTTTGGAAAAAGGATCCAAGATCATCATTAACTTTAATTCCAACACTCCCTCCCTTAACTATACTTTCTACCTAGGAACACCACTTAGCAGAGAAGCCTTTCATCCTTAAAGTTTGAATTAAAAATGGCCATTTAACCTTGTCATAAGCTTTCTCAAAATCTATCTTAAAAACTATTCCATCCAATTTCTTTTTATGCAATTCATGGATTGTTTCATGGAGAATAACAACTCCATCAAGAATAAATCTCCCCTGCATAAATGCCGACTGGGAATGTCTAACCACCTTTTGAGCTACCTTCATAAGCCTATTAGTAACAACTTTAGTAAAAATTTTAAAACTAACATTTAAAAGACAAATCAGTCTGTACTGTTGTATTTGTTTAGCGTCCGCTTTTTGGGAAGCAATGTAATGATCCCAAAATTCAAGCTATAAAGAGGAAGCGAACACTTATGAATATCCTGAAACATAGCTAACAAGTCAAATTTAATGATATCCCAAAACACTTGATAGAACTCTACAGGGAAGCCATCTGGCCCAGGTGCTTTGTTATGTTCCATTTGAAAAATAGCTTCTTTCACCTCTTTTTCAGTGAAACAATTTGTAAGGAAATTATTTTCCTCCTCAGAAACTTGAGGTATATCATTCACTACGGTATCAACCATAGATATATGATTATTTTCGGAAGGTCCAAACAATACTTTATAATAATTAGTGATGTACGTTTTTAATTGTGCATCACCCTTAATTATGCCTTCCTCCTGTTCGAGCTGGAAAATTCTTTGACGTCTATTCTTCCCATTCGCAATCAAATGGTAATAACGCGTATTTCTATCGCCCTCCAAAAGAAATTTTGCTTTAGACCTCTGATACCACTTAATTTCTTCTTCTCTCAGAAGGTGTGCCAATCTCTCATTAGCAACCCTTTTAAGATGAAGCTCATGATCAGACAATCTCACAACCTCAGCTCTTTTATCAAGCTCATCAATTAATAAATTTAAATAAAGGCTTTTGTTAGTCCTTTCTTTCTATAAACGAGGGGATCATAATATACTGTGATGTTTTCCAACTTGCCCTGCTTAGTATAGGTGCGTGTTACTTCTATATATAGTTTGTAGGAAGGTAGTATCCTATATATTGAGTAGTTGATGCAATTAATCACAATGTCGATAGGTCGAATCAGAAACATACTATGTAGTAATACTACAGTATTATACAATTGGTCCCCACTGACATCAATATAATGCTTGCAGTTGCAGCAATTCTAAACCTGCAGGAGCTTGCTGCGTGCAGATCGATCGATCCATGGGTTAGATCCGGCCAAGCTTCAATTCCAAACCTGCAGATGCTGCAGATCCAGCCAGTACAGGTCGATATGGTCACCTCCTAAGCAAGGCCTCTAGCTTGATCTAGGAGATCGATCGATTCGATTCATCATGCCTTACGAGGTAATAATCCATCATGCTGTTAATGCTGCAGATTTGTTACAAGTATTTACTATAGTATTTATAGAAGTGATCAACCTTATCTAGTTTCGATTAAACGCTGCAGAGGATCGAGATCGAGGCAGACAACGTCAATGCGGCTGCAGCAGAGATACTTGGTGTTGTGGAGGATACGAGCAAAGCAAATGAGATGTACTTCTCTGGCTGGCGTGGATTGGGGGCATCCGCTGCTCTCAGGGTGGTAGCGCAACGCCTGGAATCTCGGCCAGCTGGTCCAGGATTGAAGTTTGACAAGGTTATCCATGTCGATTGCTCGGTGTGGAAAAGCAGGAGGGCACTGCAGAAGGCGGTCGCGGAGGAGCTGCAGCTTCCACGTCGGGTGATGGCCATCTTCGACCAGCGCAACGAGGAGGATGACTTCGAGGGGGTGGACGAGGGCTCCAGGGGCGAGATACCGGATGTCACAAGTGAGATCTTCACGAATCTGGCTGGCCATAGATTTGTGGTGGTTTTCCACAATGGGAGCGGCAGCTATATTGATCTTAATGACTGTGGTGTCCCCGTGCATGGATACCTGCTTAACAGGGTGCTGTGGACGGAGCAGGGGAGGTTTAAGCCCTCTCGCACACTCTCCTGGCATAAATTTGAAGAGTTTATCGGAAATAGCGGTGTCTATCTTTATGCCATACCTAAAGAGGACAGTAACAGTAGTACATTGTGGGGTTTAGTGCATGAAGAGGCCGAGGAGCTTGCCAAGTACTACACAGGTGCAGCTGCAGGGAACATCATCGACCATAGGCTGGTTGAGGAGTGCATCCTGTATATGTGGGCACTGCGAGGCATGGCCGACATCATCGACTGGGGAACCCATGCTTCAAACTACTGGGTATGCGACGGGATCATACAATGCGGCGGCACCCATACATCAGCATGGGAGATTGGAGATGCTCTGCAGAGATATATACGCTTGGATTGGAATTGGATGTACATGGATCGTGCCGTTCCCTTCTCAGCTATTCATCTGCAGCATGATCATGAGCTGCCACGACAGGCACCGTTTTGCTGCCTGTCTTCTTCTTCTTCCAAAATTACTAGTGTGCCTCTGGGGGTGACTTCCTTCTTCCTAGCAGCAGCTGCTGAAGAAGCATCTACTCATACAACGACATTACCCGCTGGCATGTTCCAACATTCACGCAGCAGGCTGCGTGTGTTGCATCTCTCCCGGTGCACCTTCAGTTTTGCATCTCCTCCCTTCCTCTGTTGCAGCGACCTAAGATTCCTCCTGCTCGACCACTGCAAAGATGACAAGGGGCACAGCCAGAGCGGAACATCATGGAGGGCATCATGTTTCCGCAAGTTATGGGTGCTGGACCTGAGTTATACAGACTGGTACTGGTTGCTGTCAGAAAAGATGATGAGCGTAATGGCTGACCTCAGGGAGCTGAATGTAAAGGGGATCAAGCATTGGAGCATAAGTGATTTACATGGAAGCCGCAGGCTGCTTAATCTTGTGAAGCTCCTAGTAACAGCCAAGCCAACGGATGAAGCACAATCAGCAATAGCAGCAGCATTCCCCAACCTGTCCAGCGCGAGCAGCCTCAAGACAGTCATCCTTGACGGCTGCGTTGGGTTGCAACAAGTCTGCCCCGATGCCCTGCCCGCATCACTCGAGTCATTTAGCTTCTCCGTTGATGCTGCTACAGAAGGTAAAGGTACCAAACAGATATCTAGCATCTCCTTCCGGGGTTGTGCTCGGTTGAAGAGCTTACTGCTGAGAGGATTGTTCGGGAGCCTCGAGGAGCTGGACGTCTCAGGCACAGCAATGAAAACCCTCGACCTCCGCGCACTGAAGGCCCCGGGACTCAGGTGGCTCCTTCTATCAGGCTGCGAGAAGCTCCGCGCAATACTGTAGCCACCCGGTCAGGACATAAATCCTTTTAAATTGGAGTTGCTGCGCATCGACACCACCTCCCGATCAGCACCAGCTGACGGAGGGAAAAAACAGCTGCTGCTACTGCGGGATCATCATCAGTACCACATGGCGGTCTACTCCAAGCGAAGAAAGAAGAATCCTTTAATAAGTGGCGTATTTCTCTGACGGACGCAAGGCTGCTTAGGTCGCTTGTGCCCGTAAAGGTTATTTTGGTGTGGAAACGTACATATTGATATATGTGCTGTAGCTACTGTTGGTCGTAGCATCGTCCAACCGCATACAAGTACTCCTATGGTGGACTCCAAGTACAGAGATATTTTCAAGGAGGCTGCTGCGGCTAATAATAACTATGTTGATGTGGCTGCAGTGCCAATGACAATGATGACGTGGGACTGCCCCGAGATGCCGCTACCTTTGTCAAGCGACCAGAGCAGCTGTATCATAGAGTTGATCACGCAGGGGCAGGGCAGCAGCAAACTCTTGGAAGGTGCTCCTCAAAGTGCTAGTACTAGCACTAGCACGAGTGGTTTATTACTACCTGATTTCGTATGTAATGAGGCTACATCGCTGCACGTGTACGACAACTCGTCCATCACCAGTGTCCCTGCACCACTGGAAGGATCAAGCTGGTCTTGGCTACGATGGTGCCGAGTCGAGAGGTGCCCCAAGGTACACACCGTCTTCGCTACTCCCCAGGGCGATGATGTGTCCATCTTTGCTGGTTGAGCACATTCTGGGCGTCCCAGCTCCCGACGGCGCACTACATCTGGAACTGGCCAAGTACTGCTGCAATGTCCCAGCTCGATGGAAATTCCTTTGAAGACCTGCGATTCTTGCACCTGGACTGCTGCCCCAGGCTGATACACGTGCTCCCCTTCCTCACGGGCGTGGCCACCTTGCCCAGCCTGGAGACCCTCGAGATCGTGTGCTGCGGCGATCTCAGGGAGGTCTTCCCTTTGGACCCTGAGCGCCAAGAGCGGGGAATAGAAATAGAATTCCCCAGTCTGAGGCGTATCCACCTGCACGAGCTCCCCATGTTGCAGCGCATCTGCGGGCGCAGGATGTCTGCGCCTAGGCTCGAGACCATCAACATCAGGGGCTGCTGGAGCCTCAGCCGCCTACCCGCCGTTGGCAGCAACACCAAGCCTCTGGTGGACTGCGAGAAGGAGTGGTGGGACAGACTGGAGTGGGACGGCCCGCAGCAGAAGCACGACCGTTCCCTCTACCAGCCGAGCCACTCGCCCTGCTACAAGAAGACCTAGCTGCCCAAGGGATCCATCGTCAGGTGAGGTTTAATATTTAATTAATCTACCCACTAATTATACACGATTTGGCGATCATATGATGTTACATGTACAGTTACGTCGATCTATCAATACATACATGTACAGTCATGCATGCAGAAAGATTCATTCATCCATTCCTAGCTCGATATGAAAGGTTTTATTATTGCCTGCTTCTTCACTGACATATACACACGCATGCTTCGGTTGGATTCATCCTGAAGGTAATTGCTTCCTTGAATTGCAGCTACCCATGCAGTTTGTGCTGCCTGAGAGGCAACAGCTGCTCTCCTCTGCTTCTCACGGTCTCACCTGCTGCTGCTTCCCCTGCCTGCTGATGCTTGCGAGTTGGGAGTTGCTTTTGTGTAAGTGCGTTTGTCTGCCAATTTACTCTGGTTTGGTTTGGTCGACCTTAGTTGCTCGATCCATCCATCCCTTAGTCAAAATAAATAGATGGTATCGACTGTGTGTCAGTGTGTGAGAGAGAAATAATTATAAAGGGCGCTCAGCTAGCTTCTGCATGAGCATGTTGCTGCTGTGCTCCTTTGTTTGTTTGCGTGCCTGTGTGCGTGTGACTTGTCAACTATGGACCGATGTAGTATTTACTCCAGTACTTATGAACGATGGTGTGATGATTAATTGTGCGTGTGGTTTGTGCAACATCCTTGTTACTTGTTCGGTCATGGGCCTGCATTCACACTTGTTACTTGTAATAACCTGCTTTCTTCTTAATGGAATGATATGCAATGCAACATCATGCGCAACAAAAATAAAGAACAAATATATATTTTTCACTTGATGCAACATACCCAAACAGAGGATGCAACATTTTTTTTTTCATTTGATGCAACATATCAAAGAAAAGGATAGCACACCAACAAAAATGAAGAACGTGAGCTACAAAAATGAAGAATCCGACACATACATCAAATGCTCAAAAGGGCACAACATTTGAGATTAACTTGTGAAACTCGACATTTTTATCTCATGGCAACATTATTTTCAACAATCACAACAAAAAAATTCAACGGTCATAACAACAAAAATCCGACGGTCGCAATATTCTCAGACGCAACATTTAGGATCTACAACCGAAACACTTTATGCAACAAATTTCAGAAAAGATAAAATTGCAACAAAAAAAATCACTTTATGCAATATTTTCATAAAAGGTTGCAACACATTAAAGAGAAGACTGCAACAATGTGATAAAAACCACATTTTTGTCCCCAAAACAGTCACTTTCTCACAAATCTCAACCGCTCACTCCACACTAGAAGTACCAAAGAACCGCAAGAATGAGAAAAGATCACATTTCCAAGCACAGAAATGTACGAAGGAAGGAGCCCAATAAGCAGGGAGCACACGTACCACCGGGTTCTTGTCATTGTGCAGAGAGGGGTTCTCCTGTAGCTTCCTCTGGACGCCGGGGAGGTTGCCGGTGCGCGCGAGGCCGTGGATGGTCTCCGCCTTGGCCATTCTCGGCTGACCATCCTCGCTCCCCGGCATCTCCCGCTCCCTCCCTCCCCCGTGGCCCTCCGTGTGCGCGCACTCGTGTGCGTGTGAGGAGGAGTCATTGAGGAGGGAGGAGGAAGGGGAAGGGGACGGGCCGACGAGGACCTGCTGGAGCTCGCTGCTACAGTGGGTGTGGGGGTGTGTGGTAGAGACAGAGAGCACTTGAGAAGCATTTGAAAAAGGCACTCATGGGTAGGAAGGAAAGGATGGTTGGAGTTGCTGGGAGAGAGTGGATAACGTCCGGACTGACAGCTTCGCGTCGGACGCCCGACCGCTATCAATTTCCATATTTTTTTGTGTATGCTCGCAAAAAGAAAAGGAAATAAATTGGAAAGAAGGAGGAATAAGCTATCCAATCTGATTGAGTGGGGCATGTGCCAAATTTTTTTCCTATTAGTGTGTGCCTCGCATGTCGGGGAGGGAGGATGGACATGGATTACGGGACGGAGGATACTCCGAAGGATGCCATCCGCACCCTCAGCAAAGCGCAGCGATAGCGTTCGCAAGGAGTTGAAGAAGAGCTGGACCGAATGTGCTCGTGGTAGTACTAGTTACCAAACCAATACAGTCGATTGCTTCTTCTTTTTTTCCTCTCTGTATTTCTCTCTCAGTATGTCGAACCGAAGGACATATTCATGCATAGAGACTAAAGAGGATAGGGGCATGTTTAGTTGAAACTTGAAAGTTGAAGGTTACCACGCTTTGCGACAAGTGTTTCAGACAAGTTTAACTACGTGCTTGGTTCCTAGCCACAAGTTAGACATGCCAAACTTTCAGTGTTTAGTTCCTAGCCACAAGTTAGACATGTCAAACTTTTTTTGAGTTAAGTCTTGCGTGTCATAGACACAAAAAAGTTGTGGCAATATTCCTTTAGCCATGCTAAGTTGTGGTTCTAATTATTTCGATCATAACTTTGAAAATTATGCAAAAATGTTTGACAAATTTAGAAGTCTCCGTGACTTATTTTTCCCCTCTCTTTTTATTTCTCTCTCGGTATGTTGAGAAGATGGATATATCCATGCAAAAAGAGGATATGAGCATATTTAGTTGGAAGTCAGAGGTTGCCACAAGTGTTTTAGACAAGTTTAACCAAGTTAGGCTAGTGCTTGATTCCTAGTCACAAATTAGACATGTCAAACTTTTTTTTGAGCTAGTTCTTGCCAGGTTACAGACACAAAAAGTTGTGGCAAGATTCATTTAGTCATGCTAAGTTGTGGCTCTAATTTTTTTGATCATAAATTTGAAAAATTATGCACAAATATTTGACAAACTTAGTCGATTTTGAAGAAGGCAATGCAACGCGGAAAGAGAACAAGGAAACGAAAAGTTGGAACCGCGCGCAGCCGCAGCATGCCGTTGTTTAGTCAGACCAAGCAGAGTTGTTGACTTTGGAGAGAGAAAGAGCGTGCGTGACTGCATGTCATTGTGTGCGTTCCGCAAATCCATTTGGGACCTGAGCGTGCATACTAGTAGTAGTATTTGTTAGCAATAATCTTGACATGTTTGGTTGTTGTGGTTTGTTAACTGTTAACAAGCTCACATCTGTTAGTTTGTTTGGATTGATACTATTAGTTAGTTGGTTGTTAGGCATGCAGTTAGTTTGTTAGTTTGTTAAACAGTATTGTTACGGCTGCATGTAATTACTCTATATATAAAGGAAGACAAGAAAAAGAAGGGGCTGGGGCTTGAGAAAAAGCAATAGAAACACTGCATGTATGCAGCAGTACCAAAATCCTTTCTTGCCTTTTGCCTTTTGAGCTTCCACTATTGGAAAGCTGGGAAAACCTGACGGTCACCAATTTTCCTGACGGGCCCGCACCGGCCGTCAAGGTTTACTATTTTGGTCACGGGAATAGTACCCCCTCAGCAAAATTCGAATTTTGCTGACGGTTTTTATACAACTCTCAATAAAAAATATTTTGCTGACGGTTAGAACCGTCAAGTTAATTGGTTCGGCCTGCGTGCGTGAAAAAGATTCTTCGCGCGGGGGAAAAAATTGGCATCGCGCTCCCCGCATACGTGAAAAAATTCGCCGCCGCCTCCCCCCCCAAATCCTAGCTCCCCGCCCCATTTCGCCGCCGCCTCCACATCTCGCCTTCGTCTCCAAGCCCCCGCCCCATTTCGCCGCCGCCTCCCCCCCAAATCCTAATCCTAGCTCCCCCCCCATTTAGCTTGCTGCCTCCCCGCCCAAATCCCTAATCCCTAGCTCCCCGCCGCCATTTACGCCGCCTCCCCCCATCTCGCCTTCGCCTCCAAGCCCCCCGCCGCCTCCACGCCCCCCGCCGCCTCTGCGCCATCTCCCCTCTCTTCTCCCGCACCCTAAGCCCCCTCCACTCCGATGGCGATTCCCCCTTCCTTTTTCTACTCCACGGCTCCACCCTCAAGCCACCGCCCTCCACTCCGATGTCCTCTTCCCTTCTCTGCTCCATGGCTCCACCCTCGCGCCGCCGTCCTCCCGGCTCCCCTAGCAGTCTTCTTCTTTGTGCCCTTCCCTTCTCTGCCACCCCCACCTAGCCCGCAGCCTCCCCACCAGTCTCTCTGCTCTGCTTATCTGCTATTGTCTATTGAATTGTCTTGAGTCTTGAATGATGAATTCAGGAGTTTGAAGTGTCAATGGTTGTCTTGAATGTCCGAAAGGGAGCTAGTCTGCTAGTCATGTACTCATGTAGTCATGTGTAGTTTGTTTGGACCCAATGATGGTGCTTATATTACGAATCTGAATGTTGATTGGTGATTGCTGAATTATGGATGTTGTCTCTTATGCATTACTCTGTTTACATGGATGTCTAATTGCCTACTCTTGCATATTCGGCTCTCGTTAGTTTCTAGATGTCTACTCTTGAATGCTTACATGGATGTCTGAATGCTAAGTTGTGTCGTGTACTTGTGTAGTTTGTTTGGATGAAGCAGTATTGGATGTCATGAAATATTGCCAAGTATGATTGATGATTTGCAATCCAACTTTGCTGGTTTGTTGATATGTATTCTTATGATATTGTCTATATTAAGTTTTTGATATGTTTGGATCGCCTAGCGCTTTCTTGAACCTTGCTCATGCCCTGTTCTATGTGGTCTATTCACGCCTACTGTATCATATCATTTTGCTATTTTTCCTGCCTTCCTATCCGACTTGTGGTCTTCTGATCATATAAGCAAATATAGAAATGGGCTATTTGTTCTATCAAGAAGAGGGAAAGACAACAGTTTAGGCCATAATAAATGCAATGCATGTTTTCAAATACTTGCTATATATACCATGGTCCTTGAGCTATAAAATTAATCTTTGACTAGTAAAACATTGATTTGTATTATGAAGGGGCTCAAGTCAACTTTCTAGTATAGCACATTACTTGACCTATGGTTTATGAAAGGATTCCTTTATTAAAAGGTGTGTCATTGATAATGCAAAAATCGTCTTGCTTGGCATGCATCATCAAATTTCTAGTTTGAACCCACTGTTGATGGTCATGTGAAGCTTTACGGGCCACCAATTTGTGATGGTCATGTGAAGCTTTACGGGCCACCAATTTGTGAATTTTGATTGACTGTTGGTTATTCCTCTACACTTATATTGTCTAGGCTTTATACTATATCATAAGAGCATCTTTTAATATTAATTAATGAAACAAATTTTAGCATATTATTCATTTTCACTTTAATATGTGGAAGCACCGAAGCACTGTCAAAAGGAAATAGTTTTCAGCTTCTTACGGCCTGTTGGTTTGAAGCCAAGAGTTACCAAATATTGGTTGTTAAAAATTTCACTTGCAATTGTTTACTTTATCTATAAATTTATTATCTCTTGATAAGGAGGGTTAATGCAAGCTATTCATCTTTTTAAATGAAGGTGGTTGGTTTGTATGATTGGTGCAGAAATAATCCGATCATTCCTGAATTATGGCTTGTTCCACATTTTCTTCCAATTCATCCAGGTACTTGTTTCTTTTGTAAGGACAGCTAAACTATTACTGAACCCTCAACATGTGTAATGTCCCTCAGCATAAAATGTGCTTCGAATTGCCATACTTGTTACTATCTCATTAGTCTTTGTTGTGAATTGCATTATATAAATGGGTTCAAATACGCCCGTGGGTCCAAACCAAGCCTTCATTAAACAGCACTTTTTTATTACTGTCATACATGGCCATATATAATGACACATTCATTTGTTCACAAGAAGAGTGTCAAAATTTGGTGTCCGCACTCTAGGTCGGTCTCACTCTCACATGTCAATTCCATTGCATCTATCAGGATTCGACAGAGTTTGGGAGTTTATGAAAGCGTAAATATGTAGTTTTTTTGATAGTTTAGACAATCTACGTGTAATTTTGGGAAATTTACTCATTGATTCTACATAACTTTATGTGTTTTGTATCATATTATGAGTATAAGTTCATAACATGGCAACATACATTTGGTATAGGATGGTTCTGAACTAATAAGTAACATAAGATGCTTGTTAGTTATCAAACGTAAATTATTGACCGCTAATATGCATTATTTAAGTGGTTAAAGAGTAACGAATCAAAAAGCTTTCAAACATCTTCAACATTTTATTTGGATTGTTGCCTTCTATAAAGATTATAATCACATGTTCTTATTGAGGTGAACTTTCTCTTCAACGGAGACGATTACGGTGCTTTTGCTTGGTTGATTTACATGCCAATGGCTTATCTTTATGGTAAGAAGTTTGTCGGACCAATTACACCAACAATATTGGCAATAAGAGAGGAGCTCTATAGTGTACCATACAATGAGATTGATTGGAATAAAGCTCGTGATACTTGTGCTAAGATGCGTTATAATAAGATTTTACTAGCTCCAAATATATGGTCTTGCAAAAGTATGGTTTACTGAGTTTTATTAATGTATGTCGAAGTTAAACGTTGATTATGCGATTGCATTTGCATACCGTTATTGTTTGCACATGAGTGGTCCTAAAATCCTTAAGAAGCACATGTGAACTATACAAAAAGAAGGAAGACACCCATACATAGCAAGTACAATCGGTCTTGATTTGTCTCTTTTGTATTCTGCATATATTATCATCTTTTGCATAAAATTTGCATATACTATCATCTTTTTGCATAAAAATTTGCATATCGATTTTTTGCATAAAATTTGCAAGCGCGCTTACGCTACTATGTCATGCTTTGATGAATTCTTATGGAATGTTTCAAGTGTGCATATGTGCAAACTTTTGTAGTGTGTGGATATGTCACTAAGTGCATATTGGAATTTTCTTCTAAAAACTCTTACTTCGATTTTCTTTAGGCATTATTGCTGCTATCAAAGATCTCCCCAATCTTGTAGGGGATCCCATAAAAGGAGAAAGGTTGTATGATGTAGTGGACCACAAAAGCGCACAAATAGACACTTCTAATGAATGGACCCGATTGATGGAGCATGTACCTTTGCATAATACTCGAGCCTAATAGGCATATGGACATCAATAGAAAAGATAAACTACAGCGAGATGCAAATCATAATCTAATATCTGGGCTGTGAAATAAATTACATTATCGAGATTCATATTATTTTGCTTTTGATATATATGCTCCTCATGGGTTGTGGAGCTTCTTGTGTACATCTATTAAGAATTGTCCGAATGCTATTCTTGTTTGTTATACTGACTATACACTAATCGTATTTTCTTGTGACTTGAATTCATCTAAGCATTTCCATATAGGTATTTAAAGGTCCGATGTACTTATGATGCTTCCTTAGTGTCGTCTAGATTTTGTTAAAGTTGATTTAGCTATTTACGGCATCTTCATAGCGGTGGAATCTCATTGTTGCCTTTATGATATAATGAAGTCAACATCAATATTTTCAAGTTGCGAGAACATACTTTAAATTGTGCACCTTGCGTGAATTCTGTGGCTCCTCTGTGGGACTCATTAGAAGTCGGTTTGTGGGCCTTCGAGCCCAATGGATTTTATACTTATATTGAGAGAGGTAATTTATTTTGATACTTACTCATTGGTCTTAGTTTTCTTTAGTTTTTTATATTATATTGATGATTATTTTGCTTGTGTGATGTGTCATTCTTGTACTCTCTAGTAGAGGCAAAATGGCCTCGATGTGTATTTCATTAATGTGATGGCTTCTTGTTTATTTCAAATATTACGCCACTAAGACAATTTATTAGCACCGCAAATCAATACTTTGCAGTCTTTTTTAGCTAAAGCACCTTAATAACTTTGCTCGATTGTTAGTATTGACTCGGATGCTCAATCTCGTGGAAGATGCAAGAACCACTAGTGCATTTAAAGCGATATGAGAGTCACGGCACTTAAACACACGGAATTGATCCTATTACATTTGTATTATACTTAGTACATTATGCATCTCATGGTGTCCTTTACGGGTGACCACAAGTTCAAATAAAATTTGGTAATCTTGATAAAGCGAGATTTGGATGCTTGAGTAGTGTTTATCTCTACTAGCGTCTCCCATTAGGGGTGGGAAATAATGAGATCAAGGAATCAAGCAAGCGTACATGGTTACGCTTTCGCTTGCTCGGCTCAATTTCGAGTGACAAGATTGTTTCAAGCTTAGTTAGTACATACACATGCGGCATGCTGAGTCTTGACTTGACCTTAGGTCCTTAGCTTGAAGGGGTTTGTAGGCCTGACTAGACATGGATAGTTGGGAACTGAGGCTGAATATATCTTAGAAGCTCAAGCAAGCTTGCATGGCTATTCTTACATTAGCACTTCTAATGGTTTTAATTGTGCTAAGCGGACTCATAATGTTGGCCTACTCTATTCATCTTCTGAGGAAGGGACGAGATTGGGGTGGATCCTCCCATGTGGGCTCGGCCGGGATGACAATGCCATTGATGGCAACGATGCTAACACCGATGGCGACAAGCGCAATCTTGACATTAATGGCGGCAACAACGATGATACCAACAACATCAACATGACGGATGCAACTAATTGTCTACATGAGCTTTGATGGTGTCTTGCTAGCTCTTTTGAATAGTTGAACATGGTATTGCTGCACTTTTAGATGTACTTACATGACTTGTATGTGATATTAGTCTTTAGGTGTATTGTGCTAGTGTCTTTGGACTTTTAGATGTCTTTTGTGCGGATTGCTTTCTACAAGTGAACCTTATGGATGGTATTGGGCTTGAAATGATAAGTTTGAACTTCTTATTTGTGTATGGAGTAATGTATGGATGTGTATTGTGAATTATATGATGTATGGATGTGTATTGTGAATTATATGATGCGTGAATGTATATGAATATGTGAATTGACAATTTTGCTAGTGAAATTTGCTAGAATCATAATTTTGTTGTGAGGCGGAGTCATTTTGGCGTTGGTTTTGATCTGCGAAAACAAATTAACTTTGTGGGCCAAAACCGTCACGAAAATGCTTTTGTTGATGGTAATATAAAAACCGTCGGGTTTTATATACTTAATGATAGCGATCGCCCGTCATGTAAACAAATTAACTTTGACGGGCCAAAACCGTCACGAAAATGATTTTTGTTGGCGGTTATTGCAAAACCGTCGAGTTTATATTTCTTAATGATAGCAATTCGCCCGTCATGTAAACAAATTAACTTTGACGGGTCAAAACCGTCACGAAAATGCTTTGTTGGCGGTAATAAAAAAACCGTCGAGTTTTATATACTTGATGATAGCAGTCGCCCGTCATGTAAACAAATTAACTGACGGGCCAAAACCGTCACGAAAATGATTTTGTTGGCGGTTATTGCAAAACCGTCGAGTTTATATTTCTTAGCGGTTTTACCGTCGGCAAATATTTTCTTGACGGTTAACCGTCGGACAAATTAAATTTTCCGACCACCCGGACACGAGGGTATTTTCTCGACGGTTAGCGTCGGAAAATAAACCCGACAGTTTTTCTATTTTCTGACGGTTTTTAACCGTGGGGAAAAACCCCTTTTCTAGTAGTGTTCCAGCTTGCTCATATGCTTGAGTTATAGTGCAGGTAGCGTGTCGGACCCGGATTCTGAGAATCCAAATCCTCTGTGAATCATTGTGCTATTCCTGGATCGATAGCTAGCACTTCACGATACACATTCTTGAATCATTCATACGGCGTGAACTAAAACAAATATATTACAACACAGGTAGCGTAGACCTCATCGGGTCGAGTTTACAAAAAAGCCGCACAAGGCCAAATATATTACATTACAAAAAACGACCAAGTCTCTGTGGAAGCAAAAAGGGAAGGTAGGGCTCATCCCACACGAACAAGCGTGGGGTGACACATGTCTGACGGATATTAACCAAAATTTGGATAATATCGGTTTGTCTGTAGTACCTATGAGTCTACTTAGACCGGGCGAGATCTAAACTCTGAGAACTATTCTACTCCTCCTCATATCCTTGTCCATCATTTTACGGTCCATCGTAGTAGGCGTAGTCTCCTTCATCTTAGATTATCTGAAGGTGGGGGGAGAAGCGAGAATGAGCACTACTACAGTGCTTTCATGAGCCAACACACAAATGCAATTATATATATGCAAGGCTTAACAAGGGATGGCTCGGGTTCTTTTATTTGCGAAAGCAAGTTTTGCAATATTATAGTTACAAATCCTATGACTTAGCATTTTTAACAAATTGCAATTTTTATAAAGAGAGTAATGTGCAATAATTATTTATTGAGAGGTTACCTCCACCTTCATGCTTATTTTGATTAAGGTTACATCCACCTTATTAACAACACCTGGGTACATCCACCCGGGAAAAACAAATTGAGGGCTAGGTGAGCCCGCCATACATTTTATACCACCCACAAGGTTTTGAAATAGAACTAACTCAAGTTAAGTTCCCATGTCCGCTTTTGACCGTAAACGCACTTTGTTTAAGCAGTTTAATACTCTGCAGAGGTAGCACACTTTACCCACAAGAGACAATTAACTCATTGCCCTACACAATTCCTTAGATGTGTAGTCGAGAGGTTGTCACAATAACGTTTCGACTTATCTACGCCCTTACGTCATTTCGCACATATAGGGTTCGCCCATGATGTTGGCGGGATGTTTTACCTCGGCGGCAAAGCGTCACCCTCCTCTTGGTGTCCCATTCAAGCAGAATGAATCCACTTGGCTCCCCATTTATCCGCCCAAATGAAATGGCATCAAGGTCAATAAATCTACTAAGCTAAGTCGCAAGTTTTTCTGCAGACTTGTGGTTGTACTTGTTTAACACAGAGGTCATGACCCGATTAAGTCCTTAGGGTTATCTGGCGGTTCATTCCACAACCCAACCATTCTCGTGCTCGGGAGCACCAACCGCCTCACCATCCGCTTGAGATAGAGCTAGCAATTTAGGGTTTTTGAGAAGGAAACCAAATTATTTTCTCATCTTAGTCAATGGACCACCAATGACTACCCAAAACATTTTATTTTTGAAGACATGATGATTTGGGGTATTTAATACCCCGGTACTTGAGCAAGGCTAGCATGTCGCCCAAGTACGACCTATAACTAGTATTACCATAGTATTACTAGGGTAACAAGGGTTATTGGATTCAAGTTGACATGGAGGGCATATTAATTAATTAAACAACAAGTAGGTAATTAACTACCTTAAGCTTTAACATACATTTGATTAAAAATTAAAGCATGCAATTTATTAATTTAAAAGAAACTAATTTACATAAAATGTAGGAGCAACATGGTCAAAGTATTGACTCGCCTTGGTTAGAGGCAAGATGATCGTGATATTCTTGGTCTTGATCAACTTGAGGGTCTCCGTCTTGAATCCTAAGCAGGCGATTTGGGAAAAAAGCACAACGGCAAAGAGAGCAAGTAAATACAAAAAGAATACACAAATGAACTCCAAATTAATCAAGCCCTATGCCATTAGCAAGATCTTGATTTAACGAATTTTTAGAAATTTATTTTGCAATTTTTGGAGCTATAACGGAGGAATCTGAATTCTGAAGCTTAAAAGGAAAATAAGCAGAGAGAGAGAGAGAGAGAAGGAGGTCCTGAGCGATTGGGTGGACCAAGTCCACGGCTGCAGGCGGCTCGGGTTCACGCCTGATGGCCTTGGCCCCTTGGCGATCCTGAGAGGAGGAGGAGCCTATGACGGTGGGGCCACCATCCCAAAAAATAAACCCAATCCTCCTCTCCGTTCTGAGCAGAGGAGGCGGAGGGCTCTCGGGCGGCCGGTGGGGCGGCGCGTGAGAGAGGCGGGGGGAGGCCGGGGTGGCGTACTGGGAGCCGCCGGAGGAGGCGGACTCGGGGAGGTGGTGGCCGGGAGAGGCGGGCGTGGCAGAAGGCCCAAGGCAGATCGCCAGTGACGCCCTGCAAGCGGCGCCTTGGCCGCGACGCCAGGAGAAGGCGGCTTTTCTGCTTGGCGGTGAGGGGGTGTTGAAGGGGTGGTCCGGGTGGCTCGGGGGTGGCCGGTTCGGCTCGGCAGCGGCGACCGGGAGCGGAGAAGAAGGGGCGCCGTCGGTGGAGGTCTACGGCGACGGGGAGGGAGATGGGTGGTGGGGAATGGAGTCCCTGGGCTACGGAGCTCGCGGTGACGCGGTCTCCAGAGGCGGGGGCTCACCGGGGCGTCTACAAGGTGGCGAGGCGCGGCGGCCAGAAGAGGGAGCGCGGCGTTTGAGGTATGGTTCTTACCTTCTGCAATGGGGCGGCGTGGGGAAGCTCCAGGGGAGAAGGGGGGCTTTAAAGGGGAGAGCAAGGGCGAGTGCGTCCAACGGGAGGGAGCTCGGGGTCAAGGGGGAGGACGAGCTGGTCAGTGCGGGCTGGCCGAGGCGGCATGGGCGCCTGCGCAGAGGTGACCGAGCGAGGGCGAGGGCGATCTGGCCTTCGAGTGATCGTCTGTAGCGTCTTGCTCTTGTGTAGCTGCTTGGTCCTGGCGAGACAACTGCGGTGACGGAGGTCTTGCACGGTCGAGTGACGGGCGCCAAGCGGCGTCCTTTGACAGCTGGCGGCGGGCGAGGACGCCGTGGAGGTGGTGACGAGGGCGCGTCCACAGGGCCTGGCTGACGACGGCCTTCGAGACTGGGCGCGAAGCGGCGGCAAAGCGGTTGGTGCGAAGAGAAGCGGCGGGGCAAGCGAAGCTGCGCGCGGAGCTCCGGTCAAGCGCAGAGAGTAGGAGTGGGCATCTTTGCGGCAGCGAAGCAGCAGAGAGGAGGACTGGCGCAGCAGTGGCGGCGAGGAGTTGGCGAAGGCCGCTGAGAGAAGGGAGCAGAGGAGTTGTGCCACAGCTCTGCAGCGAGAGGATGGGCGACCAAGCTGCTGCTGCTTTTGACCAGGAGAGAAGAGGGGAGAAGGAAGATGACCCGAGCGGGCTGGTCGCACGGGCTGGGCAGGGCCAAGGGAGGGTGGGCCGAAGGCTAACCGGGCCGGGAAAAGGAGATGGGGAAGTGGGCCGGCCCGACGAAGCAGTGGGCTGAGCCCGAAGTGAAAGTTAGATCCAATTCGAAACCGGCCCGAGAATTCAAAACAGAGGAGAGAAACTCCAACTTTGAAATTTGAATTTCAAAGCGCTCTGAACATTGCATTTGAAACTCAAACCGGAAAGAAGCGGAGGTTTTGAAAATAGGAGATAGTTGAATTACGGCGAAGAACGAAGCGAAATTTAATTACTATTTGACCGTCCAAAGCGGACGTTACAAATCCTACCCACCTTAAGCAGATCTCGACCGAGATTCGAGCCGCTCAAAACGAGGCGGGTAGTCTTGCTTGATTGATCTTGGCGTTCCCGGTGGCTTCCTTGGCGGTGTGGTGACTCCTTTGGACTTTGCAAAAGCGGATGACTTGCGTCTTGTTAAGCTTCTCAATGGCGTCGAGGATCTTGATTGGGTGCTCGGGATAAGTCGAGATCCTTTGAAGGCGATGGCTTCAACAGCGCTCGCTCTTGGTACTCTGAGACACTTCTTGAGCTGGGAGACGTGAAACACATTGTGAACTTTTGACAAATTCTCTGGTAGCTCTAACTGGTAGGCAACTTCTCCACGCTTGGCGGTGATGGGGAACGGGCCTATATATCTTGGGGCAAGCTTGCCTTTAACCTTGAATCTTTGAGTTCCCTGGCGGTGATACCTTAAGGTACACGGCATCTCCAACCTCAAAAGTTAACTTTCTTCGACGGTTGTCGGCATAACTCTTCTGTCTTGACTGAGCCACTTGGAGGCGATCTCAGATCAGTCGAACTTTCTCTTCGGCTTGCTTGAGAGTATCTGGTCGAAGATATATCCTTCACGGATTCGACCAATGCGAGAGGGTTCGCATTTTCTTCCATAAAGTGCTTCAAGCGGTGACATTTTCAGACTTGGTGGTAGCTATTATTGTATGCAAACTCGGCATCTGGTAGACACTTTTCCCAATCTACGGTAAACTCCAAAGCACAAGCTCAAAGCATGTCTTCTAGAATTTGGTTTGTCCTTTACATCGACCATCGATCTGCGGATGATAAGTCTGTGCTAAAATCAAGGTGCGTTCAAGGGCATCATGCAACTGGCCCGTAAATGCGAGGTGAATTGAGATCCTCGATCGGAGACTATCCTCTTGGGTACTCCGTGTAAACACAATCTGAGCCATATATAACTTCGGCTAACTTGTCTCCTTGTAAGTTGTCTTCCTTTGGGATGAAATGGGCTACTTTGGTCGATCTATCAACTATAACCCATATGGAGTCACAACGGACTGGTTGGGGTAGACCGTAATGAAATCCATTCCAATCTCTTCCCATTTCCTTGAGGATTTGCGGGGTTGGAGCAATCCTGTTGGCTTCGATGTTCACTTTGATTCAGCGACATACATCTGTGAGCTACATACTCGGCGATATCTCTCTTCATGCGGGGCCACCAATACAAAACCTTCATGTCTTGATACATCTTGGTCTTTGCTGAGTGCGGGGTATCTGTTGGTGTGGGCTTCCTTTAGAATTAAATCCTTGAGTTCATACTGGTGGGGAACAAAGAGACGTTTCCCATACCATAGGATTCCTTGCTGATCTTCAATCATCTTGGGGGCTTTTCCTTTTACCATGAGACGTTTGAACCTCTGGACTCCGGAGTGTCCTTGTTGAGCGGTCTTGATCTGCTCTTCTAAAGTTGGATGTGCTTCCATAGCATCTGTAGTGCCCTGTTCTATCAAATACAGGTTGAGAGCTTCAAATTCCTTATAAAGCTCGGGTTGATGCTCTTGAATCATAACATTACTGCAGTATGACTTACGGCTTAATGCGTCAGCAACTACATTAGCCTTTAGGGATGATAATGGACATCAAATTGTAATCCTTTATTAACTCTAACCATCTTCTTTGTCGGAGGTTGAGATCGATTGAGTGAATATGTACTTGAGACTCTTGTGGTCCGTATACATGTCACAATGATTTCCAATCAAGTAATGCCGCCAAATTTTAGGCGTGCACTCTGCTCGCCGCTAACTCCAAGTCATGAGTTAGATAGTTGTCTTCATGGGGGCGGAGGTATGCGGATGCATAGGCTACAACTTTTCCTCCTTGCATAAGCCATAACCAAGACCTTGGCGCGATGCATCACGATGAACTTCAAAGTCTTGATGAATGTCCGGCAGGGTCAATACTGGTGCAGAAGTTAACTTCTTCTTCAACTCTTTGAAACTCTTCTCACAAGCATCTGTAAATTCATACTTCTTTTCTTTCTTAAGTAAGTGGGTCATTGGCTTGGAAAGCTTGGAGAATCCTTCTATGAAGCGTCTGTAGTATCCGGCTAAACCGAGAAAACTACGGACTTCTGTCACTGACGTAGGTTGTTTCCAATCCATCACAGCTTCTACCTTGGCTGGATCAAGCGCTATTCCTCCTGCGGATACAATATGTCCGAGAAACTGATTTCTTTAAGCCAAAATTCACATTTACTATACTTGGCATAGAGCTCATGCTCTTTAAGCTTTTCGGGACCATTTGCGGATGTTGACATGCTCTTCATTGGTCTTGGAATAGATCAAGATGTAGTCTATGAACACGACTACAAATTTGTCGAGTATTCCATAAATACCTTGTTCATCGATTCATGAAGTATTTGGGGCATTGGTCAAGCCAAGCGACATATTTGTGAACTCATACAAGCCATCTTAGAGTGGTAAAGGCTGTCTTAGGAATGTCCTCGTTCGGATCTTGAGTTGATGGTATCTAGATCTTAAATCTATTTTGGAGAAAAGCGAGGCTCTGTCAAGCGATTAAATAGATCATCAATGCGAGGCAAGGGATACTTGTTCTTGATTGTCACCTCGTTGAGTGATCGTAATCTCGCTGTCTGGCGGAACCATCTTTCTTTCTTACAAAGAAGCTGGCGAACCCGGGGAGAAGAACTAGGTCTAATGAATCCTTTCTCTTGCAAGTCTTCAAGTTGTGTCTTCAACTCTTCAAGTTAAATCGTGACCATTACAGTATGGTCTCTTAGCAATTGGGGCTGTTAGGGCTTCAAATTGATTACAAACTCGATATCTCTGTCGGTGGCATGCACAGCAATTCTTCTGGGAAGGCGTCGGGGTAGCTTGGACTCTGAGCGTTGTCTCTAGGGACAACTCTCCAAGGTGGTGGATTGTTCGATCCCAAGGAGGGGAGCGATCCACACTAATCCTTATTGTGGTTTCGAGGATCCTTGGCAAGTACCACTTTTACATTGGCGCAATCTATTAATCCATGATATCGGCCAACCAATCCATCCCTAGGATGATATCCGGTGTTTGGGATTCTAGCACAAGAAGAGTAGCTAAGAATCCAGAATCCTCCAAAGCAATTTCTACTTTAGGACTAACTGAAGTAGCATATAGGGTTCCCCCGGGTGATCTAAGTACCACGGGTTTCTTTAGCTTATAGGTAGGCAACTTAAGCCTTTCAACAAACTTTCTTGAAACAAAGGAGTGTGAAGCTCCAGAATCAAACAAAACTTGTGCGGGTACTGAATTAACAGAGAACGTACCCATCAGTACTCCTGCAGCATCTTGTGCCTCCTCTGCGGTGACATGATTCACATTGCCACAGTTCTGGGTTGGGGTAGATCTTGAGGCTTGGGAGGTCTGATGACTCTTGCTCGGAGCTGAGGTCCGACCTTGAACTGGGGCGGCTCCTGGGTTATTCTTTGGAGCGGGGTTCCTGCGATGAGGGCACCGATTAGCAAAGTGACCTTTCTCTCCACAGTTGAAGCAATGGAGGTGTCTTTGCGGGGTTGTGGTTCTTTGGCTGTCCGTGAGGCGAAAGTCTGAAACCACTTCCTTGAGGATGGGAGGCTGAGGGTGAGCTTTTTTCGAAATTTGCAGATGATCTGAAAGATGAGCTGCCCTGGAAAGTTGACTTCTAGGGATAGCTTCCTTGGGGCTTCTGGAAAGGCATCTTCCTCTTGCGGCTAGTTTCTGCTAACTTATTCTCATTTTCTAGCAGTAGAGCCTTGTTGATCAACTGATGGAAGTTGGCATAGTCGTGGAGAATAAGCTTTCCACGCATGTCACCATGCATACCTTCCACAAAGCGGTCTATCTTTTCTTCTTCATCGGCTACGTCATTGGGGGCGTAGCGAGCAAGCTGGGTAAACTTGGTGACATACTCGTTGACCATCATATGTCCTTGTTTCAGAGTTCTGAACTCATTCTTCTTCAATCTCATTGTCTTGGGTGATGCGAAGTTGGTCTGAAGGTGCTTTGAATTCCGTCCGAGGGAATTGGGCGCAAAAGTGGTTCATCCTCATCAAGCGTATACGCAACTTCTTCTCTGGCCAATTTGCGCTGCGGTTCTGAGGTTTCTTGGTTCTCGATTGTAGATGCTCTGACCGCTTCTTCTTCTTCTTCTTCTTCGGACTCTGGACTTTCCTTACCTCTGGCGGCAAGGTAATTCTCCCACCATGGTGCGGCACCTTTTAGTTGGTGGGTGGCAAAGTCCACCATGTCTTTGTTGGAGCAACGAGCGAGTCGAAGTTTCTTCTCAGTGTCCCTGAGCCAGTCTTCGGCTTCAAGAGGTTCAGTAGCTACTGCAAAGGTGAGGGGCCTTGTCCTTAAGAAGTCGGTGAGCTTGGAATTGCGGCCGGCAGGCCCTGTCTGCTGGTTGTTGAGCAAAGCTTGGAGAATTTGGGTCTGCTGGAACATCACTTGGGCCATTGTCGGATTTTCTGGTGGTGGAGGGGGCAGGTCTTGTCCTTGTCCATGACCACGGCCACGTCCACGGCCTCTTCCTCGGCCAGCGGCAATGGCTCCACGGACAGGGGCGGTGGCTCTTCTTGGCGGCATCCTGAAGAAAAGATGAGACTTAGAACTAGGGAGAACCAAGGAAAGGGGTATATGAGGGTTTACTAGCCCTCTAAGGCACACACAAAAGAACCAAGCAGAAAGATCGAACAAATACAATACAAAGCCTAGAATGGCTGCATTATATTAAAGGGGGTTAAGTGTTACATGACTTTCATACAAAGCTTATACGCTAAGCTAAGTCATGACACAAGATACACATCGTCTACAAAGGGAGAAACAAAAGTGCTTGCAACCCAAAAGGCGCCTAGCAAGCCTTGCTAGCTATCCTAGCCTATCGACTACTCCATCGAGAGCAGGAGGCGGGGCGGCTCTGTGAGCTCGCGACGAGAGTGACTCGAGCTGATGTCTTGTGGCGAGGCGAGAGCGGCACGGCTGCGTCGCCCACGGGACACCGGAAGGTCGTCGAAGGCGGCGATCAGGCGGCGTCGCGCTCTTCTTGTATGATCAACTTTGGTCGGAGTCCACAGAGGCGAGGAGGCTGAAAATTTGCATGGCTGAAGTGGCGAGTGCAGGGGCTCTTGTGAGGCGTGCTACCTCTGCAAGGCGGCGTCTCTCTCCATCTTGATGATGTCTCTGTCCTGGCGATGGTGTCTCTCTCCCACATGGCATCATGGTGGGCTTCATCGCTCCGATCATGTTGGTGCGAAGGGTGTCGGAGTGGGCCTCACTACGAGAGAAGCATCCGGTGGCGGATCTCGTTGGTGCGAGTGGATGTTGTGGATCATCGCTGGGTCATTTGCACTGTTGGGTCGGCGGGGCTCATCGTCGATGGCGACGAAGGACTCAGGAGCTCTCTCCATTGTAGAGACACGGGAAGAAGCGATCGGTGACTCTTGCGGGGAGGACCTCGTGTATCGACACAAGCGGTGTGGCGACACAGTGCATCTGGATAGCGTCGGAGGCTGCTGCTTGGCGGGTGCCTCGACAAAGAACACATGGGTCGTGAACTTCGCCGGTCTGGCATAGAGGAAAACCTCCATGTCCCAAGACTCGTGAGCCATAACCACCGTCTTAGTCCTCTGAAGAAGCGGAGGCGGGGAAGCTAAGGCTGCATCGGCTCATGAAGGAGATCGTGAAACCGCCCTCATTAACTCCATGAGAGCTATGGTCCCATGGGCCTGCAGCTGGAGGAGAAGCCATCTACAATTTTGAAGCAGGAGAAAAGATTTGTAACACTTAATGAGATTAGAGATAAGTATGGAACTAGGAATGATGAGTAGAAGCAATAAATACTCTATATTTTTGGCAAAACTTTTCTTAATTTAAAAATAAGATCCAAGTCCTTAAGGCAGCGACCAATCTAACTAAGACTCTCTGATCGTATGCTCGATATCACTCTGTGGGACCGGATTACGAGAATCCAAATCCTCTGTGAATCATTGTGCTATTCCTGGATCAATAGCTAGCACTTCACGGTACACATTCTTGAATCATTCATACCGGCGTGAACTAAAACAAATATATTACAACACGAGGTAACATAGACCTCATCGAATCGAGTTTACAAAAAGACGCACAAGGCCAAATATATTACATTACAAAAAAACGACCAAGTCTCTGCGGAAGCAAAAGGGAAGGTAGGGCTCATCCCACGAACAAGCGGTAGGGTGACACATGTCTGACGGATATTAACCAAGAAATTTGGATAATATCGGTTGTCTTGAGTATATGAGTCTACTTAGATCGGGCGAGATCTAAACTCTGAGAACTATTCTACTCCTCGTCATATCCTTGTCCATCATCTTCTGGTCCATCGTAGTAGGCGTAGTCTCCTTCATCTTCGATTATCTGAAGGGTGGGGAGAAGCGAGAATGAGCACTACTACCGTGCTCGCGAGCCAACACACAAATGCAATTATATATATGCAAGGCTTAACAAGGGATGGCTCGGGTTCTTTTATTTGCGAAAGCAAGTTTTGCAATATTATAGTTACAAATCCTATGACTTAGCATTTTTAACAAATTGCAATTTTTATAAAGAGAGTAATGTGCAATAATTATTTCAGCAGAGGTTACCTCCACCTTCATGCTTATTTTGATTAAGGTTACATCCACCTTATTAACAACAACGGGGTACATCCACCGGGAAAAACAAATTGAGGGCTAGGTGAGCCGCCACATTTTATACCACCCACAAGGTTTTGAAATAGAACTAACTCAAGTTAAGTTCCCATGTCATGCCTTTTGACCAGTAAACGCGGTTTTGTTTAAGCAGTTTAATACTCTGCAGAGGTAGCACACTTTACCCACAAGAGACAATTAACTCATTGCCCTACACAATTCCTTAGATGTGTAGTCGAGAGGTTGTCACAATAACGTTCGACTTATCTCGCCCTTTGTCATTTCACACATATAGGGTTACGCTCATGATGTTGGCGGGATGTTTTACCTCGGCCCGGCATAGCGGTGCTATACCTCGGCCGGCAAGCGTCACCCTCCTCTTGGTGTCCCATTCAAGCGAGAATGAATCCACTTGGCTCCCCATTTATCGCCCAAATGAAATGGCATCAAGGTTCAATAAATCTACTAAGCTAAGTGCAAGTTTTTCTCGCGAGACTTGTGGTTGTACTTGTTTAACACAGGAGGTCGTGACCCGATTAAGTCCTTAGGGTTATCTGGCGGTTCATTCCACAACCCAACCATTCTCGTGCTCCGGAGCACCAACCGCCTCACCATCCGCCCAGATAGAGCTAGCAATTTAGGGTTTTGAGAAGGAAACCAAATTATTTTCTCATCTTAGTCAATGGACCACCAATGACTACCCAAAACATTTATTTTTGAAGACATGATGATTTGGGGTATTTAATACCGATACTTGAGCAAGGCTAGCATGTAAGCCCAAATCGACCTATAACTAGTATTACCATAGTATTACTAGGGTGACAAGGGTTATTGGATTCAAGTTGACATGGAGGGCATATTAATTAATTAAACAACAAGTAGGTAATTAACTACCTTAAGCTTTAACATACATTTGATTAAAAATTAAAGCATGCAATTTATTAATTTAAAAGAAACTAATTTACATAAAATGTAGGAGCAACATGGTCAAAGTATTGACTCGCCTTGGTTAGAGGCAAGATGATCGTGATATTCTTGGTCTTGATCAACTTGAGGTCTCCGTCTTGAATCCTAAGCAGGCGATTCTGGGAAAAAGCACAACGACAAAGAGAGCAAGTAAATACAAAAGAATACACAAATGAACTCCAAATTAATCAAGCCCTATGCCATTAGCAAGATCTTGATTTAACGAATTTTAGAAATTTATTTTGCAATTTTTGGAGCTATAACGGAGGAGATCAATTCTGAAGCTTAAAAGGAAAAGAAAAAAGAGAGAGAGAGAGAGAGAAGGTCCTGGGTCCACAGCAGTGGGTGGACCAAGTCCACGGCTGCAGGCGGCTCGGGTTCACGCCACAAGATGGCCTTGCAGCCCCCTGGCGATCCTGAGAGGAGGAGGAGCCTATGGCGGTGGGGCCACCATCCCCAAAAATAAACCCAATCCTCCTCTCTCATTTCTGAGGCGGAGGAGGAGGCTCTCTGGCCGGCCGGTAAGGTGCAGAGAGGCGGCGGGGAGGCCCGTGAGGCAGGCCTGGGAGCCGGGAGGAGGCGGACTCGGGGAGGTGGCGGCGGCCGGAGAGGAGGCATAGCGGTGGCAAGGCAGGCGTGGCGACTCCCACACCTGGTCTGTGGCTTGGCCGTGGCGACGCCAGGCTGTGTGGCCTTTTCTTCTGTGGTGGTGAAGTGTTGAAGGGTGGTCGGGTGGCTCGGGGTGGCAGTTCGGCTCGGCGGCGGCGGCAGGGAGCGGAGAAGAGGGGCGGCATCGGTGGAGGTCTCTGGCGGCAGAGGGAGATGGGTGGTGGGGAATGGAGTCCACAGGCTCTGAGCTCATGATGTGACGCGATCTCAGAGGCGAGGGCTCACCAGGGCATCTACAAGGTGGCGGCCTTGGCGAAGAAGAGGAGCGGTGTTTGAGTATGGTTCTTACCTTACGCAATGGGGCGGCGTGGGGAAGCTCGAGGGAGAAGGGGCTTTAAAGGGAAACAAGGCGAGTCGTCACGGGGGGAGCTTCGGGGTCAGGGGAGGGCAAGTGGTCGGTCTTGGGTGGCCGAGCGGCATGGCGCTTCTTGAGTGACCGAGCGAGGCGAGACGATCTGGCCTTCAGTGATCTGTGTAGCGTCTTGCTCTTGTGTAGCAGCAATCCTGGCGAGGAGCTGCGGTGACGGAGGTCTTGCAGTCAGGTGTGGTGACGTGGCGGGCATCCTTAGCTTGATCGATGGCGAGGGCGGCGAGGCGCGTGGCGGGGGTGGTGGCGGCGCGTCCCTGAAACTGCGGCAACAGCCTTCAGAGACTGGCGCTGGCAGAGCGGCGACAAAGGCGGTTAGTGCGAAGAAGCAAAGGAAGGCGAAGCTGCGCGCGAAACTCGGGTCAAAGCGCGAGAGAAGGAGGTGGGCATCTTTGCAGCGAAGGAGAGCGCAGAGAGGGAGGGCCATTGCCGGCGAGGAGTTAGCGGAAGTGGCAGAGCGAGGAGCGAGGGCGTGCCACATCTCTGCAGCAGAGGGGATGGGCGGCCAACTGCTGCTGCTCGGTCTTTGACCAGGAGAGAAGAGGGGAGAAGGAAGATGACCCAGCGGGCTGGCCGCCGCAATTTGGCGAGAACCAAGGGAGGTGGGCGAAGGCTAACAAGGCAGGGAAAAGGAGATGGGGAAGTGGGCGGCCCGGCAAGCGATGGTGAGCAAAGTGAAAGGAAGATCAATTGAAACCGGCGAGAATTCAAAAGCGAGAGGGAGAAACTCCAACTTTGAAATTTGAATTTCAAGCGCTTCTGAACATTGCATTTGAAACTCAAGCCGGGAAAGAATGGAGGTTTTGAAAATAGGAGATAGTTGAATTCGGCGAAGAACGAAGCGAAATTTAATTACTATTTGACCGTCCAGCAGACGTTACATAGCGTCTTGACCGTGAGCTTCGGCGGCGTGTGTTTAGTTCTTTGAGCGTTCCGATCTTCTTGTTGTTCTCCTGGTGTTGTGTGCGTAAGTGCGTCCATGTGATAGCATGCGTGTGTGTGTGATCTCCAGTATGTTCACGTGGTTTTGCTAGTCTTCTCCGGCTTGGTTCCAACAAGTGGTATCAGAGCGAGGTGTAGCTTGTCATGTCGGCGAGATGCCATCCGCAAAAGTCAGGTGGGCGGTGTGACACCTCGGTTGCAGCGGCATCAAGGCACCGGCGAAGGTGGGTTTAGTAACCCTCAATACCCAATGCTCCTTTGAGACCAACTATGGCTCTTGGGCGGTGAAGATGAAGGTGTTCATCGCACACAAGGGGTGTGGCGGCGGAAGGCAAAAATTTGGTCGATATCGCAAGGACAGATGGCTCTCGTTGCCATATTCCAAAGCTATGCTGAGGCCATGATGATGGTCTTGGCGAACTGAGAGCAGCCAAGGAGGCTTGGGACACCACGAAGGAGATGCTGCGTTGGCGGACCGCATCAAGGAGGCACGAGCACCAGACTCTCATGAGTGAGTTCGATGTGATGTGCATGAAGGAGACGGAGTCCATCAATGACCGCCATGAAGGTGACCACCATCGTCAGCGAGATTCGTGTCCTCGGAGACAAGATGGAGGAGCGCACCGTCGTGAAGAAGTTTCTTCGTGCCGTCCCCGACAAATTCTTGAGCAATTTGCTGATATGAAGACGATGACGATTATGGAGGTGGTCGGGCGACTGAAGGCGTACGAAGAACGCACAAAGGGATAATGGCGGCGATGAAGGTGAGCATCTACTACTCACTCGTGGCGAGTGGGAATCGAGTCAATAAAGAGGCGCCAACAACTCGGCATGAAGAATCGCAAGTTCGACAAGGCGAAGATTCGCTGCTACAATTGTCAGGACTACGGGCACTTCGCTTTTGAATGCCATAATCCTAGAAAGGAGAAAGCGGAGGCGCACTTAATTGTGGCTGATGCTGAATACCAGCCGGCGTTACTCTGATGCTAAGTTGAGTCCGGGACGTTGAGGAGGTGTGTTCGCCGTCTTGAGTCGAGTCCGTTGAGTTGAGTCTGGGACATTGAGGAGGTGTGTTCGCCATCCTGAGTCGAGTTCGGGGAGTCGAGTCCAGGATGTTGATGAGATGTGTTCGCCATCATGTGTCGAGTATCAGTTGGGCAAGTCGTAGTTGAGACCGACTGCCGCAACAAGTTAGATTCGGTGTGTCAAGATTAGAGGGAAAATTGTTAGCAATAATCTTGACACGTTTGGTTGTTGTGGTTTGTTAGCTGTTAACAAGCTCACATCTGTTAGTTTGTTTGGATTGATACTATTAGTTGGTTGTTAGGCATGTAGTTAGTTTGTTAGTTTGTTAAACAGTATTGTTACGGCTGCATGTAATTATTCTATATATAAAGGAAGACAAGAAACAGAAGGGGTTGGGGCTTTCGAGCGGCAGCAACAATGAGAAGAGAAAAAGCAATAGAAACACTGCATGTATGCGGCAGTACCAAAATCCTTTCTTGCCTTTTGCCTTCTGAGCTTCCAGCTTGCTCATATGCTTGAGTTCTAGTGCATGTAGCGTGCGAGCTTCGTGAGCTTCCAGCGAGCGTGTGTTTAGTTCTGTGAGCATTCCGATCTTCTTGTTGTTCTCCTGGTGTTTGTGTGCGTAAGTGCATCCATGTGATAGCATACGTGTGTGTGATCTCCGGTATGTTCACGTGGTTTTGCTAGTCTTCTTCGGCTTGGTTCCAACAATATTACCGAATTTTTTTATTAATTAATCCTTTGTTAAATTTTATTTTATATTTCCAAATCTAACTCCTTTGATTACACCACCACCCGTGGCGTGACAAAACAACGCTGTCACGCCACCACCTATTTTTAATATTAACCCTCTCGCCAATTTTATTTATAATTCTGACCCTTTTGGCCATGTCACCATGACAAAACAACATTGTCACGCTAGCACCATGATGTGGCTAAATCTTGTCACTCTAACACCAGTGACGTGACAGTGTTGTTTGGTTACGCCACCACCAGTGGTGTGATAAGAAGTGCTATTTAACTAGGCTTACCCAATGACGTGACAGTGGTGGCATGGCCAAAAGGGTCAGATTTGAAAATAAAGTTGACAAGGGTTAGTAATAAAAATAAATTAAAAAATAGGTTAATTAATAGGGATAATTGAGAATTTGCCATCCAATAAAACGCTCTTCTGAGCTTTGCCATTATGTAGATTGCAATCCATTATTTATCACTTCTTACAATTTTCAATCATTATTTTGCCACTTTGGAGTTTTTATGCCAATTTCTATTTTTCAAGCCAATTATGCACACCGGAAGTTAACGAAATGCCCCCACTTCTCTCCCCTCTCGCTTCCTCCACCTCCTTCCCACTCCGACCCCTCCATTCCGCCGCCCCACCACTAACCTCCACTCCCTCCTCTCCTCCGCCTCCGCTTCCTCTCATCCGCCTCCAACTCCGTAGTCGCCTGGCGACCCCCCGCCTCGCCACGGTGGAGACCTTTGGGGTAAGGGCGCTCATGGTCAGCGTAGCCATGCTCAAAGTTCGCTCGCGTTCAAGACCAAGACCATCGATTCTGCGCCGAGGAGGAGGGCGAGGACGCCGATAGCGTTCTTTGCATCGGTGAACCGCCTCCGGCCAGCGCTTGACGCCAAGGGCGCGCTAGGAGCCACGCGACGGCGGAGGGCGAGCAGCGTGGCTCGCCAGGCTTGCTCGACCGCGCCCTCGCGTCGCCGCTGCCATCTCCTCCTAGCTGCCACCTCCAGCCACACGCTGGTATCCAGCAGTATCCGTGCTCACGTAGTCACATGGTGCCATCACGCCCGATTCTCATCTCAAATTCCCAATGCTCATCCTGCATCCAAGAGTAGTAAAAATCCAATCGAGGTAACGAGCTCTCCAAATAGAAACTGATCGGCGGCGACCAAAAGTGGCAACCTCAGCAGCGTGCTTAGTGACCAAGGCAACATGAAATGTCTGGCCCGGTTCCAAGCTTGACGGTGGCCTTCGCGCGTGCAGGGACGGCTCTCGATTCTCGAAGCGCGGCACCCTAACCCCCCCCCTCGACACCCTCTATCCTGCCGCCGCCGCTAACGACAACGGCGAGATGGGTGGGTCGCGTGTGCAAGTGAACAAGCTGCACAAGAGCCGCTTCGCCTCCAAGGCCTCCCTCCACACGCACAAAATCGGTACAGCATAACCTCTCCCTCTCCCCCCTGGCTTCTCGTTCCATCCATCCCTCCTCCCCGCCCTTTAGCCACTCATCTCCTTGCAGGCGGGTGTGGTTCAGCAGATAAGGTCGAGCGGGAAGTCGGGCGGCTACTGCGCCGCCATCAAGGGTGCAAGCGTGAGATTTCCCATTATGTAGGTTGGATCAAGGAGCTCGGAAGTCGGGAAGACCATGGTGCGGGGAGAAGGGGTTATAGGGGCATTTCAGTATTTTCACATGCCGGAAAAATGGAAATTGGCATAAAAACTCGAAAGTGGCAAAATAATGATTAAAAATTGTAAGAAGTGGTAAATAATGGATTGCAATTTACATAATGACAAAGCTTAGAAAAGCGTTCTATTGAGTGGTAAATTCTTAATTATCCCTAATTAATAAAAAAAGTTCGCCCATGCTCTGCAAATCCATTTGGGACACGAAAATGCATACTAGTAGTAGTATTACCATCACATGATGAGCCCGAGCCACCTTTGTTGAATTAAGCGAGTTGTGTCACGTTATTTTTCTGATTTAGACTTGCATGGGGTTGCCAACTTGTCGAGCAACACCAAAATTAGTTGCATGGCGTCGGTTGCATGTGTAGCACGGGTTTGGCCTGATTTGGTAGCGCGATGACACATCGTGGGATGGCACGGCAAAAGGATAACAACAGTGTAATTGTAGGCCTTGATTTAGGCTAATCTGTTGTTGTTGTTGTTGTTGTGGCGCAAATTCCTCTCTCAAGTTCTAAGGTTTACACCGATCTCACGTGTGTGTGTCCAAGGAAAAGAGTGTGTAAACCGGGCCTGAATTACAGCAGCCTTCCTCCGTTTCTTCTCTGCTTCTTCCTCCTCCCGCTACTACAAAAAGACTAATATTAAAAACCGTCAGTGTTAATGGTTATCACAGACGGTTTTACCAGCGTTACCGTCTCTATTACTGGATACGCTAAGAATCGTTTGTGATATTAGCTCATCACAGACGATTCGCATTAAGAACCGTCTGTGAAGTATCATAAGACTAATCCAAGAAGTCGATGAGTTCTTCAGGAGCTTAGAGGCACAGATAGTTTCTAACTAGTTTAACTTTATAACTTTATTCTTTTTTTCTCATTCAGAAGGGACATTATGAAACCTTTTGGTTTCTCTTTCCTATAATGTGTTTGCCATCAGAATTTTAATTGGATTTTAGTTGTCTTGTTATATATTGTATATGGAAACTACTGTCCAGCAATTGATTGGTTTGGCTCAAAATCAATTTTTTTTGGCAATAGAAAAAACTATCACAGACGGTTCTTGTTCAGAACCGTCTGTGATAGCTTTTTTCACATACGGTTTGAAAACCGTCTGTGATGTCCATCTGTTATCACAGACACATAAACTCAGACGGTTCAGAAACCGTCTATGATGACCCTCTATGTAGTAGTGTCCTTCGCTGCCGTGTCCATCTCTGTCAGCGGCTCTCCCGCCGCACCAACAAATCCACCATCGTCTCCCGGCCCCTTCGCTGCTCCAAATCTTCCTCATCAGGTATTACTATTTAACAGGGAAGCCTCTCTTCAACTTCCTCTTCCGTTCGTTTCCCCAGATAGATGGAGCTTCTCCTTAGATTCTAGGATTGTATTCGTAGGTCCGGTCCTGTCATTTGTTGGATTGCAAGGATTGTCAGAAAATTTGCCCTTCATACTATTGTTCTCCGCATAAAGCTTCAATGGGTAATTTATTTATCTTCGGCAGAAATGGAGGCCAATGCACTGCTATGTATCCTCACCGCTGCAAAACCATATACCTGGTACTACACTTCCTCAATACTGGATGATAAACTTGTAATGAAGATACAAAGAATGTTGAATATGATTGATTGCAACCAATTGATGTGTGCAGGCGAGGCATGCCCAGGATATTCACAATGTGGAGGGCGACAAGGATCACAGTGCGTACATGTCACCTGCGCTGTTTGATGCTCACCTTACCCCTTTGCATTTCAATCACTGTTCTTAGGGCTATCAGTTCTAACAAAGGTGCCCATTGTGGTCAGCTAAAGTTCTGCTTTTGTCAAAATTTTAAGTTCATCTACACCTCAGAAGTTAGATCCAAAATGCCTCTGTTTTGTTACAATGATCAATATAAATGTACTAAAAGATACAGGTGAAGCACAAATGCTCGCTAAGCACGGATGATTATCCCTTCTCCTTTCCATTGTTTTTGTATTTATTGTTGTCCAATCATGACATGACAAAATTACCACAGGATTGGATGGTAGCCTACATTCTACTCTCATTTGGTGTGCTCATGCTGTCAAGCACGTCCATGATAAAATAGAATCAACCATTAAGATGGTTCAAATGGAAAATGCAAATGTAGCATCATCTCACGATGCTTTATTGATAAAAAAAATCATTTTTTTGTAATATTTTTGTAATAAAGTGTTGGATACTTGATTCACTCACCTCCCGCAGTAAACAAATCCTCACTTATGGTATTCAATCATGTATTTTCGTTATTACAACTATTGGATTTTTACATTTTCAATCAAATGCAATTGCAGCAGTTAGCAGTGTTATTGCAATGTTCAATGTTTGTGTCTATATAAAAATTGTCCATAATTGCCTTCACTGATGGTTCTTTGAACCCTCCATGGCTGAATTCTAGAGGGATTGCCTCTTATCTAGCATGAATAATATTATGGTACTAATGGAAGGTGCAAAGTTCTGAATCTCCGCAGCTATTTTAGATGTAAAAACTTATGTTATTGCAAGTAATTCACAAGGTTCCTATTGTTAGGATCAACTTCTGATAAAATATATCGGTCCTAACCCTAGTTGCATCAAAACATAATGACAACATCTTTTTTGGATGACACTACTACAAAAAGGCTAATACTGGATGCCTTATCACAGACGGTTGACCAAAACCGTTTGTATTACATGCAATCACAAACAGTTTTGGTTTAGAGACCGTATGTGTTACTGGCCGCGCTAAAAACCGTCTGTGAAGAGGTAATATCACTGACGGTTCATAACTAAAACCGTTTGTGAAGTATCACAGACGGTTCTTAACAATAACTGTCTATGATAATTCTACATATCACAAATGGTTTTCAACAAAGAACCGTCTATAAAACATCACAGATAGTTCTTAACTGTAACGTCCCGTTTCTCTTAAGTTCTTGCCAAGTTTTCAAAATAAAAGTAACCATTTGGTTTTATTGAGAATCTAAAGCTTAACCTGATATTTTGAAAATTTGGAGAGTTCAACTGGAATTAATCAAACCTTAACTAAGCTCTTGATTGGTGTTCCTTGCCGGTAGTGGCTCTCTGTTGTGTCTTTGCGGCCCTTGGGCTGTTGGTTCTCCGAAGCCTCTCTGTGTGCCCCTGGTTTATCTCTTCTCTTTTAACTTCCTTTGTTGGTTTGAATCTCTTTGAGATCCAGACCTCTCTCTCCTATCTCTCCTCTGATCGAACCTCTCCCTTGCTTGGGGTCTTCCTGTTAAGGACCCAGCTCGGGTTTGTGTTTCAAAACCTCTTTGGTCTCCCCAAGCCATGCTTGGCTTTGCTTCTTTTGGACCCCCCCGTGGACCTCTCCACGCTCTCTTGGAACCCCTGAGTTCTCTTGGGCGCTCCAGAGCTTCTCTGGACCTCCCAGTGCCCTTTTGGGACCTTCCTAGACCTCCTCGTGGCTATTTGGACCTCCCTTGTGTCCAAATAGACCTTCCTTTGTCCCTTCGGACCTTCCTTTGTCGCACAGACCTCCCTTTGTTGAAATCTGGCCGTTAGGACCTCCTCTCTGGAGATCCTAGCCGCTCAGACCTCCCCTTGTTGAAATCTGGCCATTAGGACATCCTCTCTGGAGATCCTAGCCGCTCGGACCTCCCCTTGTTGAAATCTGGCCGTTAGGACCTCCTCTCTGGAGATCTTAGCCGTCCAGGTCCTCCCTTCGTTGGATCCAAAGGTTCCGACCTCCTTAGGTCCAAGACCTCCTTAGCGCTTGGACCCATCTTTGATTCTCGTGGCTGTATCACTTGAGGCTTTGCCTTCATAACCTTAGGACCGTCCGATGTGGTTTGGATGGCCCGATCCTAAGGGCACGTTAGCTTGGTCCGAACGTCCCCTTTCCCTCCTAGCCGTCCGATTTAAATCTGATGGCCTAGTCTCGCTGGTCTGTTCGCTCGGTCCAAACGGCCCCTTTGTTTTGCGCCCTTTGATCTGGATCTAACGGCTCGACTGCGAGGTAACGTTTGGATGGTCCAAACGTTCCTTTACTTTTTGGGCCGCCCGATTCCAATCGAACGGCTCTGCGTTGCTGCGCATTTTCCTTTGTTCCCAGGACCTCTTCCTGGTTGTTTTGCAAAGATCACCTCCTCGATCCTTGCTGGTCTTTTGTAAAGACCACCCTCCTAAACCAGAATATCCCGGTTGGTCAGGACCTCCCCTGCACCCTTTGATCTGGACCGTTGAGGTCCTCCCCTTTGAGATCGTGACCGTTAGATCTCCCTTTTGGAGATCTACTTGTCAGGACCTCCCCTGCACCCTTTGATCTGGACCGTTGATGTCCTCCCCTTTGAGATCTTGACCCTTAGACCTCCCTCGTGCAGATCTGAGTGTCAGGACCTCCTCGTTGTGAGTTTTGAGGACCTCTTGTCCAGGACCTCCTCTTGAGTCCTTGGACCTCCTGTCCAGGACCTTCCCCTTTGAGTGTCTTGGACCTCTTGCCCAGGACCTCACAGTGGTCTTTGGCGGGGATGACCCTTGTGGTGGGGCCACCTCTTTGACCAGTGGTGCACCCTTTTGACTGGCCCCACTTGCAAGCCTCACTCAACTCTGTAATTATTGCTCTTGCCTCAGAACTCTGTGCGCATTTAATAGGTGTCGGGTCACATTAAATGCAGTCACATCTGAGTACTATTCAATTCTTTTAGGGCACGCATACGCCCTAGTTGTCCCGATTGCCTACCGTGTTGAGTTTCCTTGTGGTGCACACTACCAACTCGGCTATATATAGCTGGCGGACAAGCCTTTGTAACTTGTTGCTCATTTCTCCTTGTCTTCCCCTTTGGTTCCTCCTTGTGCAGACCTCCCGAGGAGCTTCGTTGAGGTGTCTTTGAGTTTCTTGGTTTTTCCTTTCTTGCTGAGTTGGTTTGTGTTCCTTGGAGTCTTTTGAAGTTCTTTGGCTTAGGGTGGTTTTGCTTATTTGGTTTTCTTGTGAACGTGTAGATCACGAGTTTGAGTAAATCTTGGACCCAGCTCTCTCTACTGAAGGCTCTCCACTGCTTGACCAAGGCAAGCCACAGACCTCCTTTTGATCATTTTGAACCTAGTTTTGCTAATGTATTTCGGTTTTACTTTATCATGCATGGCTATGTTTATAAGAAAATGGTTTGGGCTGTAGTTACTTGCCTACTTGCTGTTATGTCTCCTTCATACTTGGTCCCTATCATGTTGTCATGTTCACCTTGTGAGCCTTAGGGTGGATATTTAGTTGGCATTTCTTGTTATTTGCCAACGTGGGGGTCGTAGGTCTTTATAGCTTTGCTTAGAAAATGTGGTTCGGTCGTAACATGCTTCATCTCTAATAATCTTGACTAATGACTTATGGAATGCGTGGTTGGTGCCACTGTTGAGTAGCTATGGCAGGATGCCTAAGCTGTGTTGACTATGGTGTGAGACCACTTGGTTAAAAATTATTGTGCGGGGTGGGTGGTCTTTTGGCATGGGTTAATACAAATTGTTTCTTTGAGGCAAGAAGGCAGGGGAGTGAGTAGTGGGTCTTTGTGCACACTTGGTTGTGGAAGTCTTGCCTTAGCACAATTAAGGACTTAACTTTGTGTCTATTGATCTGGGCCAAACAGTGCAACCACAAGATCATTTATGGGAATAGTGCAGGCTGAATAACTAGCAATGAAATGGCTTGGGGCTGTTGTGGTTGGCGTGTGATTCATTGGCGCAAGAGGGCACCCATGAACCCTCGGACTTCTAGACCAAAGGGGGATTGCGAAACCTTAGCGGGCAGCTCGAGTCAGTTCAAAGCTTTGTAAAGGCCTTGCAGACTCTAGGCTGCTCACCTTAGGAAGTGAGCAAGGGTGACCGGAACCCATCCGCTAGAGATCGTGGATTGTGGGTAAAGTTGTACACCTCTGCGAGTGTAAGATCTATTCGAATAGCCAAGTCCTTGGTCATGGACATGCTCGTGAAAATGGTGCAAGGGTAGTTGTTTCAAAAGTTTGTGCCCTTTGGACACTTCAATGAGATGCCTTGGCTTTGCCTCGAAGAGACCTTGGCGGCTCAGATGGGTCGGGGTTGGCTCGGGTTGTGGTCGAGGTGGTTCGAACCTCTGGAGTGGGTGCTCTAGAGTGGGTTTTGGGTGAGGACCTGGCCACTGGTGTGACCAGACCTCCCCCATTGTTGTTGTGGATGCGAGTTGGTGCTCACTCCATATTTTCTTCTTCAAATGTATTATGTTCTATTGTTTTACCTTGCTGCCTTCAATCTATTACTATTATTATTGTCCAAATCTGTCTTTGCGCAAAACTAACCATACAGCTCTCAATTGGTAAGCCCTTGCATGAATGTTATTGCATAATTGCTCTCTGTGACTTGCTGAGTACATTCAAAGTACTCATGGCTCAAGCCCTGTGTCAAAGCAGATTATGAAGATGATCAAGTCTTGGCGGTCTGAGACCTCTTTGAGGAGGAGTTCTTGATGACTAAGCTGCCTAGGGCGTCCTCCACCCAACGACTGTGGTGCTTGTTGGATGGCTATGCTTCGCTTTTGGTGTTGGAGCCTTAAAGCTCCTTGTTGCGGTTGTAAGTCCTTCTTTGGTTTTGTAAGCCCTCGATGGCGAGACCTCTTGTTAACAAGCTTGACCTTAAGGTCCTGTTATATAAAGTTTAATTTGTCTGCTTCATCTTTGTTTGACCTTGTGGTTGTGATATTAGCTTGTGTTCTTGTGTGAGCTAGCTCTGTTGTCCTGGGACTAGCTCGGATGCACAGGGGCAGGACCTCCAGGATGTCCTATGGGACTTAACCTGGGAGGTCCTGTCGGACCTCTCTTGTGATGTACCTGGAGGTGCTACCGAGGGGTTGTAGGCCAAGACCTCCAGGAGGACTTAAAGACCTCCTAGGAGGTCCTGGCAGACCTCCTCGGGAATGTACCGTGCGGTGCTACCACTCCTTGCTGTGGTGGCTCCGCAGCACAAAAAAAAATTTTGGTCCTCCCGGACCTCCTGCGGTGCATCACAGGGTAGGACGTCACATTAACAATAACCGTCTGTGATATTACTACATGTCACAGACGGTTTTTTGTTATAACCATCAGTGATAATATCTCTACCGCTCCCAGTTGAAGCCCGATGAGTTTCTTCGTCGCTGATGCGTCTCTTCGTCGCATCAATGCCGCTTCGGCTCTGCGTCTCTTCATCGCATCAATGCCGCTTCGGCTCCCCGATGCGTGTCTTCGTCTCACGCTCCAAATTTATTCCTTGTTTTATAAAAAGGATCATCCGCCATCGAAGATGATCATCCCACTTATAACAAAAAACAGAAATGGCTGCCTCTTCTGTTTCCTTGTCGCCGACATTGATAGCCTACCTGGCCACACTGTACGAGCACCTCTCTCACTGTACGTTGAACCGTGCTACGGAAGAACACTGTTTCAACAATGTCTTCACTCCTCTGTCCCAGAATTTGCCGGAGCGGGTGACGGCCACCTTCCGCCGTCTTGACATCCTCCTCCTTTGTGTCGTCGGGTGATCTCCCACTTCGGCGAGTTTACGCGTCATCAACGTGGTCCTCCAAAACGACGTTGCGCGTCTCGGGAGGCTTCCGTCACTTGGCTGGCGATCGAGGTGGCGCGACCGAGTCGACGGGCGAGACCCTCAAGCAAGGAAGAGAGCCTATGGACTCAATTCTTCTTGGTTCAACGATCGAGGGTCTTGGGAGACACTTTCGAGCAAGCGCGTCGTGAGTGGACTCATTCGAGCCGTTCGACCACGAACCGTCGCCCCGCCCGCCGCCGCCTCTGAAGTATTGAAGGCGGAGATAGCGACCTACCTCCGCCACTAGAAAACTTTGTTTATTTATAGGTTTCTACTTTTTAATCTTTTTATGCGGTTTAGCCCATATTTGTTTGGCCATATATATATGAAAATTCCAAAAAAAAAGTTTGGAGGTGAAGTTACTATATTAATTATATGTTGAATTATTACTATATATATATATATATATATATATCGAGACGATTTTGTGGAAAAAAAATCTAGTTTGGAGGTGAAGTTACAATATTAATTATATCGAGAGCGGTTTAGTGGAACAAATTAATTAATTATATATATACGATCATGATATATATATATATATATATATATATATATATATATATATATATATATATATATATATATATATATATATATATATATATGTATATATAGTTAAAAGCAAATTTTTAGCGATATTTAAATGACAAAATTGACATATAAACATGTAATTTCTTCATGTCATGTAAGTGTATATACAAGATAAATATACTTGAGAAAAACCATTTCACGAGATGGTTCCATAATGGAACCATCCGTGATATGGGACATATCCACGATGGTTCCATAATAGAACGAGTCCATGATAAGTCTCTTTATTAGTAGGGCCCGGCCGCTAGGGTTTGCGCTTTCGCCCTAACTCTCGTCACTCCCAGCGCCGCTAAGGTTTGCGCCCGCCTAACTCGTCACTCCCAGTAAGCATTTACTCTCATCTGTTCCCCCCCACCTCGCCATGCTTGACCCGTCGCCCGTCATGCCGCCGGTTGTGACACCACTCTGCACTGCACAAGACACTCGTACGATAGGAGTGTCTTATGCAGTGTCAGGGTCGTGCCACAACTACGGTGACGCCGCCACTTGCACCTACTGCCTACCTGCATCCATGGCTTGGTTCTCCTGCTCGACCTCCTACGCTCGGGCCCTGGCCCCCCTAGCTTTGTTTTCCCCATCCTCCCTCTATTCTCCTCTAGATCTATTAGCTTTTGTTGAGTTTGATTTTTATGCTTGAGCCTTAAGTTATGTCCTGATGTTTGTGTGATTTATGCAAGGTGAAGGAGATGGATGAGGGTTGTGCTGGTGGTGGGGTCGCCGCCATGGTTGCGCTGTACTGAGGTATCACATACCCTACCTTACTCCCTCTCTGTCTCTACCCCCTTGCTCTGTGATGAAAATGGCTAGTGCTCTGCGATGATGCCGAGGGCTACTACTAGTGTGGTGGGTTTGGACACCCTTGGTCTTACTATCTTGCTGTTGAACTGCTCAATGATGTTAATAATAGTTTTATGCTGAAATTGAATTGATAATTAGTTCATATTAATAGTCCCCTTGCTCTGTGATGTAATGATGTTAATAGTCTTATGCTGAAATTGAATTGATAATTAGTTCATATTAATAGTCCCTTGCTCTGTGATGTAAGCGGGGGCTATTGGTGTATGTGCATTCTATGCATCTTGCTTAGTTCATGCTGTGGGTTCGGATGGGGCTTGGCTGCAATTAACTTTTCAGATTTGTGAAGGTTTAGGCTGGTGTGTATTGTATTCGAAAACAAGACCAAATGAGTCAAAAACTACTACAACACCTCTTCACCTATCTCTCGCCATTCATTTCACCTTTGTCTGTGTAACTGTGTTCATGCCGCTTAAATTCTCCTACCTTGCATCCCAGGTATGTCCTACCATTCCATTCATAATCTCTTATCTATAAAGTCTCCAAGTAGTGGCTGCTTGTGCCATTAAAACCAGCATCATATATATTGTTCGTAGTCCCCAGCCACTTTCGGGGGGTCATCCACGTAGCATGAGAAGGATGAGACAGTAGCCACGGGCAATCTCATTGAGCCCATGTAGGTTTAAGAAGTTTGGATGCAAGGAAAATGTCAGGACATCCAATTACCTGGATGTTGTCGATAGGTAATTGGACGTCGCTATGTTTAGAAAGTGATGTGGACGCGCAGCTACTCCGACTAGGAAGTGGCATCATCTATCAACAACCAACAATTCTTGAGCATGTAATTGTCTTTAAACCCAACAAGAACACGTAGCAACAAGTTGAGAATTCTTTTGAAATGTGAGAATGGTTGCTTGGTGTTCTTGTTGGGTTTAAAGACGATTACATGCTCAAGAATGGTTAGTTGTTGATACATGATGCCAATTCTCAGTCGGAGTACCTGTGTGTCCACATCACTTTCTGAACATAGCGACGTCCAATTACCTATCGACAACATCCAGGTAATTGGATGTCCTTGCGGTCTCCTTGCATCCATACTTCTAAAACTTGTAAGGGCTCAATGAGGTTGCCTGTGGCTATTGTCTCATCCTTCTCATGCTGCGTGGACGATCCCTCCAAAGTGGCTGAGAGACTACGAACAATATATATATAATATATATATGATACCGGTTTTAATGGCACAAGCAGCCACTGCTTGGGGCTTTATAGAGAAAAGTTATCACAGACGGTATCAGCCACAAAATGTTTGTGATAGATACTTATCACAGACGGTTTCAGCCACAAACCGTCTGTGATAGGTTCCTATCATAGGTGGTTCTCAGTTAATAACCGTCTGTGAAAGTATGCATCACAGAGGGTTTGAAAACCGTCTGTGATGACCTCATGTCATCATTGACCTATAAACTCAGATGGCCCACGAAACCGTTTGTGATGACGTTTTTGAACCGTCTGTAAATACCTTTTCTGTAGTAGTACATTGAGCTGCCTTAGCGAATAACTTGTAAAATAACATCTCATTATTCCTTTATGGTTTTGAGCCATTTTTTTATCATGTTCAATTCGAAGTCTGTCATCTGTCATTGTGTACATTAGTTGAGTTTCTTTCTGGGCCTGATATATAATGTTGATCGAAATGTCACTCAATTGCTTTCACGTGGTGTTTTCAAGTTCCATGGATGTTGATTTTTACATGCATTTGTAATTTGATTGCCTGCGAGAGCATGTGAAAAAATGTGAACTTGCAAAAGGGATTGAGTTGGTTATTACTTCCCCTCTATTGAGGTATTGTCTTTCCTTGACCTTCTTGCATATATTTTTAGTGTTCTCGATCCTTTTCCAGGCTTCGTTATGTTTGAGAAATGGTGTTCTTCAGTGTTGGCGTTGCTCTTCTTTTGAGAATATATTATCTCAGTTACTAGGATAAATTGTAGCACTGCTTAAACCGAGAGACTAAGTCGATCTTCCTAACCATATTTTCCTTTTCCTTTCCTTGAACTGAACGGTATTTTCAAGGCCTGTAAATTATGTCTCTATTCTGTAAGCCTCTCTGCTATGTATGTCGGTTTTACCATAGAACTATACACATTCACTCGTTGGTAGTACATACCAAAACATGGCTTCCCGTTTGGGGTTAGAGTCAAAACTGTGGAGCATTGGCGATTTTTTTTAAATAATATTTTTTTAAAGATAATTACAAAAATAAATAGTCACCCCAAAAAATTACAAAAATATGTCTCGTCAGTTCAACTGGCAACAGGAACCTATCGCCAGTTGAACTGGCGACAGGGACCCTCTCGCCCCCCTGTCGCCGGTTCAGGTACCTGTTGTAACATCCCAAAATCCTAATCTTGGGATTAAGTAATATAAATGCATTAGGAAAAATTCTATTGAACATTTGCATTTAAACTTTGCCTTTTTGAAAATCTTGTGTTGGTTTTAAAACTAAAACTTGAACAACATTAGGTGCTAAAAAGAAAAAAGATAAAACAAAGTAAAATTTCCTAAGTGAGAGAATGGTTTCAGGCCTTTTATCCCAGGAACCATTCAACAAAATTTCTATATGAAATTTTGTTTAGAGAAATCTTTATAACCTCTTAGGAACATCACCTTTTTTGAATTTTGTAGAAATTCATGTAAGGTGTTAGCTTCTAAAAAGTTTGTTGTAGAAACTACTTGAGCTTAGTAGTCTACACAAAAAATTTCATAAAATTTAGACTTCATTTGGTTGGTGAATTAAATCGGCAAAGAAATCAGCTGATAATCAGAAAACCAAGAGCTAGCACTGTTCCTTGGGCTCGAGTTAAACCCTCACGGTCGAACCCGACCCTTTTCACGTTCAGACCAAGTCCAAATGAGCGCAAGTGATTTGGACCGTTGGATCTGAAAACCAACCATCCAGATCAAATGAAACGTTCAGACCGTCCGAACAGCACAATCAATCTGAGCCGTTGGATCTGAAACCAACCATCCAAATCAAAAGGAACGTTCGGATCGTCCGAATGAACGCGTAATCTGGGTCATTCGATCTTGATCGGGCCGCCCCAGCAAGCACATACGCGCACCGTTAGATCTATATCGAACGGATCAAAATCAAGCGAAATGTTCGGACCGTCCAAATATCACATTTCATCTGAGCCATTGATTATGAGATTGACGGTCCAGATTGGTTGAAATGTTCGGACCGTCCGAACATCTCTTTTCATCCGAACTGTTCGTTTCTAATCGAACCGTCACGATTTGAGCAACTCGTACCGCCTCGCTGTCTCACTGATTGGTGGGCCCCATGCGCAGAACTCATCGTCCACCTCGCGCTCAGCCGCGCCAGCGCATGCCCGCGTGCGAGAGCTCTGCCGCCCACCGTTTTTGACCTCACCGCCCGTGGTTTTGCTGCAACTCAGCTACTCCGATCGCATCGCCATTCAACGCCGCGCCCATGCCTGCCTGCACCAAGTTTTCTCTGCTCTACCCTTGTTGCCCATGACTGCCTGAGCCCTTCCTCATTCTTCTCCACTGCTCAAGCTATAAAAACATGTCCTGAGTTTCGTCTCTTCCTTTCCAAAATCATGCGCTCACTCACTTCTCATTTCATCCCCTCAATCCAACCCTAGAGCTCCGAGAGCGGAAACCCTAAAACCACCGTGCGCCATTGTCTTCGTCTCCGACGTCGTGAAGGGTTTGGTGTCAATTCTATCGTGTCATATCGCGTCCCTTAACATCTTGAGTCTTTCCCCTCATTCAATTTGATCTTCCATTCACAGGATCACCCAAATCGACTTGTCTTCTTCGTCTCCGGCCAGAACCACCGCTCAAGCCTCATCGGTGATTCGTTGCACTTCGGACTGATTGGCTACAGCTGAAGCATCACCAGGACTGACTAAAGCTTCTCTGATCATTGGATTTCACTCTCCTTCACCTGGTTTTCTTCTCCGCGCATAACCGACCTTGCCGCCACACCTCACCGTCGACAACACGACTCCGACCACCTCAACCTCTCCGCGTCATTCTGGTATACTCCTAGTAACCCCTAGTTGCTATTGCACGCATTAGTTTGCCACGGGCTATGCTCAATTGCATTGTCATCATTTGCCATACCTGCTTCTCCGCTCGCCGCCGACATGCCACCGCATTGAGCCACCCCAGGCCACGCCGTCGGTACCGGTAGGTGCACATTAGAGTATAGAACCCATTCCAAGCACCCATTAGCCTCGCCGAGCCTCACCTCGCTGGTGAGCAGCGTAGCCGTGAAGCACCACTGCGCGGCACCGCGATGACGGCACTGTAGCACGTCTTTACCATGCGTAATCCGGTCATTAGGGCTAATCCAGTCTTTAACTGTTTATTTAGTTCTAACTAGTCACTTACATGTGGGACCGAGCGGTTAAGTTAACTCAAACCGTTAACTTCGCTTGAGTCTATGACAAGCGGGCCCCATGGTGTAAGTGCACAGTAAAAACCCCAAGGACCATCTCATTGACAGTAGGCCCCACCCGTCAGTGTTAATCGAAAATCCAATGGAAAATAGAAAATACGCTTTCAGTTATAGCCAGAATACATTTTCCTTTTGGAAAGGCGTAAACTCCGATATAACAGACGCGAGAAGACGCTTTCTTCGTTAGAAAATGCATTTTCCATTTATTCTGGATTATTCAAACCGGTTGTAGTAAAAGCTTAATAACTTTTGCTACACAACTCCAAATTTAGTGAAATTAGTCTCTAAATTCATCTAAAATCATGATCCACCTGATTATGTAAAAATACATATTTTTGGTTACTGTTGTTTTTGTTGGATGTTATTTTAATTCTTTTCCGACTCTTTTTAGACATTGATTATTCGGGTTATTCTTGCGACGATCAATCCGTTATACCTCCAGAACAGCAAGAGCAAGGTAAGCACCCCCTTTGATCATGTTGATCCCAGTATTTTACTTATTGTACTTTGTTTTGCAAATCCTATTATGCATGCATGTATTTCTTGTATGAAAATGATATTATCGGGAAAGTGGTAGTGTAAATCCTACTTGCTACATTTGTCTCCTTGGATTATTGATCTCTTACTGTTGTAACCATTAGAATATGGGTTAGACAATATGTGATGTCATTTGGGGAATTTTTGAGTGTAGTTATTGCACAAATGCAAATAGAGCAATAGAATTTCTAAAAATTGATAAAAGGACAATATGTTAATTTGTGAATTTGGGAATATTTTGTAAAATGTCCAGAGGAGTTACCTCTGTTATTTTGTATGGAAATGACATGAAAACTTTAGTCTTTAGACACGGGCAAGTTATATTGTATTCTGAAAAAGTGAGGATCGTGACTCACTAGTAGATAGGGTGGAGATCTTGCCCGTAGTCGATTAAGGACTAAGACCTAATCGTAAAACCGTATGCGCTATTATGGGATGGTCGTAGCTAACTAAGTTATCGAAATCTTAGCCTTGCATGATAGTAGGCAGAAGTAGTGCACACATGCTGGGGGTTCGGCATGCCGACACAACTGCGAATGCCTCACTTCGACGGGTTTCAATCCGGGCGAAGTGAGGGACTTGCTCAACGGGGACTGTCCGGCGAGTAAGGCTCCTCATTCGATATGTTACCATGTTACTATCAGTGTTACTAATGTTATTAATCCCGACGAATGAGGATAATGATTCGCAGGGTGTAACATCCCTATTTTCTGGCCTTTTTGAAAATTTTGAAAACTTTAAAAAGGAACCATTTGGTTTTATTAATTTGCCAAAGCTTAAATTGTATTTTAGAATTTCAAAAGTGGTTTAATTTAAATTAACTAAAACTTGAACTAATTAAAATTGGGTTAGTTGAGTTTGGTTGGACTTTAATTTGGTTTTTCCCTTGGCCTTATGTTAAAAATAATTAATTGCCAAAAATTAAAAGCAATAGTGAGGCTGAAAATATTTTTTACTAAGTCCTAAATAATTCAAGGAATTTATGAGAATTTTCCTAGAATTTTTGGGTGCCTTAAAATATTTTCTAAAATTGTTTTTGCTTTTCTGGTATTTTCTAAAAAGAAAAAGGCTTAGAAATCTCCTCCCTCAGTTTGGGCCAAATTTCTTTGGCCGTTCATCGCCGCTTGCATGAATCCTTGCTGTCGCCCACTCTCGCCCTCCTCGAATCATTTGCCGCCCGTCGCCTCCGCCTCCGCCCTTTTTGCTGCCCTCGCCATGCTCTGCCGCCGCCCATGCCTCCTCCCATCCCTTGGGACACCGCCATTAATGGCGAGTGGAGCTCCATACCGTCCTCCTCCTCCGGGCACCCCCGTCGCCTATTTAAACGCGCATAAGGACCGCTCATGAAACCTTGTACTCCATTCACCCCGGAAGCACTAAGATGTATCAGGATCTCAAGGAATTTTATTGGTGGCCTAGCATGAAGCGTGAAGTTCTTGAGTATATTGCACAATGTGATGTTTGCCGGCGAGTTAAAATTTGAGCATCGAGCTCTTTGGACTTTTGCAACCTTTAAGCATACCTGCATGGAAATGGGAAGAAATTGGAATGGATTTTATCACCGGTCTGCCAAGAACTAAAGCTGGATATGATTCTATCTGGGTAATTGTCGATCGCCTAACAAAAGTGGCTCACTTCATCACAGTCAAGACCACCTACTCAGGAGACAGACTTGCAGAATTGTATATGGCCAAGATAGTATGTCAGCATGGAGTGCCAAAGAAGATCGTGTCAGATCGAGGACCCAGTTCACCTCAAGATTACAGCGAAGCTACACGGCGTTTTGGGCACTAATTTGAATTTCGTCTGACCTACCACCCTCGAGACAGATGGTCAAGCAGAAAGGGTAAATCAAATCCTAGAAGATATGTTGAGAGCACTGCGCTCTAGAGAACCGAGCTAGTTGGGACCAAATGCTACCTTATGCGAGTTTTCCTACAACAACGGTCATCAATCAAGTCTCTGAGATGTCCTGTTTGAGGCCCTTTATGGAAGAAAGTGTCGAACACCTTTGTATTGGTGAGTCCGTGAAGGACAAGTGCTCGGACCAGAAATCCTAAAGGAAGTGAAGATCAAGTTAAGTCCATCGAGAAAAAATGAGAACAGACGCGCAGCGAGAAAAGTTATCTTGATAACCGTCGCCGAGACTTAGCTTTTGTACACGGAGATCATGTGTACTGAAGGTCTCACCTCTCAAAGGGATCGTCGCTTGAGTCGATGGAAAGCTCGCACCTAGATACATTGGACCTTTTCGATTCGGCGAAGTGGAGAAGTTGCTTACAAGTTAGAGCTTCGCCTCGGTTGTCGAGATGTGCATGATGTTTTTCATGTGTCTCGATTGAAGAAGTGCTGCGAGTGCCGAAGAGCAGATCTTGGTTAGAAGCGATTGACTTGCAAGAAGATCTAACCTACAAGGAGCGACCCATCAAGATCTTGGAAGTGTCGGCGTGTGACAAGAAACAAGATCCTCCGTTTACGCAAAGTTCATTGGAGCAATCACAGAAGAAGAAGCCACACAGGAGCGTGAAGAGGATCTGAAGGCGAGTTCCCGCACCTATTCTCTAGCCAGCCTGAATCTTGGGGTCGAGATTCCCTTTAAGGGGTATAGGTTTGTAACATCCCTAATTTCTAGCGTTTTTGAAAATTTTGAAAACTTTAAAAAGGAACCATTTGGTTTTATTAATTTGCCAAAGCTTAAATTGTATTTTAGAATTTCAAAAGTGGTTTAATTTAAATTAACTAAAACTTGAACTAATTAAAATTGGGTTAGTTGAGTTTGGTTGGACTTTAATTTGGTTTTTCCTTGGCCTTATGTTAAAAATAATTAATTGCCAAAAATTAAAAGCAATAGTGAGGCTGAAAATATTTTTACTAAGTCCTAAATAATTCAAGGAATTTATGAGAATTTTCCTAGAATTTTGGGTGCCTTAAAATATTTTCTAAAATTGTTTTTTGCTTTTACGGTATTTTCTAAAAAGAAAAAGGCTTAGAAATCTCCTCCTCAGTTTGGGCCAAATTTCTTTGGCCGTTCTTCGTCTTGCATGAATCCCTGCCGTCGCCCACTCCTCGAATCCCTTGCCGCCCGTCGCCTCCGCCACCGCCGCACCACGCCCCTCGCCATGCTCTGCCGCCGCCCATGCCTCCTCCCATCCATGTGGGACACCGCCATTAATGGCGAGTGGAGCTCCATGCCGTCCTCCTCCCGGGCACCCGTCGCCTATTTAAACGCAGCATAAGGACCGCCCAGAGCTCCTCTTTCTTTCCCTCTCCTTCCCTCCCTCTCCCGCTCTCTCTCGGCAAAGCATTTGAAGCTTTATCGCGTCGCCGCCCTTGAGCTCCGCCCGCACCCGCCGTCGCCGTTGAGCCTTCCCCGCCGTCGCCGACCACCCCTTCGGCATCGCCCGGCCGGTGGCGCACCGGTCTTGCACCTCCCGTCGCTGAACCCGGAGCTCCTCCGCCCGTCAAGCCGCCGCCTCCTCCGCTCCTCGCTCTACGCCCGGCGTCTCGTCGCCGCCGGCGTCGCCGAGACCTAGTGCATCGTGTTCGCCGTGACTTCCTCTCTCCGCTCGTACCCTCGCCACTTGACTCGTCGCCGTTCAGCGGTGTCGAACCCGGAGCGAAGGATCTCGAATTCTCTGTGTTCATACATTAGTCGGGATAGCTAATGTACAGTCAAACAAAAGTGATAATCAAAACATATCACGCATTTTATTAATATTTATTGAGTTTATTACAAAGGGCACGAGGCCAAATAAAGTAAAACACAGCAAGCGAGTAATAGTAGTAGACCCAACGATTAGCCACGAGCAATAAATGCAGAAGCGCGACCTAAGCGTCAAGATCCTCACCGTCTGGTAGATATCTTCTCTGAATAAAGATTATTGAAGAAGAGTGAGCACTACTACCGTGCTGCAAGTTACACCCAATATGGAATTGATATGCATGCATAAGGTAGACAAAGGATCTTGGCAAGGTTATTTTCGTGAAAGCGGCGGTTTTAATTTAAATAATCATATTAGATTTCAAAGCCATTTCATACAATAACCATTTTAAGTAACAATAGTTTATTGTGGATAACCTCCATAAAAGATGATGGATATCCTCCAATCACAATGGCTACCCGCCTAATTTTCCCACAGGACTATCCATCTGAAATTATCTGTTGAAATCACTTTTAAAACCAAAAACAAAACTAACTCTGAGTGGCTTTGCTAGCATGTCCATGATCATGACGCGCTATTGAATAGTTTCTACTCTGCGAGTTTGTACAACTTTACCCACACGAGATATTATACTCTTTGTGTCGGCCAATCCACGCTTCCTAAGGCGTGACAGAACAAACATCACAAGGCCGTTACAATGTTCTACCTCAAAGTACTTGTGCCCGCTAAGGTTTCGCTTCCATTGGTGACCGTCCTCAAAACCCCTCTTGCGCCAGATGGGAAAAGCATCACCCGACACCCATACATACAACATAGCACAAATAACTAAGAGGTATTACAAATTATTAAGCGAGTCCTGCCCATACAGGACATGTGGTTGTCTGATAAAGCATAACAAAATGCGCTCAAAGACCGGTCCTCAATTGACTTGGGCGTCATTCAATTTAAACCACAGGTCTTAATCTTAACAGACTAAGCAGGTGCATAAACTGCACCCACCATTCATCCTTTTCGCCCAAGTCCAAACCCTTTTGATTTTATTTCTATAAAACCATCTTTACAAATTCTCTATGGTAAAACAATACCATAGTTTTAATTTTCAAACAAATTTTATTGAGTTGGCTAAAATTCTCCCAAAAATATAAATCATGGTCTAAGTATTTGCGAAGCATTTGATTATTAAACATAATAATTTATGTAAAGTGACAAAGGAATGACATGGCAACATCAAAATTTGGCATACAAGGGTAATAGGAATAACTAATTATTTAAGCAGAATTTGAAATACTTGAATAAAATTATGCATGCATTTAATAATTTAAAAACTGAATTTAATTAACTTTAAAATAATAGGGGCAAAATGGTCAAAGTATAACTTGCCTTCGTTGCGTCTGGAAAATCTAAGTCTTGAGAAGTATCAAATTCCCGGAATCGTCAAAGTCTAAGCGTGAAAATAAGGCAAATCAAATAAAATTCAAATAAAACTAAGAAATACAAAATAAACCAAGTCTAAATATAATAATTTTATTTTATTGAACTAGATAATCAAATTATAAAATTTTAGAAATTTGTTTCACTAAATTTGGAGTTAGGATTCAATTATTATGAATTTTACAAATTTTAACCTAAATTTGATATTTAAAAGAATTCTAAATTCTAAAACAGAACTAAAATGAACTCTAATTTGAGTTATTATATTTTATTTAGTTAGACAATAATTTTCTAAAATTTTAGCAACTTGAATCATCTAATTTGGAGTTATAATGCAAAAGTTATGAATTTTACAAATTTTAAACTAAATCATTATTTAAACAATTTCTGAATTATTTTTCTAAAGAGAATTCTAAATATTGCATGATGACGTCGCGATGATTTTTTTCGGGATTAAGCGAATTTGAATTAATTTTTCGGACAGGTGGGGCCCAGTGACATAGGCTCGGCACATGGAACATGTCCATGGACCCCTAGCAGAAGGTGTGGTGGTGTCGTGTGGCGTGGTCCGCCACGCAGCGACCACGTCGGAGCTTATCTTTGAGGTGGCGCCGGTGGCTCCGAGGTGGTCGAGCCCACGTAGGCCCGAGCGGTGACTCTCCGGTGAGGACCTCGGCTGAGCTCTGAGCCTCGGCGAAGCAGTGAATGATTACAACAGAGAGAGCGGAAGATCTGGTCACAATGCTCACCGGAGTTGCACGCAGCGGCGGAAAGGCGATCGGCGGCGAGGTTGGCGCGGCGGCGGTGGCGGTGAGGTAGGGGCTCCGAGGGTTTCGGCAAAATGGATGCGCCGCGGGTGTCGCGAAGATCTTGACGATGTGTGAGCGTACACAACGGGCCGGAGCGGCGTGACCTCGCGGAATTGAAATTCCTCGCCATGCGGTGGCGTGAAGAAACTAGAAATTGACGAATAGAGAGGAGGAGAGGAGGGGCGAGTGAAGGCTCGGGGTCGGCGAGAGGAGGCGGAGCCGGGGCGCTTATTTATAGGGCAAGGGGAGGACGCGGGAGGGAGATCATGGGCGGCGTTAATGGCGGCGGCGTTTGGGGAATCCGGGAATAGTGGGTGTAATAGAGGGGATAACGGGCGGAGAGGGAGGCGGCGGAGTAAAGGTTTTAAATGCGCACGAACGCCCATAAAGACGGGAAGAGGAAGCGGGGTGGAGAAGAGCTCAAGCGGCGCGGCCATGGCGGCAGTACGTGCGGCGCGTTGGGGAAGAAGGAGATGGGGAAGAGAAGCCAGGGCCAATCGATGTCCATCCGAGGGTGCGGAGCGAACGTGAGGTGTGTGCGCGTGTGGACTGTCGAATTAAGATCCGACGGTGGCAAGAGGAGGGAGGCGGGATTGTGCGGCGGCCTGGGCCGTGCGTATGCGCGTGAGTAAATGGGCTGAGCCAAGTTTCGGCCCAACTGCTATTTTCCGATTTTCTTTTCATTTTCTATTTTAAATATTCAGTTTAATTCATTTCAGCTTTAGAATATAGCAAAATAATTCCAAAAATTCTAGAAAAATTCTCATAAATTCTTAGAGTTATTTTGAACTCAATAAAATTATTTCCAACTTAAACTTGATAATAGCTTTTGCAATTAACTTTGTTTTAGCTTTGACTAATTAGGAAAAAGCTTTTAAAAATTCAAATTTCCACAAAAATAAATAAATTTTAAATTTTTTCGAAATTGAAATTTTGGGTCATTCTGTGGTGAGCCCTCAGACCAGCGCCGCCACGCTTCGAGGTGGCGTGGGCGCCACCGTGGCTGCCCGTCGGCGCCACGCCGACTCCGATTGCAGCGTGGCGCCTCGTGGCACCCCCAGGAAGCGGTGTGGACCTAGTCCACCATGCACCCCTCTATGACAAGTGGACCCCACTTGTCAGAATTTCTTTTTCTTTTAATTGGCGGTTTTCCTCTGCTGGCGTCGGCGTTCTTGTGATAAATCGATTTTCCTTTAGGAAAATAATTCCAGAAATTAGGAAATTCCTTTCTCTTGATTTCATGTGTTTTCCTAACTTCTTTTGGCCATAACTTTCTCATTCGAACTCCGATTCGAGTGATTCCAATTTCTAAATTCATCTAAAATCCTTGCCTTCCTATTAGTATTTATTTGGATTTTATTTGGAGTTGTTTCATTTATTTAGCCTTGTTCGCGCGTATAGGTCTCGACGTTTCGGAAGCTTTCGCGGACCCGTCGACCGAAGCACCGCTACTCTTCAACGAAGGCAAGTCATAGACCATTGATCATGTTGATCCCATGTTTATGAAAGTATATTGTCTTATATAAACATGCATGGCTAATTTTATAATAAATGGTTTCGGGTTTAGTTAATTACCTAATTGCCATTATACCTCCATGCTAATTTGTAATTGACATGTTTCCTTGAATGACATAACTCCTTGGACACCTTAGGATGGTTAATTACTAGTTGGACATTATTGTAATACCAACATGGGCACGCTTATTTGCTTAGTCATGCTCTAGTAGACGTTGGTCTTGGTATCATGATTCAATAAATGTTGATTTGCCCTAGCGCACATGGTTTGTGGCTTGTGTAGTAACGACTGTGTTGCTAATAATGCGAAGTGTGGTCTGTGTGAGACCACGATATTTGTTGTCACCTTACTAAAATTTGTGGTGCGGGACTAGGGTGGTCCTCTGGTGGGTTGAACCCAACATGATGAATTTGACTAAAGGAAATTATGGGCGTGGCGGAGCCACTTTTGTTAAAGATGTTGTGCCATGACTAGGGTGGTCATTTGGCGGGTTGAGCGAAAATGATTTATGCTCGGACGAGTGGGTGGTGGAAAGGGTGGGTGTGCAACGCACACTCGGAATGTGGAGCCGTCTCGTCTGAGCAACCAAATAAGGACTTAACCTTGAACCATTGATCGGGCCTCAGCAGGTACAACCACATGTCTAGATTGGGATAGACTGGTGACTAATTAGCAATGTCTTGGTTCGGTTCTGTTTTGGTTGGGAGCAGCGCAAGAGGGGGCGGATAAGGCGAAACCTTAGCGAGCAGGCGAGTCAAAACAGAACTTTGTAAAAGCCTTGTCACGTACTCTAGGCCCTTACCTAAGGTAGTGGCGGTGGCATAGATATATCTTGGGACAAACTAGAGAATCCGTGTCTTGTGGGTCAAATTTGTACAACCTCTGCAGAGTGTAAAACTATTGAATAGCCGTGTCCCGGTTATGGACATGCCGGTGATTTCACGCAAGGGGTAGAACTTTTGTCGAAAATGATGGAATGGTTTAGTCGAATCTTGTTGGTGGTCGATGTTTGGGAAGTGAGCAGGGTGTTCACTAGTTGTTTCAAAAGCGCTTACTTATGTATTAGTCTTTTAAATTATGCTTTGCAATCTACTTATTGTATTTCTTGTCTAGTAATGCTTTACGCAAATTAGCCATAAAGCTATCCTTGTTAAGCCTTGCATAAATACTACTTGCATACAATTCACTATGACTTCTTTGAGTACATTCAAAGTACTCATGGCCTTGCGCCCTCTGTTTAAATCGCGAGAGGAGGGTGAACACGTGAACTTCGAGTTCTATGAAGACGACTTCTTTGAAGACTATGCGAACTAGGTCGCGTCCCTCACTCGATTGCGGTGGGCATATTGGGTGACCTCCACCAGATGTTTTGTTCTCATTGCAAGTTTACTCTGTTGTCTCTAGCCCTATGTGGCAAGCTGTTGTAAGACTTGACCATAAGGTCCTTTTGCTTAATATTATTAATTTATGCCTTCATCTTTAGTTTGGTTGTGTGGTTATGATTACACCAATGTTGTATCTGTGTGAGCTAGCTCTTGATCATGGGACTAGTTCGAGAATACGAGAGGGTCTGGGGTTGCATACAGGGGTCCCGGCAATGTGGTATCGAGCCATATCGTAGAGGATGTAACCATAGTTAGCATGGTCGTTTAGTCAAAACTTCAAAATTTTATGTTATAAATCAAACCAACAATTAACTCAAATAGTATTCTCCTCTCGCCTTACTCTATTCTTCCTCATCTTATGCTAATCTCTCCTTATTCCATTCTTAAAGTCTGACTTCTTATCTTTTCTGAACTTTGTTTCGGAATGTAAAGTGACCCTCTCATCTTGATAATCTCTATAGAATCAAGCTTTGCTTAGAGTCGCCCGCCAACATAAGATACATTTGTAGTGCAGTTACCCTTTTAATTTCAGTATCGATAGAATCGGAGGCTTGAGTTTTGTTGCCTCTTTTAGCTTTCCGGCTATTGTTCGTTGGGTTAAACCGACTTTCCCCGATTAGGTTGTCCCGTCTTTCTCCCTTCTCTTACTCGCCTCTGTGCTTTTCCTCTTTCCTATTATGCTTTCTTCCTCTCATCTATTAAACCGAGAAGATATGTGCAGATGGTTCAAACCGCATAACTTCGGCAAGTCGGAGGAACAAGTGGACCCGTTCGCCACCAACCCGGCCGCAACAACAGATCGGGGTTTGGGGAGTTCATGGCGGCCTGGTAGCAGCTTGATGAATGCAATGATGCGAGAACATGAACAGATGATGGCTCAACAGAATCGAGCAGCCTCTTTGCTCGCTCACGATCTTGAACGAGAACAACCAAGCATTTGCCATGCCACCTCCGCCCCCACGACTTATCATCGGTCAAAGTGGCAGAGTTTATGAGGACCCATCCACCTACCTTCTCCGGCTCCTCTGAGCCTTTGGATCTGAGATGATTGGCTGCGCTCTCTCAAAAAAAGCTTGCCATTACCGGTGTGATGACCGTGAAAGTTCTTTATGCCACACACCGGTGGAAGGCACCGCATGAGAATGGTGGGAGAACTATTGTGCCACCCATGAGAACCACGAACATCACTTGGACTGAATTTTGAAGCTTTCCGCCTCTCTCATATCCTGACGGAAGGTAGAAATGAAGAAGAATGAGTTTCGTGAGCTGAAGCAAGGAGCACTGTCGGTGAGTGAATACCTCAACAAGTTCACTCAACTCTCTCGTTATGCCCCAAAGGATGTTGCCACCGATGATTCTCGTCGAAGCGTTTCAGCGAGGACTTAACCCTAACGAAGGTTCAGTCGTTGGCAGCGACTATGCCAATTTCAGCAGACTAGTCAACAAGGCCATGCTCATAGAAGAGTCACGTCATGGTGGCGGAATCTCACAAAAGGAAGTCAATGCAGCATGGTACTCATCAAGGTCATTCGCAAAGGGCCAGAACGAATGCTCAATACCCAGCTCATTCTGTTCCTCCTGTCACCTTCAGGACCCCTGCAACAGCACCTCGCCCAGCTACCCCAGGATTCCGCAACTTCAACAACAACACCAACAACCGCAGCCCACCAAGTAACAATCCGCCGCGAGAATCACTGTTTCAAGCGTAAGACCTTTCGGACATTATGCCAGCAATTGCCCTCAGAAGCAAGGTCCATCACCAGTCAGATTCAACCTTGGAGCTACCCCGACCCGGACCCCCATGCTAGGAGCAGGACGTGGAGCACCTCAGACTCCAGCAGCACCAGCCAAGACCCCTCAGACTTTCGGAAGAGGCCGTGTGAATCATGTCACGGTAGAGGAAGCCCAGATAGCCCCGGACGTCGTGCTGGGTAAGTTCCTAGTAAATTCAGCACCTGCTACAGTTTTGTTTGATTCTGGAGCTACCCATTCGTTTGTTTCTCGGAGTTTTGTTGCAAAGCATCGCTTAAAGGTTATGACTCTTAAAAATGCTATGTTGATTCGTACACGGTTCGGAGTTGAGTACTGAACCAAGGCTGCCCTAAGGTTAAAGTAACCATAGAAGGGTAGAATTCTAGCCAACCTTATAATTATCAATGCCAAATCCTAGATGTGATTTTGGGTATGGATTGGCTTCTTGATCACCAGCGGTTTTGGATTGTGGTGATAGAAGCATCACGTTGGTCGGCCAGATGGAACCAAAGTAAAGTTAAAGCCTCTACGGAAAAGTATGATGGAGCCTTAGTCTGCGGTGTTAGTACTTTATCTTTGGAAGATGTCGGTAGTCGAGAATTTTCAGATGTCTTTCCGGATGAGTTACGGAATGCCAGGACAAGGACCTAGAGTTTGTCATTAACCTAGTTCGAGGCGCACCCATTTCAAGAGACCCTACCGTTTGCGGTTGATGACTTAGTCGGTGAAGAAGCGATTGAAGAAATGCAAGATAAAGGATTTGTCCGACCAAGTTCTTCGCCTTGGGGAGCCCCAGTGATCTTTGTCCCTAAGAAGGATGGCACCCAGCGGATGTGTGTGGACTACCGCTCTCTCAATGAAGTCACCATCAAGAACAAGTACCCTCTGCCCAGGATTGATGATTTGTTTGACCAGTTAAAAGGAGCCGGAGTGTTTTCCAAGATAGATTTGAGGTCAGGTTACCATCAGCTGAAGATTCGTGAAGAAGATATACCGAAGACAGCTTTCTCAACTCGATATGGACTGTATGAGTATACGGTCATGTCTTTTGGATTAACCAATGCACCACTTACTTTATGAACTTGATGAATAAAGTATTCATGGAATATCTGGATAAGTTTGTCATTGTCTTTATTGGCGATATCTAATCTACTCTAAGAGTGAAGAAGAGCATGAAGAGCACCTTCACTTGGTTACGAATAAGTTTAGAGATCATCAACTCTATGCTAAATTCGACAAGTGTGAGTTTTGGATGAAAGAAGTTACCTTTTGGGACACGTCATGTCTGCGGAAGAGTCATTTGTCAACCCTAGTAAAGTCAAGGATGTGCTCAACTGGGAGTCACCCAAGTCAGTACCTCAGGTCAGAAGTTTCCTCGGAATGGCAGGTTACTACCGTCGGTTCATAGAAGGATTCTCAAGAATAGCAAGACCCCTTACCCAATTGCTGAAAAAGGAAAAGAAATTTGCTTGGGCGCTTGAGAATCGAGCAAAGTTTTCAAGAATTAAAAAGCGTTTGACCACCGCTTGATCTTGATTCTCTGGGATGTTAGGAAGGATTTTGAGGTTTACTGTGATGCATCTCGCCAAGGTCTCGGTTGTGTTTTGATGCAGGAAAGGAGAGTGGTAGCCTATGCTTCACGCCAATTGAAGCCTCATGAAGTCAATTACCCCACTCATGACTTAGAATTAGCTGCCGTAGTGCATGCTTTAAAGATATGGCGTCATTACCTCATTGGTAATCGCTGTGAAGTTTACACGGACCATAAGAGCTTAAAGTACATTTTTACCCAAGCGGATCTGAATATGAGACAAAGAAGATGGTTGGAATTGATCAAGGATTACAACATGGGAATTCATTATCACCCAGGCAAAGCGAATGTTGTAGCAGATGCTTTAAGTAGAAAGACCTACTGCAATACTCTGATGATCAAAGAAAGTCAGCCAGCATTGCACGAAGAATTTCAAAGGCTCAAGCTCGAGTTAGTCGAAGAAGGTTACTTAGCTGCCTTGGAAGTGCAACCGACTCTTCAGGATCAGATCAAGAAAGCCCAAGAAGAAGATACGGATATCAAGGAAATCAAGAGAAACATGAAGCAGGGTAAATCCTTAAGATTTTCAGAAGATGAGCAAGGTGTCCTATGGTTTGACAAGCGTATTTGTGTACCGGATCGATGAGGCAAAAGCAGATTAATACTCAAGGAAGCTCATGAAACCTTGTACTCCATTCACCCCAGAAGCACTAAGATGTATCAGGATCTCAAGGAATTTTATTGGTGGCCTAGTATGAAGCGTGAAGTTGCTGAGTATATTGCACAATGTGATGTTTGCCAGCGAGTTAAAAGTGAGCATCGAGGCTTCTTTGGACTTTTGCAACCTTTAAGCATACTGCATGGAAATGGGAAGAAATTGGAATGGATTTTATCACCGGTGCGCCAAGAACTAAAAATTGGATATGATTCTATCTGGGTAATTGTCGATCGCCTAACAAAAGTGGCTCACTTCATCACAGTCAAGACCACCTACTCAGGAGACAGACTTGCAGAATTGTATATGGCCAAGATAGTATGTCAGCATGGAGTGCCAAAGAAGATCGTGTCAGATCGAGGAACCCAGTTCACCTCAAGATTCTGGCAGAAGCTACACAGCGTTTTGGGCACTAATTTGAATTTCGATCTGACCTACCACCCTCAGACGGATGGTCAAGCAGAAAGGGTAAATCAAATCCTAGAAGATATGTTGAGAACTGCGCTCTAGAGAACCGAGCTAGTTGGGACCAAATGCTACCTTATGCAGAGTTTTCCTACAACAACAGTCATCAATCAAGTCTACAGATGTCCCTGTTTGAGGCCCTTTATGGAAGAAAGTGTCGAACACCTTTGTATTGGACTGAGTCCGGCGAAGGACAAGTGCTCGGACCAGAAATCCTAAAGGAAGCTGAAGATCAAGTTAAGTCCATCAGAGAAAAGCTGAGAACAGCCCAGACCAGGCAGAAAAGTTATGCTGATAACCGTCGCCGAGACTTAGCTTTTGTACCTGGAGATCATGTGTACCTGAAGGTCTCACCTCTCAAAGGGATGCGTCGCTTCAGAGTCAGTGGAAAGCTCGCACCTAGATACATTGGACCTTTTCCAGTTCTGGCCAGAAGTGGAGAAGTTGCTTACAAGTTAGAGCTTCCGCCTCAGTTGTCAGATGTGCATGATGTTTTTCATGTGTCTCAGTTGAAGAAGTGCCTGCGAGTGCCAGAAGAGCAGATGCCGTTAGAAGCAGTTGACTTGCAAGAAGATCTAACCTACAAGGAGCAGCCCATCAAGATCTTGGAAGTGTCTGAGCGTGTGACAAGAAACAAGATCCTCCGTTTCTGCAAAGTTCAGTGGAGCAATCACACCGAAGAAGAAGCCACCTGGGAACGTGAAGAGGATCTGAAGGCCGAGTTCCCGCACCTATTCTCTAGCCAGCCTGAATCTCGGGGTCGAGATTCCCTTTAAGGGGTATAGGTTTGTAACATCCCTAATTTCTAGCGTTTTTGAAAATTTTGAAAACTTTAAAAAGGAACCATTTGGTTTTATTAATTTGCCAAAGCTTAAATTGTATTTTAGAATTTCAAAAGTGGTTTAATTTAAATTAACTAAAACTTGAACTAATTAAAATTGGGTTAGTTGAGTTTGGTTGGACTTTAATTTGGTTTTTCCCTTGGCCTTATGTTAAAAATAATTAATTGCCAAAAATTAAAAGCAATAGTGAGGCTGAAAATATTTTTACTAAGTCCTAAATAATTCAAGGAATTTATGAGAATTTTCCTAGAATTTTTGGGTGCCTTAAAATATTTTCTAAAATTGTTTTTTGCTTTTATGGTATTTTCTAAAAAGAAAAAGGCTTAGAAATCTCCTCCCTCAGTTTGGGCCAAATTTCTTTGGCCGTTCTTTGTCTTGCTTGCATGAATCCATTGCCGTCGCCCTCCTCGAATCCCTTGCCGCCCGTCGCCTCCGCCACCGCCGCACGCTTGCTGCGCCCTCGCCATGCTCTGCCGCCGCCCATGCCTCCTCCCATCCCGAGCCGGACACCGCCATTAATGGCCGAGTGGAGCTCCATGCCGTCCTCCTCCTCCGGGCACCCCCGTCGCCTATTTAAACGCGCATAAGGACCGCCCCGAGCTCCTCTTTCTTTCCCCTCTCCTCCCCTCCCCTCTCCCGCTCTCTCTCGGCCGCATTTGAAGCTTCATCGCCGTCGCCGCTTGTGGCTTCGCCGCCCGCCGTCACCGTTGAGCCTTCCCGCCGTCGCCGACCACCCCTTGACATCGCCTTGTGCGGTCTTGCTGTGCGCGCACCTCCCGTCGCTGAACCCCACGGAGCTCCTCCGCCGTCGCTGCCGCCTCCTCCGCTTCTCGCTCTCGCTGGCCGGCGTCTCGTCGCCGCCGCGTTGCCGAGACCTAGCGCATCGTGTTCGCCGTGACTTCCTCTCTCGCTCGTACCCCGCCGCCCGGCCGCTTTCGTCGCCGTCACGGCGAGCCCCTCGAGCCAGCGCCACGCTCGGGGTGGCGTGGCGCCAAGTGGTTGCCCGTCGGCGCCACGCCCGACTCGCAGCACGCAGCGTGGCGCCTCGCAGCACCCCTTGAAGCGATGTGGACCTAGTCCACCATGCACCCCCTCTATGACAAGTGGACCCCACTTGTCAGAATTTCTTTTTCTTTTAATTCGGCCGGTTTTCCTCTGCTGACGTCAGCGTTGCGCAGTAAATCGATTTTCCTTTAGGAAAATAATTCCAGAAATCAGGAAATTCCTTTTTCTTGATTTCATGTGTTTTCCTAACTTCTTTTGGCCATAACTTTCTCATTCGAACTCCGATTCGAGTGATTCCAATTTCTAAATTCATCTAAAATCCTTGCCTTCCTATTAGTATTTATTTGGTATTTATTTGGATTTTATTTGGAGTTGTGTCATTTATTTAGCCTTGTTCGCGCGTATAGGTCCCGACGTTTCGGAAGCTTTCGCGGACCCGTCGACCGAAGCACCGCTACTCTTCAACGAAGGCAAGTCATAGACCATTGATCATGTTGATCCCATGTTTATGAAAGTATATTGTCTTATATAAACATGCATGGCTAATTTTATAATAAATGGTTTCGGGTTTAGTTAATTACCTAATTGCCATTATACCTCCATGCTAATTTGTAATTGACATGTTTCCTTGAATGACATAACTCCTTGGACACCTTAGGATGGTTAATTACTAGTTGGACATTATTGTAATACCAACATGGGCACGCTTATTTGCTTAGTCATGCTCTAGTAGACGTTGGTCTCGGTATCATGATTCAATAAATGTTGATTTGCCCTAAGCGCACATGGTTTGTGGCTTGTGTAGTAACGACTGTGTTGCTAATAATGCGAAGTGTGGTCTGTGTGAGACCACGATATTTGTTGTCACCTTACTAAAATTTGTGGTGCGGGACTAGGGTGGTCCTCTGGTGGGTTGAACCCAACATGATGAATTTGACTAAAGGAAATTATGGGCGTGGCGGAGCCACTTTTGTTAAAAGATGTTGTGCCATGACTAGGGTGGTCATTTGGCGAGTTGAGCGAAAATGATTTATGCTCGGACGAGTGGGTGGTGGAAAGAATTGGGTCTTGCCGAACGCACACTCGGAATGTGGAACCGTCTCGTCTGAGCAACCAAATAAGGACTTAACCTTGAACCATTGATCTGGGCCTCAACAGTACAACCACATGTCTAGATTGGGATAGACTGATGACTAATTAGCAATGTCTTGGTTCGGTTCTGTTTTGGTTGGGAGCAGCGCAAGAGGGGCGAGATAGAGGCGAAACCTTAGCTAAACAGGCGAGTCAAAAGCAGAACTTTGTAAAAGCCTTGTCACGTACTCTAGGCTGCTTACCTAAGGTAGTGGCGGTGGCATAGATATATGGGACAAACTAGAGAATCTGTGTCTTGTGGGTCAAAATTGTACAACCTCTGCGAGTGTAAAACTATTGAATAGCCGTGTCCCGGTTATGGACATGCCGTGATTTCACGCAAGGGGTAGAACTTTTATCGAAAATGATGGAATGGTTTAGTCGAATCTTGTTGGTGGTCGATGTTTGGGAAGTGAGCAGGGTGTTCACTAGTTGTTTCAAAAAGCGCTTACTTATGTATTAGTCTTTTAAATTATGCTTTGCAATCTACTTATTGTATTTCTTGTCTAGTAATGCTTTCATAAATTAGCCATAAAGCTATCCTTGTTAAGCCTTGCATAAATACTACTTGCATACAATTCACTATGACTTCTTTGAGTACATTCAAAGTACTCATGGCCTTGCGCCCTCTGTTTAAATCAGCAGAGGAGGGTGAACCTGTGAACTCAGAGTTCTATGAAGGCGACTTCTTTGAAGACTATGCGAACTAGGTCGCGTCCCTCACTCGATTGCGGTGGGCATATTGGGTGACCTCCACCGAGATGTTTTGTTCTCGGCGCAAGTTTACTCTGTTGTCTCTAGCCCTATGTGGCAATGTTGTAAGACTTGACCATAAGGTCCCTTTTGCTTAATATTATTAATTTATGCCTTCATCTTTAGTTTGGTTGTGTGGTTATGATTACACCAATGTTGTATCTGTGTGAGCTAGCTACTGATCATGGGACTAGTTCAGAATACACAGAGGGTCCTGGGGTTGCATACCCGGGGTCCCGACACAGGGCTTGTGCAAGGTTAGGACTAGATAATGTAAAGGCTGCGTCGCGAACTCTAGGCTACTTACCTTCAGTAGTGAGCAGTAATATAGAGATATTCCAGGCAACTAGAGTACCGCGTACTGTGGGTAAAGTTGTACATCTCTGTAGAGTAATAAACTATTCGAATAGCTCGCAGTCATGAGCATGCTTAGTGCGGCTGGTATGGCGGTAGCTTTGGTTTTCAAACTGTTTTGTCATAAAAGATTGGGGTAATGACATGGGGTTTTCCATTTATTGAGTTAACTACCATGTCTATGGTTTTGCTGCTATGTCTATAGCCGAATTTGTCATTTCTATTACTATTTTGCTATTTCTATAACAGTATTGCCATTTCTATGGTTGAACACGAATCTGTCAGTGCCATTTCTATGGCAAAATGTTGATTATATTTTTGCTTACAACCGGGTAGGGTGTAAGTGTTTGTTGTTACTTGTTCAGTTGCTTTATTTACTGTCTTGTACTTACTCTTTCATAAACTACTCTTTTAAATTCCGTTGCAAATTATTACTTGTGATTATTGCAAATAAACTTGGATTTGAGCAAAAGAACTTGTAGAATAGAGCCATACTTTTGACTGCCTTGCATCTAATTTAATTTTTGTGATACACTACAAGTCTTGTTGAGTACACAAGTACTCAATCTTGCTATTGTTGTTGGTTTAGAATTTGTAGATGATCCGGCCTTGAACGGCGAGTTCTTTGCACACGCTGCGAGGGGTTCGGTGACGGGTCTACTTAGGCCTTATTTCCTTGTCAGTTGCCTGAGGGATCAGATGGGCATGCCGCTGGACTTTTGCTACTATTAATACTTTGTCTTCTGTTTCTACTTTACTACTTTGATAACTGCTTTTATTTGGCCAGTCGGCCATTGTTGTAATAACTATTGTAATAGCTTAAGTAGTTTACACCCTTTTGCTTTACTTTAGCATGTGAATGTATGATTGTGATGCCAAATGTTGTGAATGTGTGTGCTAGCCTTTATTCCTAGGACTAGCACTATATACACATAAGATCCACATGTATTCCACGCTTGGGGGTCTGACACTTGTTGCCAGTTCAACTGGTGACAGGTACCTGAAACCCTAAACTGATTTGTCCACTTGTGATTTTCATAGATTTTGAACTGTACGAAATCTGTTAGACTCGCAATAACATTTTGTGATCATCGTATGTTGTTCTAGTGCGGTGAATTTCTGATGAATTTTGCAATGATGACTAAGGTATCAATGATTCGTAAGTAGGAAGGTAAGTGATATTGCGATGCGCCCGGGAATTCATACACTTGCTCATGTACATGCACTGCATATTATGTAAGGAAACAAATGTGAATTTGCCATTACTATCAAAACTACGATAAATCACACTGATATTACATAACATTCAGCAAAACGTCATAACACATAATCAAAATAATAATTCAGAACATTGGCAATAACATATTACTACTGTCCGTGTTTTCTTGTGGTCACAACCTCAATGTCCCCCATGTGGACTACCTCGAGTCAGGTGACCGGATGAGGTCCCCGCGGCAATGTTTGGAGTGCCGATGTCTCCTTCGTCCTGAGGATTTCTCATGGGACATTTCTTGAAGGTGTGCCCAGACTCCCTGCAAATAGACCACTTCTTTGTACGACGTCCGATTTTTGCTTCATCCATGTCGTTCCTAATGCACCGTACTGTCACCGGCTAACCTTTCCCTTGAGCCTATCAATGTCCACGGCGCAGATTAGTTGCTCCTAGGTCAGATGGCTAGTGAAATGGCCAACCACAGCGTAACCATACATTTCCCTAGTCCAGGTTTGCGTCACCGTCTCCTTGGTGAAATAGTCAGAGAGGTACTGACAGGGATGCTGCGCCACTGTCGAACATGCAGCTATGACATGGGAGCAGGGCCTATGCAGAAGAAGGGGCTTGTTGCAAGTGCATATATAACTACCGCGGTGTAGTGTGCACTCGTGGGTAACCCTCTCGCGGTTCGTCCCACGGCGTCCTTTATCCTTGCACATTATCTCGAAGCGAAGCTCCCTTGTGCCCATCTTGAATGCCCAGTGCATCTCACTCTTCTTGCTCTTCTCCTCCATGTACTTGGTGACCATGGCGGAGTAGAGTATTCTGTCATTTGCCATGGTGAGTGACGCGTTGTTTCTTTTGTTAACAAAGTAGTTCGTCGTACCATGGAGAATTGCCTCCACAATACCAACCAAAGGGAGGCACCTTGCGCTGCGCATGACCCAGTTGTACACCTCGGCTAGATTAGTTGTCATGACACCATATCGAGCACCACCCCTGTCATGTAGCAGCGACCACATCTCCTTAAGCTCATGCTCAATCTAGTCCGAGAAGCATTTCACCTGCGCCCCTGTCCTCCTCGTCAATCTGGGAGCATCTGTGGGTAACTGTGGCAATGCTTTGGGGGCCTCGTGTCGGACCCCAAATTTGGAATTTGGAATCCACTGTGTCAAACTGTGCCATTCCCTGGATCAGTAGATAGCATACACACAGATCCATTCTTGGACCATTCCCATAACCATGTAAGCTCAAAGTAGACCTATGGTCAGGTCCATAGTTACGACCATACTTGGTCGAAAAAGAAAATCTAGGGAGGACTTGAAGAGAACCTGACGGTCCTGAAGAAATCCTGAGGAGGTCCTGGGGTTTATCCGCGGAGATCCTGGGAAGGTCTTGTAGAGGTCCTGACTGTCCACCCGCATTCCACCCAACGGCGGAGTCATGTCGAGGCGAGTAAATTAGTTGGTCAGGTCGTACCCATTATAGACTTGTGGTTGCACTGTTTTTGCATGAGAGGTCATTCCAAGATTCGGTCCTTAATTGACTCGCGTGGTACCAACATTCTCTCATGCCCCCGGCACCAGCCACTCTTTCCAGCTACCCGAGTCAAAAATGGTTTTTCAGGTTTTCCTTTTGTTTTGAAAATATTCTTTAGTCCAACATACCAGCCAGGCTCCCAGCCTCGACTGCCCCAAATCACTTTTAAAAGTTTTTAATGATTGTGGTCGGGCAGTTTAATGCCCGCATGACATTGTATCTAAGCAAAGCTAAGCATGACACTTAGATACAGACTTATTAGCTAGTATGTAATCCATTAAGTGTAGGGTGACAAAGGATAATGTCCAAGTTCAAGGAGGGGAAATTTATACACAATTGTTGTTAAGGCATTAACTATGAGTTAGACCAATACAGTTGGATAAAACATAGCAATGCAATTTCATAATTTAAAGCAACATAATTTGCAAAAGGTAGGTGCAATATGATCAAAGTGTTGACTCACCTTGGTCGAGGTTCTACTGATCTTGTCCTAGATCTACCAGAGGTTCTTCGGTCGCTTCGGCTTCTATATACGCAAGAACAATCAGGAGTCAAATAAACCCCGAGAAACTCAATTTGAAATCAACAATCAAATGAACTCAAACAAGTCCTAATAAATTCACTGAAAGAGAACACTTTGAAAGCAAACACCCATATCTGACGACAATTTGGAGAGTCTCAGACCAAGGGTCTTAGACTAGGTTGGCCTAAGGTATAGACGAGTATGGTCAAAACATAGGGGTTGAGCTGTGTGCTCAAAGCACTGTGGTCGAACGGTGTGGTCGAACCAAAGTGGTCAAATGAGCGGTCGAACTGTGTGGTCGAAACACAGTGGTCGAGCTGTGTGCTCAAAGCACTGTGGTCGAGCTGTGTGCTCGAACCATAGTGGTCGAATAGTGTCGAAACTCGATTGGTTGGCCGAGTGGTGAAACATATTGGTCGAATGGTGATCGAAACTCGATGGTTAGGCGAGTGGTGAAACACGATGATCGAACTCTGATGGTCAAATTGTGTGGAAGTACTATGACCAGGGGAGGTCGTAGAAGCGCTTTGACCTGGGGAGGTCGTGGAGGTGTTATGACCTGGGGAGGTCGTGGGAGTGTTACGACCTGGGGAGGTCGTGGAGGTGTTATGACCTAGGGAGGTCACAGAGGTGTTACGACCTAGGGAGGTCGTGTAGGTGTTACAACCAGGGGAGATTGTGGGAGTGTTACGACCTAGGTAGGTCGCGGAGGTGTTACAACCAGGGGAAGTCATGGAAGCGTTATGACCTGTGGAGGTCACGGAGATGTTACGACCCGGGGAAGTCGTGGAAGGGCTAGTCGAAAGAATCTTCGACCACCAGAGTTCTTCTGTACAAATACTTAGGAATGTGTTAAATCCTCGGGTAACTTTCTACAGAGAGGAGATACACCTAGACGTGGTCAGAGGAGGTTTCGGTTGTGCGTAGTCGAAGAAGTTTCGACTACGTGGTTGTAGAAGGCTTAACCGTGCGTAGTCGAATGAGAGGAGTATTTGACTACACAACAGTGGTCGAAAGAAGCAAAGGTTCGACTGCTTTGACGTGATCGAATGAACTAGTGAAAAAGCTAGAGAAAGAACCATAGAAACATTAGAGAAAGAATAGGGTAGCTCAAACAAGGAGGAACATCTAAGCTACTAGGAACGTACCGGTACAGAGCTGGGGAAAATGAGCTAGCCAGAGCTGGGCTAACGATGGTGGATTGCGACAGCGAGAGATACTGCGCACTCCAGTAGTGGCTTGAGGAAGGAGGCTAGTCTTCGATCTTCAGGGTAGCTCCATGGAAGTAGGTAGGTGGTCCTTCAGGGATGTCTTGGAGTATTCTGGTCGGAGGGGAGGAAGTACGAGGCCAAAGGCGTCCCCGATGGGCGTCAATGGCGAAGGCGGTGATGTGACGGCGCACGGCCGAGGCGAGCGCTTGAGCTTGACTGGAGCTCGAGTCCACTTGGGGGAGGAAGAAAATGGGGCTAGCACTGGAATGGCGAAGAGTGGCAATAAGGGGCTTGGAGAAACTATTTATAGGCACTTTGGCACAGCCCGACAAGGAGGAGTGGTTGGTGCTGTTGACGGAGTGGGCAGCACAGTGCATATGTTGTGATGGTTTGAGTGACAGGTAGTAATGGCCGATTGACAGAATTTTAGACTTGCTAAAATTATGATCTTTGCTTGAAGGAATTCTCACGCGATGACAGATAAGAATCTGACATCTGTTAGATAATTCTAATTGGACTTGTGCTAGCAAAAGAGGATATTCACTCAAACAACTCTCCAAAAATGCGATCGAGAAGAACAACACTAACCATCACATAAAAAGTTTTAAAAATCCCATATTTTTGTATTTATGGATTTTTGGGCTATTAGACCTGGTCAGCGCTTGGGGCAACCCTTCTCGCTGCCACCCTTCTGTGCGTCTTGGTTTGCTCATCTAGAATCTTTCAGAGTGCTTCGAACTTCCACGGTGGTTACGGTTGCCCGGTAAGCTTGAACGAGTTCATCAAGTCTTTGTTCTTGGGCGCTTGTAGAAGTTTGCACCCAAGTGCCTCATGCATCACCTGCTCTGCAGATCCAGCCATGGAAGTGGCACATTCTCTGCTTGTTGCAGCTGGGTTATTGCACGCGTAGGCCTACATGCCGATCATGTATGAGGCATACGTTGGGACAACCTTGCACAACAAAAATCCTCACATTCTTCAGGATCCACAACCAGCTGTCTGTGTTCTCGCTTTCAACGAAAGTGGATGCCACGGGAAGAACTTGATTGTTCCCGTCCGTCGCTATTTCAGTCAGTATCTGGCCCTTGTACTTTCCAGTCAAGAATGTGCCATCTACGCACAAGATTGGACGGCAGTGTCGGAATGCATTGATGCATGAACCAAATGTGAAGAATGCTATGTCTGGATTAACGGTAGCTATAAATCCTATTCGATGTATGCACCTCCTTGAAATATTGATGCCCTCATTGTTGTAGCCATTAGCTTATGGGTTAGATAATATATAATATCAATTGGGAGTTTTGGGTGCGACTATCGCACGAATGCTTAAGAGAGTGGTAGTTCCCTTAAAAGTTATAAATGGACAATATGATAAACATGAATTTGGGAGATTTATGGAAAATGTCCAAAGGGGTGTTCCTCTATTATTTTGTATAAAAATAAAATAAAAAACCTAGTTTTCGACGCGGACAGGTTATATTATATTCTCAGAAGAGTGAGAGATGAGTCTCACTAGTAAATAGGGGGAGATTCTCGCCCGGGTCAATTAAGGACTAAACACCAGCAACTCCAATCTAAGCCTAAGCGTACAACCACATGTGCTGGTGTGGGATGGCATTATCTAATTAAGTCATTGAAAACTAGCCTTGCACGTAGGTAGGCCGTAGTAGTGCAGGCATGACCGAATATACTGGCATGTCTGAAGGGGCTCCCTTCACCACGTTGTTGGCAACAAAGCTTTTCGACACAAATGCGAATGCCTCATTGAGATAGGGGCGTAAACCTGGGTGAAGTGAGGGTATCCATTCGCTGGGCTAGTGCAAGGGTAGGACTAGATGATGTAAAGGCTTCGACATGTGCTCTAGACTGCTTACCTATGGTAACTAGCGGTGGTATCAATGGATGCTGAATAAACTAGAGAATTCGTGTACTATGGGTAAATATTTACACCTCTGCAGAGTATAAATCTATTTAAATAGGCATGCTCGCGGTCATGAGCGTGCTTAAATTGTCGATTTAATGGGTATAGTCTTGATTTTCTCAAAAACTATTTCATTGGAAAAACATGGGAATGGCTTATGATTTACATTTGAGTTAACTACCATGTTTATGGCTGAACATAAATTGTTTCTCACAGCCAAGGAGGATTGCGAGTTGTCGATATTATTCATTCAATTACTTACTTATTATCTTGTATCTATTTAACTACTTTTAAACTTCCATTGCAAATTACTATGTATGGTTATTGCAAATAAAACTGGCTTAAAGCAAAAGAACTTGTAGAGTAGAGCCTCATCCTTTGATAGCCTTGCATTTATATAAAACTTTGTGATACACTACAAGTCATGCTGAGTACGCAATGTAATCAATCTTGCTTAAATTGTTGTTCAGAGTATGAGAAAGAGCCAACACCAGACGACGTTTTCTTCGCACCCGAAACCGGAGGGTTCGGTGATGGGTCTATCTAGGCTTTGTTCCTTGTCGGTTGCCTGAGGGTTTGGATGGGCATGTCGCTGGAATTTATTTGCTTTCATTACTTCTTTCGCTGCTACTTTTACTCTGTTGATACCTGCTTATATTTGGCTGGTCGGCTATTGATGTAATAACTTTAAATGCCCAAGTTAAGTACTCCTTTTGCTTTACTTTGTATATGTGAATGTATGGATGTAAATGGCAAATGTTGTGAATGTGTGTACTAGCCACTAATCATGGGACTAATCACGGAAAACCTGAAGGTCTTGAATGCATGAGGGGTCCAAGCAGTCCGGCGAGTCGAGATGCGACCTAAGTTTCTCTAGGGATGCAGCCTAAGTTTCGCTGAGTGGTGCAGCCTAAGAGTCGTCAGAGGCATTTAGCATGGAATTTCAGGGGTAGTTCGGCCGAAATTGCCGGGTGGTTGCATCCTTGGGATCGCCGAGTCGATGTAGTGTCGAACCCGGAAACGAAGGATCCCGAATTCTCTATGTTCATACACTAGTCTAGGATTTCTAGTGTACACAGTCAAACAAAAGTGATAACACAAATATATCACGCATTTTATTAATCATAATCCAGAGTTTATTACAAATGGGCCTGAGGCCAAATAAAGTAAAACACGGTGAGCGAAGCGGTAGTAGTAGACCCAGCGATTCGCCACGAGGCAATAAATGCAGGGGGTGTAGCCTAAGCGTCGGTGCCCTCACCGTCCTAGTAGTAGTCTTCTTCTGAATAAAGATATTCAGCAAGAATGAGCACAACTTCCGTGCTCGCATAAAGTAAACAAGAGATATTGGCAGGGTTTATTTGCATAAAGCGACATTTTCAGTTTAAATATCTATACTAGTTTTCAATGCCATTTTTATACTATATCTAAAATCAAGTTTTTAGATGACAATTGTATAATGTGGATAACCTCCATGAAAGGTGAAGGATACCCTCCTATCACAATGGCTAACCGCCCAATTTTACCACAGGATTATCCATCCTGAAAACATCTGTTGAAATCATTTTTAAAACCAAAAACAAATCTAACTCATAAGTGGCTTTGCTAGCATGTCCATGACGCGGATCGCTATTGAATAGTTTCTACTACGGAGAGGTTATGCGGCTTTACCCACGATATGAATACCTCGTACTGTCGCCATGCACTCTTCCGTAGGAGTGTGACTGAGATATCATAACGAGGCCATTACAATGTTCTACCTCAAAGTACTTGTACCCGCTAAGGTTTTGCTTACATTGGACTGACCGTCCTCCGGAAGCCCCCTCTTGCACCAGGTGGGACTACTGTCTGACCGACACCCACACATACAACATAGCACAAATATCTATGAGGCATTACAAATTATTAAGCCAAGTCTTGCCCATACAAGACATGAGGTGTTACGGTAAGGCATAGCAAGATGTGGCTCAAAGACCAGTCCTTAATTGACTTGAGCGTCTTTCAAATTAAACCCTGGGCTTTAATCTTAACCAGATTAAACCCGTGCATAAACCTGCACCCTCCATTCATCCGTTTCGCCTAAGTGCAAACCATTTTTAATTTTATTTTAAATAAAACCACCTTTACAAACTTTTTATGGTAAAACAATGCCATAGATTCAATTTTAAGCAAATTTGAATGAGTTGGCTAAATCCTCCCAAAATCAAAATCATGTGTGGCGACCCGGCCAAGGGCCTCACCTGAGAGGTCCTCCAAGACCTCCCTGGGAGTCCATCAGGACCTCCTAGGTGGTCGCAAGGACCTCTCGGGCGGTCCACCCAGGCCTCCCAGGAGGTCCAGCCGGACCTCCTGGAGGTCCAGGGAACTGACCCGAGGAGGTCTCTGGACCTTAGACCTCCCCAAGCTCCACGCTTTGACCTGAGGGAGGTCCATGAGGACCCAACCCAAGGAGGTTGTGGGGTTTGGGACAAGCCTCAAGTCCTTTGTGATCTAAACTAGTCCCCAAGGATCAATGACTAGTTCTCACAGCAAGCAAGTGATAACATACACATCCACAAAAGGCCTTTATTAACAACAAAAGAGAGTTGATTACAAGGGGGTTGCTTACAAGCTCCAGCAACCAAGAGCAAAATACACAGCGGAAAAACCAAAAGATCAGACTCATCCATTACACCACAAGTGATTGGCTGGAGGGCACGGCCTAAATGATTTGGTCCTCCTCATCATCAAAGAAGTCTTCACCTGCTCAATTCATCAATCAAGCAAGAGTGAGCACAACAACCGTGCTCACAAGTTACACCCGTCCATTAACAGAATGACATGCATAATGGATATATCAAAGGAAGGCATATTAGGGTTGATTTGCATAAAGCCAAGTTTGTTTCAATTACATGTATTAAGTTCCAAGGTAATTATAATAAGTAAAAACTCATTTTCAAAACTCAATTTTTAGTTGGATAACATTCATCATCAATATGGTAAAGGATGCCCTCCTGTCACATGGCTCCCCGCCCATTAACCATTTGGATAGAAATCCAAAACCAATTTCATAAGTCCTTTGAAAACCAAAACCAAGAGCTAACTTTGAGTGGCTTTGCTAGCATGTCCATGACCGTGGACACGGCTATTCGAATAGATTTACGCTCTGCAGAGATTGTACACTTTACCCACATGACATGAATTCTTTAGTTTGCTTGGCGTCCGTCGACACCACCTCACACTTCCTTTGGTGAGAGGTCTAGAGCACATGACAAGGCCTTTACAAAGCATTACTCCAACGCAGTCCACCCTCGCTAAGGTTTCACCCCCTTTGGACTACCCATCCGTAGGGTTCAGGCCCCCTCTTGCGCCAGGTGGGACTACAACTGTCAGGACCCGAAAATGCATATCAGGAACCCTCTGTGTTTTTCGAACTAGTCCCAAATCAGTAGCTAGCTCACACAGGAAACAGTGATGAAATACCATCTATTTATTCGATTTAACTAAAAAGATCTTGACGAGGATCTAATAATCCTCATTTTATCTTTTATCTATAATTCTTATTATAAGTAAATATGACGTCATATGGTCCCTGAGTATACCCCTTAATTTTATAAGGGAGAAGCCTAATAGGTGGTCGTAAGTTATTCTACGACTACCCCCATAGTCGTAAGTCATGCTACGACTACCCCATAGTCGTAAGTCTTGCCACGACTACCTTATGGTCGTAAGTTCTTCTACGACCACTACCTAGTCGTAAGGTATTCTACGACTAGATCATAGTCGTAAGCTCTTCTACGACCAGGTCAGCCACGATCACCTTTTGATCAATTAAACCTACAGACGAGTGGGTCCAATTGATTAAGGAATTCAAGCAGCCATCATACACTGTTACTCTGCGAAGAAATGGCACGTAATGCTCCATTATCTCTGATATATAGCTGTCAGGCGGCGTGGAGGAGTTAATACGTCGGTGATTACTGCCAACATGCGCCCGTTACAGGATGTGATGAGGCGCCACTTCACCTGGAGAAATGGCCACTCCTTCACGGACTATATAAAGGTGGCAATCAGAGAAGGAAAGGACGATCGAATCAAGGCATAGACACACGCTATCAAGGGCCATCAGGAAGACAAGCACTATCATCTGTAATAGCCTTAGTTTTTCTCCGGATTGTTCAGAATACACTCAATACCATACACACATAGGAGTAGGGTTGTTATTCTCTCCGGAGAAGGCCTGAACCTGTATAAAAATACCCGTGTCAATCTCTCTGCGTGATTATATTCTAGGAGACCCCCCAAATCAAACAATCTTTACGTAAGATCGGTTCTAAAACACCGACAGTTGGAGCCGTCCGTGGGGATCTTCCGGTAATCTCTTGTCAACATACTCTCTTTTTCCCAAATCTCATGCACTCATGGCGGAGAATGGAGCGAGGAGGCTGGTTCGACTTGGCGGTCTGTGAGCGTCGACATGGATGCGGTTTCGATTCTGGTGAGTATTGACTCATCCGATGAATGCTGCGCCTCCGGAGATCTTCCATGAGATCCGAGGAGACAATGCCAGCGATGGAGTTGAGGAGGATTCCTATCCCCACAACAATACGTCAAGGGAGGAATCTACCCTCTCAAAGGACAAGGGTCAATCGACCGGGACTACACCAGTGGACTCACAACCGACAAGAGTTTTTCCTCCAAGTGTCAAGAGTCCCCTAAAGCGATCCGACTTGGTGAGGCAAGTTCTGGAAGCCACAATTCGAGGACTTCACCGACATTTGGTGATTCTCTCTCCGGGATGGCGCTAGAGAGGCGGGATCAAGCATGCTTTTCACTGCAAATTCGACCATCTCTCATGAGATCACACTGCGGACGGAGGCAGATTATAACCCGAGTTCCCCTACGGAGGATTGCTCCAAATCGCCGAGATGGTGTCTCGACTACTCCTCAAGCGGGGAGGCCTCGGCGCAAGTGAGAATCATCAACGGGAGGTCTTCGTCCTTCCCTCGGCTCAAGATCACTCTCCTAGAGACCGAGCTAGGGACGCTCCCCGAAGATCACGCACTGCGCCCCCTCGTGGCGGACACGATCAACACCTTCATGAACGCGAGGGAAATCCTCGACATACTCGCACTCCATTGAGGCAGTCTCAAGAGTCCTACATGGAAGATCTCGAGGCTATTCGACGAAAGAAGATTGCAGCCCAGAAGAATTTGCCTAGGCGCATCTAATATCAGTCAGAGGAAGCTCAAGAACTCCAGTACATCAATGACTTACTCGAGAATGGTGACGACCCACCTAGTGATGATATACGGCAAAGGTCCGAGAGGGCCATTTTTTTTCCGAGAGGACCATTGCCGTATATCATCCTTTGGGTGAAATCGTCTAAAATCAACTTCGAGCTCGCGGCGCCGAGGATATGATCTCTTCATCGAGGAGATCGCACAAAACCGGTCCATGATGGCAAGGCTGGAAGCACCTCGCCGACATCATTTGAAGTCGTATATCGACTTCTTCACTACTGATCGATCGAACATATCACCACGGAGGAATCGATGCAGCGATAAGTCGCATCGATCTCCTACTCGGAGAAATGTCTTTCGAACGACTGATGATCAACAAACCCCTCGGAGAGGTGATCGCTCACCATTCCGACATGGAAATCTGCAGTAGCAGATGAACTACGAGGAGTATTCCCCTTGTAGGACTGAGACCTATCATAGGTCGGGTCAATCTGTTATTGGGTATCGTTGAGTACGACCACCTGATGATATCAACACTTCTTTCCTTCAAAGGAGGCATCAAGAAGTTATTACTGGATGTCGGGCATTCTCGCCTGATCTCCGAGCTATTCGCTGGCCACCTCGCTTTCGACCAGTGAACATGGAAAAATTTGATGGATCCCAAAATCCCATCGAATTCCTTCAAATCTACTAGCAATTTGTCCGAAGCGGGAGGAGGAGAACATGTGATGGCAAATTACCTCCCAAGCGTGTTCGAAAGATGCGCTTTCGATCGTGGTTATTGAACCAACCACTCGAGTCGATCTATTCTTGGCAACACCTCTGCGACCTTCTATTGGCAAATTTCCAAGGCACTTACAATGCATACAGGAAGGAGGGCGACTTGCATCGGATGAGACGAGCGACAACGAGACCTTGCGCCAATTCATCAAGCGCTTTAGTCGGGTTAAGTAATTCAATTCCAAAAGTTTCGACTCATCGTCATCGGGGCTTTCAAGCAAGGAGTCCGTAGTAGAAGGATAACGAAGATATTGCTTTAAATCCACCTACCCTTGTCACCGAACTCTTTGAGATGGTGATCGGTATCTGTTGCCTCTCGAGGGGTCGAGTGGAACAACACAATAGATCAAGAAGACAATACCTCTCGAGAGCAGGCGACATTGGTAAGAAGAAAGATAAGAAAGCAAAAAGTCCAAGAACAAAGCGAAGGGTCAAAAACTCCAAGCCGGCGGTTCCAAGGAGGTTTTGGTGTGAATGATAAAGAGCCACGCACCTCCAAGCCGCACTCCGTGAGGCAAAGGTAAGCGCCCGATCGGAAAAATGATAAGCCTAGGTGGTGTCCTTTCCATAAAAAGGAAGGACAAGACCTTCCATAGCTAGGGTCTTTCAAAGCTTGAAGACTACTACAGCGACAAGGACCACTTCCCACTCTCGGCGGTGGGACAAGAGTGGTCATAAGTCCTCGGATGGTGAGGAGGAGATGCCGTTCCAGGATCCGCAACACACCGTCGAGCACATCTATGGGGGATCATTGGCATATGAATCAAAGCGACAGCTTAAGGCTGCTGAACGTGAGGTAAACTCCATAGATCCTCCTCTCGTCAATAAATTACTGAAGTGGTCGGAAGTCACCATCTCCTTTGAGAAGGGTGACTGCCCGATTCCTTCGACTCGACCAAGTCGGTATCCGATCGTGGTCGAACCCACCATCAACAATTGTCGGGTCAATCGAGTTTTGGTTGATGGTGGCAGCTCGTTAAACATTTTGTTTACGAGTGCCCTGGATGACATGCAAGTACCGGGACTAAGGTAAGACCGATGCGATACTCTTTCCATGGGATCGTGCGGGATCTTGACCAAACCAATTGGCCAAGTTTCTCTTCCTTTAACATTTGGTTCACCAAGTAATTTCGGAGACGAGAAAATCTCCTTTGATGTGGTCGATTTCGATCGACATATAACGCCATACTCGGACGACCAACTTTGGCAAAATTCTAATGGCTACTCATTATGGATATCAATGTATTAAGATGCGGGTCCCAAAGGAGTAATCACAATTCATTGTGACAAGAAGATGGCGCATACCTGCGACCGTCGATCCCTCGAGATGGTTGGACAAATACCAACTCGAGAAGAAAGTCAGCCTTCAACTAGCAAGTCGAAGCCTAAAGCTGCACCAAAGCCGAATGACAAGGTCAAGAGGTTCCTCACGGACTTGAGGGAACCCTCGAAGACTGTTTGCATCAGGGATACTTCCGACCCCAAGTAGGAAGACACCCTCTTCACCTTCCTCTGAGCTACTTGCAGATGTCTTGGCGTGGCAAGCATCCGACATGCCGGAGTCCCGGGGAGGTGATCGAGCGTGAGCTAGCTACGGCGACAAAGTACTGTAAAACAAAAATTATAGAGATTTTCCTCGATCGGCGAGATGGTATCAAATCGAATTGGATAAGCTACTTAAGCGGGCTTTATAAGAGGTCAACCACCCGAATGGTTGGCTAATCTGTAATGGTTAGAAAGTCAAGCGGCAAATGGGCGTATGTGCGTGAACTTTCTTGATCTTAATAAAGCTTGTCCAAAAGATGATTTTCCTTTACCTCGCATCGATCGGTTGGTTGATTCTACTGCAGGTTGTGAAATGTTAAGTTTTTTATATGCATATTTTGGATACCACCAGATCAATATGTGTCTAGACGATGAAGAAAAGACCGTATTTATTACACCATTTGGTATATTTTGCTATGTCAAAATTCCATTTGGTCTAAAAAATGCCGGTGCTTCTTTTCAACGCTTGATGCAATCGACTTTTTCATCTCAACTAGGCCGAAATCTAGAGGCCTATGTTGATGATCTAGTCATTAAAAGCATGAAGAGACTTAATCATATCAGCGACCTACAAGAAACATTCGACAACCTCGAGAAAAATCGCTTAAAACTCAATCACGAGAAGTGTGTGTTAGGAATCTCTTGAGGAAAATTGCTTGGATTCCTAGTATCTATCACGAGGAATCGAAGAAATCCCAAAAGATAAAGGCCATTCTCCAAATCGCCCTCAACCACAAGGAAAGAAGTCCGAGAAATTCACGGGGTGCATGGCGGCTTTAAGTCGTTTCATCGCACGACTAGGAGAAAGGGACTACCTTTCTTTAAACTTCTAAGGAAACACGAAGGTTTTGAGTGGTCGAAAGAGGCAAACCTTGCCTTTGAGGATGTGAAGAGGTACCTTCTGAGTGCTCCTATTACGGTCTCTCAAGGCGGAAAAAGCGCTCTTAATTTACCTAGGCGCCACGCCACAGGCGATAAGCGCGATACTAGTCGTAGAAGCGTGGCATTACAGCGGCGGTTTACTACGTAAGTGAAGTTTTACGGGCCTAAGGGCGTTACCCTTAGGTCCAAAAGCTTCTATATGCCCTCCTCATGTCTTGAGAAGCTGCGGCATTATTTTGGTAGCACAAAATAGTTGTGCCGTCTGAGTTTCCCTTGGGAGCGATCCTCCAGAATAGGGAAACAGCGGGACGCATGGAAAAATGGTTAGTCGAACTTGGGGAGTTCGACATCCATTTTGTATCCTGAACGGCCGTTAAATCCCAGATCTTGGCAGACTTTGTCGCCGAATGGACAAATCTGAACATTCGGGATCCCGATCTGATTCCCACGACCAGCGGATGATGTACTTTGACGGGTCGCTTACTTTAAGTGGCTCGGGGGCTGGGGTGGTCCTGGTATCTCCTACCGGAGAGACCTTAAAGTATGCCATATAATTAAACTTTCAGACCACTAACAACGTGGCAGAATATGAAGGTTTGCTAGGCGGCATCTGGCGTAGCGCTCTTGATTCGCCGACTACTCGTGAGAGGAGACTCTCAACTAGTCGTGAATCAAGTCGGGAAAAAATACCGGTGCTCTAACTTGAGCAATGTCTCGTATTTATCGAATCGTAAGCTAGAAAAGCATTTTTAGGTTTTGAGGCACAATTCATCCCTCGAAAGGATAATTTCCTCATGAACCGACTTGCTCGAATAGCTTCTTCCGATCTGTAGTACCAAAAGGAGCCTTCTTGGAACAACTCGAAGCCATCACAGTCGAAGAACCGAGACACCTCCTATTGAGGCGGCCTCTCTAGAATACGAGAATACTTGGATGACTCCCATCTCGAGTATCTCCAAAAGGGTTCGTGCAGAAGATGATCTCGAGGTAGTTAAACTTATCTCGAAAAGCCAAAATGTATAATTTGGTTGAAGGAGTTCTGTACAAACGAGGTACTCAAGGGGTACTCATGCGATGTATTCATGAGTGAAGGACTAACACTCCTTCACGACATACGGTGGCATCTGTGGAACTCATGCTTCCTATAGAGCGGCTGGTCGGTAAGGCCTTTCGACAAGGTTTCTCTTGGCCTTGACCACATCACGATGCTAAAGAGTTGGTTAAAAAGTGAGTCCAATGCCAGTTTCATAGCAGGCAAATACACCAACCAGCTTAGGCATTACAAACAATACCTCTATCTTGGCCTTTTGCAACCTAGGGTCTCGATATCATAGGACCGTTCCCCAAAGCTCCAGGAGGTTTCAAGTTCCTTTTTGTGGCTATTGATCGTTCACAAAATGGATGAAGCCGAACTTGTGGATGGGATAACAACGAGCGGCAAAAGCGGTTTATGATGAGATGCGTAATTACTCGATTTGGAGTCCGAGTCGAATAATTACAGATAATGGTATGCAATTTTCGAAATAAAATTTCAGAATTTTGCGACGAGTTGGGCACCAAGTTGTGTTATATACGTGGCCCATCCCCAAAGTAATGGGGCGTCGAGCGTGCAAGCGGCCAAATAATGAGAGGAATTAAGACCGAGTCTTTGACCAGCTCATCAAGCGCTCGGGGCTTGGGTACAAGAGTTACCCTCGTATTATAGGCGGTTAAATGCGACTACCGATCAGACTCTGGTGAAACACCATTTTTACGGTCTTGAATGAAGCCATGCTTCCTCGGGAACTAAAGATCTGATCAGACAGTGAAACTTTCAAAGACTCCAACCAGGAACAACTTGAGCGGATGATATTAATCTAATCGAAGAAAGGAGAAACCGAGGCCTTAATCCGTTCGGCGGTCTACCAACAAGCCTGCTTGCGAATACTACGATCGTAGGTCAACCTCGCGACCTTTTGTAGGTGACTTAGTATTGAGGCTCTGCCAATCCAAGTCTAATCGGAACAAACTTTCTCCCAAGTGGGAAGGTCCTTACAGTGGTCGAAGTTACTCGGCTAGGGTTAATACGATTGGCAATGGAAGGCGCCGAGTTCTCTCGAATTCTTGGAACATCGACCCGATTCACATAAGTTTTATGTGTAACTAACCAATCAGACAATAAAGACTCAGGTTCTTTCTACCTCTATTGTCTTAATTTTGAGTAGTGCTTTCATAATCTTTCGACTACATTCCAAACACCCAGTTGCCTTTACACTGGTCGAAAGGAAGGTAACATCACCTAGTTGAAGTCTCTCCTCTCTGCACGTGGTCCTGCCCACTAGAAGGAACTTCATAGTGTCGACTCGTTACTCACTTTTACCATCAATACAAAGAGCTTGGGTTCTATTTGGTCGAAATATTCTTAAAGCCAGCTCTTTTTGCCTTAGTTTATTTCTTCAGTTAATTCGAAAAATACTCTAAGCAGAGTGCGCTTTTTTAGATTTATTCAACTGCCTTTGGTGTATTCGATTCGTCTCAACTAAGTCGGAGGAAGAAACACATCTAGTCAAAGTCTCTCCTCTCTGCACGTGGTCTTGCCCACTAGAAGGAAGTTCCTAGCATTGTTCAGTCTCCTACTTTTGCTACCAGAACAGACTTATCGAGTCCACCAAGGAAGGGCGAACGAATTTTTAAAGTCCTCTAGATGTTTGCTTAACTCAAGTTGCCGTTCTCAATTCGATTAAACTGGTCGGAGATGTTAACATTACCTAGTCAAAGCCTCTCCTCTCTGCACGTGGTCCTGCCCACTAGAAGGAACTTCCTAGTGTCAATTTGTTACCACTCTTTCAACCAGTGCATGACAATTGTGACCAAAAACTACAAGTTAAACAAACCTCTCTGTTTTCAGAAACCCTTTCTAACACTATTTACTTAGTTTGTCTAAACAAACTAAGCAAATAGTCGGGGGCTAGGATAAAGTTATTAATTTGACTTCAATTCTTAGTCTTTCATTCGTTAATTATCTTTTGAGTTACTAACTACTCGAAAAGATGATTTGCAGGAAACAAGATGGATTATACATCAGCAAAAGCTTGTTTTTTCACAGGTCTTTTACAAATCACTCTGAAGAAGGAGAGCCCAGTCGCATTTCCTCCAAGACTTTTTTGCTGACTGGTTGCATTTCTTCAATAAGACGATTTATACCTTGAGGCGATCGAAGTCAACTTCGATTGGTTGCACATTAAAATTTGGGGTCATGAGCTTTAAGTTTTGCCAATGCATAACTTACTGCGATTCGACCGCCTCCTTTATCGACTTCGGCTTGGTTGGCCTTGAGTGGTCACCAGTTCTTACAAAGTCGACTTGTTCCCCAATAGTACTTATGTGAGCAGCTATCGTATCATCTTGAGGAGCTTTTCCTCGATCGTAGCTCACCAAGTACATTGTTCAGAGTGTGATATTGCCTTGAAGATTAATCTTCATCGCCTCCATCTCTGTTGGAGTGCAGTCGAAGCCTCGCCAGTTGTTTGTTTTCGACCACTTTCTCTGAAAAGAATAAACTGGTCAAGCAAAAGTAAACTCCTAGAGGAAGAGAAAACAAAAATAATCACAGGTAAAAGAATTTCTTACCCACTAGTTGTAATAGCCTCAGCTTTAATAAACAGTAATAAGATGTTGTTCATAGCATCACTGTTCATTTTGGCAAACTGGGCAACATGTTACAAATCTAATTTCCCCAATTTCTAACCAAAAATTCCATCTGGATCAAAGCTTCAAAAGAAAATACCACTCAATATTGGTATTAAGACCGGGAAGTATTTTATTTAAAAGCCAGATGAATTATTTTGGCCAAAAATAAATTTTGTTGAATTTTTAGAAATTATTTTGATCTTGAGAAAAATATTTGTCTTTAAAAATAAACCTATTCGGTTTAGGTGAATTATTTATGTATTTCAAAAGGAGAAACAGTGGTTTCAAAATTTATTTGGGGAATATATCATCCCCGAAGCAATTCTGCAAAATTTCATAATTTTACAAATTTATTTGCTATTTTTACAAGGCCGGTCAAACTTTTGAAGGTTTAAATTGGTTGGGTCAACCCTTCCGGCCTAAACCCAGCCCTTGGCACTGTAGCAACTCGACCCCAACACGTTTGAGTCCAACCAGTGCGTCGGGTCCGGCTCTGTCACGTTCACGCGCACGCCCCAACTCCAAGTGAACGCGAGCCGTTGATTTCCTCACGAACGGACGGGATCTGCGGCGCTGTGCAGGCCATCCATGCATGCAAGGCAATACCCACCGTTAGATTTCCATCGTACCGCGCCTCTCTTCATGGCCATTGGATTCTCAACGAATGGACCAGATTCTTTGGGCCGTTCGGACCACTCCAATCCGCCATCCAATTTTGACCGTAGGATCTAGATCGTGCGGTGTGCCATTTCAGGATATACCATTTTGTAATGGTAAAGGCTGAAATACGCGCGAGCCGTTGGATCCTCTTTGGGCGGGCCAGATCAGGTGGGCCGTTCGGACCGGCCGGAAGCACCAAGCAATATCCACCGTTGAATTCTGATCGGACGAACCACATTCGTTGGGCTGTTCGGTCCACCCAAACACCCCTTCAGTCTTGACCGTTGATTTTAGATCCAACTGTGTCTTCCTTTTGGGCTTGGAACTCGCAGGCGCGCATTAAGTTTTGACCGTTGGATTGTGATCGAACGATCCTTGTGGACTGTAACCTTCGGACCACCCGGACACGCCATCAATCCTAGCCATTCCTTTGAGATCGCACGGCCCATATTGAAGGATACCGGTTAGATGTTATTTGTCCACCTCATCGCAGCCGCTCATTTCTAATCGAACGGTTGTGGTTCCATGAAGCTTGCCGTGTGCTGTGCGTGGCTGTGACTGCCTTTGGGGCCCGCTCGTCAGTGGCGACTCTCTCCTCCTTCTCTTGCTGTGCGCCGTCGCCGACACCCTTGCCGGAGCGGTGGCATTGCACAGGGGATATGCGAATATTCCTTTGATATTTAGCTTCAGGTGCCACCTCATTAGCTCTGGAGAGTTCTCGCTTGCTCTAGATGATCAAACTCTATATAAACCCTCACTGTGGAGCTCTGCCATTGTTGACCGAGAGGAGCTCCTCTAGTTTTCCTTCCTTCCCAGTGAAGCTTCCTTGCTCTTACCCTTGTTCAACTATAAGCATGCCTAAATCTCATGTTAAGGTAGATTTCGGGCATCTCTTGTAGGGTTGGACCAAGGTTTCCTCTCTGTCGACTTAAGTCAATTGGAACACCCCCTCGGTGAAATCTCATCCTGGTGAGCTAGACTCCATTCCTTCCTATCAAGAACATATATGATGGTCTTTAGAGCTTAAGTTTCTCCATTTTCATTTTTGGTCAGACCAGAGAAGAGAACTTTGGGTCTTTACTATTTTGACCAAGAACTTGACTTCATCTTCTCCAACCCTAGCTGGTAAGCTTAGACCTTGATCCCTGTCATCTTAAGCTCCCTAAGGACATCATTAACTCACATGAATCACTCACATGTTCATGTGATGCTCCAATCTTGCTTTGACTGAAAAGTTCTTTTTATAACTTTTCGGTCTTTCATATCGTTTTCAAAGACCTAGGGTTTCTCTTACCAGTATACTAGCTTATTTAGGTCTTAACTGAACCCTAGTATCACCAGTAATCCTTCTTTTAATTCTTTATGGCACCAATCTATTTATTGCTTCATATTCCCTCTTTGTTGATTATTGTAGGTCAAAACCGACAAAAGCCTAATCTTTCTTTTCTTTCTATAAACTAGGCAATTAGGGTTAGCAATGATGGGTGGTGATATTACTTACTCTCCAGATAGCTCTAACTCCAATTTAGAGTCCTTGTTTTGTGTATTTTTCCAAGTCAACCGAAATCTGTAAAAAGGTTCTTTGCTGTTTTTGTTATTGGTCAAACCGACAACATACACAACAAGAGTTCAATTTCTTAAATCACTATTAATAGTTATTAAATGATTAGTTAGGTCACAGCACTAATTTAAATACTCTTAGCTCAAGCAAAGTGTTTCATTTATATGATGTTTAGCTAGGCAAGCAATTCAATTGTAATCTGTTCTGTTTCAGTTTCTAAAACCTGAAACTGTAGTTCAACCTAAGCCCTAAATTGTGGTAAATAGTACTAACAAAGGTTAGTTGTAGTCTATTAATTCTAATTAAATTGATGTACCTTAAGCATGTTGCTAATGATGCATTAAGCCATTGACCATGCATTCTTTTTATGCATGCTGTCCTCTGCTTTTTATCTGTGTTCATTGGATTTTATTTTCTTCTAGATTCTGGTTCTTCTGAGGTTGTTGAATCTGTTGTTGAGCAGCAAGAACCTGAGCAAGAGGTTATTTATTACTACCAAGGCAAGCTTCCTCTCTGCATCATGTTGATCCCAGATTTGTGAACTGTAGATTTAAAAAAAACAATACAGTGATATTGTTGCATGCAATTTTCTAAAAATTATTTGTGATCTGTCTCTAGTTAGTTACAACCCAATCTTTGTGGCTTACCTTGAATTTAATCATACGCTCAGCTTAAGGTATTGTTTGTATTAAAATAATTAGGTTAGAACTTTGCTTAGCCATGCAGTCCATAGAACGGTAGTGTTTGACAAGCTTATCTTGTCAAACCTGGGAACAACAAATGAATTTTATTTATTTTGATTCTTTGTTCAATCTATTTAAATCAGAAATGACTCTAAATCTTGTTGATAAACTGATTTCAAATCTGGACAAGTGGATGCTAGTGATGGTGCCTTTGTGCGAGAATTGGGAAATGTGGATGTCTTATGCGGGTTGATTAAGGACTGAACTCGACAACCCAATTCAAGCCCCAGCGTACTTCCACACGCGGTGTATGGGCCTTGTTTGGTTAAGTAAAGGTTAATGCTATTGAGTTGGAAGCAGAGAGTAAGGACATGTGTATTGATCTCATATGGCATAGATGCTTAAGTCTTGAGCCGTGTCTTATGCCATGTGAATTTTATATCGATATCGGATGTTCTTAGAAGGGTGAGCGTATATGTGTTACATCGCATGTACGTACCTTAAGGGCTCGATTGCGATGTAGTATGTCTGTGGCTTGATTTGCATTTCTTTGATTGGGTCGGCATTCGGCACAACATGTGGACCCCGGTTGAGCAGATGCTATCAGTCGTTGTTTAAGCGGGATCAGTCTCACATGGGTTGTCCAACTCAATAGTGTCAACTTGTTGAAAAATACCAAATCTTAGCTCAACCGGCCGGCATACCAAAGGTAGTGTGCTATTATTCCGGAGGCTTACGGGCTAACTAAGTCGTGTGGGTAAAGATGTACACCCCTGCAGGGTTAAAACTATTCGAATAGCCGTGTCCACGGTTACGGACGACACTTGAATTGATGTCACCTGTATAGACTTTGCTCTAAATCCGGTTTTGGGAATTCTCTCGGCATGATTGTTGTCATGCATGGTTTGATAATGTCATCCTTTGTTTATGATTATGTTCTCATTTACTTCTTTGTTTTAGTCCAAATTGATTTATAAAATTGCTTTGTCAAAACTTAGCAATTGTAGGTTAAGATGTATCGCTTTATGCAAAATTGAACCATAAAAGTTTTCCTGTTGTTGGCCTTATGCATATACCAATTCTAATCCTTTGTATAGGTTCTATCTAACATTTTATCTTAATAGTTTGTGTAAGTCTTGCTGAGTACCTTCCGTACTCAGGGTTTATGACCTCTTGTTGCAGGTGAGGATGGTTATCTGTATGAGATGCCCGTTAGCGCCGATCCGGGTGACGCTAACGAGTGAAGCTAGTTCTAGTCTCCACGCAATAGCCTGCGGGTGATGGGGCCATTGGTGGCTTTTGTTGTTTAGTTTTGCTTCCATTGTTGAATTTTTGTGATGACCAAAGTCATCTCATTCAGAGAGTAACACCGAACCAAATTGAAAGCGGTTATGTATAATTATGTGAATGTATGCCTTGTATGTGTATGATGCAATGTTGTTTAAGGATATATGCTTAATAGTCACTAATCACAGGAACTATTGCATGACATATATCAGGGAACTGAATATTGGGCTGTTACTTGTTATTATTATGCTTCTAGTATGATTTTTAATGTAGGGCTGCTTTGTTCCTTAATTAAGAATTATGCTACCGATATAATTTTAATTGACACATTCAATATTTGAGGTCTTACACTAGTCGAGAATCCAACTTCTTGATTTCTTCATCATTGGAAGCAATGGTCTCGGCATGCCTCTTCTCCCATGATTTGATGTCCTCTGCATTTGTCTTAGCAATGCAGACGGTCTAGTTATAGATCAAGGTTTTATCCACGACTTGATTTGAGCCTTCCGGTTCAAGGTCCATTTCTAGAAAAGAAATGGGAGTAAGAAAAGGAAAGAACTCGTAAGGACTGCAGTAAAGAATTGCTTACGATTGTCGGGATCTTAACCTCGTAATTTCTTGATCTTTATCTTTGGAGATCTGAAATCTCATGAATAACCAAAGTTTTATCTTTGACTTCATTCTCGAGCTTTCTCATATCATCTTCTTTTTCTAAAAGAAGCAACAATCAGGGAACTACACTGTTCCTTAATTAAGAATTATGCTACCAGTATAATTTTTATTCGGCACATTCCAATATTTGAGGGTCTTACAGCGTTGGTATCAGAGCATACGTTTGCCTGTAGGTTAGAATTAGCATGGTCGTTATCCTTAGTGAGTTTCTGTGAAATTATTTTAACATAAGTAATTTCTAAAGATCTAAGTATGCTATCTTTTACTTCTTATCTTCCTTAGTATCAATTCTTATCCAACTTTCTGTTGATTTTTCAAGATAAGTTTCTTACTTACCTTGTTTGTTGTCTGTAGATGAGTGGCTGGTATTTGGTTAAGGAGACTCGAGCCGAAGATGTGGATGGGTTTCCGGCCTTGCTTCGGGATATGATGTGGCGAGCCAATTTCACTTACCAGCCGGAGTATGCCATCTATCGTCGAGACCGAGGCCCTGGGATGGAGGAGTACCAAGCTATCATTAATGTGATCGCCAGACAGGTGGTGGGTAGTGTTCCATACTGTATCCATGTACGTGCCACCTCTGAGTCTATGGCCGTGCAGGAAGCTACTCGTAGGATGATGAGCCTCCTTCGTCATGATTTGACGGAGTTGTCTCAGCCACCCTATGTTCACTTCCCAAAACAAGGCCCTAGAGCAGATGTGAGTATGTTCGATGAGATTCAATTTGGAGAGGACCCATACGTACGCGAGTTAGCGAGGTTGGTCCATATTATGGACCAAGTCCATCGCTGTCTGGTGTATGAGCTATGGGAGACCCGCCGTCGTCTGCACGAGGCACAGGAATATTTGAGGCTTGGTGTTGCCATGAACCGCGTTCCCCGTAACGTGCTTTATGGTAACAATGAGATCCCTCCAGCTGCTATTGCACCCCCGGGGTTTCGACTTCCAGAAGTGCCTGGGCTTGTTCCTATCCTTGGGCAGTGTCGTCAAGCCCGAATGTCTGTCGGTTTTCCTCGCACCCAGCGACCTGCATCTTCTGGAGGACATCATTTGCTGTTGGGTTCTCCTACACGTCTCATCAGTCCAAGGGACCCCATAGATACGGGTTCACCTGAGTCTCATATGTTAAATGAGTTTCCGGTGAATTTTAACCGTAATGATTATACTTAGGGACTGGATGATGAGTTGTGCGTTAGATGTGTAATAGGTTAATAGCTATCCCTAAAGCATTGTGTAATAGAATAACATATATTTTGTAAAAATACTGTGTGCCGACTTTTGGATTTTGGACTTGGTGTTGTTGTCAGCCAACTTATAATAAAAGTGGAGGCCGAACCTTTTTGTTGTACTCGGTCATTTTGTGGGTTTTTGTGTTAATCTGGCTGCATATCATAACATGATGCATGATTAAGTTTGGTGCTTCCTTCTTTTCTATTTAGGATCTTGTATGTGTTCGCTCGAGTATATCCTTGTGATGTTGTTAACCATTATATGGCAACAGGATGATAGGACCTACTACTTGTGCTCGAGCACAACAAGAGGAGAGGTTCGTAACCCCTGTCCCCTACTCTCAGGGGGAGCAAGCTGAACCCTCTAGTTCTCATGGTCCGTAGGGTGGTCGACAGGAAGAGGAGCTTCCTCCTGTTGGAAATATGCCCTAGAGGCAATCATAGAGATGATGATATTTCATTGTATCCATGATTTAATAAATGTTCCTTGAATATTGCCTTTGTGTTGATTAACAAGTATGTGACTTGTTTGTGAAACTCTTCACTTGTATGGTTATTCTAAAGATTGTCCCTAGTCAGAGTTCATGTGAGGACACATGTGAATGATGGATTAGCACATGTATCGGTTGATGACCATGTTTCACAGGTCATAGACATGGAGATGTCAAACCAATAATGTGGACACATGTTTAGAACATGGGGTTGGACCGACCCAACATGAGACATAACAATTATACTTATGGTTCTCTCTACACAATGTGTACGCCTTGTCCTTAGACACGAGATTATGCATGTACTTGAGATGTGAATCGACCTACTTAGGGGCTATCAAACGCTACTCAAAATATGAGGGTAGTTATAAAGGTAGCTTCGGGTTTGTCATGAAGCATCTTTGCGAGGCATGGTCGGTCGAGATGGGATTTGCCCTCTCTACGAGAGAGATATCTCTGGGCCCTCGAGTGATCGGATCGTAAATGCATGGCCATGCTACTTAAGGTTAAGAGTTAACCTAGTAAGGGATTCGAATCACGGGATCGAGAAAGAGTGGTCGACTTGGAGCTCGGCCGAATATCGTGAGCAAAGGGATTGGCATGTACATAACGTTGTGATGGTTCGTCGATATGATCTTTGTGTATGCGTTTAGGAGTTGGCACGTCTTGCTAGAGACCGCTACCAACTATTGACCAAGTATGTATACTCGCGTCATGTCTAAACATCGTGAACCTATAGGGTCACACACTTAGGGTGAAGCCTAATTGGATTGGATCCGAATTAGATGAGCATTGAGTCCTAATGGGCCTCTATTAGTAGAAGCCCATTGTAAGGCGTCTATAAAAAGGAGGGCAAAGGCGCCTGAGGTTTCATGATGAGTTTTTCGTGACACCATCAAACCTCGCCGCCACCCTCCCACGCCCTAGTCGCTCGCGCGGATCTAGTAGTCGGCGTGCGGCGCTTCCTCCCGCGCGTGTGGATACCTTTGAGTATTTGCATCAGAAGCGTTTGGACGAACCGCAAGAGAGGAGTCAGACGTGGGGCCGCGACGAGGACGAGGAAGTAGTACGACTACTCTACCCGACGTCTTTGCATCAACTTAATGCGACTACTCGCCGCCCGACGTCTTTGCATCAATTCCGCACTGGCGTCTAGTGGTAAGACCGTGATCTATAACTACGATGATCTTGGTTTCTGGGTAGAATTTTTATTAATTTGCGCTAGTGTAGCCTACCCGTGGCCCTTGATTGGTATCGAGCGGTTCTTTGTCATGTTATAGGTTGGGTGATTTGCATATGGCGATATGTAAGTCGGTATGATCAATGTGATCGATTGTATAGTTACGGTAATGGATTGATCTGGTTTCCGTGATCATCTTTGCTAAGGTCGTGAAACAACATACCCTACGGTCGGATTCGCCATCGGGGTGAGCGGTGACACGTAAAACCGATTGCGAACGCGAAGATCAATATGATTGGTCGAATCGGAACCTAGATTGATAATCGATGTTCCGTGATCATCTCGCTAAGGTCGTGAAACAACATACCCCTACCGGTCGGATTTGCCATCGGGGTGAAGCGGTGACACGTAAAACCGGTTGCGAACGCGAAGATCAATATGATTGGTCGAATCGAACCTAGATTGATAATCGATGTACCGTGATCGTGCGATCGGGCTCCATGAGCGAAAGTTGTCTCGGTGCTCAAACCACGACATCTTGCGCAAAGATCAATACAAATTGGTCGAATCGGAACAATAGTCGATTTGTGGTAAATATGATTTGCCGATCAAAATCCTAAGTAAAAATTGCATAGATTGGATCTCTGTTTTTTTACGAATGTCCGACGCTTGGGAGAAGCGCCTTCGAACCTGATGGGGAAACCCCTCGACCCTTATCCGGTAGATTGCGATTCTATGCATAACTTGTTTTTGCAGGATGTAAGTGACCAGTATGGCCTAATGTGTATGTGATGCATGTTTGTAATATTTTCATGACCTGCGTGTCGTGGGTTCGGCAACACGGCTGGAGCCATTGTGTTGTCAAAGTATTGTATTAACGGCCTGCGTGCCGACTTGTGATGATTCCTTGTATCCATGTATTTTTATTACTAGCTGTTATGAGTAATAGCTTATATTAATACTCGGAGGACACATCACTTGGAGGGATGGCACACATTAACCATGGAGATGGAGATCATCATGGTGGACAGATTCTATGGCGATGGAGATCACCATGAGAAAATGGGCCATCTTGAGTCTGGCTGTGTGAATGCTATTCCTGTTTGTTTTACTCCTATGCATGTTTGAATGGTAGAAGTATAGCGATCCCTCACAAAATGTTAAGTTAAACATATGCCCTCCCAACTAAACTTTGCACCATCCCATGTCTTGTAAATTGATGGTGGGTCTATAAAATTAGGGCACCATCGACTTTCCTTGACTAGATGGGTTTGTATCGGATACATACATGCATAAGGGTTGGTGAACTTAACAAGGCTATCATAAAGGTTATGGGCCTTGGGGCATAAAGGTTGGGCGCAGGGGCATAGAGATGTCACCCAACAACAAGAGTCATATAGAGATATGATTAGCAAGGTGTTGCTTACGAATTACCTTGTCTCCTAGCGGTGATGCAAAAGCTCACTAGTAGACTCGTTAATTGCGGATCTTGAATCGCTAAGAATCAATAGAGGATGTTGATTTTAGTGGGAGTACATTCTATTAAATTTGTTTATCTGATTTACTCTATCATGGTTTTATTTGTCTTAGTATTTTGCATTTCCTATTGTAGATCAATGGCATCTAGCAACCGCGCACCCTTTTGCTTTGCGATCGATTCTTGAGAAAGAAAAATTAAATGGAACAAACTATTGATTTGGGTCCGTAACTCGAGAATTGTTCTCGAGGCGGATAAAAGGAAAACGTTCGGACACCCCAATCCGGAAGAGCCTACTAACATGCGCTGCTTCTTTGTTAAAGCGCCTACAAGAAAGCATGTGATGACTCTCTTGAGGTTAGCTGTCTTATGCTTGCATGCATGGAACTGACCTTCAAAAGCGGTTTGAGGATCGAAGCGTATGATATGATCATGGCGCTTAGGACATGTTCGAGACATGTGCCAGGTGAGCGATTCAATGTCTCTAAGGCTTTTACGGAATGCAAGTTAATGAAGGTGCACCGTAGGCCCACATGTGATCAAAATGGTTGGTTCTGATCGGACTTTGGATAAACTTGGTTTTCCAATTAGCCAAGAGTTGGCAATCGATTTCATTTGGCATCTCTTCCACCTAGCTATGGACATTTCATTTGAACTACCATATGCATGGGGTGGAAAAGGGCCTTAATGAGCTTTGTGGGATACTCAAAAGCAGAGAGTGACATTAAGAAGTGTGCGGGCTCTAGCCATGTGATGGTGTCTTGAGAACAAGTCGACTTCAAGAAAAGGGTAGGAAGCCATGGGCAAAGAATAAGGGCAAGGCTAAAGATATGATCTCGAAGCCAGCGCCTAAGCCTAATCTTTGGACACGAGGTGAGACAGTTTGCTTCTATTGTAAAGAAAGCCTTTGGAAGAGAAGCGCAAGAAGTACACGGATTAGAGGAATGCAAGAAGAAGGTGGAAGTAAGACTTCCACCCAAGGTACACTTGTCATAAATGTTTTAGACATTTTCTCGCTGATTCTCCTATTAACTCTTGGGTATTTGATCTGGGATTAGTTGCTCACATTTGCAACTCGATGCGAGGGCTAATAAAAGTAGAGGAGTCGCAAGAGGTGAAGTTGATTTTCGTCGGAAATAAAGCAAGGGTTCTTTGCGTTGACCGTCGGCACCATGCAACTTTAGCTTCCTTGAGATTTATTATGGAATTGAATAATTGTTATTATGTTCCTAGTATGAGTCGAAACATTTTATCCCCTCATGTTTGATGAAAGATGGTTATTCATTTGCAAGTAAAGACAATGGTTGTTTGATCTCTAAAATGAAATGTTTATGGCTTTTAGCCCATTGTGAATGGGTTATTTATTTTAAATCTTGATGATGCGCCCATCTTTAACATAAATGCTAAAGACTTGACCTAATGATTTGAATCCCACCTATGTTTGGCATTGTCGTTTGGGTCACATAAGTGAAAAGCGCATGAAGAAGCTCCATGATGATGGTCTTCTAACCGTTTGATTTGAATCATCTGAGACATGTGAAGCTTGTTTGCTTGGTAAGATGACCAAGTCACCTTTCAAAGGTTCTTTTGAGAGGGCGTCAGACTTGTTGGAAATCATACATACTGATGTATGTGGACCAATGAGCACGACTGCTAGAGGTGGATTTCATTACTTCATAACTTTCACTAATGATTTTAGTAGATATGGCTATGTCTACTTAATGAAGCATAAGTCTGAAACTTTTGAAAAGTTCAAAGAGTTCCAGAATGAAGTTGAAAATCAACGTGCCAAGAAAATTAAGGCTCTGCGATCTGATCGTGGTGGCGAGTATTTGAGTCATGAATTTAGCAATCATCTGAAGAGTTGCGGAATTGTTCCACAGCTAACACCGCCCGGAACGCCTCAAAGAAACGGGTATCCGAGCGTAATGTCGGACCTTGTTGGACATGGTTCGATCGATGATGAACGATCGGATCTACCATTATCATTTTGGGGTTACGCTCTAGAAACGGCAGCTTTCACACTTAATAGGGTACCGTCTAAATCCGTAGTTAAGACACCATATGAGATATAGGTGGGAAGAGTCACGGTTTGTCTTTTCTAAAGATTTGGGGATGTGAGGCGTTTGTCAGCGACTAAAGTCGGACAAGCTCACACCCAAGTCGGATAAATGCATTTTAAGTGGGATATCCGAAGGAAACCTTTGGATATTACTTCTACAACCGACTAGAGGGCAAAGTGTTTGTCGCTCAAGTGGTGTTTTCCTAGAGAAAGAGTTTCTCAACAGGAGACAAGTGGAAGAAGCAGTGCGACTTGAAGAGGTTCAAGATGAACCAATCGGGAAGACTTCGACGAATGATGCCCGTGGCGAGAACAAGTTGAGGAACCCATGGCAAAGGAAGCACCACCACCACGAAGGTCGGAAGGCTCCAATCTGCGAGATATGTTATTGTTAGACAATGATGAGCCTCGACCTATGCGGAAGCAATGATGGACCAGACTCGAGAAATGCCATATTGCCATGAGATCCGAGATAGCATCCATGGGAGACAATCAAGTTTGGAACTTGGTTGACCCTACCGATGGTGTTAAAACCATAGAGTGCAAATGGATCTATAAAAGAAGATTGATATGGATGGAAATGTTCATATCCATAAAGCTCGACTTATGCATAAAGGTTTTCGCAAGTTCAAGGAGTTGACTACGATGAGACCTTCTCTTTGTAGCGATGCTTAAATCTATAAGGATCATTCTAGCTATTCTGCATATTTCGACTATGAGATATGGCGGATGGATGTCAAAACGGCTTTCCTTAATGGAAATTTAACCGAGGGCGTGTATATGATACTGACGAGGGTTTTGTCGATCAAACAATGCTAGAAAAGTATGCAAACTTCAAAAATCCATTTATGGATTGAAGCAAGCATCTCGGAGTTGGAACATTCGTTTTGATGAAGTGGTCAAAGGGTTTGGCTTCATCAAAACGAAGAAGAATCTTGTGTTTACAAGAAGGCAAGTGGGAGCTCGCTCGTATTTCTAATCTTATATGTAGATGACATATTCTTGATTGGAAATGATATTCCTATCTTTCGAGTCGTTAAGACCTCACCGAAAAATAGTTTTTCAATGAAGGACTTAGGGAAGCGGCATATATTTTGGGTATTAAGATCTATAGAGATAGATCAAAAGGCTAATAGGATTAAGCAGTACTTACATTGACAAAGTGTTGAAACGGTTCAACATGGGGAGGCAAAGAAAGGTTTCTTGCCCATGTCTCATGGCATAAATCTTGGCAAGACTCGGTGTCCTTCGACAAGCGATGGCGAGATCGCATGAGTAAGATTCCATATGCTTGACCATTGGATCTATCATGTATGCTATGATATGTACTCGCCAGATATTTCCTATGCTCTAAGTGTTCTGCGAGATACCAAGTCGATCCGGTGAGAGTCCTTTCGGGCGGTTAAAAACATCCTCAAGTATTTGAGAAGAACTAAGGATGTGTTCCTTGTCTACGGAGGTGAGGAAGAGCTCGTTGTAAATGGTTACACCGATGCAAGCTTCCAAACCGACAAAGACGATTACAAATCATAATCGGGTTTTGTGTTCATTTTGAGCAGTGGTGTGGTCGATTGGAAGAGTTCCAAGCAGAGGTATTCTCGACTCTACAACGGAGGCGAGTACATTGCGCTTCAAGCAAACAAAGGAAGGTGTTTGGATAAGGAAGTTCATAAGCTGAACTAGGTGTGGTTCCTAGTGCGTGCGATCCTCTGGATCTTTCTTTGTGATAACAGTGGGGCCATTCATAAGCCAAGGAGCCGAGGAATCACCAAAAGAACAAACACATCTTGCGGCGGTTTCATCTCATTCAAGAGATCCTCAATCGAGGAGATTTAAAGATATGCAAAATACACACGGTTTGAATATTTGAGATCCTTTGTGAAGCCTCTCCCACGACCTAAGCATGAGGCACACACAAGAGCTATGGGTATTAGATATATTCTAGATTGACTCTAGTGCAAGTGGGAGGCTGTTGGAAATATGCCTAGAGGCAATCATAGAGATGATGATATTTCATTGTATCCATGATTTAATAAATGTTCCTTGAATATTGCCTTTGTGTTGATTAACAAGTATGTGACTTGTTTGTGAAACTCTTCACTTGTATGGTTATTCTAAAGATTGTCCCTAGTCGAGTTCATGTGAGGACACATGTGAATGATGGATTAGCACATGTATCGGTTGATGACCATGTTTCATGAGTCATAGACATGGAGATGTCAAACCAATAATGTGGACACATGTTTAGAACATGGGGTTGGACCGACCCAACATGAGACATAACAATTATACTTATGGTTCTCTCTACACAATGTGTACGCCTTGTCCTTAGACACGAGATTATCGCATGTACTTGAGATATGAATCGACCTACTTAGGGGCTATCAAACGCTACTCGTAATCAGGGTAGTTATAAAGGTAGCTTCGGGTTTGTCATGAAGCATCTTTGCGAGGCATGGTCGGTCGAGATGGGATTTGCCCTCTCTACGAGAGAGATATCTCTGGGCCCTCGAGTGATCGGATCGAAATGCATGGCCATGCTACTTAAGGTTAAGAGTTAACCTAGTAAGGGATTAGAATCACGGGATCGAGAAAGAGTGGTCGACTTGGAGCTCGTAGAATATCGTGAGGCAAAGGGATTGGCATGTACATAACGTTGTGATGGTTCGTCGATATGATCTTTGTGTGCGTTTAGGAGTTGCACGTCTTGCTAGAGACCGCTACCAACTATTGACCAAGTATGTATACTCGCGTCATGTCTAAACATCGTGAACCTATAGGGTCACACACTTAAGGGCTGAAGCCTAATTCGGATTGGATCCGAATTAGATCGGGCATTGAGTCCTAATGGGCCTCTATTAGTAGAAGCCCATTGTAAGGGCGTCTATAAAAGGAGGGCAAAGGCGCCTGAGGTTTCATGATGAGTTTTTCGTGACACCATCAAACCCTGGCCGCCACCCCTCCCACGCCCTAGTCGCTCACGCGGATCTAGTAGTTCGGCGTGCGACGCTTCCTCCCGTACGTGTGGATACCTTTGGAGGCGCTGCATCTGTAGCGTTTGGACGAACCGCAAGAGAGGAGTCAGACGTGGGACGCCGCGACGAGGGCGAGGAAGTAGTCGACTACTCTACCCCGACGTCTTTGCATCAACTTAGTACGACTACTACGCTGCCCGACGTCTTTGCATCAATTCCTTTCTTGGCGTCTAGTGGTAAGACCGTGATCTATAACTACAGTGATCTTGGTTTACGGGTAGAATTTTTATTAATTTGCGCTAGTGTAGCCTACCCGTGGCCCTTCACCTCCACCACCCACTATGGCTGATGTGCTCATGCAAATAGAGCGCAACAGAATGGACCAGACGCGCATACTGGAACAAATTGCGCGTAATACTTCTTCCATTCCCACGCCAGCTGGCAGGGCAGGAGTTCAGCATGGGCAGGGGAGTCTTGCTGACTTTCAGCGGACTAACCCACCAATATTCTCCAGCTCTCAAGACCCAATGGAAGCGGAGGATTGGCTTCGGGGGATTGAAAAGAAGCTGCTGATTGCCCAATGTTCTGAAAGGGAAAAAGTCTTATATGCTAGTTACCAACTGACTGGACCGGCTAGCAATTGGTGGGACAATTATCTTGCTATCCAGCCCACAGGACATACCCCTACTTGGCTTGAGTTCATGGAGGCCTTTCGCGAAGCCCATATTCCTGAAGGAGTGATGATGCTCAAGCAACAGGAATTTCTCGCTCTCAAGCAAGGGCGAAAATCAGTGACCGAGTATCTTCATGAATTCAATTTCCTTGCTCGGTATGCCCCTGACGATGTTTCGACTGACACTCGTCGTCGAAACCGTTTCATGAATGGGTTGTCTGAAGAGCTGCAGTTAGCTTTGGCAGTACAAGATTTCAGGAATTTTTAACATCTTGTGGACAAAGCCATTATTGCTGAAACTAAGAGCAAGGCTTTGGAGGAGTCACGGAAGCGGCAGAAGGCTACCCAATTTGCATCTAGTAGCCGTTCAATAAGACAGCGTCTGTGGCAGCCTCAGTCTTTCCGAACACCAGCTCCCGCTCCACCTAGGGCGCCGGTGTTTGCATTTCGTCCACCTCCACCCACTGGGCAGTCCCGACCTAGTGGAAACAGGCCACCTACTGCTATCAATGTCAGGCCTGGTGTGATTTGCTACCATTGTGGACGACCGGGACATTTCGCAAACCAATGTTTTGCTAAGGCACGTGGGTTGCCACCTGTTCAACCTTTCCCAACTGCTGTGCGTCCTGCACCATCTCCAAAGACAGTTGTCAAGCCTGATCCAGTTCCAGTCCGCGGCCGTATAAATCAAATAATTGCTGAAGAAGCGACCGAGGCACCTGAGGTTATTCTTGGTATGCTCCTAGTTAATTTCAGTTCAGCTACTGTTTTATTTGACTCTGGAGCATCCCACTCTTTTGTTAGTAGGCAGTTTGCTACCCAACATCAACTAGTTATGCATCATCTTCATCGACCTCATATTATTCACTCACCTGGGTCAGTCTTCATGACTGATCAAATCTGCCGTAATGTCAATATCATTATTGAAGGGGTAGATTTTTGGGCAGACTTGATTGTGATAAACTCTAAAGGGGTAGATGTTATTTTGGGAATGGATTGGTTGTCCAAGAATCTCGGACAAATTAATTGTGCCCAACGAACTATCTCTATAACTAATAAAAATGGCATTTCAGTCGTTTTTCAGTCTAGTACAGTTCATTCTCATCTTGGTGCATTGCAAATTGATGCCGCCCCTACCTTGGAGTCAGTACCGGTTATATGTGAATATCCGGACGTCTTTCCTGAAGACCTTCTCGGTATGCCACCAGATCGGGAAGTGGAGTTCGTGATTGAATTAGTTCCCGGCACTGCTCCCATATCTAGAAGACCCTATCGTATGCCTCCTAATGAGCTGATTGAATTGAAGAAACAGCTTGGAGAATTACTTGATAAGGGATTTATTCGACCGAGTTCCTCACCTTGGGGATGCCCGGCCATCTTTGTCAAAAAGAAAGACAAGACTTTACGGATGTGTGTGGACTACCGTCCGTTAAACGAAGTCACTGTCAAAAATAAGTATCCTTTGCCCCGAATTGATGATCTGTTTGACCAGTTGACTGGAGCCCGAGTCTTTTGTAAAATTGATTTGCGATCAGGTTATCATCAGATCAAGGTTAGAGCTGAGGACATTCCTAAAACATCATTTTCTACTCGTTACGGATTGTACGAGTATACTGTTATGTCCTTTGGTCTAACAAATGCTCCTGCTTATTTCATGAATCTTATGAATTTAGTATTCATGGATTTCTTGGATAAGTTTGTTGTTGTGTTCATTGACGACATTCTTATCTACTCCAAGTCTGCCGAAGAGCATAAAAGACATCGAGACTTGTCTTTGGATACACCATAAGCATCAATTGTATGCTAAGTTTAGCAAATGTGCCTTCTGGCTCAAACAAGTCGCATTTCTGGGACATGTGTTATCCGAAGGAGGTATTACTGTTGATCCCAGCAAGGTACAAGATGTACTCGACTGGAAGCAGCCCCAGAATGTTCCTGAAGTTCAAAGTTTCCTTGGACTTGCGGGATATTACCGTAGGTTCATTGAAAACTTCTCCAAAATTTCTAGACCTCGACTCACTTTTAAGAAGGAGAACAAATTCTTTTGGTCGGTAGAGTGTGAAAACAGTTTTCACTTTTGAGAAAGCTCTGGATCAAGCTCCGTTCTCACTCTTCCGGATATTCATAAGAATTTTGATATCTATTGTGATGCATCTCGCCATGGACTTGGCTGTGTGCTTATGCAAGAAGGCCGAGTTGTGGCATATGCATCCAGGCAGTTGCGACCTCATGAGGTGAATTATCCTACTCATGATTTGGAATTAGCAGCCGTAGTCCATGCATTAAAGATTTGGCGACATTACCTTCTTGGTAATCGTTGTGAAATCTATACTGATCATAAGAGCCTGAAGTATATATTCACTCAAGTTGATCTGAATATGAGACAGAGAAGATGGCTTGAATTGATCAAGGACTATGATATGGGAATTCATTACCATCCGGGCAAAGCCAATGTTGTGGCTGATGCTTTAAGCAGAAAGTCACAATGCAATTGCTTGTCGACCGTACCTATGGCTAAGAGTTTATGTGCTGATTTTCGGCGCTTAAATCTTGAAATGGTAGAAGATGGATTTCTCGCTGCCTTAGAAGTGAAGTCAACACTCGAAGATCAAATTTTGGAAGCCCAGAGAACTGATGCTGAGGTAGCTGAAATCAAGGAAAATTTGAAGGTGGGTAAAGCCAACGAATTTTTTGAAGATGCCCGTGGTACCCTTCGATATCGCAATCGTTTGGTGGTACCTTCAAATCCTCAGCTGAGAGAGCTGATCCTTAAAGAGGCTCATAATTCCAGGTTTTCCCTGCATCCTCGAAGCACTAAGATGTATCAAGATTTGAAGAAGACGTTTTGGTTGAGCCAAATGAAAAGACAAATTGCTCAGTATGTTGCTGAATGCGACATTTGTCAAAGGGTTAAAGCCGAGCATTTAAAACTTGCTGGTACCCTTCAACCTTTGCCTATTCCACAATGGAAATGGGAGGAAGTTGGTATGGATTTTGTTACCGGACTTCCAAAGACTCAAAATGGATTCGATGCCATCTGGGTGGTAATTGATCGTCTGACAAAAGTGGCTCATTTTATCCCTGTTAGAACCAATTTCAATGGCAGGCAATTGGCAGAGTTATATATTGCCAAGATTGTTTGTCTCCATGGTGTTCCAAAAGTCATTGTTTCAGACCGTGGATCTCAATTCACTTCCCATTTTTGGAATTGCCTTCATCAAGCAATGGGAACTGACCTCTCCTTCAGCACTGCTTATCATCCTCAAACCAGTGGTCAAACGGAAAGGGTGAATCAGGTGATGGAGGATCTTCTTAGAGCCTGTGTGCTATCATATGGCAAGAATTGAGAGAAATCTTTGCCATATGTGGAGTTTTCCTACAATAACAGCTACCAAGCAAGTATTCAAATGTCACCTTTTGAAGCCTTGTATGGAAGAGCTTGTAGAACTCCATTGAATTGGTCAGAGTCTGGTGAAAGACCATTCTTTGGTCCAGACTTGGTGATGGAAGCTGAAGAACAAGCTCGTCTGATTCGAGACCGTTTGAAAGCTGCCCAGTCTCGTCAGAAGAGCTATACTGACCATCGTCGTCGTGAGCTAAGCTTTGAGGTAGATGATTATGTCTATCTTAAAGTGTCACCGATGAAAGGCACTCATCGCTTTCAGGTGAAAGGAAAGCTAGCACCTCGTTATATCGGACCTTTCCAAATTATTGCAAGACGAGGAGCTGTGGCATATCAATTGGAACTTCCCGACTCTCTCTCGGCAGTTCATGATACCTTTCATGTTTCTCAATTAAAGAAATGCCTTCGTGTTCCTACCAAGGCTACTGCTTATAAAAATCTTGATCTTCAACCGGATCTTTCTTATCAAGAACAACCGGTGCGTATCCTCGATGAAATGGAGCGTAGGACAAGAAATCGCACTGTCAAGTTCTTGAAAATTCAGTGGGCTAATCACTTAGAGGATGAAGCCACGTGGGAGCGTGAAGATCTGATGAAGATTGAGCACCCCCCACCTTTTTGCTGTTTAAGAATTGCCTTTGAATCAAGAAAGGCAAGGTTAAACAAAGCAATGTAAAAGGAGCCGTAATAACAACACTATGTTGTTATATAAAATCTTTCTTTTCTGTCTTTGAAAGAAATAAAGACAACTGATGTTATGTTTCTAAAGGAATCAATTCAGCTTCATCCCTTTTCAATTTCTCATCTATCCAAAAATCTCGGGACGAGATTTTCTTAAGGGGGGTAGGTTTGTAACAGCCTCAGCTTTAATAAACAGTAATAAGATGCTGTTCATAGCATCATTGTTCATTTTGGCAAACTGGGCAACATGTTACAAATCTAATTTCCCCAATTTCTAACCAACAATTCCATCTGGATCGAAGCTTCAAAAGAAAATACCACTCAATATTGGTATTAAGACCGGGAAGTATTTTATTTAAAAGCCAGATGAATTATTTTGGCCAAAAATAAATTTTGTTGAATTTTTAGAAATTATTTTGATCTTGAGAAAAATATTTGTCTTTAAAAATAAACCTATTCGGTTTAGGTGAATTATTTATGTATTTCAAAAGGAGAAACAGTGGTTTCAAAATTTTTTTGGGGAATATATCATCCCCGTAGCAATTCTGCAAAATTTCATAATTTTATAAATTTATTTGCTATTTTTACAAGGCCGGTCAAACTTTTGAAGGTTTAAATTGGTTGGGTCAACCTTCTTACCTAAACCCGGCCCTTGGCATCAGAGCGACTCGACCCCCAGCGTTTGAGTCCAACCAAGTCGTCGGGTCGGCTCTGTCATGTTCACGCCAAGACGCCTAACTCCAAGTGAACGCGAGCCGTTGATTTCCTCGCGAATGGACGGGATCTGCAGCGCTGTGCAGGCCATCCATTCACGCGAGGCAATACCCACCGTTAGATTTCCATCCTACCGCGCCTCTCTTCATGGCCATTGGATTCTCAACGAACGGACCAGATTCTTTGGGCCGTTCGGACCACTCCAATCCGCCATCCAATTTTGACCGTAGGATCTAGATCGTGCGGTGCGCCATTTTCAGGATATACCATTTTGTAATGGTAAAGGCTGAAATACGCGCGAGCTGTTGGATCCTCTTTGGATGGGCCAGATCAGGTGGGCCGTTCAGACCGGCCGGAAGCACCAAGGAATATCCACCGTTGAATTCTGATCGGACGAACCACATTCGTTGGGCCGTTCGGACCACCCAAACACCCCTTCAATCTTGACCGTTGATTTTAGATCCAACCGTGTCTTCCTTTTGGGCTTGGAACTCGCAGGCGCACATTAAGTTTTGACCGTTGGATTGTGATCGAACAATCCTTGTGGACTGTAACCTTCGGACCACCTGGACATGCCATCAATCCTAGCCATTCCTTTGAGATCGCACGACCCATATTGAAGGATACCGGTTAGATGTTATTTGTCCACCTCATCGCAGCCACTCATTTCTAATCGAATGGTTGTGGTTCCATGAAGCTTGCCGTGTCAAGGCGTGGTCAGGATCGCCTTTGGGGCCCGCTCGTTAGTGGCGACTCTCCCCTCCTTCTCTTGCTGTGCGCCGTCGCCGACACCCTCACCGGAGCGGTGGCATTGCACAGGGGATATGCGAATATTCCTTTGGTATTTAGCTTCAGTTGCCACCTCATTAGCTCTGGAGAGTTCTTGCTTGCTCTAGGTGATCAAACTCTATATAAACCCTAACTGTGGAGCTCTGCCATTGTTGACCGAGAGGAGCTCCTCTAGTTTGCCTTCCTTCCCAGTGAAGCTTCCTTGCTCTTACCCTTGTTCAACTATAAGCATGCCTAAATCTCATGTTAATGTAGATTTCGGGCATCTCTTGTAGGGTTGGACCAAGGTTTCCTCTCTGTCGACTTAAGTCAATTGGAACACCCCCTCGGTGAAATCTCATCTTGGTGAGCTAGACTCCATTCCTTCCTATCAAGAACATATATGATGGTCTTTAGAGCTTAAGTTTCTCCATTTTCGTTTTTGGTCAGACCAGAGAAGAGAACTTTGGGTCTTTACTGTTTTGACCAAGAACTTGACTTCATCTTCTCCAACCCTAGCTGGTAAGCTTAGACCTTGATCCCTGTCATCTTAAGCTCCCTAAGGACATCATTAACTCACATGAATCACTCACATGTTCATGTGATGCTCCAATCTTGCTTTGACTGAAAAGTTCTTTTTATAACTTTTCGGTCTTTCATATCGTTTTCAAAAACCTAGGGTTTCTCTTACCAGTATACTAGCTTATTTAGGTCTTAACTGAACCCTAGTATCACCAGTAATCCTTCTTTTAATTCTTTATGGCACCAATCTATTTATTGCTTCATATTCCCTCTCTGTTGATTATTGTAGGTCAAAACCGACAAAAGCCTAATCTTTCTTTTCTTTCTATAAACTGGGCAATTAGGGTTAGCAATGATGGGTGGTGATATTACTTACTCTCCAGATAGCTCTAACTCCAATTTAGAGTCCTTGTTTTGTGTATTTTTCCAAGTCAACCGAAATCTGTAAAAAGGTTCTTTGCTGTTTTTGTTATTGGTCAAACCGACAACATACACAGCAAGAGTTCAATTTCTTAAATCACTATTAATAGTTATTAAATGATCGGTTAGGTCACAAAGACTAATTTAAATACTCTTAGCTCAAGCAAAGTGTTTCATTTATATGATGTTTAGCTAGGCAAGCAATTCAATTGTAATCTGATCTGTTTCAGTTTCTAAAACCTCAAACTGTAGTTCAACCTAAGCCCTAAATTGTGGTAAATAGTACTAACAAAGGTTAGTTGTAGTCTATTAATTCTAATTAAATTGATGTACCTTAAGCATGTTGCTAATGATGCATTAAGCCATTGACCATGCATTCTTTTTATGCATCTTTGTCCTCTCGCTTTTTATCTCGTGTTCATTGGATTTTATTTTCTTCTAGATTTCGGTTCTTACGAGGTTGTTGAATCTGTTGTTGAGCAGCAAGAACACGAGCAAGAGGTTATTTATTACTACCAAGGCAAGCTTCCTCTCGCATCATGTTGATCCCATTTGTGGTGTAGATTTAAAAAAACAATACTGATGATATTGTTGCATGCAATTTTCTAAAATTATTTGTGATCATCTCTAGTTAGTTACAACCCAATCTTTGTGGCTTACCTTGAATTTAATCATACGCCAAATTTTAAGGTATTGTTTGTATTAAAATAATTAGGTTAGAACTTTGCTTAGCCATGCAGTCCATAGAACGGTAGTGTTTGACAAGCTTATCTTGTCAAACCTGGGAACAACAAATGAATTTTATTTATTTTGATTCTTTGTTCAATCTATTTAAATCAGAAATGACTCTAAATCTTGTTGATAAACTGATTTCAAATCTGGACAAATGGATGCTAGTGATGGTGCCTTTGTGCACGAGAATTGGGAAATGTGGATGTCTTGTCTGGGTTGATTAAGGACTGAACTCTGACAACCCAATTCAAGCCCCAACGTACTTCCACACGCAGTGTATGGGCACTGTTTGGTTAAGTAAAAGGTTAATGCTATTGAGTTGGAAACAGGAGAGTAAGGACATGTGTATTGATCTCATATGGCATAGATGCTTAGGTCTACAAGCCGTGTCTTATGCCATGTGAATTTTATATTGATATCAGATGTTCTTAGAAGGGTGAGGGCGTATATGTGTTACATCGCATGTACGTACCTTAAGGGCTCGATTGCGATGTAGTATGTGCAATGGCGCAGATTTGCATTTCTTTGATTGGGTCGGCATTCCCGGCACAACATGTGGACCCCGGTTGAGCAGATGCTATCAGTCGTTGTTTAAGCGGGATCAGTCTCACATGGGTTGTCCAACTCAATAGTGTCAACTTGTTGAAAAATACCAAATCTTAGCTCACCCGGCCGGCGTACAAAAGGCAGTGTGCTATTATTCCAGAGGCTTACGGGCTAACTAAGTCATGTGGGTAAAGATGTACACCCCTGCAGGGTTAAAACTATTCGAATAGCCGTGTCCACGGTTACGGACGACACTTGAATTGATGTCACCTGTATAGACTTTGCTCTAAATCCGGTTTTGGGAATTCTCTCGGCATGATTGTTGTCATGCACGGTTTGATAGTAATCTATCACTGTTTATGATTATGTTCTCATTTACTTACTGTTTTAGTCCAAATTGATTTATAAAATTGCTTTGTCAAAACTTAGCAATTGTAGGTTAAGATGTATCGCTTTATGCAAAATTGAACCATAAAAGTTTTCCTGTTGTTGGCCTTATGCATATACCAATTCTAATCCTTTGTATAGGTTCTATCTAACATTTTATCTTAATAGTTTGTGTAAGTCTTGCTGAGTACCTTCCGTACTCAGGGTTTATGACCTCTTGTTGCAGGTGAGGATGGTTATCTGTATGAGATGCCCGTTAGCGCCGATCCGGGTGACGCTAACGAGTGAAGCTAGTTCTAGTCTCCACGCAATAGCCTGCGGGTGATGGGGCCATTGGTGGCTTTTGTTGTTTAGTTTTGCTTCCACTGTTGAATTTTTGTGATGACCAAAGTCATCTGTTACTGTAGCACCGAACCAAATTGAAAACGGTTATGTATAATTATGTGAATGTATGCCTTGTATGTGTATGATGCAATGTTGTTTAAGGATATATGCGCAATAGTCACTAATCCTGGGAACTATTGCATGACATATATCCGGGAACCTGAATATTGGAACTGTTACTTGTTATTATTATGCTTCTAGTATGATTTTTAATGTGGGAACTGCACTGTTCCTTAATTAAGAATTATGCTACCAGTATAATTTTAATTCGGCACATTCCAATATTTGAGGGTCTTACACTAGTCGAGAATCCAACTTCTTGATTTCTTCATCATGGGAAGCAATGGTCTTAGCATGCCTCTTCTCCCATGATTTGATGTCCTCTGCATTTGTCTTAGCAATGCGGACAGTCTCGTTATAGATCAAGGTTTTATCCCTGACTTCAGTTTCGAGCCTTCCCAGTTCAAGGTCCATTTCTAGAAAAGAAATGGGAGTAAGAAATGGGAAAGAACTCGTAAAGGACCGCAGGTAAAGAATTGCTTACCTGATTGTCGGGATCTTAACCTCGTAATTTCTTGATCTTTATCTTTGGAGATACGAGAAATCTCATGAATAACCAAAGTTTTATCTTTGACTTCATTCTGGAGCTTTCTCATATCATCTTCTTTTTCTAAAAGAAGCAACAATCAGGTAAAGATCAACAACATAAGCAGTCTTAAGTTCAGCACTTACTGTTTATCCTTTCCTGCATTTTTTCAGTTGCAGAGTTAGCTTCTTTAAGCTTCCTCAAGAGGAATTCTACTTTTTTCCATAGCTTTCTCGACTCATCTTTTTCATAATCAAGCGAGTCGGCTAAGGTCTTTTCATCACTGTTTAGCCTACAAAGGAGAAAAGTGGACATGAACATTATTAAATTGGTCGTAAGTTCTTCTACAACCATTGATCCAGTCGTAAGTTCTTCTACGACCATGGATCTAGTCGTAAGTTCTCCTACGACGAAGCATCTGGTCGTAAGCCTTTTACGACTAGTATCTAGTCTTGAGTTTTTCCACGACAAACCCCGTAAGCACTATATAAGTAGTCAAGTCGAAAACGACTACAAATAATAGTGACTTACCACCTCTCTGCCTATCTGCAGAGTTCCTCTTTTTCCTATCGTAGCTCTAGAAGTTGTCGGTGATATTCACCAACAACGGCAATTTGTTCTAGAGCTTTCTGCAAAAAGAAAGACAGTAAGAAACAAGGGAAGACCACATGTATAAGTATCCTTAAATACTTACACTCATGGTTGATCGAGAAAATATCGAGTAAACCAGCTCTGGATTCTTCAGCTTGTCCACTCTCTCGACTTGATCCCACCAAACCTTCTCAAGACGCTCGTTGTCAAAAGTTTCCCCTCTATTGGGAATATCTTTGGGATGAGGGACTCGATGGTGAGATCTAAAAGCAGAAGACCCCACTATAGAAGCGGGGCCAAAGAAATCGAATGAAGTTGAAGTATTCCTCATCTTGATTACAAAATGCGCTTCTCTTTGGATACCGGGAAGGAGGTGCTCAGCGATTTCCTTTCCCGCACGGTGGTCGGTACATCACCACCTCGGCGGAGGCTCCTCTGTTGCCTCATTGTCTCCACAACCATTTCAGTGGTCGTAGCTACTACCTCAATAGTCATAGCTGCAACCTCAGTGGTCGTGGCTGCTACCTCAGTGGTTGTAGCCACTACCTCAGTGGCCGTAGCTACGACCTCAGTGGTTGTGGTAACCACTTCAAGAGCCACGACTTCTTCCACAACCCAGGCTGTGGACGATCCTTCGACCACTTCCGCTGTCATCTCTCCAATCGCTGGAGAGGTAGCAACGGGCTTCTCGATAGAAGCGTCCGTGGAGGTTGAAGGAGTCGAGCTAAAATCAACAAAAAGAGAGCAAGTCAGGTTGTGAAAAGCAAAAAAGGTAAATGCTATTCTTACACTTTAGCTTGTTTCACGTACCTCTGCACCCTAGACCTGATTAGGAGCTTAGGAGTTATCTTCCTGACGGAAAATTTCTTCGACTTCTTTTCTACGACCAAGTCTGCTCGTAGTTCAAGTTGGAGAATGGGCTTGGCCACGACCACGTCTGGTCGTGGATCTTGAACAGGAACCATCTCTCTGGTCTCCTGACTTTCCGGAGGGCCGAGATCAATCTCGACCACTCCAAGAGAAGCGCTACCCTCAATTGTAGGCTCGGCTGGATCAGCGTTGTCCTTCACAAAAGACATAAAGTCCTTCCAGTTCTCCTTTTCTAGTTGCTTGACAAAACTAGGAGTGGCAGAAACTGTGAAAGTTTTCTTGTCATAATAAAAAGGTACCTTAGCCTTGCGGGCCTTACGCCTAAGAGGTTCTTCGACCTCCTCAGCCTCCTCATTGAATGCTTCAAATTTTTACCTGCTGCGGCCGTGTCCTTGGTCTTGCGGGCTTTGCGCCTAAGAGGTTCCTCAGCCTCCTCAGCTTCGGTTGTTTCAACCTCAGCTTCTGTTGCAACCGTGCGTGCCGCAGACTTTGCCGAGGACCTGGTTGAAATGAAGGAACTTGAGCTTGGTCCTCCCTTGTCGGTGACTTTTGTAAGTCGACGCTTTTTAGTCAGAGGAGATGAACCCTTGTCCACTATCATCCCTGCGCCAATGGTTATCAGTTCGACCTCTTCGTCGTCCTGACGATTTTCCATACCTACTTTCTGTAAAGAAAAACAGAAAAAGAAGAATCACTGACTAGTCGTAAGATTTTCTACGACCAGTATCCAGTCGTAAGCTTTTCTACGATATTTCCTTGATTGTAAGATTTTGTACGATCACTACCTAGTCGTAAGTTCTTTCTACGACTATGAAGTCCTAACGATAAAATCAACTTTTGATTACCTTCAGGCGCACCATCTTTTCCTCTGCGGATAAAACCGCAAGGATTTGAGGAACCGCCATTCCGAGTGGCGGAGGCTTCTCACAAACGAGTTTGACTTGAGCGTCAATCTCTACATGTGAAAGATCTGTGTAAAACAGATAAAGATATTCATTAGACAATTTTGAAGAAGACCAAACTGAAAGATAAGTCGAAAAACTACTTACTCTCATCGTAGTCCCTGGTCGGGTCTTTTGGCCCCGTGTACCTCCACATAGGAGGTACTCGTTTCTTCAAAGGACTAATTCGATGTGCGATGAAATCCTTCACCACATGCCATCCGGTTAATCCCTCTTCTTTCAAGTCTTTTATGGCTTGAATATAGGGGGCAATCCGGTTGATATCCTGGGGAATCGAATCCCACGAAGGTTTCTTTTTGTGACCTTCCTCGAAAGTAAAATTTGTCTTCGAGGTGACTTTCCATAAAACCACCTCTTCCTCCATCCCGCCACGAAGATCTAGTAAACATCTGAATATACTCCTTCGACTTCCGTCATGGAGCTTGATCGCAACTTCCAAACTATCTCAGAAGACCGAAATATTGGAAATGTGCGAATTAAAATTATACTAGTAGCATGATTCTTAATTATGAACAGTTCATTCCTCATTAAAATCATACTAGAGGTATAATCATAATAAGTAACAAATCAATATTCGGGTTCCGGATATGTGCCTCGGGTTAGCTCGAGAATCATTTGCTAACATACACATATCCTCACAACATTATATCACAAGCATACACGATTAGAATATGCATACGGCTAGAATATATATATCAGTAAAATTTTACAGCGGAATTATTTAGGAAATAAGAAACAGAAGATGAAATAATAAAATAAACTTTCCAATTGGGCGCCACAACCCAAGGGCAACTTGATGGGATTAAAGCCAAGAATCAGCATAATCGTCTCAACTTGAAATATTAATTAGAATGTCTTCACCTGCAACAAGTGGACAATTTCCACTGAGTACAGAAGGTACTCAGCAAGACTTACACAAACTAATAAAAGAAAGTGTTTGATAGAACCTATACAAAGGATTAGAATTGATATATGCATAAGGTTAACAACAGGAAGGTTATACTGGTTCAATTTGCATAAAGCAATACATCTTAACCTACAATTACTAAATTTTAACAAAGCAATTTTATAAACAACTTTTGGACTAAAACAATAAGTAAATGAAGAATATTCATAAACAATAACCAATAATGAAGTGGTGTTACACCACCAACACACCAGTACATACTTAACCATTGAACCGAAATCCCATCCACCAAATAAAATTGGAATGTCAAATCTATACAAAGCGCTAATCAAATTCAAGCATTGTCCGTAACTAGGGACACGGCTATTCGAATAGTTTTAACCCTGCAGGGGAGTACATCTTTACCCACACGACTTAGTTAGCCCGTAGCCCCTAGGATAATAGCACACTGCTTTTGGTATGCCGGCCGGGTAAACTAAGATTTGGTATTTTTCAACAAGTTGACACTATTGAGTTGGAATACCCATGTGCGACTGATCCCGCTTAAACAACGACTGATAGCATCTATTCAACCGGGGTCCACATGTTGTGCCGGGAATGCCGACCCAATCAATTAAATGCGAACTCGTGCATAACTGCACATATTAGACCGCAGTCGGGGCCCTGAAGGTATGTACATGCGATGGAACACATCTACGCCCTCACCCTTCTAAGAACATCTGATATCGATATAAACTCCACATGGCATACGACACGGCCCGAAGACTTAAGCATCTATGCCATATGAAATCAATACACATGTCCTTACTCTCCTGTTTCCAACTCAATAGTATTAATCCTTTACTTAACCAAACAGCGCCCATACACCGCGTGTGGAAGTACGTTGGGGCTTGAATCATCCAGCCGATGTTCAGCCCTTAATCAATCCAGACAAGACAACCACATTTCCCAATTCTCGTGCACTACGGCACCACCACTAGCATCCACTTGTCCAGATTTGAAATCAGATTAGCAAGAAGGGTTTAAACTCGTTTCTGATTTAAAGAGACTAATAAAGAAACAAATACTAGAAATTCATTTGTGGTTCCCATGTTTGACAAGATAAGCTTGCCAAACACTACCGTTCTAAAAGCGCATGGCTAAGCAATTTCTAGCCTAAGTATTTTAATACAAACAATACCTTAATTTGAGTGTATGATAAAATTTAAGGTAAGCCACAAGTTATGGGTTGTAACTAGATACCACACATGTCACAATTAATTTTTAAGGAATTAGCATGCAACAGTTATCACTGTATTTTGTAAATCTACAGTTCCAAAATTAGGATCAATATGGTGCAGAGAGGATGCTTGCCTTGGCAGAAGTCCACTTGTTCACTCATGTAGACGTAAATGTTCACTCCGTGCAATTTATAATCTAGAGAAAAATGCGATAGCGAATAAACACCAATAACATCGAGAAATCCAAAATGCATGATAATTATATATATTAATGAAGTTATGATTCTACATGCATTTAGGTATAGATTTTAGTTTAATTGGAGTTCAACTTCTTATGAATTTGTTGAGGTTAATTCAATTTCTGAGGTAATCATAATAATTGATGATATCTAGAGTTTAGGTGATATTGCTTTCCTTAACAGGGCACCTAGTACTCATAAACACTCTCTCTAGACATTCTATGCATACATCCACGATGATCATACAGTCAAAATTAATCCTCTTATATGTTTTCTTTTCAATTAGTCTTTTAAAACCTTAACAGGTATTCAAAAGAATAGCTTATTTCATTGTCTTACTAATTACTAAGATACTATTCACACATAAATGAAAAGGCAGCAGCTTCATGAATTTTAGTTTGGCTAAGTTTGTTCTGGTTAATTAAATTAGTACTTATTCTTTAGAGGATTAGCATTTGTTAATTTAAGGTCTAAAGCTTAAATGGATTTAAAGGTCACTAGGATCAAAATTTCAGAAAAGCATTATGCTTACTATTATTTGGCCAAAGGTTAGACAACAAAATTAATTTTAGTTAAGCTCTAATTATCTAGCTAGTTGAAACACCTTAAATGATTTATTACTTACCAGGCTATTTAGTTTCCTAATTGGATTATATTTCAGATTAGAATGCTGTTTGCTAGGTGATGACTAAAAAGACCAATTAGAATTATTAACACCTCTAACTTCTGAATTAACATTGCCATTAGCTTATTAACAAAATTGATTCCTTTTTGACAAGTTGATTTAATGGAGTGATCTACAGAGCTACACACAACATAAAGCATTAAATCTTTTTTTACTAGTTACATTTCATAACAGGGTGAGTTAATTGACTTCTGTTATGGTTCTGAAAATTCAACTTCAAAGTGGATTTTCATATTTAGCTTTCAGATTTGTGCATTTCTATTAGATAGGTTAAGTGTTCGAAAGACTAAATGAATTGGGAATATTTCTAGTTATTGGATTAACCATGCTATAATCTTACCTACAAAATCAACATCTTTAGATTACTATTCATGCATATATATAATAGCAGTTTTTCAGAATTAAAGTTCTATTAGCTAATCTTCTTTCAAATTCAAACTTCCAATTTATTAACTTAAGTGATATTCACAAAATTGGTTAGCAAAAGAGGATATTGGTATTGCAATTGGTTTACTGACAATTCAACCTTTTTATCACATTACTATTTCTTTTCTGTTCACTTATCTCAACCGAAGTGCTGTTATAGTTCTGATAATTGACTATTTCACTAAATCAAACATTATTTTTTAATTGTCTTCAGATCACTGTTCAAATGCTAAAATACTAATCTAGACTTTTATCAACTCACACTTCCAGTAGCCAATTCAATTATCTACTTGCTAATCCAATTTTTAGTGGTCAAATAATTAAACACAACTTTAAACACAAAAGGATCAGTCACCTAACAGAGAATATCTCTTGTCAGTTCATTTATTCTACAACAGGGCAAATTTCTGAATTGGACAGCTATCACTTATTTCATATTAATTCAATCGTTCAACTTTTACTAGAGTAATTAGGTGATCTAACAACCTTTACCAGATTAATTGATCTTGGTTGGTTTGACAAAATGGCTTTACTAACAATTCAATTTTTAACTGAATATTTTATCTGGTCATCAGCTTATACAGAGAGCTTCTATTGTTTGACATCTAATTTTTCTATTAACTTAATTGTTCATTTACCAAAGATAATTAGGATTTATTAATTCATCTCTGTGCAATTCACTTTTTTTTGGTTGAGCTACAGTACCAAAACACAGAACAGGACAGAGAGGCCGAAGGCTCTGTGCACAGAGAAGCTCGGTGGTGAATTGCCGCCGGTGAAGGGGAGGTGGCGAGGCGAAGGCGATAGTTGAACTGGGTACCCTGTGGGTTAGTGAGACTAGGGGAGGTGACTACGAGGATTGGCAAGACCGAGTTGGCGGTGCAAGGCGGCGGCGATCGTCGATGGAGGTGAAAAGAGGCGATGAAATGGGAGAGGGGTAGAGTGGAAATCAAAGCACGCACGAGCACCAGTATGGTATGGCGAACTCACCGGTGTAGTTGGCGAAGGCGGAGAAGCACCGAGGAGGTCGGCGGCGGCGAATGTGGCAGCTGGTGGAGGTTCTCGTCGCGGGGCTCCTGGAGAAGATGAGAGTGGGAGTGAGTGATCCGAGAGGGTAAAGGAAGGCTCAAGGGTGCTCTGGGAGGAAGGAATCGGAGAGAAAGTCCTCGTGGAAGGAGTGGCGGCGGAATAGGCGGTGGCGGCCGGACACGAAGAAGATGGACGTGCGCGGCTCCACAATGAACGATTCTTCAAATTGATCCTTGATTTGTGATGGTGGGGTGGTGGAGCATCGGGTGACACGGCTACGGTGGTCAGAAATGGCCGGAGCGGCTAGAACGACTAAGAGTGGCTCGGCGGCGACAGAGAAGAAGGAGTAAGAAAACGAAGGAGAGGAGACGTGTTGCTCCTATAGATAGAGGTCAAGAAGCTTCGAGGTGGGGGTGGCGTGGCTCAACTACAAGATCACGTCAACAAGGAGTTAGCCGCGTGTCCCAGGTTGCAGCAGCGGAGGGATGGCGTGGCGTCGGTGCTGCGAGAAAAAGACAACCGGCGGAGTGGGGCCCGCCGGTCAGTGAAATAAAAGGGCGACTCGGTCGGTTGGTTTAGGTTGAACAGTGACTGGCTCGGGGCGGTTAAATGCGGACCATCCGATCGGGAATGGACAGTCGAGATGAGGTGGGCCGTTCAGACCATCCAATCGGCCGTGCGATTTGGGCCGCTGATTTCCAATCCAACGATCCACAAGAGTTGGGTGCGGCTCGGTACATTAATGGACTCCACCGAGTCAATTAGCCGAGTCGGGTTTGAGCCCAACGCACAGTACCCACGAGTTTAGGTCTAAGGCTTTGACTAAGATTTTAATTTTGATTCCCACTTTGACCAAGGGTTTAAAAATAGAAATAAAATTTGTAAAATCCTGAAATAATTTAGGTGGGTTCCTGGGATAGTCTAGTGTTTATAAAAATTATTAAACCTTACTGTTCATATAATATTTTGTATAATATAAATTCAAACTTAGTGTATGTTATAGATGTGTGTTTGAATTTTCTGTGGTTTAATTTAATCCCAAAATTTGGGAAAAATTATATTAATTCATGATAATTATTCTAGTATTTAAATAAATTATTTTCCAAAGATCTTGTGAGCATTTATTTAAAATTTCTTTTGTGGCTTTAGTTTGAATTTAGAGATTTACATTTGATTTTAAGATTTACATTTAATTTTAAGATTTTCTAATGCATAATTTATGCACATGTTTCAGAAATAACAATTATAATATAAAAATGCATATAATTACTGTTTATTAAAATTGGGGCTGTTACACTATCCCAGCTTGTCGAGCCATTCTGTAGAAATATTGAAAGAGCTCAAGGTCCGCTGGAATTCCTAGGTATGCCTCACATAGATACACAAATACGCTAAGCATTGTGATGGAATTAGGACCGAGATTCACCAATTCCACCCCAAAATGCTCAAGTATAAGTGTGAGAAAGGGGTGAGCAGGCAGTTGAAGGCCACACTCACAATATGCCTAGAAGATGGGGATTTGCTCAGCCTCCCAGGCAATAATCTTGCCCATCGCCATGAACCACTCCACGAGAATCTTCATTGGAATCTTCCCAGCGTTGACCAGGGCTTGAATCTTCACCGCATCCATCTCCGACTCGGCCCATTCGGAAACTCTCCCGGCCATTTCTCTCGGAAGGGAGATTTTCGATTGAGTTAGTGGCGGAGAAGACAAAACGATGAGCAGTATGGCGATTTGGGGAAAAGTATAAATCTAAGTCTTACCCTGGTAAGTATTTATAACCGTGTACCTTGGGCGGGCGTGGCATTCAAAGGTTGCCACCGCTTCGAAGCTGCTCAACAGACGAGACTAACGGAGTCGTTTGAAATTCCCTAACTTATGCATTCAAGAAAATCAGGTTCGTTTTACACCTCAAGCGAAATTACTTCCTTGGTCAGATCTTTTTTTGACCAAAGGAAATGTTAATCGGAAAGGTTTTTCTTCCGATCACCATACTACGACCACCTCATGATCGTAGGAGTGTTCTACGACTATTTGATAGTCGTTAGTAATCTTCTTGACCAAGCATATTTCTGGTCAAAGTAGTACACAAATGTCGAAGAGTTTTTCCTTCAACTATCTTTCTACGACCCTCTCGTGGCCGTAAGACCATCTATAACTCCTGTACCAAGTAAGTTGCTTTCAGTTGAAGCTGGGGGGCTAGATGACGAGGATCTAATAATCCTCATTTTATCTTTTATCTATAATTCTTATTATAAGTAAATATGACGTCATATGGTCCCTGAGTATATCCCTTAATTTTATGAGGGAGAAGCCTAATAGGTGGTCGTAAGTTATTCTACGACCACCCCCATAGTCGTAAGTCATGCTACGACTACCCCATAGTCGTAAGTCTTGCCACGACTACCTTATGGTCGTAAGTTCTTCTACGACCACTACCTAGTCGTAAGGTATTCTACGACTAGGTCATAGTCGTAAGCTCTTCTACGACCAGGTCAGCCACAATCACCTTATGATGAATTAAACCTACAGACGAGTGGGTCCAATTGATTAAGGAATTCAAGCAGTCATCATACGCTGTTACTCTGCGAAGTAATAGCATGTAATGCTCCATTATCTCTGATATATAGCTGTCAGGCGGCGTGGAGGAGTTAATACGCCGGTGATTACTGCCAACATGCGAATTCTGAGGATGTGATGAGGCGCCACTTCACCTGGAGAAACGGCCACTCCTTCACGGATTATATAAAGGCGGCAATCAGAGAAGGAAAGGACGATCGAATCAACGCGTAGACACACGCTATCAAGGGCCATCAGGAAGACAAGCACTATCATCTGTAATAGCCTTAGTTTTTCTCCTGATTGTTCAGAATACACTCAATACCATACACACATAGGATTAGGGTTGTTATTCTCTCCGGAGAAGGCCTGAACCTGTATAAAAATACCCGTGTCAATCTCTCTGCGTGATTCTATTCTAGGAGACCCCCCGAATCAAACAATCTTTACGTAAGATCGGTTCTAAAACACCGACAGATCTCAAAGTAACAAATAATAATAATAGCTGGACCTTATGGTCAACGTTTACTTAACTTGCCACGCAGGGCCAAAGAAACAAATAAAACTCTTGCAGCGGAACAAAACTCTTCAAATGGTCAATCAACATGCCCACAGGCAATCGAGTGGAGAACGCATCCTAATCCGCAAAACCTTCATAGTCCTCCTGGGCGAAGAACTCTTGAGCAGCTTGATACTCTTCAACTGCGGATCAATCCGAGGGCAAAAGCCATGAGTACTTTTGAATGTACTCAGCAAACCGTAGGGAAATGTATGCAAATAGTATTCATACGTGGCTTGACAAGGTTAGCTATATGGTTCTTTTGCAGAAAGCAGCATTTACGATAAATACAATAAATAGATTGAAATGCGTAGTTGAAAACAATAGTAAGTAATTAAACAATTTCTTTGAAACGACTAGTGAACTGCCCATTCACTTCCCAACCAAACCAAAGATAAGTGAATCCCCAATTCACCAATCGACACAAGCCCCCAAGTGAATTATCCGTTCACCAAACAAACATTATATTCATCAAGTGAACTTCCCATCCACACTCCGACTCATTTTAAAGAAACTCTATCTCCCGTGTGAAATCCCCGAGCACGTCCATAACCGCGGACACGACTATTCGAATAGTTTTACACTCTGCAGAGGTTGTACAGCTTTCCCCACATGACACGACTTCTCTAGTTTGTTTGGCATATATCTATGCCACCGCTCACTACCTTAGGTAAGTAGTCTAGAGCACGTGACAAGGCCTTTACAAAGTCCTGTTTTGATCCAGTTCTGCCTGCTAAGGTTTCAACACTGAATGTCTTTCCAACCAGACAGGGCCCCCCTCTTGCGCCTGTGAGAATACGTTTCCCATAACTCACGCTTTCCACGACAGAACCAAATCAAAACATCGCTAATTAATTAGCCAGGTCCATCCGATACCAGACATGTGGTTGTACGGTTAAGGCCCAGTTCAATGGCGCACCGGATTAAGTCCTTGACAAGTTACTCAGGCGAGACTACCACAAACCCAATCCGTGCTAAACCCGCACCCCCACTATCCACCAACCGCTCGCCCAAGTGAAAACCATTTTGTTTAACCAAGCCCCATGACTCACCCCGTCATGGTACCCACAAATTTTAACAAGAGTGGCTCACCACCACGATTCCATATATCATAAGTCAAGATTAATCATTATGACACATGTGGTGATAAACCCATCGTATCTAAGCTGAACTAAGCATTAATACGCTACCCATGTTGGCAATATAAATATGTCCAACTAAAATTATCCTCGCTAGGGTGACAAAGGATTCATGGCATTCAAATAATCAAAGGAGGCATAATGACAATAGGTAATAACTAATCCCAAAACAATTTGTATAAAAATAGCATGCAATTGTATAAAACAATATACTTTTGAAATCATAGGTTCAATATGATCAAAGGACTATGGCTTGCCTTGGAATAAATCCTAAGATTGATCTTGATCTTGGTATACTCCTCCTTGCTCCAAGCTTCCCGAAGTATCAACGTCTACTCGCAAACAAGCAAATAAACCAAATAAATAAATAATAGAGAGAAAATTAACTCCAAAAATTAAATAAAAATCTCAGATAGATAGATCTTAAATTTAGATGAATTTAGGAATTTGAATGGACTCAATCGGAGTTCGAATGCAAAAGATATGGGCTTTGGAAGATTGAAATCCATGAAATAATGAAAATCATAATTTCAGGATTTACTGGAATTATATTTCTACTAAAAAATCACATAATGACGTCGGCTGACATCATCAGAGCTTTTTCGGCGGAGAAGAAAAAATAACAGAAATTGAATATTGGTGTAGGTCCCACGGGAAGCGGCTGGGTGCACATGGACTGAGTCTACCGAAGATTGGATCGGGAATAGATGGTGGGCTGGACGCGTGGGTGCTGACTCAGTGACACGTCGGCTGAGATGGTGATGCGGCTGTTGATCTGGCTGGACATGGGGTGGCCACGTCGCTGATGACGTCAGATCGACGGTGAAGGCTTCGGTTGTGGCCGACAACGGTGAGCGGCGGCGCTGCACCGACAACGGATGTGTGCAATGGGTCGGGGAGGCTATTGCAAACCTTTTGACACAAGTATCGGTGCAGGAGGTCAACGGAGTCAGCCGGAATTGGCAACAGGGGCGCTCCGGGGTCACGAAGAAGGGCACGAGGATGCTCAGGTGACGGGGAAGGCGGTGGTGCGATCCACAAAGGCAGGGCGACGTTGGCGGCGGCGGAATTCGAGATTTTGCCTACGGCGGCCAAAACCCTAGAACTTGAAATTCCGACGGCGCTAAGGCTTTAGGAGAGGAACGAGGTGGGGTTTCGGAATGAGGAGGTACAAGCGATCCTTGGAGTCCCTTTTATAGAGGCTTGAGCGCGCCGGATAAGGATATCCCCAAAAGAGTCCGAAGCGGCTAGGAGTTGGTTTTAGAGATAGAAGAAGATACGGGACGAGATTTGATTTGATTCTGGTGCGGAGAGATAAGGAAAAAGGATTGACGTGGTTGCGCAAGACTTTATTGTTGGAGATCCCGTTTGCTGGACAAAGCTTTGAGAAGGAGATCCATGGCGTTTTCGGACAACGCTCGAGTGAAGGAAGAGCTGAAGAAAGGAGACGACCGACGGGTAGGCTCCACCGAACAGAGAGAGAAGGAGCGATGCGCACGGGGCTAGCTCGGAGCTGGGCCGCGAAGCAATGGAAAACGGGCCACACAGGATTGGGCTAGGCCGGAACAGGAGTTGGGTTTCAGCCCAAGGAGGATTTTGAGATTTTTAATAGTTTTTCTTTTTTTTTATAAAATAACAGAAACACCAAATAAAACTTAGAAAATAGCAAATGCACTCAGATAAATTCTAGAAAAATCTAGAAAATATATCCAAGCACATAAAATCCAAATAAAATAATTTTTTATAATAGTTTATGTTGACATTATTCATATTAAATTGTTTTTGAACTCCGAAAATTCCAATTAAGCTTTTAACTTTACCAGGGAAATTCAAATGGTTATTTTAAAAAAAAAACTTTAAAACAGACCAAATTTTTGGGATGTTACAACAACGATCATAACATGACTACCCACCGCATCCATAGGATCAATCGCGATGGAGCTTTGCAAATTAGTCGGCCAGGTCCCTTTGCCCATTTCTCAGGACATGTGGTTGTACGATGGTGGCTAGCAAGATGCGGCTCGCAGACCGGTCCTCATATGGCTTGGGCGGCTAACACAAAACCCATGGGTCTCAACCCTACCCGAGTTGAGCCCGTCCATACCCTACACCAGCCAGACAACCAATCCACCCAAGACCAAATCCATTTTTCCATTTCTGTTTTTCCAAAACATTTATCAAAACCTCCATGACAACCCAATGTCATGGCTTTAAAGCATTGAATATTTTGGTCTGTTGGAAGAAATATTTCCCAAATCAAGATGTTTGGTCTAGCAAGACTAAGCATTCACTTTTTAAAGCCTCGGTCCTTACTATTGCAAAAACCAGATTTTTATCTAGGGTGACAATGGAGTTGGTTCAACATAGGCGGTGGCCATACAATGGAATTAGGCATAGCTAAGAACGAAAGATAGGCATTGAAATAACTTAGCGAAAGTAAGCATGCATACATCTTTCAAGCACAACATAAGTATCTTGAAGTAATGGGTGCAATATGATCAAGAGTGTAACTTGCCTTGCTCACAGTCTTGAGCTTCTTCTTCTTCTTCAAAGAACTCTTGCCCCTCACGGCCTTCGCAATCTACACAGTGAAAAACCAAATAACTCAAATAGAGCTCCAGCAAAATCCAAAGAACTCCAAATAAATTCCAATACAAAACCAACTGAGAGGTTAGGCGATCAGGAAGAGGTCTAGAGAGCTTGTTGGAGGAGATCGAGAGACTCAAGAGAGGAGGTCCGAGAGCTTGGAGGGAGGTCCGAAGCTCTAGGGATGAGATCCACGGGCTGCTCGGTTGTGCCAGAGAGGGGAAGTGAGGAAGAAAGTGAGAGAGGAAGGGCTGCCCAAGCTATATATAGCTAGAGCCAATGAGATGTTCCCAAGGTGCGGGTGTTCAAGAGTTGGTAAAAAGGACCACAAAGGCAGGCAAGGGATGTGACAAAAGTAGGGCACGGGTGTTGCAAAAGTGCTAGCATTTAATGCGATACAACATGCAATAAATGTGGGCGAGACTTCCTTGCACAAGGACACAGTAAAAGGATAAAGAAAAATAGGTGTGACTACCAAGTGGGGCCAGTCAAGACCCGAAGGGGAGGTCCTGCGGAGACCTTAAGGAGGTCCCATAGAGGACAAGGGAGGTCCTCACCCACGGGGAGGTCCTGACGGTTGGATCTCTACAGGGGAGGTCCAATGGCCAAGATCAAGTGCAAAGGGGAGGTCTGCAGAGGTCAGGTGGAGGTCCTCACCCACTAGGGAGGTCCTAACAGTTGGATTAAATAAAGGGGGAGGTCTGGATGGTTAAGATCTAATTCGAAGGAGGAGGTCTTGAACGGTTAGGATCTCCAAAGGGGAGGTCTGAATGGTTAGGATCTCCAAGGGGATGTCCTAACGGTTCGATCTACACAAAAGGGGAGGTTTGGACGGTTAAGGTCACCTAAGGGGAGGTCTTAACGTCCAGATCTTCAAGGAGGGAGGTCTGGACGGTTAAGATCTCCAAGGGGGAGGTCTTAACAGCCAGATCTGCAAAGGAGAAGGTCTGGACAGTTAAGATCTCCAAGGGGGAGGTCTTAACAGCCAGATCTATAAAGGAGGAGGTCTGGACGGTTAAGATCTCCAAGGGGGAGGTCTTAATGGCCAGATCTTCAAGGAGGGAGGTCTGGACGGTTAAGATCTGTAAGGGGGAGGTCTTAACGGCCAGATCTGCAAAGGAGGAGGTCTGGACGGTTAAGATCTCCAATGGGGAGGTCTTAACAGTTAGATCTACAAAGGAGGAGGTCTGGACAGTTAAGATCTCCAAGGGGAGGTCTTAACGGCCAGATCTGCAAAGGAGGAGGTGGGCGATAGCGAGATAGGAAGTGGGGAAAGCGGGAGCCATTGGATTTCAATCGGACCGTCCAAAATGATTGGGCTGTTCGGACCATCCGAGCTAGCGCTAGATCTTAGCCATTGAACTGAATCAGGCGGTCCGAAATGGTTGGGATGTTCAGACCGTCCGAACGCCTCTACAAATCGGACCGTCCACCAAAGATCTAAGGGCTGAGAGTGGGTGGGGTGTTCGGACCATCCGAACACCTCGCCAAGATCAAACCGTCTAATACAAATCAGATGGTACACAAGCCATAGAGGTCCAAATGGACAAAGAGGGGGTCCTGGAGGACCCGGGGAGGTCTAATAAAGGAGAGGGAGGTCCTGAAGGACATGGGGAGGTCCAATAAAGGAGAGGGGAGGTCCTAAAGGACACGGGGAGGTCCTGAAGGACATGGGGAGGTCCAATAAAGGAGTGGGGAGCTCCAAGGAAACGATAATACCGTGAGTTGGGTCGGTAATACTGGATGGGCAGTGAGAGATACTTCCAGAGAGAATTACAAGGTTTAAGCAAAGGAGGTAAGTCCAAACGGACTCAGTGGGGTTCAAAAGATACAGAGAGTGAGTTTAAATGGATTTGAGAAAGGTTTAGTCTTGGAGAGGTCTAAACTTGGGGAGGAACCACAGAAGGAGATGTAGACCTGGGAAGGTACAATCATCTGGGGAGGTTTAGACCTAAGGAGGTCTGGTCCAGAGAAGGACAAAACATGGACAGAAAAAGGGAAGATCGCCAAAACTCCAACAAACTCAACAACCCATCAAGGACTTTTAGTTGAAGTTTGAGTTAGTCAATTTGAAATCCATCCTGAAATTTCAAGTTAAGCTTTGAATTCTCATCAAAACAAAATGGTTCTGTTTATTTTGAAATCATCAAAAAAGGCTCTGAAAATCAAGGTGTCACAAACCTACCCCCCTTAAGGGAATCTCGACCCCGATATTCAAGCTTGGCCAGTAAAGAGGTATGGGTAGTTTGTCTTAAGATCTTCTTCATTCTCCCATGTGGCTTCACTCTTAGGTTGGTGACTCCACTACACCTTGTATGTTCGAATGATCTTGCTTCTGGTGACACGCTACGCAACATCCAAAATTTTGATTGGCCTCTCCACATAAGTGAGGTCTTCTTGAAGATCAGTGCTTTTCAGAAAGGTGTGGTCTTCTGGTACTCGAAGGCACTTCCTCAATTGTGACACATGGAATACATTGTGCACTGCTGACAGGGAAGTTGGCAGCTCAATTTGATAGGCAACTTCACCTTACCTTGCCAATATCTTGTATGGCCCAACAAATCTTGGTGCCAGCTTTCCTCTAGTTCGGAATCTCCTAACTCCTTTGAGTGGAGATACCCTAAGGTACACAAAATCTCCAACTTCAAAAGACAAGTCCCATCGACGAGTATCAGCATAGCTCTTTTGTCGGGACTGAGCTTCCCTTAAACGCTCTCTAATGAGCTTCACCTTTTCTTTAGCTTCTTTGATGACATCGGGTCCAAAGAATTGGTGCTCACCCACTTGATCCCAAAGGAGAGGGGTTCTACACTGTCTCCCATACAGAGCTTCAAATGGAGACATCTCCAAGCTAGCTTGGTAACTATTGTTATAGGAGAACTCAACATAGGGGAGGTTTTTATCCCAACTTTTCCCATGGTCCAATGCACAAGCTCTGAGCATATCCTCAAGAACTTGGTTCACACGCTCTGTTTGTCCATCGGTTTGAGGATAGTATGTTGTGCTAAAATTGATCCTTGTCCCCAAAGCTTCATGTAGGCTTTCCCAAAACCGAGAGGTGAACTAGGAACCCCTGTCGGACACTATCCTCTTGGGCACACCATGTAGACAGACAATTCGAGCCATATAAAGCTCTGCTAGCTTGCTGCCCCTATAAGTAGTTTTGACAGGGATAAAATATGCCACTTTGGTTAGTCGATCAACCATGACCCAAATAGAGTCATAGCCCGATTGAGTCCTGGGCAGACCAGTGATAAAGTCCATGCTGATTTGCTCCCATTTCCACTCGGGAATGGGCAAGGGCTGAAGCAAACCGGCAGGTCTTTGGTGCTCAGCCTTGACCCTTTGGCATACGTCACAACGCGCCACAAACTCCGCTACTTCTCTCTTCATGCCGACCCACCAATATCTTTCCTTAAGGTCTTGGTACATCTTGGTACTTCCTAGATGAATAGAGTAATGTGACTCATGAGCTTCTTTAAGTAGGAGTTGCTTTATGTCTTGACAGTTCAGCACACACAGCCTGTTGCCAAACCAAAGAATTCCTTGTTCATCCTCTAAAAAATCCAGGAGCTTTTCCACTTTTTAAGTTGTCTTTAATTATTTGAAGATCCTCATCCTTAGTTTGGTTCTCTCGAATTTGCTTCTGGATGGTGGGTTCAACCTCCAGGGCATGTATACCACCATGATCAACAATTTCCAAGTTTAGACGTCTCATCTCTTCATACAGTTTGGGCTGATTTTCTTGGACCAATAGGGTATTACAATAGCTCTTTCGGCTCAAAGCATCAGCTACCATATTTGCTTTTCCAGGGTGGTAGTGTATTCCAAGATCATAATCTTTGATGAGCTCCAACCATCTTCTCTGTCTAAGGTTGAGGTCTGATTGGGTAAAGATGTACTTCAAACTCTTATGGTCTGTAAAGACCTCGCAGTGATTACCAATAAGGTAATGGCGCCAAAATTTTAAAGCATGCTCTACGGCAGCTAATTCTAAGTCATGGGTGGGGTAGTTAGCCTCATGAGGCTTTAATTACCGAGAGGCATAAGCTACCACCCGACCTTCTTGCATTAAAACACAGCTTAGGCCCTACCTAGAGGCATCACAAAAGACTACAAAATCTTTCCAGATATCGGGCAAAATCAGCACCGGAGCAGAGGTCAACCTCTTCTTCAATTCTTGAAAGCTTTGCTCACATGCTGAAGTTCACACATATTTGCTTTCCTTCTTGAGCAATTGGGTAAGAGGTCTTGCTATCTTTGAAAAGCCTTCAATAAACCTACGATAATATCCTGCCATGCCAAGAAAGCTTCTTATTTGAGACACTGATTTGGGTGGCTTCCAATCTAACACATCTTGAACTTTCTTTGGGATTAAGCGCCACACGTTTGCCAACATGACACGGCCCAAAAGGTGACCTCTTTCAACCAAAAGTCACACTTCTCAAATTTTGCATAGAGCTAGTGGTCCCTGAGCTTGTCTAGGACCAACCGAAGGTGGCCTTCATGCTCTTCCTCAGTATTAGAGTACACAAGAATGTCATCTATGAAGACAATGTCAAACTTATCTAAGTACTCCATAAATACTTTATTCATCAAGTTCATAAAGTATCAGGAGCATTGGTTAATCAAAGGACATATTTGTGAACTCATAAAGTCCATACCGAGTTGAGAATCTGTTTTGGGATGTCCTCTTGTCGAATCTTCAATTGGTGATAACGACCTTAGGTCAATCTTGGAGAAGCTACGCTTCTTTTAGGTGATCAAACAAATAAATCGATCTGGGCAAAGGGTACTTATTCTTGATGGTAACATCATTGAGAGCTCTATAATCCACATACATGCGTTGTGTACCATCCTTCTTTGCCACAAAGATCACAGGAGCTCCTAGGGAGAGAACTCGACCTCACAAATCCTTTGCTTTGCATTTCTTCAATTTGTTGTTTCAACTCAACGAGATCATTCTTGGCAATCTATATGGCCTCTTGAAATAGGTGCTGTCCCTGGAACTAGGTTAATAACAAATTCTAAATCTCTATCCGGAGGCATTCCAGGTAACTCACTAGGAAACACATCAGGTACTCCCTTACCATAGGGAGGTCTTCAAGCTTAACCTCCCTCAAACAGGCCAAGCTAGGACCTGCCCTAGGAGAGGTCTCCGCGCTAAATTCAACTTGTACCCCTTGCTCATTGGTGAGCACAATGGACTTGTTGGCACAATCAATTTGACCTTGGTTCTTGGATAACTAGTCCATTCTAAGAATCACATCTAACCCTTGGGAGTGCAGAACTATCAAATATGCATAAAAAGGTACTCCCAAGATTTCCAAGGAAAGATTTGGGCACAAGGAATTAGTCCTCATTTCTGAGCCCGGGGAGTGGATTAGCATAGGGGGTATTAAAGGAGTTAAGGCTAGCCCATTATTACCCACAAACTTTGAAGAGACAAATAAATGAGAAGCTCCAGAATAAAAAAGAACTGAGGCTGGTACAGTATTAACAAGAAACGTACCAAGGACTACATCCAAAGCATGTCGAGCTTCCTCAGCTATGACATGATTCACATGTCCCTTGATAAATTGGGTCGAAGACTTCACTTTAGAATTGCCACCATGTGCCGAATTCCCTTGGCTGACTCGGTTTGGAGGGGTGACTGTTGCTTGTGGCTTCTTTGGGCATTTATTAGCATAGTGCCCCACTTCATTGCAATAAAAGCAAGTTGCCCCTGCTACAGAAATTGTGGCTAACTTACTCTGAAATTGACCTCCTGGAGAGGTCTTATAGGGGCTGGAGGTACCAGGCCGCTTGGCTTGCATAGGAGGCCTGGAGGGGGAGGAGGTCACAGGCCTCTTAGGCTGAAATTGAGAGGTCTTTGGCCTAGAGAAACTCTCTGATCTGAACTGCTGAGATGCCTTCCTCTTCTTGTGATTCTCCATCTCAACATGCTTGCCCTCTTGTCGAATTGCCTTGCTCACCAGTTGCTGAAAATTTGGGTAATCATGAGCAAGGAGCTAGACCGAGAGATCATCATTGAGCCCTTCCAAGAAATGCTCTTGCTTGGACTCATCAGTGGCCACATCTTCGGGTGCATATCTTGCTAGTTGGTTGAACTTGTGGAGATATTCACTAACAGTGCGGCTCTTTTGGCACAAAGATCTGAACTCTGTCTTCTTTAACAATATCATACCATGAGGTATGTGTGCCTGGCGAAAAGCTTGCCCAAATTCCTCCCAAGTTATAGTCTAAGCATCAACATGAGATTGAGTGAAGTTGTCCCACCACTCAAAGGCTGGTCCATGCAGTTGGTGAGAGACAAACAAAACCCTCTCACGATCCGTACATTGGATCATGTCCAGCTTTCTTCCCACTGCCCTAAGCCAGTCATCAGCTTCCATGGGCTCAGTAGTGCTGGAGAAGGTGGGTGGCCTCATCCTCATAAACTCGGAGATATTTATCCTAGGAGGGGGTGTCACATATACAGGGGGTTGGGCTGCTGCTACTGCTTGAAGGTTCTGAGTGTTGGTGATGGACTGAGCTAGCAAGTTGATCAACTGTGCTTGATTGGCCATCATTTGGTTCCAATCTGGACCTTGAGCTGGAGGAGGAGATGGTTGCGGCGCTGGGGTCTCTAGGTCACCCCCAAAGGTTCCGCCTTGACCACTAGTGCTGCCACTGCCTCTAGTTGTCACCATCTGCCAGAGGTCCAAGAGGTAGGAAAGAGATGAGAGAGCTAAGGGGGAAGAGGTTAAAACAATCAAACCAGCGTCAACCAAGAACAAAAACTTCAGCAACCAAAACACAGGCACTTACTACTCAAGGCCTGCTGCCCTCAAGGCTGCAGCAGTGAGGTCATGGTCATGAGGGGTGGTCTTTTGCCCAGAAAACCCCATGGGTTACCTTTGCAAAGGACTGCCACTCAATGCCACAAACAGGAAGGTCCTTAATGCTACCACAAGGATCTAAGTCGGCCCTATTGATATTTCCAGGAGAAGAATTCCATTTAACTTTATAAAACGTTGAGGCAAGCAAAAAGATAATAAGGAAATAAGGTAAGAAGAAGAGATACAGAGAAGGTGATAAGAATAGATAGATGACTCAGGTAAGGAGAGAACCATTTATTTCTCTTGTTTAGTAAAACACATTTTGAACTTTCTTCTAACGACCATTCTACTAGGCTGCGACCTACAGTCAAGATGCTTTGATACCACTTGTGGCGACCCAGCCAGGGGCCTCACCCGAGCGGTCCTCCAAGACCTCCCTGGAAGTCCATCAGGACCACCTAGGAGGTCCTAAGGACCTCTCGGGCGGTCCACCCAGGCCTCCCAAGAGGTCCAGCCGAACCTCCTGGAGGTCTAGGGAACTGACCCGAGGAGATCTTTGGACCTCAGACCTCCCCAAGCTCCATGCTCTGACCCGAGGGAGGTCCGTGAGGACCCAACCCGAGGAGGTCGTGGGGCTTGGGACAAGCCTCAAGTCCTCTGTGATCTAAACTAGTCCCCAAGGATCAATGACTAGTTCTCACAGCAAGCAAGTGATAACATACACATCCACAAAAGGGCTTTATTAACAACAAAAGAGAGTTGATTACAAGGGGGTTGCTTACAAGCTCCAGCAACCAAGAGCAACATATACAGCGGAAAAACCAAAAGATCAGACTTCATCCATTACACCACAGGTGATTGGCTGGAGGGCGCGGCCTAATTGATTTGGTCCTGCTCATCATCAAAGAAGTCTTCACCTGCTCAATTCATCAATCAAGCAAGAGTGAGCACAACAACCATGCTCACAAGTTACACCCGTCCATTAACAGAATGACATGCATAATGGATATATCAAAGGAAGGCATATTAGGGTT